>CM055444.1:2289470-2376104 GCA_029228465.1 Salix viminalis | reverse complement strand
GCGAGGAAGGCCTTTCTGAAAAAAAAAACTCAGCAAACTTCTGCTACACATGAAAACAAGATACAGCATATCCCCCTCCCGTTTTCCTGTCATCTCTGGACAGAAATTGTACGAGTTCTGTCTCTTTTTGGCTCACTTAGGAAAAGCAATAAGAAAAAAATAAATGAGACAAGGAGGAAGGCTCCCACTCCAACTACTATGATCACACCATTTTGTCTTCCTTTCTTTCTTGCCAATTTCTCGGAAGTCTTAATTTTATGCCCTGGATTCCCACTTGCATTTAAAGACACATAAGGTTTGAAATCCGGGATGACTCCATCAAGCTGATTGTTTGAGAGTATCAACTGATTTAGGGATCCCATTCCAGTAAGAGACTCTGGAATCTCACCTGAGAGATTGTTGTTTGATAGATCCAAAATTTCTAGGTCCTTCAGCCGGGAAAGAGTTTCTGGAATAGCTCCTTGAAGGAGGTTGGTGCTGAGATTCAAAGCGATCTGCAAGTTCACCCAAGCATATTCGAATAGTTCCATTTAGTTGATTTTTCTCCAAGTTGGACTTCTAACGAGAGTCCATGTCTGCCGATAGTGGCAGTAGCAAAGTGAGTGACTTGAATGGATGATTTTCATTAAACCTTTACAAGAGTTTAAATACAGATTTCTCAATAAATGAGATCCTACAGTTTAGGGATGCTGATAAGATTAAGCCTAATATAAAGGAATTACATATTTGAATTGATTTGTACAGTCTGTAAACTTGTAACTGATAGATATGGCTTGATATCGCCCCTCAAGATGGAGGGCGTGTGAGAACTCCAATCTTGGATTTGAGATTGTGAAATTGAGCTCGTGGCAGAGGCTTGGTAAGTGCATCGCCTAGTCGGGTCCCACGGGACGATACATGAGCAACCCGAAGAGTGCCTTTCCGAACTTGATCGCGGATGAAGTGGAAGTCGATTGCCACGTGTTTCATTCCCGAGTGAAACACGTGATTTGCACACGCTTGAGTAGTGCCTACATTATCACAAGAAATCACGGGGCAATTGGACGATGAGATACCCAAATCGATGAGAAGATATGTGAGCCAATTTATTTCAACTCGCGGTGTTGGCTACTCGCTCTATATTCGGCTCGGTAGATGATCTTGCAACCGTTTGTTGTTTCTTGGAGCTCCATGATACGTGGTTACGACCAAGATATACAATATATGCACTTGTTGAAGTGAAATCATCTTTATTACCCCGCCCTAATCTAGCGCCCCGAGTAGGTCGAGATGGAAGACTAATTATCATTATACTCGATGATCGAGAAGGCATGGAGGTGTAGTGGAGATTGACGATACAGCTGTAGGCCTTCATTGACTGTTCCACAGAGATATCTAAGTACACGTTTGACACATGTCCAGTGATCAGTCGTGGGTTGATGCATGTACTCGTGACGCTTTGTTCACGACGAAATGCCGTGTCCGGTCGCAGTGAGAAGAAGATACTGTAGACTACCAACAACTGTTCTGTATTCCGTGGGGTCTGGTAGGGATGTTCCAGACTTCAATGTCAGCTGCGGGCTGGTGGGGAGAGGAGTGAGCACCGGGTTTTGCATTGGTCATATTTGTTTTGGATAAGAGATCCAAAATATATCTGCGTTGTGACAATATAAGACCATGCTTGTTGTGAATCACCTCTACTCCCAGGAAGTAAGACAATTTGCCAAGGTCTTTGATTGAGAAACGGCTGGCAAGCTGATCAATTATGGAATTGACTGAGGTGGCATCGTCTCCAGTGATGATTAAATCATCTACATACACCAGAATGTAGATGACGTGTCCAGGGAGCTTGAGTATGAACGAGAGGAGTCCGCATGAGTATTTGTGAAGCCCGGTTGAAGTAGAAAGTTTCGGAGCTCCTGGTACCAGGCTCTTGGTGCCTGTTTAAGTCCGTAGATTGCCTTGCGAAGTTGACAAACATGCGACGGATGATCTTGATCAATAAATCCTGGTGGTTGTTGCATGAATACAGTATCCGTGAGATGTCCTTGGAGGAATGCATTGTTGACGTCGAGTTGCCGTAGTGTCCAGTTGCGAGAGATAGCAAGACTTAGCACCACCCGAATTGTGGTGGTTTTGACAACTGGACTGAATGTGTCAAGAAAATCCACACCGGGTCTTTGATGAAATCCTTTTGCAACCAGCCGCGCTTTGAACCTGTTAACAGAGCCATCAGAATTATGTTTAATCCGAAAAATCCATTTGCAACCTACTACATTTTGGTTGTTGGCCGGAGGGACAAGATCCCAAGTGCCATTGGATACCAGCTGCATCATACTCAGCAGACATGGCTTTACGCCAGTGAGGGTCTGCAATTGCTTTGGATACTGAAGTGGGTTCAATTGCTTGTGAGGAATTGAGCTGAGTGTTGAGGTTCATCTTCTGTAGAGGTCTGTGGATGTTGTTTTTGGCTCTTGTTATCATCGGGTGAGTGGGAGCAATTTCGTGAGGCTGTGACGTGGATGCTCCTGGTGATGGATGGGTTTGAGATGATGAAGGTTCGGGTTGGGCTGTGTTTGGTCGGGCAGCTGATGGAGAAGGAGATGATGAAGCAATTGGTGATGTTGATGAGATTGTAGTGGGACACGTGAGCTGCTGAGAGGAGTCCACGTCAGCGGGGGCTTGAGTGACCAGCTGTGGTGTAGGGGAGACCACGTGGATTGGGGGTGGTATCCACGTGTGGACTTGGCTGGGAGGTTGACACATGGTTTTGGTGGATAAGGAGGAGAAAGGAAACTGGGTTTCTACGAATTTCACATGCCGTGAGACAAAAATTCGAGAGCTTTCGGGATCAAGGCATAGATATGCACTTTGGGTTAGAGAGTATCCCACAAATATACACGGCTTGGATCGTGATTCCAGTTTATGGGACGTGTAGGGTCTTAACCATGGGTAACAAAGGCAACCGAAAATCTTCAATTTGGAGTAATTGGGTGTTGTGTGAAAGATTTTCTGAAATGGGGAGTTTAGGTTTAATGTGGGTGTAGGCATCCTATTGATAAGGTATACGGCAGTGGCAAAGGCAAATGGCCAGTAAGTGAGGGGAATAGAGGCATGGGTAAGTAAGGTGAGGCCCGGGCTTTCTACTATGTGAAGATGTCTGCGCTCAGAATATCCATTGTGCTCTGGTGTATGTGGGGGAGTAGTTAAGTGAGATATGCCTGTGGTGGATAGGAATGCAGCTAGGGCTATGTATTCACCTCCATTGTCGGAATACAAGGTTTGTATTTTTGACTGAAAGTAATTTTCAGTGATGGCTTTGAATTTGATGAAAATGGGTTTCACTTCGGATTTGGTTTTAATTGGGTAAAACCAGATATATTTGGTGAAGTGATCTATGAAAATTACGTAATACTTGCACCCATTAGTTGATAGAACTGGGGAGGTCCAAACATCGGAGAAAATTATTTGTAGTGGACGGTGTGAGACAATGGAAGATTGAGAGAATGACAACTTGTGACTCTTATTGCATAGGCAGGCATTACATGCAAAATCAGAAGACAATGGATAGGATACCCCAAATTGGGTGTTTGACATAATGTTTTTGAGAATGGGAAGGGCTGGGTGGCCGAGGCGGTGATGCCAGGTAATGGAAGAGATCCTTATTGTGGAAAGAGCATGAAATGGAAAATTGCGTGGCCACTCGTAAACCCCATCTCTAACGCGTCCCCTCAGCAGCGTGGTCCCTGTGTACAGATCCTTCACAAAAAAACAGTCATGTAAGAGCACGATTTTGACTTTATTTGAAGCACAAAATTGTGAGATAGAGATTAAGTTTTTGTGTATGGAAGGAACACATAGAACATCATCCAATTGAAATGTTTTATTTGGAGTGGGTAGAGAGGTGGAACCCGTGTGAGTGATCGGTATGGTGCTGCCATCACCAATCATGACATCGTCTGTGCCATTGTAGGGAGTGTGAAGGGAGAGGTTGTCTAAATCTGAAGTGACATGATGCGAAGCACCACTGTCTAACAGCCAAGACGGTGTGGGTGCCTGAGTTGTTGTGACATTGGCTTGGGGTTGCCATGGGGAATTGCTCTGGTTGTTGACATTGCTGGGTCGGTTCTGCACTGGTACTAGGCGAAATGAAGGGCATCTCTTTGCCGTGTGACCTTGAATACTGCATATTTGACAGTGACCAAGGTAAGGACGGGGAGGTGGACGGGAACCATTGCTGAATGTGGGTCTTCCATATGACCCAGGTTGGTGATGGGTCTGTCTCCAGGAGTTGGAGTGAGTATGTTGATTGGATGGTGGACGCCACTGTCGATTGTTGTTCTTGTAACTGAGATTGACAGAGACTGGGAATGAGTGAGCATCTGATTGGGTTTGTAGAGAAGCCTCAAAATTGAGAAGCTTCTCGTGAAGTTCTTCAAACGTGATGGAAGTGTCTCTTGCTTGAACAGCACGTACAAGTTCTTTGTAGTCATCATTGAGTCCTTCAAGGATTTTGTCTGTGATTTCTTCATCGTCCATGGGAGCCCCTAGGAGGGCTAAATCATCAGCTCTGGTTTTAATGACTTGCATAAATTCCGAGATGCCTAGTGACCCTTTGGTTGTGTTTTTGAGTTGGAGCTTGAGCTGTTTTACTCTCCCACGTGATGGTTTGGCATAAGTGTTGGCCAAAATCATCCAAGCTTGTTTTGCAGTTTCTGCTTGTGCAATGAACGGGATAAGTGTGGGAGTAATTGAGCCAATGATGGCATTGAGGATAAGTTGGTCTTGCCTGATCCATGCATGGTGAGCAGGATTTGTGATTGTCTGGTCTGCTTGTGTTATTGTGGCTGGTGGACAAGGATTGGTTCCGTCAATGTACCCTTGTAGGTCATAGCCAATGAACAATGTTTGGAATTGGAGTTTCCATGACAGGTAGTTGGATGAGTTTAATTTCAGAGGTGTTTGGGCTGCTGTGTTGATGCTTATGAGTGTGTGGCTGGTGTCGCTGGTATTGCGAACAGTTGTGTTGGATGTGTTTTCTGCCATTGCTTTGAGGGAAAAAAAAAAAAAAAAAACTTGTTTTGGCTTACACAGATCGTGAAAGCTCTGATACCATAACAGAGTGACTTGAATGGATGATTTTCATTAAACCTTTACAAGAGTTTAAATACAGATTTCTCAATAAATGAGATCCTACAGTTTAGGGATGCTGATAAGATTAAGCCTAATATAAAGGAATTACATATTTGAATTGATTTGTACAGTCTGTAAACTTGTAACTGATAGATATGGCTTGATAGCAGGTATTCGACCCCGAAGATTGTTTCCTTGCAAGTTCAGGACAGCAAGACTTCGCAAGCTTGAAATTGAAGAAGGTATTGAACCTGTGAGCGAATTCCAGCTCATGTTCAAGATTGAAAGCGACTGTAATCGAGTTATGTCTGAAGGGATGTCTCCACTCAAACTGTTGAGTTGAAGCTTTAAAACTTGAAGAACGACTAGATTACCCAACAGTGCAGGTACAGGGCCTGTAAGGTTATTCTGTGCCAGATTCAACAGGGCCAACTTACGGCAAAAGCTCAACTGATGGGGTATCTCACCGGTCAACCTATTGTTATCCAGTTCCAAGTAAGTCAAATTATCAAGTGTCTGGAAAGAAGGAGGGATTGGCCCACTGAGCCTGTTGCTTCCCAATCTCAACCTGACCAAGCTCTTAGATACCTTTGCAGGTATTGCACCTTCCAGCAGATTATAAGACAAATCCACAAGTTGCAAGTTCGGACCTGATAAAAGATCTGTCGGCATAGGCCCTCTTAAGCTATTGTAACGGAGATCTAAGAAGCTAAGATATCTTGTAATTCCACTGGGAATTGTACCACTAAAACCGTTCGAATTCGCTTCAAATCGATACAAGGTTGGGATATTTGAAATGTTTGCTGGGATTTCTCCAGTCAAGTTATTGGAGGACAGAAGTAAAATCCTCAGCCTGGCGAGATTTCCAATCCCAGTAGGAATCGACCCCTCAAGATGATTGGAACCGAGATCAATTAAGTTCAAGTTCTGATACTTTGCAATCTCTTGAGGGACCGTACCTTGGAATCCATTCATAGAGAGCTGAAGTTCTTCCAACAACAAGGGATTTCTAAGGTTTACAGGAATAGGACCAGTGAAGTTATTGTTACTAAGATTCAAGCTTTTAAGTGCATGCAATCCATCTAACTATAGACCAACATTACCAGACAGAGAATTGTAAGACAAGTCCAAAGATTCTAACCCACCAAAACCATTAAAAGTAGGCAAAGAACCACCCAGCAAATTTTTGCTAAAATTCAACAACTTTAGCCCATCAATCCTTCCACAATCATTGATGAACTCATCTGAAATTGAGCTCAAACTATTGCTAGAAAGATCGAGGTCTTGTAAAGTCTCAATCTTGCATACAACAGGCAAGAAATTAGAGTTTGAGAGATCAAACGCAGATAGAGAAAGACCAGTGACTGATGAGTTGCCAGAGCTGCATCTAACTCCCTTCCAGGAACATGGGTCTTTAGTAGAATACCATAACGAGTCAGAAAGGTTGAGTAACTTAGACAGACTCGTCATGGTGTTGGTCTGGTTTGAAGATAGTTGAGAGAACGACACCGAAGGAAATAACAAGAACAAGAAAGACAAGAAAAGAGAGGTTCTTTGCTGCACATACCTTGTCATTTTAGTACCCAGCTTGTTTTTTCAATACTTTAACTTTCCTTTCTGGAAGTGCAATCGTGCAGTATTTTGTGTATATTTTTGTTTGTCGGGCTCAGTTATCACACCTTTTGTGTAAGTTGTGTTTTGTGGGGTTTCTTCTTTTTCTTGGAACTTGCCGAGGAGGCCTTCCTGTTTTCTTTCTTCATCACTTACCTGTCGATCTGTTTTTGACTTCGTCACCTTGAACAGGCTCCCATTTCGTCTTTCCCAGAAATTTGGTGGTGGACTATAAAGAAAGCGCGGGAACGGCTAGCTGTCAGAGAAATTCCTCCTCGGAATAATAAAACCCTCCAAGTCTAGTCTTTGATGTGGAGCTCCGAATTGAATGATGAAAGCAGCCTGACGCCCTGACCTGAGAAAAGCTTTTGGAATTCGAAAAGTGACTTCTTTTTGTTTGGGTTTCACTATCAAACAAGACCTGGGTAGAGAATATCGTTTAAAACTCATTCTGAATTGATTTGAAAGATGATAAATGTATGATTTCACGTGACATTAACCGGATGCATCCATGGCTGTTTTTTCTTGATTCTTAACCAACCTTATCTTAAAAAAAAACAAAAAAAAGGTTGCTGATTGATCGATACCTACCGGAAATGTAAATATGGAGAGGTCTCCTTGTCTGGTTAAATTGTATTTGGCTTCGGGCATTGAAGAATGAAGAATGCATGTCAAAGATTGCCACTGGTTTCTGCTTAGAGAATCACCCACAAACATGATGCTTTGAAAAAAAAACAATAAATTTATATATGATATCTTCATCTTTTCCGATACTATAACTAAACACTACCAAATTTTACAGAGATTCATTACTTTGGAGTTTTTTTTAAGGGAAAGTGTGTGGACGATCATGAGAGTTGGACTAATGGAATGGATAAACAAATGCAAGTGGAGCCCATTATTAGTGCAGAGAAGTTCTTCACTGGTCCTTACACAAACAAACAGCGAATCTTGTAAGCCAATCAAGCTCATCAAAGGAGGCAAGAAAAGCAGAAAAGTGAAGGTATATGCTGATTTGATTTGGCACAAAGTTGTGGCAAACTCAGTAAGCTTTGAATGACTCATCTGATCTGCTGGTAGTAACTAAATCCCATGAAGATCTCACTCACCTAATTGATATGGTTGGCTAATTTCAGCTTGGTGAAAGGTGAGTCTGACATTGCCACAGGAGATCAGCTGCTGCAGCTATTCTAATGTTACTTCACTTTCTTTCTATGTAAAAAGAGCAAGTAAAGTGTTTTTGCTGACATGATATTCTTTCTTCTTCGACGCGGTTCGAATGATAATTATCGATCAGAGCTGGATGATGGAGATTGTACCACCATTTTCAAGAAACTAAGCTTCTATCTGCCAAGTTCCAGTCTGGGAGTTCTCCTTACCTGATCAGAGCTGGATGATGGAGATTGTACCACCATTTTCAAGAAACTAAGCTTCTATCTGCCAAGTTCCAGTCTGGGAGTTCTCCTAATTCCCTGATCAGAGCTGGATGATGGAGATTGTACCACCATTTTCAAGAAACTAAGCTTCTATCTGCCAAGTTCCAATCTGGGAGTTCTCCTTCCCTGATCATTGATGGCTTTCCAGCTATCAGAGGAAAGATTGATTGATCTCTTGCTTAAGAGAAGCTCGATATTGTGGATCTTGAAGGGGAAAAAAGAGATTTCAAAAGTAGTAATAAAATGCATAGCCTTTTGTTATTCATTTAAGGGGTGCCTTGACTCCTAAGGCATCTTTTTTCCTTTTTCCAGAAAAGAATTTATTTTCTATGTTACAGGAATCAATCGAGAATGTTTTTGAGAAAAAACATAACTTTTTCAATATTAGTATATCAAATTAATTTAAAAATAATATCTTCTATAGCGCATTTGAAATGCAAAAACAAACATGATTTTAGTATTAGAAATGTATTTTTTAGAGAATTTAAGATATTTTGACTTCTTTAACATTTGTGTGGTACCTTTTAAATTTATGTTTTTATTTCTTTAAAACAAAAACTAAAAATTATCTTTGCTTATAAAACCTTTTGAACCTTTTATTTTTTACTTGTTTTTGTCATACAAGGTGAGAGTGATTATTTTTTGTCCGGTTTAGTTTTTAATTATAAAAACAACCATATCAAAATTATGATTTTTTTCAAAAAGCTAAAACCAAACCAAAACTAATTTAAACCGACCAATTTCGGTTCAGTTTGTTTTTTATGTAAAAAATCAAAAATAATATATTATTTTTTTAGGTTTTTTCTTAGGCTTTAACCAAGTTTTTTCTTTTCTTTCATTTCACCAAAACAAAATCAGATCAAAAAATTTGAATCGAACTGATTTGGAAAATTGTTTACCGGTTTTAAAATAGAAAGTTTTCTATAATATATTTTTATTAATTTGAACCGATTTGGTTTGATTATAATTTACTGATTTTAGTCTTAAGAAACCTAAACTAAACCAGATCATTTTTTTTAAAATATTCTAATTAGTTTATTTTTTTTAATATTTCAAATTTTACCGATTAGGTTTTCTTTAGTTTAACCAGTTTTTTTTCCTTCCTGGTGACTCCTAGTGTAAGGAAACTTCTTTGCCTTTCTTAATAATCATTAATTAATTAATTAATGTGAGGAAGTGACTCGGAAGACCACTTGCATATTTCTCCGACATACAAAATAAAGATCAATTAATCTTTGACCCGAAGAAGAAGTGTCAACTTTCAGTACTTGCTGCTTCGTAGTAATTTCTCGATTATGATACTTTTCGGAAATATTGTAGATGATTTTTTTATTTAAAAATATATTAAAATAATATTATTATATCTGTTTAGTAGATTTTAACGAAATCACAAATATTTGCCAAACATTTCTAATTTACTGAATTTCTTATAATAGTATACTTTTTTTATATTAAACTTAAAATGTTTATGGGTTATTGACATATTTTATCATTGTCTAGATATTATGAATGATGCTATTATGAAACAAATCGAGTCCCTTACAAATTAAAGTAATTAGAAAAAGACAAATGGCCATTTATTCAGAGTGTTTTCCTTTTAACAATTCAAATAAATTTTTTTTTAAAATAATTTTCAATCAAATGTTGTCTCTCTTTTTCTCTATTCGAAATGGTAAAAAAATAATAATGTGTCAATACTTAAAAAAGTAATTAATAATATTTTATTAATTACTTCTTGGATCTACTTGGAAAAAAATAGACGCAAAAATAATAAAATTGTGATCCATAAAACTTATAAAAAAATATATTTTTTTTCTCTTCTTGCATTTTTTTAGTCGACCCATTAAATAATTAAAAAGATGACATTATCATTAGATTTCTCGTTCAGGGTTAGCTTTTCCTTTTTTTTTTCTAATTATTTTTATCAAACATCATCGTTTATAGTGCTTAAACAAAGGATTAAATTTTGATCGTCAGTCTCGATGATACATTAACTGGACTATCAGTATATTCTCTGCAGAGTTCTTCCGTTAAAAAAGAATAAAAAAGTAATCAGCAAGACAGACAGAGTTAGATTTCTTTTTTCTGCTAATGAAGATGAAGAACACAGCAAACTTCTGCTACACATGAAAACAAGATACAGCAGATCCCCCTCCCGTTTTCTTGTCATCTCTCGACAGAAGCTGTTCGAGTTCTGTCTCTTTTTGGGTCACCTAGTAAAAGAAATAAGAAAAAAATAACTGAGACAAGGAGGAAGGCTCCCACTCCAACTACTATGATCACACCATTATGTCTTCCTTTCTTTCTGGCCAATTTCTCGTAACTGTCAGCCAGGCCAATATTTCCAGTTACTTCAATCGAAACCCGTTGTGGAAATTCTGGGATGAGTCCAGATAGGTGGTTGTTGGAAAGTATCAACTCTGTCAAGGTAGCCATTTGAGTGTAAGAAACAGGAATCTCACCGGAGAACTTGTTGTTTGAGAGGTCCAAGACTCTCAAACCGTTCAGCTGGGAAAGATCGCTTGGAATAGGTCCTTCAAAGAGGTTGCTGCTAAGATTTAAGACAGTCTGCAAACTCAATGGCATCAATGGAATCATCCCTCTTAGTTGATTTTGTCCAAGGTGTAGCTCAACCAGATAAGGCAAACCATCAGGGATTGAACCATTGAGATCGTTACCTTGCAAGTACAGAAACTTCAGGTTTTTCAAACCTGTAATTGAAGAAGGTATGGAGCCGGTAAGGGAATTCCAGCTGATATCAAGAGTTGATAATCCATCGGGGAGTTGCTCCGGGATCTTACCACTCAATTTGTTTAACTGGAGGTACATGAAATCGAGTGAACCAAGAACAGCCAATTCTGCTGGTAATGCACCAATCAGGTTATTCTGTGCCAAGTTCAACACCACCAAGCTTTTACAGGAACTCAATTGGGGAGGTATCACACCAGTCAAGCTACTGTTTTGCAGCTCCAAATGAGTTAGATTTGCTAGTGCTTCAAATGAAACAGGGATTGAGCCATTCATTCTATTGCTTCCCAATCTCAGAATAACCAAGTTTTGAGATACATTTGCTGGGATTGGACCCTCCAACATGTTATGAGACAAATCCAAAAACTGCACATTCGGTCGCGACAGAAAGTCCGGTGGTATCAGCCCAGCTAACCTGTTATGCCAAAGCTCTAAATGCATAAGAAACCTTGTAAGTCCACTAGGAACTCCACCATAAAAATTGTTTTCATTTGCTGCGAAGTACTGCAGGGTTTGAATATTTGAAAGGCTTGTCGGGATCTCCCCACTTAACTGATTGGAAGACAGAACCAAAACTGTCAAGTTGGTTAGGTTTGCAAGCACCTCAGGAATAGACCCCGAAAGCTGATTTTCACTGAGATCAATCCTGTGCAAATTCTTATAACTCACTATTTCCGACGGGATGGAACCCTGAAAAGAATTCTTTGAAAGCTGAAGCTCTTCCAACATCATGGACATCCCTAGGTTTATGGGAACATGCCCATTAAAATTATTGTCACTCAGATTCAAGCTTCTGAGTGAACGCAACCCATCCAACTGTGAACCAATATTACCACCCAGAGAGTTCCAAGACATATCCAGGGTTTTTAATCCTTCAAAACCATGAAAGTAGGCAAAGGACCAACTAGATAGTTATGACTAAAACTCAAAGTCTGCAACTCATTAATCTGTCCACAAACATCGATGAACTCATCTGGGATTGAGCTCAATCGGTTGTTCGACAAATCAAGCCACTGCAGAGACCCAATCTTGCAAATAACAGGAAGAAAATCAGAGGATTCGAGACCAATGCCAGTTAGGAAAAGATGGGTTACCTGTGTTTTGTCAGGACTGCATTTAACGTCAATCCACGAACATGGGTTTGGCTCCTTGGTTGCATCCCATGGTGATTTAGTGTTGATAAGGAGCTTAGAGAGAGTGATCATGGTGAGATTTTGGTCTGCGGACAGTTGACAAAACACAATGGAACATGAAAGAAGGAAGCAAGATAAAAGAAACAAGCAATTGTAATCTGCATACCAGTTCATTTTTGAAGTTATGGAGAATGTAATCTGCTTCACTTCCATACCTATAAAGCAATTTGGAAAATCAAAGTCAAGCATTTTGAAGCCAGAGATAGTTATGTGACGGTTTGTGTTTGGGATTTGTAGACCATGTTTAGACCCTTCTGAGGGTTAGATTTTTTTATATATATATATATATAATCAGATTATCCAACCTAGTTTATATATATCATGACTAATTTTTAAATTAATTTTTAAATTTATTAAATATCCTATTTAATAAATATATAAAATATCATGGAATGATAAATATGAACATAAAGCTCGAACCCGAGTGCAGAGAACTCTATTGCGGGGTTTCAGGATATCATTCGGAAAAAAAATCTAGTTGTGTGGGTTTTTTTTTTGTCAATGCTCTTGGGCCTTTAAAAATAAGTCTAGGTATAAGGGGGAAATGTGTCTTTTGCATACTTAGAATTTGGCTGAATTTAGGTCTTGCCCTTTATAATCTCCAAACCTAATTTCTAATCTATTTTGACTGATAAAAACTTGAAAAATACTCTTATAACCTTAATAAATCAATTCTTCAACTAAAAAAGCTCTGAAATTTGTTTTTTAAAAAGAAAAATAGAAAAACCCTCTTTCAATACCGATCTACTCTTCCTAGCTATAGAAACGCTCAAAACACTTAGTGACACTTGTCTTATCAAGAGAAATATTTTGACATCAAATCACCTATTCGAATTACCAAATAACACGATGTTAAAGAATAAAATTGAAAAAAAAAAGATGACAATTAGTTGTCATTTCACCCTCCTTTCAATTTTGGTCCCATCATATTTTTTTGTAAATGACAAAATCAAAATCTTAATTTTAAAATCAATAGTTACTCAATACTCAATACCAATATAATTTTTTAAAATCTTAAGAACCCAAAAGGGAGTCTTATGAAATAAACCATTAAGTCCAATCACCAACAACCATAATAATAAAAAAAAAAATTAAAAAAAAAACAATAATAAAAAAGAGTTTGACTTCTCTCATGGTCGGGTGAAACATTGAGCCCTTTAGTTTTTTTTTTTAAATAAATAAATTATATTTTATTTTAATAATGTTACGATTTTACCACAAAGTTATATCTTACAAAAAAAAAGACTACTCCTTTTATATTTTTCTTTTGCCTTCTAAATATTGGTATCTTCCCTCTCAAATCGTAATACATGTTTTCATATTTCACAAAAAACCATAAATCCATATCTATCTATATAAAATAAATAAATAAAAGTTAAAAGGCAGGCTACTTAATTATTAAGTTGCCATGACTGCATCTCGGTCCTAAAAAAATAAACCCTCCTATCCATGAACATGGGTCTGTAATAAGATAGTGATAAAGGTGATAATTTTTATTTTTTTATTATTATTAATATAGATAATTGAGTGAGTTTGTATATATCATGATTAATTTTATAAATTTAAATTTTATAATTATATAAATTTTTAATAACTATCATATTAATAATCACAACTCAAAATTAAAATCGCATTCGATAAACTTCTTAGCCACCCAATAATGGTGAGATTTTGGAATTGAATGTCGTGGACTGACTTTCATTTAAGCTTTGCCTTGTTGACTGGGACGAAGCAACGTGGTCAAATACTCAACGCGTTTACAGATCATTCTTTCAAGGCACCTTCCTCCTGCTACCTTCAACACTCGTATTTGAATTTTATTACTTAGACTTGTTTTTCGTCTCAAATTATAATAAAATCTAATCCCGAGCTTGAATTATTTTTTTTATATTTTTCTGTTTTTTTTTTAAATTATCGCCGCAAAAGCTACCACTATATTAAACACATACTCGCTTAAGCATTCTATATATATTTTTTTTGAATAAAATCGAAATGTCAAATAGATTTCTCAAATCAAAAAAATAAATTATTAGTTGGATTTTTTTAAAATCTAACCAAAGTGAATCACTATTTTCGTTCTCAAGCATTGGCACAAAAGGAGCCCGGAAACCATCACATAATCTTGCAATACACTTTTTTTTATGGGAGGAAATTTTATCTTTTAAAAAAATATTTTATAGATCTAGATAAGAGAATAAAATCTCGAATATTCCAGATTTTTATACAAAATTAACGTCCTGATTCATACTTAAAATTTGTTATGCAAATCATAAGTTTTCTAGCATCATATCACATCTCATGTGGACCTTGCAATTCGCATTGATATGCATTATGAAGGTGATTTTAGCAGAAGTGGAATTTAACCATTTGAGTTCTTCATACAGCAACTATGGTACTGACGATATGTTTCCATGAGTTTTCAAGGGATGTGACGTGATGATAAAGAGTTTGAGATTCTGCATGGCAGGTCTCGAAGTTCGAAGTCGAGGGCGTGCACCTCTTGTAAGAGCCTAGAATAGCCAAAATTTTACTCGTTTACTTAGAATCGCAAAATATATTTTTCAAGGATGAAGTTTCCTCGAATCCAAAAAAATATATTTTCAAGAGAAATGACCTAATATTTTTTCACTTTCCATTATTTTTCTGGAGGATATTGCACAGCTTTCAATGCTTTTTTATTTTATTTTTAACTCAAGTTGCTCTTGCTGTTTCTTTTCGTTATTCGGATGTTTTGGGTTTCGAACTTTCGCAGAAAGAGAAATAAGAGAAAGTGCCTTGGGATGGTGGCTGGCTGGGTTTTATCTCCTTCAACGCGACAGCATCTCCTGCCCAGCACTGTTTTATTTTTAATCACTTTAATAACTCCAATGCCATCAAATCCTGTGATTCTTCTCAAAAACATTCTCGATTGATTCCTGTAATATAGAAAATCAATTCTTTTCAATGCCCCTTATCCTTGGAAAAAGGAAAAAAGATGCCTTAGGAGTCAAGGCACCACTTGAATGAATAACAAAAGGTAATGCATGCACATTTTATTACTGGTTTTAACTCTCTTTCCCCCCTTCAAGATCCACATTATCGAGCTTCTCTTATGCAAGATATCGACCAACCTTGCCTCTAATAGCTGGAAAGACGTCAATTAGACTGGAAATTGGTAGCTAGAAGCTTAATTTCTTGAAAATTGTATTATTGGGTATGTTTAGTATTGCGATTTCTGTTGTGGTGGAAGTTAAAAAAAACAGTTTTTTTAAAAACAATTTCAACCACGGTACATAATTAAAATTGAAGTATTTGGTTAAAATGTGGTTGAGTTTGAGGTTTAATGAAAAACAGTTTCGTGTGTTTAGTTACCATATTTTTCATATTGCTGTCAACTTGTGAAGTTATTTTAAAAAACACACACACACACACACACACACACATATATATATATATATATATATATATTAAATATTATAGATTTAATAATCATAATAATATAATATAATTAATAATTTAAATAAATACACATACTCATTCAAATAACCAGTATCAATCAAATAATATTATATATCAACACATAAAAATAATTTAAAAACAACGACAGATCTTCTGTGGCAATGTCAGACTCACCTTTGAATAAGGTGAGGGAGATCTTCGTGGGATTTAGGTACCACCAGCAGATCAGATGAGTCATTCAAAGCTGACTGAATTTGCCACAACTTTGTGCCAAATCAAATCAGCATATATCTTCACTTTTCTGCTTCCTGCCTCCATTGATGAGCTTGATTGGCTTACAAGATTCGCTGTTTGATTCTATAAAGACCAGTGAAGAACTTCTCTGCACTAATAATGGGTTCCACTTGCATTTTTTTATGCATTCCATTAGTCCAACTCTCATGATCATCCACACACTTTCCCTTAAAAACAACTCCAAAGTAATGAATCTCTGTAAAATTTGGTGGTGTTTAGTTATAGATATCATAGATAAATTTATTTTACATATCTATATCTATATTCAATCAGCATATTTTGTTATATATATATATATATATATAGGAATCTTAGACATTAGTTGGAACATGATTATCAAATCTGCACGAAATTAGTAATATAACTTGGAAATAGATTAGCCAAACATTTAGCCAATTTGAATTTCATAAAATATTGCTTGAACAATGGAATCATAGAAACTAGATAGAATAATTGAAACCACAAATTTGTTTAGAGACTTGGTCAAGCCACCCTATTAGTTCAATCATTTTAAATATAATAAATTTATGGAATTAATATATATTTAATATTAATAATAATACCATCAATGATCGACCTGATGAACCAATGAAACCATAATTGTCAATACTGTTCCAGTCGTCGTTCCGGTTTTTCTATTGGAACGGAACGTTCCGATTTCAGGGCGTTTTGGCGTGCCGTTTTGGAGTTGTACTGTTCATATATAATTATATATATATATATATATAAATTAAAATATTAATTTAACAAGCATAATTAAAATTCAAGATAAATTAACTTTAAATTATACAATATAAACACAAAGTCAAACAAATAAAATTTCAAAATTAGAAAAAAAATCAAAAGTTAAAAAAAATGAAGAGGATTTTAAGGCCGGAACGGTACCGAGACGTTTCGGCCGAGTTTGGCCGGAATTTCCGGAACAGACTGGAATTAAAACCGAGAAGAAAACGACGTCGTTTCATTTCGGGTTTTTTAACGGAACGGAATGTTCTAGCCATTTCGGACGAAACAGAATTGACAACTATGAATAAAAACAGGGCCGAAACGGAATGAAATTCACAACTATAAATGAAACAACCATTTTAAACGATTTTCTGTACGTAGGTCCTGGTTCAAGCATAGACTAATGAAACCCAAACAAAAAGAAGTCACTTTTCGATATTCCAAAAGCTTTTCTCAGGTCAGGGCGTCAGGCTGCTTTCACCATTCAATCCGGGGCTCCACAGCAAAGACTAGACTTTGGAGGGTTTTATTATTCCACGTAGGAATTTCTCTGACAGCTAGCCGTTCCCGCGCTTTCTTTGTAGTCCACCACCAAATTTCTGGGAAAGATGAAATGGGAGCCTGTTCAAGGTGACGAAGTCAAGAACAGACAAATAAGTGATGGAGAAAGAAAACAGTAAGGCGCCCTCCTCGGCAAGTTCCAAGAAAAAGAAGAAATCCCACAACACAGAAATTACACAAAAGGTGTGATAACACCAATGTGCGCCAGTCCAAGTCTCTTGTCCGAAGAAGAAGCACAAGTCTCTGCTCAAGTCCACGGTCAACTGTCACTCCCAACACGCATTTCATTTGTTTATCTTCCCCACAAAACACAAAGTTAAGCAAAGCACTTGCTTTTGAAGGATCTTTTCTTCTTCCCTTGAGTCTGCCATTTCTTTTTATTCTGTCTCCTCTTCACCTGAAACTGAGCCCGACAAACAAAATTATACACAAAATACTGCACAATTGCACATCCAGAAAGGAAAGTTAAAGTGTTGAAAAAACAAGATGGGTACTAAAATGACAAGGTATGTGCAGCAAAGAACCTCTCTTTTCTTGTCTTTCTTGTTCTTGTTATTTCCTTCGGTGTTCTCTCAACTATCTTCAAACCAGACCAACACCATGATGAGTCTGTCTAGGTTACTCAACCTTTCTGACTCGTTATGGTATTCTACTAAAGACCCCTGTTCCTGGAAGGGAGTTAGATGCAGCTCCGGCAACTCATCAGTCACTGGTCTTTCTCTATCTTCGTTTGATCTCTCAAACTCTAATTTCTTGCCTGTTGTTTGCAAGATTGAGACTTTACAAGACCTCGATCTTTCTAACAATAGTTTGAGCTCAATTTCAGATGAGTTCATCAATGATTGTGGAAGGATTGATGGGCTAAAGTTGTTGAATTTTAGCAAAAATTTGCTGAGTGGTTCTTTGCCTACTTTTAATGGTTTTGTTGGGTTAAAATATTTGGACTTGTCTTTCAATTATCTGTCTGGTAATGTTAGTCTACAGTTAGATGGATTGCATGCACTTAAAAGCTTGAATCTTAGTTACAATAACTTCACTGGTCCTATTCCTGTAAACCTTAGAAATCCCTTGTTGTTGGAAGAACTTCAGCTCTCTATGAATAGATTCCAAGGTACGGTCCCTCATGAGATTGCAAATTATCAGAACTTGAGCTTAATTGATCTCGGTTCCAATAATCTTGAGGGGTCGATTCCTACTGGGATTGGAAATCTCGCCAGGCTGAGGATTTTACTTCTGTCCTCCAATAACTTGACTGGAGAAATCCCAGCAAACATTTCAAATATCCCAACCTTGTATCGATTTGCAGCGAATTCGAACGGTTTTGATGGTACAATTCCCAGTGGAATTACAAGATATCTTAGCTTCTTAGATCTCAGTTACAATAGCTTAAGAGGGCCTATGCCGACAGATCTTTTATCAGGGCCGAACTTGCAACTTGTGGATTTGTCTTCTAATCAGCTGGAAGGTCCAATACCTGCAAAGGTATCTAACAGCTTGGTCAGGTTGAGATTGGGAAGCAACAGGCTCAGTGGGCCAATCCCTCCTTCTTTCCAGACACTTGATAATTTGACTTACCTGGAACTGGATAACAATAAGTTGACCAGTGAGATACCCCCTCAGTTGAGTTTTTGCCGTAAGTTGGCCCTGTTGAATCTGGCACAGAATAACCTTACCGGCCCTGTACCTGCACTGTTGGGTAATCTCAGCGTTCTCCAAGTTTTAAAGCTTCAACTCAACAATTTGAGTGGAGACATCCCTTCAGAGATCACTCGATTACAGGTGTTGTTAACCTTGAACATGAGCTGGAATTCGCTCACAGGTTCAATACCTTCTTCAATTTCAAACTTGGGAAGACTTACTCACCTGAACTTGCAAGGAAACAATCTCCGGGGTGGAATACCTGCCACTATCGGCAGCATGGACTCTCTGTTAGAAGTCCAACTTGGAAAGAATCAACTAAGTGGAACTATTCCGAATATGCCGGTGAACTTGCAGATCGCTTTGAATCTCAGCACCAACCTCCTTCAAGGAGCTATTCCAGAAACTCTTTCCCGGCTGAGGGACCTGGAAATTTTGGATCTATCAAACAACAATATCTCAGGTGAGATTCCAGAGTCTCTTACTGCAATGCCATCCCTAAATCAGGTGATACTCTCAAACAATCAGCTTGATGGAGTCATCCCGGATTTCAAACCTTATGTGTCTTTAAATGCAAGTGGGAATCCAGGGCTTAAAAATATGACAGCAACAAACGATCCCCGAGAATCCTCAAAGAAGAGGAGAGCAGTTGCTGTGCCAGTTGTTGTTGCAGTTGTTGTTGCAGTTGTTCTTGCTGTCGGCATTGTCTCGATTATAGTTCTATTATTCTCCAGGCGCTTTCTCAAGGTTAATGATCATCAGTCACAGCCAGGGGAAAATATTCCACCTCCTCAAGTCATCCAAGGCAATCTGTTGACTACAAATGGAGGTCACAGGTCCAGCATCGATTTCACCAAGGCCATGGAAGTAGTTGCTGATCCATTGAACATCGAGTTGAAGACTAGGTTTACAACATACTATAAAGCCACCATGCCTTCTGGAGCAAGCTACTTTGTCAAGAAGCTCAACTCGAGCGACAAGATATTCCAACTGGGCAGCCACAATAAATTCGGACAAGAGCTGGAAGTGTTGGGAAAACTGAGCAATTCTAATGTCATGTCTCCTTTGGCCTATGTTTTGACCGTCGACAGTGCTTACCTCTTCTACGAATATGCTGAGAAGGGCACGCTTTTTCTATGCTCTTCATGGTAAAATGGGAGATACTATGGACTGGGCAAGCCGTTACAGTATAGCAGTTGGAGTTGCTCAAGGCCTTACCTTTCTCCATGGATGCTCCTCTGGTCCGATTCTCCTCCTTGACCTTTCAAGCAAAAACATTTTTCTCAAGTCTCTGAAGGAGCCACTAGTTGGAGACATTGAGCTCCACAAAGTGTTTGATCCAACGAAGAGCACCGGGCAGCTTTTCTACAGTTGCTGGCTCTGTGGGCTACATTCCTCCAGGTAAACAAAACTCCATGTTCAAATTGATATCCAACAAGTATTCAAATTTTGATTTGTATGAACTGGTTGTGACCAAAATTCGTGAATTCTCCCAAATTTGTATTCAAATTTGCTTGATGAATCCTTGTTCAGGATATGCCTGAGCTTCTGGTATTGACTTGATGAGTGATTTTGCAGAGTATGCATACACAATGAGATTGACAATGGCTGGGAATGTGTATAGCTTCGGGGTCGTCCTGCTGGAATTGCTGACAGGAAAGCCGGCAATCAGTGAGGGAACTGAACTGGCGAAGTGGGCTTTAAGTAAATCAACACAGCAAGACAGGTGGGATGGCATCCTTGATTTTAACATCAGCAAGACTTCACTTTCTGTCAGAAACCAGATGCATGCGGTCCTTAAGATTGCCCTGAGTTGTGTTAGTGTTTCCACGGAAGCAAGGCCGAAGATGAAGAGCGTATTGAGAATGATCGTCAATGCGCGATGAAGATTGGCCTCGGAATACAATCCTCCTGAAAACAGCAGTTATATATATATATATTCGAAAGATTATACTTTACCACTTTTTTATTTCAAATCTGTAGGTTGAAGATAGGGTTCTTGCTGGACAGAACGAGGCGGCTGATGCAAGCCGACTTTCATGTAATCTGCAATTCCTATGTATACACGTAGTCCATAAAATGAAAATTTTGAGTAATGCATGTATCCATCCCTGGTTTGTTAATAAAAACTAATGTAAAAGTTTTTTCATTGTAGTTTTAGATATAAAAAAATCAATTATAAATCAAATTCTATTAATTGTTTCAATCCCAACAATTATAAAAAATATTTACTCGATCCACAATGTAATGCTGGTAATTAACTAGTTTATTTCTAAAGCCAATCATTTGCCCTATATTGTCTTAAAAAACTTGTCTTGACTTATTCAGATTCTAGTTGCTTTGGTGGCTGAAAAACTAGAGTTATTGGTTTTTTTGGCTTATGAATTCATATTTTCAATCTTTTTTAATAAAAAAAAAACACTTTAAAAAAATACTAAACAACCTTGATAAACCCATAAATATCCATAAAAACCTAAAAAAAATATTTGTAAAGATTAATGATCATATGTTTTTGTTTGAAATCTATGGACACATCTCTTATTTTAGCCACTTTTGTTATTTAGATCCTTTTTCCTTTTCTTTTAATGTTTCTTTTGACTAAAAAATATTGTGTAATTGACATTAAATTTAGTGTCAAATAGCTAGAAATAAAAGTTTGAGAATAAAGTAAAAAAATAAAATATAAGGAAGTAAATTGTTATTTATAAGTGTATAACAGGGAAATAGAATGATTACAAACACCATTTGCTTTAGAGTTTTTTATTTTAATTATAATTATAATAATTTAAAAGTTAGCGAGCCCTATCTAACCTGAGCCCAGCCCATCCCATCCCAGCCCACATCATTCAGCTACTCTCTCCCCCGTCCCTTTCTTCTCAACCTCTAATTGTAGGGTTTAAGTTAAGACGACGTAGTAGGCAGCACTAAAACCCTGAGAGACCCACCCTCTCACCCGCCAGAAGCTCTCCTCTCTTTTCTCAATTTCCTTTAATCAGCAGGTAACCTTTTCTTCTTCCGTGATATGGTTAGTTAGTAGGGTTGGAAATCTTGTTATGTGATTAAGGGAAAAAGAAAGAATGGTTACTGATTTTATTGAGCAGTTTTCAGATCAAAATGGGGGTTTCCAGGAAGCTGTCAAGGAAATCAAGCAGAGATAGTGACGATTCTGAAGAGTTTGATGACATGGAAAGCGAGCAGTTTCTTAGTGCCGTTAGTCGTGTTTTGACTTTACCTCTGTTGCTTTGCTTAATGGCTGACAGCGATTACGATTTAATTAATCAATGATTTGATTTATGATGCAGATGGAAGATTTTGATGATGGCGGGGAAGACGACGAAGATGAAGAGGGGGGGGAGGACAGCGTAGATGAAGAGGGGGAGGAGGACGGCGAAGAGGAAGAGGAAGACGAAGACGAGGAGGACGGAGAAGAAGGAGAGGAGCAACAAGAAGTAGACGAAGAGAGTGGAAAAGATGCCGAGATGGAAGACCTTGAGAAAGAATATATGAATCTTCGCAATCAAGAGCAGTAAGACATATTTCTCTTCTGTTTTTGGTAAATATTCTTTTCATTTAGCTGTATAGAGAGCACACGATGAGCTTGGTGTATTTGAAATTTGTGCTTAGGGTTCAGCTTTGGACAGGCGAATGCACCTTTTTTGCATTTGTTTTTAGTTTACTGTCAACTTGATTTTTTTTCAAAGCATGATGAGAATATATGCGAATAATAAGGCTGCAATTAGGTAGTGAGATGGGACATTAAGCTTTATTGTTAATTTGAACAAAGTTAATTATAATAATATTTGGGATCTGTTCAAACTTTTTTAAAAGTTTGATTCTTGTTTTTGAAACTTTGTATACCAGGATCATGAGCTCTAATAGATTTGCTTCAATTAACCTTTTTTGTTTTTAATTTCAGAGATATATGGAAGAATCTTAAACGCCACAAGGATGAAGATCTTATTAAAGGTCAAGCAGTGAAGAACCAGAAGGTGTTCAACTTCTCATGTTTTCTTTCACAATATTCAATTGTTACAATAGCTTTGCACTTTAGTAGCTACTATCATCATCGATAAGGGATCAACTTGATATTTATTTTAATCAGATTTTTCTTGTGCTGTGATCAGACACTCACAAACTTCTCTACCATTTTCTTAAGGCTCTGTGGGACAAAACTCTTGAGTTCAGATTCTTACTTCAAAAAGCATTTGCAAACTCAAACAGATTACCACAGGTATGTTTAGGTTTCTCTACATCTTTTATTGCTCAAATGACTTGCTTGAAGCATTTTGATCAAACATGAAAGGGATTGATTGCAGGAACCGGTTAGGTCTTCATTTTGTGACTCAGATGAAGTAGTTGGGATGGCATATGCTGACTTGATTACCTCATCCGAGAAGACTTTGGAATCTCTACTAGAACTACAGGAGGTATGGCTGTCATCACCCTTTATGTTGCTCTCTTTTTACAGCTATTAATCTCATCAATTTCTTTTCGTTGTTTAACTTGGATTATTTTTACTTTATATGATCAGGCTTTGCTCGAGAAGAATCCATCAATTTCTCAATCTTCTAATGGTATAATGCAAATGCTTGTTCATATTACTTTATTCTGTATTTTTGTGTCCGTTGTTATTTGCAGGCTAGCATACTAAAACATTTCTGTGCAATGATTGTCATTGTAGGAATTATGTGCATCTGGTTGTCCAAGTGAATTTGAAAAGTTATATCTTTCTGTTGTTGGGCATTGCTCTTATTGGTTCTTGTTTTTCTTTCAGTCTTACTGATTTAGGAAAAGAGGTTGATTGTATCCCCTAAGGGTATGAGATGTGGAGCCCAAAAGGTTGAATTATGTTGAATAACACAAAAACTAAAATTGGCAGATGATTTGGAAAATATATTGGGTAGTTTTAGTGTATAACTTTGTTTTTGTTTGTTTGGAAGGGAAGGGAAGTGTGAGGTGGGGAGGAGGTACCCATTTTCAGCCTGTCTTCAAATTGAACACCAATAGGCATTTAGAATGCTTGTTTCCATTTTTAGATGTCGCTGATGGTTTGGTTATGACCCCTTACGGATACAGTTAGTATTCTATTTGGATGTTCAATTGTGATTATCTTCATAAAATTTTCCACTATTTATAATGATATTTCCTTATCCAGTATGAATTGAATCTCTCTTGAAAGTTAAAAGACTTGCAGTAAGAAAGTCTATTGTGTATCTAATCAATAAAATTGTTTTCTGACCTAGATTAAAAAATAAGTGTTGTATATTGGAATGAAATATTTTATTTCCTTTTCTCCTGAATGAATGGAGATTAAGCGGCATCGATCTTCATTTTTTCTTGCTTTGATTCTGAAGCTTTTGGAAATTTCCCTGCAGTATTGATTGACTTTAGTATTAAGCAAGTTGTGACTTTTCAACATGCAGCCTTTTCTTTTCTTGTTAGAGTGGTCTAATATGTAATCATTAAGTCCTGAAATGTTTTTTGTTTTTTTGATATGTGTACAGTGGACCTCAATGTAATTTTTCCATGTATTTGTTCTCTTTTTAAGGTGATTCTGGACAGGTCACTAAGAAGCATTCAAAAGATTCGACAAACTTGGATGGCGAAGAGGATATAGATTGGTTAAGAATTTCTGAGATGCAAAAGAGGTATTACATTACAGCTATTGCTATTTTATTTTATTTTGAGCAATTAGGTGAATTCATACAAATACCTTATGATTTATTGATCATTTAGATGAAGATCTCCTCTCTCTCTATTTTTTTTAATTTTAATTGACACCCTTTTACTATGTAAGTCATTAATAGACCCCTTATTTTTTTATTTTATTTTATTTTGATTGACACTTATATTTTTTTCTTTAGATTTTAATACATAAACTATAATTGGGGGGCTCCTTTATTAAGTTTCAGGCAATGTTAGCAATGGCATTACCACCAGATGAATGGTTTTATTGTTGTGAGCTCATTTGTATGAATTTTAACCCCATCACCACCAGATCTTACTGCATTTTAAGACTTAAATTTTTAAAATGAAATGCTAAAAACTCAAATTTTTGCGTTTGATTTGAGTTTAATAATGGATTTTGGTATCAAAATGTTGTGAGAGGTTGAAAAGATTATTTTAGTGGTCTTTTGGGTTGATTTAATTGTAAAAAAGGTAAGTTCCAATGGTGTTGGTGACAGAAGGAAGTTCTAATCTATACACATCATAGTTCACGTATTAAAATCAAAAGAATATAGAGGGTTTCAATCCAAACAAAAAAGAACAAGGAACTTATTAGTAGTTCAACATAGTAAAGAGGTGTCGATAAAAAAAAGAGAAGAGAAGGGGTCTCCATCCAAATGACTAATAATTCAAGGACTGTTTGTACAGATTCACTGAGCAGTTAATAGTATCAATCTCTCAGATTTAAAATATAAATGCTTCCTCCTTTTCATACTGGAAAACTAGAGTCTCATACACGGGATATGTTTCAGCTAGAATTGGGATGTGAAAAACTGCTGTGGATATGAACACAAGAATTAAGTATTAAGACTTTAAATGCATGTTTCTTGTAGAATAGCTCCTTTCCGAAACAAATCGATAGATAAATGGCAGAGAAAGACACAGGTGACAACTGGTGCTGCTGCTATGACAGGAAAATTGCAGGCCTTTAATCAGGTTTGGCTGTACAGCTGATTGATGCCATTATGCTGCCCTGGGGTATGATGAAACTCACTGGATTTTACTTTTTCCAATCACAGAATATCAGTGAACAAGTTGCTGCTTATATGAGGGATCCAACTAAAATGGTCAGGCAAATGCAACAAAGAAGATCAGCTATTGGTGTTTTTGGAGATGTAAGATAATTCACAATTTTTCTTATTTTAGTCTATGAAATGATGCACAATTCATGGTATGGTGGGCTCAGATTTTTTTCCCTTTTTCTGTTACTGACTACCTGACTTTTACTAATGGACAGGTTCCTGAGTCGACAAGCAATGCCAAGGGAGAGGTAATTCTTTGAATGAGTAATTTGTGTATCTTGTTTCCCATATTAGTTCAAACTTAGTAAGTTTAGATATTCCACATTTCCACCTAGTAATGTGGCTAAGAACCGAGTTAGAATCGAGATATGGAGTGAGAACATGCTAAGCAAAAGGCTTAAGCAGACACTCAATTGAAGTTGGGTTACATCTCATCAGTTAACGAGTGAAAGTGTTCTGATATTGCCTGCCTGATTCTATGGACATGATGTTTCTCTGGAGGCCTTTTCTCTCTTCTTCATAACATTTTTTTTTTTTTTTATGGATATTGCCAACCTAACAGTTTTGCTGAATCTTTCAATTCTAATTAGGAAACACATCCCGATGGCGATCCTGAACTTCTAAATGACTCTGAATTTTATCAGCAGTTATTGAAAGAATTTTTTGAGAATGTCGACCCCTCATCCACAGGTGAGTACTGTATCTCATCCTATTTTCTCATATTCATAGAATAACTCTCTCCCCATTAGATCTACAGCCCCAAGGATCAATAAAGATATAATTGGTGGCTGTTTTTCACTTTCACATTCTTCATTTCCAAGATAGAGGATCAGATGGTTTCCTTAATTAACAGCCCTTCACTAATCTAATGTCTTTAATCTTTGCTTATTGATTGTCCGCAGAGACCACCTTTTATGCTCTAAAAAGGTTGCAAACTAAGAAGAGAAAGATTGTTGATCGGCGCGCTTCAAAGAGTCGAAAGATCAGGTATGGAAGGGCATGTTCTCTCTGCTGCTGTTTCCATCACTTTTAAACAGGTGCATTTCATTGATTTCCCCTTGTCAATCCCAATTTTTAGGTACACCGTCCATGAAAAGATTGTCAATTTCATGGCTCCTCGGCCAATGAACATTCCTCCCATGGCCCCAAAAGTGTTTGAGAATTTATTTGGATTGAAGGCACAAAAACCCTGCTGTAGATTCATAACGTTATTGCTGGAATGTTTTGCGGGGGATTTTGTAATGTAATTCGTCAACAGACACTTGCATTTCTTTCTAGTTCTCAATTTATTCCCTGGGATATATCTACTGTAAGCTTGAGCTTGGTGTGATAAAAAAATTCCAGATTTGAGCATGCATCTATGTCTTTATTTCTTGAGGTCGAGAGCAAAGGCAAATGCTTCATAGGTTATGTGGGAGTATTATTGAGGTTGTTTTGAAAATTAAAAATACATCAAAATGATATATATTTTTTTAAAATCATTTTTAACATTCATATGAAAATAGTCTAATAACATCACAATATTTTAATTTAAAATAAAAAAAATATATTTTTTTAAAATACAATGGAAACATCATCTTTCTCGTTCCGAAATGATACGACAATTCATTGGCTATGGCTTCACTGACATTGGCCCAAGTTGATTTCTACGCCTTTCTCTCTCTTTGTAAAATAGTAATCTTTTTTCTCCTTTTCACGGATGAGATTTACATTTACGAATATTGTAAACACCATCTCTGCACGAGCAGCTCTCTTGTGATGAAGTAAATGAGTGTGCCCTCTGAGTTCAATTTCTAAGAGCTTTCACATGTCAGTTCAAGAATCTGAAAGCAAAAGAAAAGAGACAAAAAATCTCAAAATCATGGTAAGAACAAGGCCTTTCTTATGCATAGAAAAAAAAGAAAAAAAAACTGTTATTCTTGAAGTAAAAAAAAAAAAAAAACTGTTTTTCATTTATAAATATATTAAAATGATGTTTTTATTTAAATTATTTATGATATATAAAATATGAAAAGATTAAAAAATTTCAATTTTTTATTTATTTAACAAATAAAATAAAATAAAATAAAATAAAAATGCATGTCTTTTTAAAATTATTTTTCAAACTTAATGTGAAATAGAGCCTAAGAAAAAAAAAACCAAACGCGGCCTTATCTACATTTATTGTCAGTTAAGGACACTCTACACGAGTGATCTTCTTTATCTTCAACCACCAACGAACTATGTAGAGAGTTCAGTATATAGTTCAAAAGAACACCTAATTTCACATAAAAAGTAGACAGAGCAGAGGTAACGTAGACAGCAGTTTTTACTCTAAAGAAACTTCCCATATACAGTAAAATCAAAGGAAAATGATTCTCCAAACAACCATTTCATCATCTCCACCTCTACAGCACCATCACCAGCACGCTCACTCTCTCCTCCCATTAGGGTTTCTCAAGTTTAGGCCCCACAAGCTCCCTTTTCAGGTACATATTTCCATTTCCTTTTTGAACTCTCCTGGTTTATCAAAATTGATTTTTTTTTATCGCTTTCTTCATCTTTATTTATTTTAGATCAGATCATGTTTCAGTCTTTCTTGAAAATTGGCATGAGGGCTCATCCTGTTTGTCAGGTCTTGAATTATGGTGGTATATTTATACTGTATTTCTTTGAACATGCCATGACAATGGAGGGTTTATTTAATGTAAGCTTTAACATGAAGAAATATTGATATGAAAATAATATTACTTGGGAAAACATTTGCACATTTTTTCAGCACTCTAGCTCACCAGATTTGACAACTTTCAGAGTAGGCCATGGACTGAACGTCACAAAGTTTCCTGATTTCCAGGTACGTGTTCCAACAATCTCTTTTGCTTCAATGGTGGCTACTTTTGTTCAGAAACCAAGTCAACTCGGAATCAGAACCTTAACCTTTTTTAATCAACACTTAGTGTTTTTTTTTAGCACTATTTATTATAAAGTTTAACCTCTTCTTTAGGACAAAATGTTTTAGGACTGAAGGTGCATTGGAGACTTTGTGAATTCATAGTTAGCAAAGAGTGGTTAGATTTAGAAAGTATGGCCTCCCCAGGCAGACACGGTATATGACAAGTTTTATTTAAATTTCTCGGAAGAATTGGAGTCTCGTGCACAAATGAAGAGGATTGGAGGTTTGTTATGGGAGGGGAGTAGGGTGGGTAGCTTTGTTAGCCACATTTCCACGCTGGATCTGGCTTACCTGTAGTGTTGAAGTTATCCTAGGAATCGTTTCTGCATTGGTGAAGGAAGAGAGCGTTTGCCTTGTTATTCCTTAGTATTGTACTAAAGTTATATTCTGGAGTTCCAGATTCTTATGGTGATAGTTTTCATACTCTCATTATGAAGTATTGCAAGTTTCTTTTTGGGATGAGATTTCCTTGGAAGATGGCTCTGTGATCGTCATGATTACTAGCCTTCTCTTGGGCTGGAGTGAATTTGATGAATACTCCCAAGCATTGCCTAGGGTTGTCGGAGTTGAGCTTGAAATTGAAGCAGTACAATTGGAGAAAACTGCACCTATGTGCTCAATATGAAGTACATGGTAAGAGATGAACAGAAGTAATTTAGAAAGGATGAGCTAGCAGACTTGAGAGTTAAAAATTTGATCCCCTCAGAAACATTTTCTTCTATTGCAGGTTTGATTTGTACCTGGTGTTTGAACTGTATTGGTATCTAATATTTATTTTTGTACAACAGCTCATGGATGTAGATCTCTTTTGGTTCTCATCTTCCATACATTCTGCCTTCATTTCATATGTAGCATTCCACAGGGTAAACATTGTTACCTAATCATACAAAAGTTGGCTATTGGAACCAAGACACATGTCTGTGTGTGTAACCAAAATCATGGTCAACCAGTGCAATGCGTGTTTTTATATCAGCAGAGAACCATTTTTCTTTACAAATTACGATTTCCTCTCTTTCTTCCATGGCTTATGCTGTGAACCTGCAGAATGATTTCGTCATCTCTCTATGTCACTTTTTTTTTCTCAATAGAAGCTTCTTCAACAAGGTGTCATACATTTTTCACAACGCATTTTGCTTTCTCTTGTGGGTGAAGGCAGATACATGGAAAGGAGTTGGCAATGGGATTCTATAGCTTAACAAGTGATGAGAGTATTGCCCTCTTCTCACCTTGATCTTTCATTCAGTCTGATTTTAGTGTCTAATTAAAGTTATGTGTTGCTGATGCTATATAACTCTTGCTTCAAATGCCATAAACAGTTTTATCTACAACCTTGTATCCTTATTTTGTACTATTTTATAAAATCATTAATCTGGCATGTAATTTGAAGACTCTCCTTATTTTGTTTTTTGTTAATTGCTTGCAGAATAGTCTTTATACTTAGCAGTTAGGATCCTCTTAAAATGTACTATCATTTCAGTCTTGTCCTGAGCTAATTGAACTATGATCCAGATATATCAGTCTTGCTTGAGACATAATCATGGGTGATGAAAAAACCCACTATGGAAATCACTAAATGGAATGCATCTAGACATATGTATGTGTGAGGGTGTGTGCACAAATGTTCTCTAAATGGTGGGCATGATTCTGAGTACTCAGGAATTAATAATTTCTTGAAGATTAGGAATTTCTCATTGAAATATAATGGACACTGCTAGACATATGCACTTTATGCTCACGCTCACATATTTCATCTAGTTCTGATGACAATTTTGGTCTTCAACAATGTTCCGGATTATGTATTCTATTCTTATCTTCCAGATGCAACTCTGCAGATTTTTATCCTTGGTTTATTTTTCCTTCCAGTGACTGCATCCTGCCACCCCATATTTATTCTTATCGGAAATAAATGTCTATATTTGAGCTCATCATGCTTGGACTCAAGAAGAGCTGCATGAAGTTTCAGTTTTTTTTGTTTGTTTACATTAGCATTTAGTGGGAAGAAGGATCAATATTCATAGGTTAATGTTAGCAACATCTGCTGCTTCCTGGACATGCTATTTGCCTTCTCCCTACTGATTTCTTTTTTCTTTTTGTATCCCATCTTCATAATATCATAACTTTTTGCAGAATTCTCGAGCAGTCTTCAGAATATTGAGGATAATGTGTGCATGAAAAGAGTGATAGTTTGGGTGTCTGTGCTCTCATTTGGAAAAATCTCGTTGTTAACTTCTGCTCAAGTGGCACATGCAGGAGAAAGTATCAAACCAGAAGCAGTTTATGAGGTTGGGAGAATTATTTGAATTGGGAATCCAGCTCTCTTATCTGCTTTTACTACTAGCTTTGCTTGGGCGTTGGATCTTTCTTTGTTATTCGTCAAGTCCTAATGCGTAGAGAGCTCGACCTTTCTGCTAAAGAATTGCAGGCAAGTTCCTCTCTTTTAATCTGTAATATGCTTTCCAAGGAGTTTACTCTCTTCTGCCACGGACATTTATTACAAAACCATATTGTAAATTCTTAGACATTTAGATGGAGAGGTCAGCTTGTTTTGAAAAATAGATCCATTTAGTTTCTCTCACCTTCCCTGACATTTCCATCTCTTGTTTGATAATCATAACAGGCATTGGCCATCTGCATTTTGTTTAATAGGATCTTATTATCTTGTTCTGTTTTCCCCTTTTAATTTCAGGAGCAAGTAAGAAGTGGTGATGCCACTGCAACTGGACTTTTTGAACTCGGTGCAGTAATGCTGAGGAGAAAATTTTACCCAGCTGCTACGAGATATTTACTTCAGGCAATTGAGAAATGGGATGGTGATGATCAAGATCTTGCCCAGGTATGATTGCCTTGGGGTAATTGCATCTGATTGACCTAACACATTCGTTCATTGCCTTAGGAAATGTCAAGCGACATCATTTTTTCGTTCTCACTAATAAAAGAAGGAAAAGGAAAATTTCATATGCTTAATCATACTTGATGGTCAAGTTCATATATTTAGATTACGGTCTACAAATACATTTACCGAATGGCTTTGATGGTGGTTCACTGTATTTTGGAATCACTGCAGTCTGTTACTGCAATCCGTTGCCTGCGTGCACTGACACACCGAGAAAGTTGCCTGCATGACACACCGAGAAAGTTGCCTGCATGACACACCGAGAAAGTTGTCTGGATCTAGTTTTAGTGCTAACAGTGGCTAATCAACTTGCAAATTATGAACAAAGATTAGAAATAAGAACTTGATATTTTTTTTTGAGCAATTAAGATAAAACAGGGAGTACCCTAGTATGTATTTCAAATCAACATGTTAACACTTCTCGTGCATGATTTTGATGATAAGTCCCTTTCTGCCTGTCAAATATTTGGACAGGTTTACAATGCCCTTGGCGTCAGTTATGTTCTTGACGAGAAGCTTGACAGAGGAATCAAACAGTTCGAAGCTGCGGTGAAGCTCCAACCAGGTTATGTCACAGCCTGGAACAACCTCGGTGATGCCTATGAAAAGAAGAAAGACCTGAAGTCAGCTCTCATGGCATTCGAAGAAGTTCTACTTTTTGATCCTAACAATAAGGTGGCGAGACCCAGAAGAGATGCCTTGAAGGACAAGGTACAAATGTACAGAGGAGTTCCCATCAAGTCTAAGGATAGATGATCCTACTAGTGTCACAAGATTATCAATTTTTTTATTTATAAATTCTGTCATCTTCAACCAATCCTGAACTTTTCTTCCTCTAATGAATTTTTGTACCTTTTCCAGAAATTACATGTCCAGACTCAAACAGCCTTTGCTTTTATATCTGGATGACTGAATATATACTTTTCAGAAAATGGTATATTTTTTAAATGTTTTTTCTTCTTCTTTAAGTGTTTTTAATTTTTTTGTTCCATAATTTTATCATGAGTTTATAGGTTACATATTGTTTCCCAACCATCTATACAAGTTTCCTAGAGTCAATTTTTATTGTTTTTTTTTAAATTATTATTTTTTCGCAATCAATCTTTGAAACTTGGTTCATTGTAATTAAGATTTTTTTTTCAATGTTAGCTCCATGGTTTTATCATGATCTTATACCCTAGATTACGAGTTTCATAGGTTAACCATTGTCGTTCTAGATCAATCCAATGTGTTGTCATTTCATTATTTTATTTAAAAATTATTTCATTCAATATATCATCATTTAAGTATTTAAAAATTCAAGAAGGTTGTTCTTATGATAAATATTTGTATAGAAAAGTATTTTACGAATGTGTATAGAAAAGTTACCACCGGTGAAGAGGCGGCACCACCAACTTGAACCACCGTCCATAACGGTACAGCGACAAGGATAGCTCGCCATAACTATTAGAGACTGATAAATGGGAAAAAGATTTCCATTTCCATTGATTATTTGAGCTAACAAGGTCAGCAACGAAACAGTTTTTTGTAAGCATCTGGGATCACTGGCACTGATGATGCTGATACAAAACCCTAAAGCCACCCACCCACCCAGTTGTTCATCCGAAACCGTCGACGCTATGAATCACACGAGGCCAGAATTTACAGATTGCTTTTCATAGCTAAGAATCTTCTCCTTTATGATCATCATGTGCACGAGGAATGCGATCTCTTATCCTGATATGCTTGCCTCGAAGAACACCTGTCCAAAGACTATTGCTGTCGTGAATAATTCCCCAACCTAGCTAGCTAGTTTCATGATATTCATTTATCCCATATAAAATCCCTGTATATCCTCTCAGCACCAGTATAGAGCAAAGTTTTTGTTTGGTGTTTTGTTTTTTAATTGGAATATAATGTTTTGTTTTTGGAGCGTTTTCGAGGTTGTATTGTTTATATTAATTAAATAAAAATAGTTCAAATCCAAAAATAAAATTATTTAGAATTGTGCAATTTAATCTAAAAAAACACAATAAAATGATTTCTCTCAACAAAATTATGAACATGTATAATATTATGAGAATGTCATCATCAATCTCGCAAGCTCATTACATTCTCTGATTGCTCTGAAATTTTAACATAATATATATAAATATGTCAAGAGACTCCTCGTAAAATTTAATCTTAATCTAATGATCGGATTAAAAGATATGATTGATATTGTAAAATTATTCATTATTTAAAAAAACACTATTTGGCCGAAACAAAATGGGACGAAACGAAACTGGTACGTTTCAGCCAGTAAACCGATGTAAAAACAATGTCATTTTGTCTTTTTTTCTTAAACCAGTACAAAACATTTCGGCCATTTCAAATAAAACGAAACGAAATCGACAATTATAGTATAGAGTGATTTTGAGGTAAGAGAAGATTGCATGGGATGCAAAGATATTGATGCTAGGATTGTGATTCTCCCCGCTAGAGATAAATTCTTTGATTTTCAACTAGCCAGTTAATTTCTGCTGCGTGTTGTCGATCGATCTAGTCGTCAAGTAAATAACTTGACCTAAGGAGACTTTTGACTTGAAATTAAATATCAGAAAGAATATTTTTTTATTCTTGTTCTTATTCTCAATGGAGATGTACATGGATCAATAATATTGATTCTACAACCAATCTATCGTTCTTGTAATTAAGTCATTCCTATAGTCAAGCTATGAATCTACCAATGCTTATTGTACATATACATTGGCACTAGGAAAGGCAAGAATCACCACAAAAAGGAAAGAATCACAATATTCCAACACTCCCTCTCAAGATGATGCATATATATTACACATGCCAACTTGTCGATGAACTTTGAGAACACTTGAATTGAAACCACTTTGGTGAAGGGCAATGATCCTTCCCCATTAACGGGGTTTGAGGTCCCATTGGCAATGAAAATAAAGTTTTTAAGGATGGTTTAATTCGTAAGACTTGACTAAAATCAAATATCATGTGATCAGATACACTAAAATCAATTATCCATGCACTATTAGAAATAAGTGTAGAGATATTTAAAATCTTACCACTATCATTTGAGGTCTTTTCCAACAATATCATCCTCTCTAAATGTTTCAAAAACTGCAACAATAGAAAATGTTTTGAAACTCTTTTCTCATAGATACTAGATATGATCCCATTATTCTGAATAATCTACAAATCAAAGCATCTTATTTTGGTTTGACCAATTTGATCACAATGGTTGTATTTGCATGTAGATTTGTTGGCACCATTCTTTTAATGGTTGAACCCTGTATATGTTAATTATTAAACTTATTCACTAAGATTAAGTTTATTAAAGTTAGTACAATGAATAACCATGAAAAACAAAAAAATATTATGAATTTAGTGCAAGTATTGAAGAGTCTAATATTAATTAAGTACTTTGAAGATTGTAAAAGATATTTTATAATGTTTATATATTGTATGGATTCTAATAATGAAAGGTGTGAGCGTACTATTATTTAGTTTATTGTATTCCATCAAAATCAGTTAAGTGATGCCCTCTTTGTCATTTTTTTTGTTATTGTTTTTCCAATAGCTCTCTCCTATTAATATTTAAAAGACTAGTTTTGGTCTTAGGGCACCATGGAAGAAGCTTTGAAGTTTCCAAGTTCTTCGTTCATTATTGTAATTTGAATGGGCTCATGATAGATATGTGGGTAACATTTTTCTAGTCAAGGAATTGGTTCTTTCCTTAAAATTTTATCATGAATTTGTTCAAAGTCATCATCTGTTCCAACAAGAAAGATATGCACCCTTTGCCTCTGGACTAGTTTTCGATAAGATTCAACATCTTTCTCACTCTTCACGATCACTTTATCACGATGACCTAAAGTCAATTCTCCATAATATATAAAAAAATGTTTTTCCTCTTTGTTTGGCACAGAAAACCTTTTTATTCAAGGAAAACACTTATAAATTATTTGTTCTATCATAAAAGGTTTTAGAGAGAGCTTTCCAGGTATCACGAGTAATGGGTAAGAAAGATATTGTTTATAATTTTTGGAGACATAGACATCAACAACCATCTCTTGACTTTTTGATTATCTATATATCACCACTCATATCCATCATTTTCTCTATAGGAATGCGTGAATCCCCTCGAATGAATGAGAGTTTCTCCTTCTCAATTGCAATTAAACCATTTCTATAATCAAGCTATGAATGTACCCATGTATGTTGTACATGTACATTCATAATAGGAAAGGCAAGAACCACAATATTCTAACATTATCTCCTTGTCAAAAAACCACTCCTCTTAAAAGTTTAATCCAAATGAAGGGGTAGTAAACCTTAATGGAGTAGATTAACATCCAAAGTCACTCTTGAAGGGATGACAAATAAGATTCCCGAGGAATTTAAAAAAAAAAAACACGTGTATTTTTCTCTGAAAACAATCTATATTTGAGTGTATGATCATGCATCAAAAGCAAGAATTGGCTACATATTTTGCCATGCAAGCACATGATGTTGCTCTAAACAAGTAATTAGTTTTATTAGTAGCTTCTAGAAATCGCTAACTTTATATATAAAAAAATTTAACCATGTTAATGGATTCCGGATTATAAAAATCACTTTCACTTCCACGTACTCAAAAGAGGACAACAAGAATTATGCTAAAGGTGCCCTTAGAAAAATGAAGAAGCTTTTTGATGTTACGGGTTAGTATTCCTTTTCCTCGAAAGGAAGCACCAATGGCCAATGAGATTATGACACTTGTGTTAGAATTTTGGCCCACATCTCAATAATTCTTGAAGGTGCGTTGATCTTAAAAAAAGGTTGAAGAAGAAGAAGAAGAAGAAGAAGAAGAAGAAGCAATTTTAATTGGGGATGTTGAGTGGGTGGTCCAATTATCTTAATAATCTTGTATAGTTTTTGCTAATAAGTGCTTAGGGGGTATGAAATCTTTGTTGTATCTAATTTATTGGCTTGACCTTTCTATGTGTCACCTTTCAAATAAATTACACATTATGAGTTTTATTTTTTGTGGCTTTTTTAAATAATAAATGATTTTAAGACACGTGAAAAAACAGAAAGAAGCTAGGTGGGTGATTTCCACTTACCAGTTATGATTATTTTTGGTACTCTGGTTGTTTTTTTTTATTATAAATATATTAAAATATTGTTTTTTTTTAAATTAGATATTATCATATAAAAAAACAATTTAAAAACACAAAAATAGAATAACTTGAAATAAAAAAATTCAAGTTTTTTTTTAAATAGTAAAATAAATATACTCCGAGTTTATGATTTGATTTGATTGAAATAAATACATTTAAAACCGATTATTAGAGTTTTAATTCCAGTTTAAAAAATAAAAAAAATACTTTTTTTTTTAATAAACAAAAGGTTCAAATTCAAGATTTTTATTAGAAGAACCAATGTCAATAGAATTAACTATATCTTATTTACAGCCCCATTACTTCAACCACTATACTGAGGCAGCCCTATCATCGAAGATTTTCTCTTTTTGTGGTATCGAATCTTTGGATATGAATATGAGGTGGGTCTGATGGTGTTATATATATATATATATATATCTTTTGTCGCAAAATACTAATATAAAATAACAAAAAATGGCTTGCCATGCATAACAGAAATGAAGTGATTGACATCCTTTCCTTTTTGATTTTCTATTAACCTAGTTATTTGTGTTAGCTTATAAATATCTCGACTAATTCCATGAGCATTAAAGTTAATAATTATATAAACTTTAAATGATTATCATATTAATAATCATATAATTCAAATTTAAAATTATAAAGAAATAAACTATTTAATCTCAAGCTATTATTACTGTGCCGTATCGTAGATGATTTCTTTTTTCTTTTTCTTGTAATCGGTGGCGCGATGGCCACAAATATTTTTTTTAAGAAATAAAGTTTTCTCGTATCCAAAAAAAGATATTGATATAAAAAAGAAAACTTTGATAACTTAATATATGATTAAGGCAAATTTATTCCAAAAACATTATATATATATATATATATATAGAATTTTGCATCGGAAACAATGCTCATCTTTATATGTAGAGGTTTATTTACATCAATTAAAAGTGAAAGAGTGAACGGTTTATATATAAAAATGGATTCATAGTTTATATTTTAGGGTTGAATTTGATAATTTTTATAGTTTATTTACTCATTCCAAAAACACAATCCTCTTCCCATGGATCAGAACATAATGTTTAGATCACCATTTATAGCACTCATCATCTTCATAGTTTTTGTACGAATGATTTTCTATTCTTAAAAAAATATTATAATTAATCTTTTGAATTATTCTTATAATTTCATAATACTCTAAATATATTATTATAAAATATCTTCAATTTTTCTCCTCTTAAATTTTAGGTAGATGAGTTGCATTTGCCCGATGGAAATTATAAAAAATAAGATCATTTGTAAGTAGCCATCAAAATTAACCTCTAAGATAATAAATAAATAAATAAATATAGATGAAAGTAAATTATTTCCATGCCCATTTATCTTGCATCTAGGAAGATCAATTTCATGTTTTAATATTCAATTAGTGCCAACAACTAACTTTTAATTTATCACTTTTTAGAATTTTTCAATCTATTTTATTAATAGAAGTATTATCCTTTTGTTTCCAAGGAAAAAAACAAATCTATGATATAAAAAAACACATCCAAAATGTAGACATCTTTTTCTCTTACATTATTAATTAATTTGAAATCATACTATTTATGAATATTGATTAAATTTTCAATTTCCTAGACTAATAATAATAATAATAATAATAATAATAATAATAATAATAATAATAAAAAAAGAAAAAACAGGAGGTGGTATAGCTTCCTGGTAAGTGGGCAGCCTCCTCCCACTCCCCCAGCTAACCCTCCCCCAATAAACATAAATCTAAATAGCCAGTTAATATAAATTTATTAAATCTCTCTTAATTTATTGACATTATTGTTGAAGTCCTAGCCAGAATCCAATGAAACTTCACAAAAGTCTTTTTTTTTGTTTTGTTTTTTTTGTCAACGTGCCATTTATACCACGAGTGACCCAACCAGCGGTTCTGATTAATGGGGTTCCATCAATCAGATCAAATCAAATTGCTACAAATAACAGTGCTGACTGCTGGGTTTGATTTAGTTTTGGTGATACTGCACCCTCCATGGTAGCAGAGACCTTCGCTTGTATAATATCGATGCTGTTAGAACACAATTTTTCTTTCTCAAAATACATGGAGCAGCCGAGTTGAAGCAAGTTTGTGTTGCTCAAATCCCAGCTTTTTGTTAGCTTTGATTCCTCATATTGCCGAGAAAGATGTCATCGGAGAATCCATCCTTCACCGATTTCAATTTACAGCAGCGGCAGAAGCAGCGGCAGAAGTGGGAGGACGCCATGATATCACCACCTTTCGGAGGATTCAACCAAGCATCGGAATCTGGATATTTGCTTCTTTCCAACCCCAACAATCAAACCAAAATTCTGGATCATCAAGAAGATGGAAAAAGTACTGGGACACTTGGATCAAACAAAGTCCAGGACTGGGATCCAAGAGCCATGCTTAGTAATCTGTCTTTTCTAGAGGAAAAGATCCATCATCTTCAAGATTTGGTGCATTTATTTGTTGGCCACAAGGGTTCTGGTCTCGGGGGACAGGATCAACTCATAACTCAGCAACAGCAGTTTCTCATAACAGCTGATCTCACTTCAATTATTGTTCAGCTGATCTCCACTACCGGCAGCCTTCTCCCATCTGTGAAACACACTCTTTCTGCAGACATTCCTAATGGACAGCTTGGAGGACATCCTTTTCCTCCCATGGCGGGCATGAACTGTAGTCCACAGCCGCAAAATGGCGGTGGAAGTAAGGTTTCTGATCAGTCCAGCAAGATGGATGTTGCTGGTGATTGTGGGGCTGGCCAGAGCCACTTCATTGAAGAACATGAAACGAAAGAGGAAGAAGATGCTGATGAAGGAGAGTACCTCCCACCTGGTTCCTATGATATATTACAGCTAGAAAAAGAGGAAATACTAGCACCGCACTCCCATTTCTGCACAATTTGCGGGAAAGGGTTCAAGCGGGATGCAAATTTGAGGATGCATATGAGAGGCCATGGTGATGAGTACAAAACTCCTGCTGCACTTGCGAAACCCACCAAGGAATCGAGCTCAGATCCAGTGGTTATTAAGAGGTATTCCTGCCCTTTTTCAGGGTGCAAGCGTAACAAGGATCACAAAAAGTTTCAGCCTTTGAAGTCTATTTTATGCGTCAAAAACCATTACAAGAGAACCCATTGTGACAAAAGCTACACCTGCAGCCGATGCCACACCAAGAAATTCTCAGTGATGGCAGATCTTAAGACTCACGAGAAACATTGTGGCAAGGATAAATGGCTTTGTTCCTGCGGCACGACATTCTCGAGGAAAGACAAGCTTTTTGGACACATTGCTCTGTTCCAAGGCCATACTCCTGCTATTCCTGTCGAGGAAACTAGAGGACCGGCTGTGTTATCGGATAAAATGGACGGGAAGGAAGCATCAAATAAAGGTCGGAAACATAAATTTCAGCTTTGGCTCTCCTGCTGCCGGAAGTGGGGCTAAAAATGTTACGGAAGTGAACGAGGATGCTGATGATCCTTCCAGTTATTTCTCGCCGTTGAACTTTGATACATGTAATTTTGGTGGGTTCCATGAGTTTCCTCGACCTCCATTTGATGATTCAGAAAGTTCATTCTCTTTTCTTCTTTCTTGATCCTGTGATTACAGTCAGAAAACCGGTGGGGAATCTACTCCTTGTAATCTTCAATAACATATGTAGCTATTGTAGTATTAGCTTATCCTATTAGCTCATGATCATGGATCTCAGATTTCAAATCCTAGTACATTTGTAAGGTGAGGCTGTCCGATGTAATTTCATGAGTTCAAATAAATGCTTGTTCTATAGCCATTTTCTTAATAGTGGATTTTGATACAGCAGCTTTATCACAAGTTCATACTTTTTGGAGCCCCATGTAACTCAAGAACATGAATTTTTGTTCGATAACAGCCAGATCTGTGATAGTCTTTAGATATTATAAGACACACTTGCGATCATTCATCATATTCTTCTCACTAATTTGGAGACACACAACATTTTCAGAGGCCCAAAAAAACTTCAAATCTGGTAAAGCGAAAGTGTTTTGGTAACTTGAAGAAATATTTGGCTTTTTTCACCGCTGGTTGATGGACTTTGAAATTGCTGGGGCAGATTCCGGAAAATGTGTTAAGAAAATGCATAGCTTGCTTTCTACTTGAGCTTTCAAACAAGACCCAATTGACAAATCATCACTGAAATCAGGGTTCTTCCTCTCTAAATGTCCAGTTGAATATCTCAAAGGTTATTGTTCTTCATCCTTACTTTCCTCGTAGGCCCTCCAAAGACACAACTGTTTTTAAACCCAATCAGTTCAGTCTTGTTCTTGGATTTTGTATATATTCATGGCACTAACTTCTGAGCAAACAAGTCTAATCATCTCTGTTGACTTTGAACATAAAATCTTAAATATTTTCCAGTCCATGGTATCTTGACTTTGGCTTTCCTGTTATCTTGACCGAGCCCCTCTTGTTTAATTTCTTATTTTCAATGAGTTTATTTTTTTTATTGTTTGGATCCAAAGACTCGAAGAAGAAGAAGATGATGATTCCCGATGAAGATTCCCACAATCACGTTCAGAACCATGTATGCATTTTGTTTTTAAAAAATCTTTCTTTCTTTCTTTCTTTATTATTAAACGAAGGGCCTTTTCTGAAGTGATTTTGGGCTAAAAGGGCATCAATTGGGTGGTGTTTGGTGGGTGGTATACGAGGATGTCAAAATGATTGGAAAGAGCTCAAATAGCTCATTTGATGCTTCTTTAGTCCAAATGAATGCACATTTGATGCACTAGCAAACACTCTCAATGTTCTAGGTTGTAAGAATGTATTGAGCTTGTCCAGCACCTTTTCTTTTAATTGTGGGTGTGCATCTTGCAAATTAGGCTCAATAAAGCTTTGCAAAGGTGTTGAGGGTGAGTTTATATATGGAAAAAAAATGCTCTAAATTTTCATAAGTGGGTTTTTATGTAATAGAGAACTTGGGTTTATTTTGCTATTTTAAGATAAACTAAGAAAGATCTTTCCCCCCTATATTGTTACTAATTCTATGTAAATATGTTTTTTCTTGTTTTTATATTTATATGAAACTTGTGAAGTAGATCTTCTTTTATGAAGCTTGGGCTCTGCAATTTGAAGAACTGGAGCACTGGATCTAGAGAAAATCAAAGAGAGAATTGAAGCAATGGATCTTTAAGAACAAAAGCAGATTTTCACGGATCTGCAAATGGTATGTGAATGTATTCAATTTTTTTGCTCAATTAATGATTGCTATTTGAGGCTTTTATAACCTAAACTTCTATATCAAACTATTGAACAACCTCTACATATGAAAATTAATTTCTTTAACAAACTAACAGATTTCTAACCATATTAACCACCTCAGCATGCACTATCAAAACTAAGTTATGTGGAAAAGGTATGAACCTTTTTTCCACAAGCAAATGAAACCTAAACATTTTTGTTTCTGTTCTTGCTTGATTGATGAGTTTATTTGTTACTTGTTCTGCCGCAACCAAGATATCTATTTAAGAGATTGGACTTAAGAAAAACTAGTCACCTCATTGCTTTATGCACTTGGTTCGCTAGACTCGGTTGGTGCTTGAAATTTTATACTGTATTTTCTTTCTTTGTTTTGTGTTTATTATTATTGGAATCAAAGAATTTTTAAAATAGCTTGTCTGTGTGATAGAAAATTACTAGACACTATCATCAAGTCACAGTTGTTGTACATACTTTATATAATTGAATGATAAATTCATATAGCAGTGAAAATTTAGATTATAAATACTTCCAACCATTTTTGCTCAAATTCCAAAAATGAATACTTAATGCAGCAGCAACAACACAACTTTTTCCCAATGTAGCAACATCAACACAACTTCAAAATAATAATAAAAATTACGAGAGAAACATTTTGATCTATGCCAACCAGTAGTCGTAGATAGAGTATACATACTATTATTTATAAGTAGATCAAGGACCCTCTCATTAATTCATTAGCTAATTTGAAATTTTTTGGGGCCTTTGAAAATGTTGTTTGCTAAATAGTGAAAGGCCATCAGTGAAGGCCCCATGTTCCAAACTAGCCAGAAATATATGATGAATGATCACAAGTGTGTCTTATAATATCTAAAACTATCACAGATTTGGCTATTATCAAACAAAAATTCATGTTGTTGAGTTACCATGGGGCTTGAAGAGGTATGAACCTATGATAAAGCTGCAATATCGAAAATTCAATATGAAGAAAATGGCTAAAGAACAAGCAGTTATTTGAACTCATTAAATTACATCGGACAACCTCAACTTACAAATGTACTAGGATTTGAAATCTGAGATCTATGATTATGAGCTAATATAGATAGTGGAACAAAGAAACTGTGAGCAACCAATTGCAAACCACCAGAAGTAACAACTCCTTCCTCTTCTCACTGTCGACAACAGTTCTAGCCTTCTTCTTCCTTAACATCGACAACTTCAACTTCTTCTTCTCCTCCAGTAGCAACAACTTTTTCCTCTCCTCATCGTCAGCTGTAGTTCCAAACTTTTTCATCCCCTACACCAGCAACTTCAACTTATTTTTCTCCTCTAGCCACAACGATAGTAACAATAACTTCTTTTGCTCTGGCTTAAAGCTTTGATTTGTTTCAAAAATCAGTTCAAACTCACACTCTCTCTTTTGCAGCGCTCACAACCACAATGAATAGAGGACACTTTCGCTTAGAAATCATCACCACAAAGGTGGCTCACATGGCAGCACAAATGGCCACTACACTAGCAACTTCGATGGTAATTCATTTGGGAATAATAGATCTCGTAGCTCTTATAACCCACATTGCTAAATCTGCAAAACAGAGGGCCACACTGTTGATCGATGTCAAAATTGATATGATCGTATAGAGCCATCAGCACACATTATTGAAACTTTCCTGGTTCCACCTCGAATTGGTACCTTGACACTAGTGCCTCTACTCACATGACACCGAATTCGACTATACTGACAACCTTTCGAGCACTATGTTGGTAAGGATAAGGTTATTATGAGAAATAGAGCTCCTCTTCTCATAACTCATACGAGTACCTCTCAACCCTCTTTACATTTAAAATTGCTTGATGTTTTATTGGTACCACATCTCACAAAAAAAAATCTCTTGTCCATTAGTAAATTAACTAAAGACTTTCCTCTTCTGGTCACATTCATTAACTTTTCCTTTATTATTTAGAACAAGATCACAAGAATGGTGGTGGCAACCAGAAGAGTGATGACGGTCTTTACATACTAGAGCTAGGCAATGTTGCTTTCATTTTTTTCCTAAATAAATTTGTCCTTACAACATTGTATGATCTATGGCATGCACGTTTCAAGACTATTGCCAAAAAACCTGCATGGCTCGCTATTTTGGATGAAGAAATCACAGTTCTCCATGAAAATTGCATTTGGGATCTTGTTCCTCGACCTCCCAACAAAAACATTATGGGATCCAAATGGTTTTTTCGCACAAAGTATCAATATAATGAATCTATTGACCAACTCCAGGCCCATCTTGTTGCCAAAAGATACACTAAAATCCCTAGTCTTGACTACATTGACACCTTTAGTTCAATAGTCAAAGCTTTCAACTGTTCGTGTAATATTGTCCACCTTTAGTTCAGTAGTCAAATCTTCCATTGTTCGTGTAATGTTGTCCCTAGCAATCATTCATGGTTGACCTCTTCACCAATTGGATGTTAAAAATGTTTTCTTTCATGGTATTTTGCTGGAATATGTTTATATGGCGCAACCTTATAGGTATGTTGATCCTCGCTTTTTTTCTCGGCATGTTTGCAAAATCAAATCCCTGGTCTTGACTACACCTTTAGTTCAGTAGTCAAAGCTTCCATTATTCATGTAATGTTGTCCCTAGCAATCATTCATGGTTGGCCTCTTCACCAATTGGATGTTAAAAATATTTTTCTTCATGGTATTTTGTGGGAACATGTTTATATGGTGTAACCTTATGGGTATGTTGATCCTCGCTTTCCTCGGCATGTTTGCAAACTCAAGAAAGGCTCTTTATGACCTAAAGTTGGTTCTGCATGCTTGGTTTCAACGATTTAGCTCATTTATTTTTAAACTTGGTATTACTTGTAGTTGTGCTCATACCTCCTTGTGTTCTGCATCGTCAGCAGCAAATCATTTATCTCTTACTCTATGTTGATGATAATATCCTTACTGGCAACAATAACTCTTTTATCAATAGCTTCATTCAACAACTTCACTCAAAATTTTCCACCAAGAACTTAAGCTCTCCCAGCTACTTTCTTGGTCTTGAAGCCACCTTTACCTCGACAGGACTCTTTCTGAATCAGACCAAGTAAGCTTGTCATATTCTTACACAGGCTCAACTACTTGATTGTAAGCAAGTATCCACTCTTGTGGTTGTCGCCCATCTTTCCTCCACTGGTTCTTGTTTATAGATATCACCATATATTGTTCTCTTATTGGTGCTCTACAATCCTTGACCATCACTCATCTTGATCTTGCTCATTCTGTCAATTTGTTAGTCAATACTAAGTGTATGCTCCCACTAATGAACATTTTTTGGGTATGTTGATCCTCACTTTCATTAGCATTTTTGCAAACTCAAGTAGACTCTTTATGGCCTAAAACAGGCTCCTCGTGCTTGGTTTCAACGATTCAGCTCATTTCTTTTGGTTTTACTTGTAGTCGTGCTTCGTACCTCTTTATTTGTTCTACATCATCAGCAGCAAATCATTTATCTCTTACTCTATATGATGGATGATATTATCTTTAATGGCAATAAAAATTCTCTTCTCAACAGCTTTACTCGACACCTTCACCAAGGACTTATGTTAAGTTACTTTCTTGGTCTTGAAGCCACTTTTACCTCGACATGACTCTTTCTCAATCAAACCAAGTATGCTCACGACATTTTTACGCTCAACTCTTTGATTGCAAACCAATATCCACTCATGTTGTCACCCAACATCTTTTCTGTGTTGGTTCCTCATTTGCAAATATCACCTTTATCGTTCTCTTGTTGGTACTCTACAATACTTGACCATCACTTATCTAGATCTTACTCATTCTATCAACTTTGTTAGTTAATACTTGCATGCGCCCAATGATGAACATTTTGAAGTTGTGAAGGGCATCCTTTGGTATGTTAAGGGCACTCTCCATTATGGCCTTTCATTACTGCTTACTCTGATGTTGATTGGATTGGATGTCCTGACACTAGGCGCTCCACTTTCGATTAATCCATCTATCTCGGTGACAACCTTGTCTCCTAGAGTGCAAAAAAGCAACCTACAATATCTCGCTCTAGTTGTGAGTTTGAATATCGTGCTCTCGCTTCCATTGTTGTCGATGTTTTATGGATAGATTAGCTATTACTTGATTTACACATCCCTCGTCCACATCGATCGCTACTTCTCTGTCACATCAAGAGTGTCATCTTTTTAAGCTCCAATCTAGTCTCTCGCAAGCACTCCAAGCACGTCGATCTTGACTATCATTTCCTCCAAGAACTTGTTTGTCTCCTAGAGTGCAAAAAAGCAACCTACAATATCTCGCTCTAGTTGTGAGTTTGAATATCGTGCTCTCGCTTCCATTGTTGTCGATGTTTTATGGATATATTAGTTATTGCTTGATTTACACATCCCTCATCCACATTGATCGCTACTTCTCTGTCACATCAAGAGTGTCATCTTTTTAAGCTCCAATCTAGTCTCTCGCAAGCACTCCAAGCACGTCGATCTTGACTATCATTTCCTCCAAGAGCTTGCAGTCGTTGATCATATTCGCATTCAACATGTTCCTCGGCAAGGAAAATTTTGATAGTGAAACGAGGAATGACAAGGAAAATTTGAGCAATTTGTAGGACAAAAATAGACACAGGCATAAGAGGATTTTAGCCAACCCACACATAAAACAAAACAATAAACAACCCCTTTTCATCTCCCTCGGCAACAACAGTCCATCATCTTCCTCGGGATTGACAGGAGCTCCATCGCTGATGACAATTCTCTTTCTCTCTCGATCAGCAGCTCTCTCTTAAACCAGTCATGCTGGCAGCCCTCTCTCTTCTCTAGCAACAACCGGTTGACCACCTAACATCACCCCCATCAACACTAGCGTCTTATCCTCCACGGCAGAAGGTTCACCGTGACCTCCCATAGCAGCAACAACCTCCGGCGACATAGCAGTTGCAGAGGCAGCAGTAACAGCAACAAACCAACCCTTTTTGGCACTCCTTCTAGCCACCACAGGCCATCATTTTCGACACCACAATAGGAAGAACCTCCTCTACTTGGCGCTAGTGGCAGATAAGCCTCTCGTCATCGTCGGTCTTGTTAGTGTTCACGTACATGAACAATGTTAATTCATTTACTATTCACGCTACAAATATCACCCTTTTATCGTTCTCTTGTTGGTGCTCTACAATACTTGGCCATCACTCATCTCGATCTTGCTCATTCTGTCAACTTTGTTAGTCAATACTTGCATGCTCCCAATGATGAACATTTTGAAGTTGTGAAGGGCATCATGCGGTATGTTAAGGGCACTCTCCACTATGGCCTTTCATTACTGCTTACTCTGATGTTGATTGGGCTGGATGTCATGACACTAAGCGATCCACTTCCGGTTACTCCATCTATCTCGGTGACAACCTTGTCTCCTAGAGTGCAAAAAAGCAACCTACAATATCTCGCTCTAGTTGTGAGTTTGAATATCGTGCTCTCGCTTCCATTGTTGTCGATGTTTTATGGATAGATCAACTCTTGCTTGATTTACACATCCCTCTCCACATCGACCGCTACTTCTCTGTCACATCAAGAGTGTCATCTTTTTTAGCTCCAATCCAATCTCTCGCAAGTACTCCAAGCACATTGATCTTGACTATCATTTCCTCCGAGAACTTGCGGTCGTTAATCATATTCGCATTCAACATGTTCCTTCTAATCTTCAAGTTTCAGATGTCTTTACTAAGAGTGTTTCCAGACCACTCTTCACATTCTTTCGTTCCAAGCTACGCATGTGCTCTAATCCCATGCTTAGCTTGCAGGGGGAGTGTTATGAATTCTACAGAATCCCTCGTGATTCTTAGCTCATAATTATAGGAAAGTAATATATTCTCTATATAAATAAACGTAAGCTCCACATAAAGTATGTTGTTTTTTCACAAAACCTTTACATATTCCCTTTTCACGACCATTTATTCCAACCATAAGCTCTACTCGATCGCAAGATGGTAAAACAAGGTAACAAGGCAGCCACCCATTCACTGGAAGGGCCTTTCCCTAGCAAGATGCCACCTGGGAATTCGTTGAGGATTCCCTGAGGTTTTCTACTGACAAGGTGGATTTGCAGAAAGGGAGTATTGTCACAGGGGAATGGAAATGAAGTTTGAAGTATTGAAGAAGAGGTGAAGAACATAAAAGAATTTTAGCCAACTACCACCTATCTTTCTAACAAAAAGTAACCGTAAAGAATCTATACATGCATTATAATTATACAAGAACACATCACCCAAGAATCCATACAAAAATCAATTCAATAATAACCCCATAACAGATAATAACACAAAATTTAAGAAAAGTTAATATCCAAACACATCGAGACAAAGAAATTCACAAGAACTAAATCAGTGACAAAACGTAAAATTTTAGTTTCTCCAAAAGGCATCATTACCATCTCCATCATCGACAGAGTCATCCATTGAAAAATGAAGAGATACTGGTTTAAGAAACTGAAGAAATCTTGACTTTTGGCAGATGAAAGGAACGGCTAACATAAAGAGAATAAAATGAAATTACCAGAAGATAAATCTGTGACAAAAAGATGATGCGAGTATCTCTTCAATTCTCAATGGATGACTCTGATGATGTCGGAGATCATTGGTCTATCTATACTCGATGGGCGTACAAGCACACACACGCCTTTAGGCGAGCAGAATTCCATGCACCGCACCTTGATCCATTCATTCTACTCTCTTCTTCTTTTTTAGGCTTTTTCACTCTGTTACTTGCCCTTTCTGGGGTCCCTCTCTCTTTCTTGGGCTTCTTGAGAGAGAAAGCTAGACTCTTAGTCTTAGAGAGAAACAAATAGGGATTAATATGGTGTCTTGAAGAGAAAACAGAGAAGGGTTTTTACGGCCCTTTGATTTTAATAAAGGCGACCGTTAGGGGGTTCTTGGTGTTTATAATGCAACGGCTATTTATTTTTCTTCTTTTCTTGCAGGAGGATACAGATTTGCAATTGCCAGTTTTATAGATGACTGTTTGTATAGCCAACAGAAGGAATTTGTATAGCCAACAGAAGGAATTCATGCGGTAAAAAAAAAAAGGGCAATGACATCTTTTCGTTAAAAAAATAAAAATTACTGGGATATAATGAAAGAAACTAGAAGATTTTGCATTCCAAAAGTGACGGTTTTGGAATATAATTGAGATTATATATATTTAATTTTTACAAAAGTATTTTTGATATTAAAATAAAAAAATAATTTAAAAACATTAATTTTTTTAATTTAAAATTAAAAAAAATTGTAATTTTTTTCAGAAATGTTTGAGTTATTGGTTAAATTTGTATATTATTGAACAAACTGGATTTAATATTGTTATTAAAACAAAATCATTGTGTTAATTTTATTAAAAAAAAAATTATATTGATCTATTCATATCTAGATTAGAGTTTAATAGACTCAACCAAGTTATTAAAAATTAATTAATTAATTAAGTTTTATAATTAAATCAGTCAAGTTTTTCCATATTAATCTGTTAATATCTTTTGCTGAAAACTTATCTAAGAGATTTTTTTTTCTTAAATACTAATCATTCTATGGAAATAAATAATTAGAATTAGAATCCATCATTAAAAAATATATATATATATATATAATCAAGTGTTTTATATATGTTCAAGGCCAACAAACTTAAGCCTCTGTTAATTTGTTTCGTGGATTTTATAGGACTTGCCACCAAAAACAGTGAAGGATGCGTTTATAATGAAAAGAAAATGCCGATGGAATTACTTAACAAGACAAGACCAGCAGAAATGCAATCCATTCTTCAATTTCTCAGCTCACCCATGCAAGGGGCGATGATCACACAAGTGTAAGCTCCTGCAAGGCCGAAACACCTCAAAATCCAAGAAATGAAAATTCAGGACTGGAAATGATTTTGTTAATGGCTGCAAATCATTCAAAAGAGATAGAGATTTTTAGTTTGTGAGCTAATTGAATCCACTGACTGTAAAATCACTGGTGTACATGTCAGGGTTATAGAACCCAGGTTATGATTTTACACCATTCGAATCTGCAGAAGAGAAGAAGAAAAATGAAGATGCGGCTCTTCGATCTTTCTCGCCGAGCAGCGCGCAAGAGAAGATCAATCCTGCTTGTTATAGAGTTTTAGTTTGTGAGCTGATTGAATCCACTGACCGTAAAATCACTGGTGTACATGGCAGGGTTATAGAACCCAGGTTATGTTTTACACCATTCGAATCTGCAGAAGAGAAGGAAAAAACAATGAAGATGCGGCTCTTCGATCTTTCTCGCCGAGCAGCGCGCAAGAGAAGATCAATCCTGCTTGTTACTTTCACGAGCCAGCCTCGCACGATGTCTAAGCTCCGCCCTTTTCCACCGAACAATCATGTAACACAAGGAGAAGAGGGAGTTTATCTGCAAATAAGATATGAGGGGTCAGAATGAATAGCAGAAAAAAATGCAGGCAGATTAAAAGGGTAACAACTGCAGCAAACACCCACCAGAATAATGGTTGCAATGATAAGAAGAGGCCCAGACCAGACTACTGAAAGAAAAACTCCATGTGGATCAAAGTAATTCTGGCTTGCAAAGCTCCTCCAGCAGTCACCCATGACTCTATTGATCCTCTCTGCTAAGTATACACCAGCCACTGCATGGCATCAAATGATTAAATGAAACCAGATATCCAAGGATTTCGGCGGTGAGAATGGAAAGTACAGTAGAAGAATACATCAATGAATGCTAGCATGAACTCGGATTCCAGGACAGACATCACTCTCAGAAATACAAGCTGATAAAATTATATATTGGACAGTAAAGCTGCTATTCCCATGTTGCACAACTAATACAAGCACCATTTCATTTTTTTTTGGATGCGAGGAAACCCCACCTCCTGGAAAGCATACTTCGTGTGACTCAGGTGAGCGAGTAAAACTCCGATTGTCTCAGGCTCTTACAAAGGATGCACAACCTGACTCGAGCTCGAGACCTGCTGTGCAGATCACAAGCCCTTTGTCATCACGACACGCTCCTTGGGGACAATACAAAGCACCATGCTTAACAGCCATCCATAACTTCATAGAACAAATTAGCTTCACTAAATTCAACCAAATATTCATACAAGGCCATCAATCTTTTATCTCTCACACAGTCGTTGTTTATACACAAACACAATATTTTAGCCACATCACTAGCAAAAACCACCTCATGTCATATCATATAAGAACAAAGCAAGACAATCCCAAAGTAACAATTGCAATTGCCATGTACATTAAATCCCAAAATGTCCATCTAAGACCATACAAAATAGTGGTGTTGCGACGGTAATGATGGTGACGTGACGGTGGTGATGAAAGAGAAAGTGATGGCGAGACGTTAATAGTGGTGGTGATCGTGAAAAAGAGACAATGGTGAGATGATTGTGATGCTGGTGGTGAAATTAAGATGGTAGTTGACATAATAGAATGGTATTGTTCTTAAAATATTTTATAGAATTTCATGAGCTAAAAAAATATTTAAAAAAAAATGCATTTTTGAAATGATAAATTAGAACCACGAACAACTTTGAAAACGAGCTTTTCCCAACGATGTTGTTATCGGAAAATTAGAGCTGGGTATAGGATTAACCATGACTGTATATTTCACCTGGAGAAGCATGTTCATCACACAGCCATTTGTGGCCATTTCATTAGGCTATTACGACAAACACATGGCCATTTCAGCCTTATTTACATCTCCCAGAACCAGAAAAAAGAAAAAAGGGGGCCTGTTCCAGACCAGTCACCAGTCTTTAAAAGTCAAAAAGAAAAAGTCAAACTGCTCATATTACATTTTTGCAGATCAATGGAACGCAGCTGTGGCAGCCCTTTTGATCGAGGGGCTGTCAGGAGGTGGAGATGGAAGCATGGTGAAAGCCAGTATTCCACTTACTGCAGCCGCGACAGCTCCGACCACAAAAGCTGGTAGATTACCTCCGCCGAAAAGGGCATCCCACGGTCCACTTGCTACAGACACCACCATCTGCGAAAATATGATTAAACCAGTGGTTGAGTTAAATCACCATTTAGCATCTCTAAATCAAACATATTATATCCCTTTTCTTCATTCTTTCTTTCCTTTTCATGATCCGAATAAGATTCTTTTCTCTTCTTCCTCATGTTTTGTATTCTGTTGCACTGAATCGTGTGATTGAAATGTCAGTCTGTCAAGAACAAAAGATGTTCTGTCTGAAAAAGTTTCTGCAACCTTTCCGATAATTTCGTAAGCCAGACATTGTATACTAACATGCTGGATGTGGTATTCCAAACATTTCCAATGAATCATTACACAAAAAGATAGGACATAGTTGTCAGAATATGATTTCTTGATCTGATTAAAGAAGCATAATAGTTTTGGAATACTGTTTTCCTTTTATTTTCAAGTCAACAGATCACTACTGTGGAATTCTCCAAAGGTGAAGGACTTTTCAGGGCCAGGGATCCAGATGAATCCAATTTGAATCCACCCCAAGAAACCATCGTCAAATAAATATATGGCATAAACTTGTAGAAGCATTATGATTGGAAAAACAATAATAACAGCAGAAGCACAGACCTGTGGTATAACTATTGACAGATTGAGAACTCCCAGAGAAAGCCCTGTAATAAATTTGGAGCAAGGGAACTAACAGTTCAGGAGGGAGCTTTCATTTTCTTAAAAAGGGTTGGAATTAAAAAACTACCTTGGCCAGCACCAGAGGTGTTAGAAAAGATTGATGCCAGAGCAAAAGGGATGCTGTAAGTTATCTGCAAAACATTAGCCATCGTTGGTTAATCATGAAAATCTTCGAGTCTTATTTTACTAATTAAAAACTTAAGATTACTATGATCCAATTAATGTTACTCAGAGAATTAAAGATGTGTTCTTCGACTTCCATTAAAACAGCAGTTGCAGCTTTTCCAACAACAACTTCAGCTGTAGCTACCACACAATTTTCATTAAATGCACATAGATACACGCATTAATATTGGATATATTTCCATTAATTTGGATGTTTTACTAAAACCATACCCCTGAAATATTTTGATAAGGATGTTTGTGCTTGTACGAGTTCAGATTACACGTTTGATCTTCTAGCAGGTGCAGGAACAAAATTAAGGAAAAGAAGAAGAAAACAGAGGGTCTTGGCTTTTCATTAATTAAGTGCTAGTAAGATAAAATTATACTATAATATTTTTATTATTACAGTATTTCAAATAAAAATCAAAATATTTTAAAACACTAAAATTAAATAATAAGAGAAAGAAAATAAAAATCAAAGTGTATGTATTATATGGAAATTGAATTAACTAATTCTTAAGTCAAATTTATGTTGAAATCTCAATTCATTATATGTCAAGTTTATAAGGAAAAAAAAAACTTAAAAGCAAAATCTTCAGAGATTAAAAAATTGTATGAACAAGAAATCACTACTCACAAAACAATGCTTGGAAAAAATTAAAGCTGGCCCAAGAAGAACTTACAGCTTGAGGTATGCCCATAACAGCAAAAAGGGCTAAAGCACCAGCCTTGACACCAGCCGGCGGCGGCAAGAGGTGGGTTCCTCCATTCACGGTGGTGTACCTTCTGTTAGACTGGGCCAATTTGGTTATCAAAATAGTCATAGCCAGACAAATAGCCAGGACAAAATTCACAATCCCCCACAACCTTTTAACGCCACCAACCCCACGAGCCAGAGCCTCCACACCAAGCGAAGTAACTCCCAAAACCACCGAGTTAAGCATCAAACCCAGTGCTCCTGCGCGGACCCCACGATCATACATCTTGAGTTGATCAGAATCTGCACTTGAATCGCCACCGTACACCTCTCTCCCCATCCAGTCAGTATCAAACAACAAGAAAGGGAACCAGGCAACCCAATTTAGACACGTCACCAAGAGTAGGATCCACATGGGTCTTTGCAAGTTCTTGAAAGCAGCAAATATTTCCCCGAAAAAGGGCACCGGCACCGGCACCGCCTGTTTGGCTTCTGCAATCTCGTCCTCCTCGTCATCGCCCTCACCGGGACTTCCCTCCGGCGACCAGGGTTTGTCACGTACGTAAGACAGGGCTACAATTGTTAACGTTAAAAGCAAGGCAATGGAGATAAAGAAGCAAGATTTGAGGTTTGCACAGTAAACATCACAAGCTTTGGTTCTTGAAAATGGAAAAAGTTTGTATAAGTGAGTGTAAGACCCAGCTGAAAAGCCAAGAACATTGCCAACAGCCATAAAGAAAGAGTAGAAGGCATTGGATGTACGTGTCTTCTTCTGACTCATCCCTGAAAGATCAGCAAGAAACGCCCTGCATGGACCTTGAAGCATGTTATTAGCAACATCAAGAATCCAAAACCCTACTACAAACACAGCAATCGCTCGTGGTTTAGCTTTTTTCGCTAGGGAATCGCCAGAAAGGTGGCCAATGTCGGCGGCAAAGCCAATGAGGAACACGGCAATGGCGACAAAAGCAGCCCCCGCCGCGATAAATGGTCGGCGACGGCCAAAACGAGATGTGCAGCGGTCACTGTGGTAGCCAACTATTGGCTGGACTAACATACCTGAAACCGGCCCGCAGAGCCAAATGAAAGCTGCCCATGTGTGAGGAATCCCTAAAAGTTGAACATATGGGGTTAACAAAGATAGCTGTAATGCCCAGCCAAACTGAACCCCCCGGCCGCTATCGATGCAACCATTATGATCTTTCTTAATGGGCTAGGTTTAACTGAGGAGGGCAGTTGTTCTTGCTGAAGAATGAAAGCGGAGGGAGGGGCTTGGTTTTCTTTTCTATCTCCACTCTCCATATTGCTATAACTAGAGCAAAACGCACATATGGGGGTAATTAACAAATAGAGCTCACTCACTCACTCACTCTCAAAAATTTCTTGGTTTTACAGAGTTCTTGAGGTTTTGTTTTGAAGATGAAAAGGAAAGTGGGTTTGCATGGGAACTTATAACGGGAGGGGAAGGGATGATTTCAAGATTGAGTGGGTAAATTAATATGGTCTTATCCGTTTAAGATTGTGTTCTTCGATCTTCAGTCCCAGTTCTGTAAGTGATGACTGAACGGTGAAGATTCTTTTGGTGCCAAGTGTGCTGCTGCATTAAATTCATTTACCTTATTAGGGTTTAGTCATTGCTGATTTTCTGTTTCTGTCATCAATTTGCTCATGGACTCACATTTTCTTACATGGATTTTCAGTCATTTATTGACACCAGTACTCTTTTTTGGTAAGGATACATGGAAGAACATGCATGAGAAATCCTATTTTTGGAGACACTTTTATTGCAGCAATGTTTTAAACTTTTTTCCGTTAAAAGAAACAGAAGTATTAGCCATTTCTTAAATCTAATTTCAAGCTCCGTCTGTAGTTACTTTTTTCTATATATAAAATTAATATTTCTAATATATTTTTTTTTTCTTGGAGAGATTATGCGCTTTACCAATTATATAGTTGATGCATGTAAGATGTTAAAAGAGAGTTTTTATTTTTCTAATTTTAGATACAATAAAACTTATATATTTTGTTAAGAATGTGGAGAGATGTTCAAAAAGAGAGCTTTTACTTTTCTAATTGTTATATTAGATATTGTACATGTTTATTTCAATAATATTTTTGAAATTTTATTTATTATTTAATATTTAAAAAAATAGTGTTTTTATATCATTTTTATATGTTAATGTATTTTAATGTATTTCTGAACAAAAAAATATTTTAAAAAACAATCAAACACAATTCCAAACAAGAACATAATACAGACTACAGAGCACAAAGTAGGAGTGAAACACTTTCTCATAGATTTCTTTTCATGGTTCAAAGCAACAAGAAACATGTATATTTTTTTATAATCTCTTTCTCTTCTTTTTCTTTCTCTAGCTAAAATCCATTCTATATATTATGTAAGAGGGCCCATTCCTGACATAGGTGTTGTTCAACGTAATATATTTGTTCTGAATTTGGTAATTATTTTTAAAAATTCTTCAATTTTTTCATACATACATTTGGAACGTAAAGTGTCCAACGTAGAAGATGACTAATCTTAGGAAAAGGTGAAGAATCATAGCTAGATAGCCTTGACTCGTCCTGTCTGGTTCTTATGTCGTTTTGTGCATTACCTGATTTTGAATTTTGAAGCCAAGGGAAGATATTAAGGGAAATGTTTGGGATTAAGGAAATCGACGACTTGATTAAACAAAGACTTGAAAATGGGAAAATTAATATATTCGTCTTGCCTGATTTTGATTTGAAACAAGCTAAGATTGATAATATGCAAAGTAAATAACCACACCTTAATGTTTGATTCTCTAATAAGGTAATATATAAGTATATATGTCCTCGAGACAAAGCGTGATGACAGAGTATTTGTGATTTGTACAATATATCTTAAGTTCGAGTCAGTCATGTATCCCTTGTAAGAGTCTGAAATAACTAGAGCTTTACTCAATAAAATATAATTATCCACTTTGTTCCCATTAATTACACTTAAATCAATTTCCCAAAAACTTTGACACCTGTTTCATTGTTTGATGGAGGTAGGGAATTGAAAAGGATGATCGAGTGTACGTGTGCGTGTGCATGGATGGCAATGCTGATGAGATCTAGTATGGTGAAATTGTTTGAGGTTATCCAGTTTGTGTGAGTTTTCGCACCCCAAAGACTGATAGCAGTAATTAATAAAAGTGAAGAGAGAAAGTGGTCAGAGATCTCGTTGACTTAAATAGGAGCAGAATTCAACGTACGTAGGCGATAACTGAGCTGAGAGAGAGCCACTTACTTCTTATTGGTTCTTGACTTGTGCCCACATTTTTGAAAAATGTGTTACACGTACTACATTGCTACCCCTTACATTCTAGATTTACAGATGCTAGCTATGGTTTGATAATGGCAAAGAAAATAAAATATTAAATTATTAATTCAAAATATAATTTGATAATGGCAAACGAATACGATATAGACATTAAAGAAAATCTAATAATTTAATGGTATAAAGAAAAACTTATTAATTTACATTAACTATAGTGTAATTTACCAAAATAAAAGTTAAGTTAATACCAAAATAAAATTTAAATTATTTTTCAAAATATAATTTTAATTCACTGAATGTCAAATAAAAATTTGCATGTTTATGCAATACACAGTGACACGTAAATGCTAAAAAATACAATATTTTGACTTTGACTCTCATGCTCCGGTGGTGATGCTGCTTGTATTCCTCGTTCACAGTCGAGACACAATGTGGCACTCCATAGATGGATGCCACGTGGATTTGACGTCATCTTTCACGGATTCTTTAGCAAGGTTCCATTTCATAGTTAGTCAAATGACAAACAACAGATGGGTTTGACCAAAAGAAAGAATGGTTGGAAAGGAGCATGAACTTCAATTATTATGAACTCATTTTGTACATGTACAGCTAACAAAAACTACAGCCTGATACCCTCTAAAACAATTAAATCCTCCCCCTGAACAATCAACTTCAATTCACATGCAAAAAAGAAAATGGCTTTTCACTCATCATCTGCCTGCTGACATGGAATCTTCCCCCCTCCACAAACATGGTGGATTTGCATCTGACTGGACCTTTTCAATTCTCACAAGCACTGACCTTTGTCTCTGCATGCTGATCTTCATGTTGATATACTACAAGCTTCGAATTGTGTCCACTCGATCGATAACATCCAAGGCCTTCATCCGGTCTATATCGAAGTCAATGACAGGAACAGACGACAGCCTTCTGATGGGAAACGGATCTTTTCTCGGTTCACCCATCGGCGAGTGGCTGATACTTCTACTCAGTCGATGATGCTTGCTTAACCTGGTTTTCGCGGTGTCAAATTCCTGGCTCTTACTTATCCCGGGCGTCTTTTTCCTCTTACTCACATCCCGGAGCATCTCTCGGTCTTCAGTTGTCAACATGGGAGATGGAGAGCTTGGGTTTTGTGTGCTCAACTGAATTGTCTTCTGATTTGGTGACCGAATCGGAGATTTAACAGGAGATCTGATACCGCCGTTGGCAGCTCGTACTTGGCTGACAAGATGGTGAAGCCAAACCACTAATTCAAGAACATAAATTTCAGTCTTCTCCTTGTCTGCATGGTGTAGTGTCTCTATCCTGAGCAAGTCAGTCTGTCCAGCAGGTTTATGATTCACCTCAGTCCTGAAGAATTTGTTGTAGAAAATCAACACATGTGAGATAAAAAGAAAGGGCACAAACAGATTTGGAACTCACCCTGTATTCGCCCATTCACCGACCCAGCCAAATCCATGATGAGCTCTGGTTAAGTGAGTGCAAAAAATGTTAACACGAGGATAAATAAATGCAAGCAAACCAACATAAGAAGGAAACATTTTGAATATTAAGATCACAAAATCTGTAAATAACTTTTTAACTCCTGCTTTAAAACTGTTCACAGGGACCATACAGTTAGGGTGCTTTGATGCAGATGGGATGAGAATGGATGAGAAAAGGTAAACACAGGAGTTGGGACAAAAGTTTGGGTATGGTACAAGACAAAAGCTGCATTTCATCCTGTCCCATGTGCACATCAAACTCCAATACAAGTGAAGTTATCCTGCAAAGTCTTTTCCAGTCCCATGTACAAAAAACTACTTAACTTCACCTAAAGTAATAATTTGTTAGATTGTTATTACTATTAGTGCTTGTGGATAACATGATTTGTGAACTTGAAAGAAACTGAGGAGATGATAAGAAGAGGTATCACGGGGTGCAGACTAGCTGAGGTAATGAAATCTAGACTGTGGGCTGGAATCTTACTTGTTTGTGTTAGTAGCAATAGGAACAAGCCACCGCAAAGTTTTCTCCATTTCAGCTTTGATTTGAGAAACTGTAAGCTGCAGACACAGCATTTAAAAAATTAATTATAAACAAAGCGTTGACGAGAAAATGACTAGCTAGAAGTGTAATTTTAAGAGAAGATTGTTCAACTAGCAGCCCATTGAAAACAAACAAAGATAACAATGAACAAGACAGCCCAGTGACACAGTCAAATGATACCTCTTCCTCAACTTGAAATGACAGTAATTTTGAGCGCAAAGCAGATTTTATATTTGGTGGCAATCCCTGGTACAAAGCATCCCTTGTATTTGGAGGCACAGAACTTGATCGGGACACCTGGTCACATTCTGGTATTAGCTCAGAATGGAAAAAAATAAAGCAACAATTTGACGAGGTGCAGGACTGTGACCCTGATTAATGCAACATCGAAAACCTCAGAAGCTGAGGTTGGAGATACAGAAACAAAATCCTTAATAGGAAAGATAAAAGGATATCAAGTCTGGGTGAAATCATAAACTCACAAGAGTATCAATTTGGGTGATAATATTTGCATAATGCAATGCAAGACCAGCAGGCCCCAACTTTTTATGGTTCAAAGAACTTTTTGCTGGTCTATCGCCATCTGCAAGTGAAAACATTAGTTCATGAACCCAGAAAACTGCGAGATAAATTTCATACTATTTCATTGTTCCAAGCAAGAAAACATAGAGAAGGGGTGGGGGGTGGGGGGGTGTGTCATGCATTAAACATTTTCATTAAAAAGAAATTCTAAAATTCTGTTTGGATTGCTCACCAGCACTGCCAAAGGCTTCATGAATCTCCAAATGCAAGAAATGGACAATATCTACCAATTTCTCCATCACCTACACAAAAATGTTAGACTTATGTTGAAATATCATTATGAATAGTTTCAACAACAAAAAAAGGATTTATTGCGTGGCTATCACTTGACAGATGTGGGATATGCATATTCCATCCAGCATTAGGAGTGCGTCACTGCATCCTTGTGGTTGGATCAGAAAACACAATGATCAACGAGGGTTCATAAATATAAGAACCACCAGAATAAGAGCATATTTCTTTCCAATGACCCCCTAGAACAAGGAGCCTAAATCCCTTACTGCCTCATACCTCTTCCAAAATCTTTGACCAGAGTGATTTCTTCTTCAAGCTTTTCACATGCTTCCTTTGACTCTTTAACTCGGCCTTTAAAATTGAAAGACTATCCCCTACAAGTGAATTAGACACAACAAAAAAAAATTACTTGCAGAAGTTAATATTGATCAAAATGAGGAAATATGGAATAGAAGCAAACATCTCTCAGATAGTCTAAGTACCAATACTGATATATTTTTTTTAAGATTGCAATAGCTTTATGAGAAGTAAATCAAAATAAATGATGAGTAAATTCATAATATTTAGGACAGGATCTCAGATTCTCAGCAGTAAGTATTCAGCAGTATTGAAAATTACAAGTTTAAGTTTTAGAAGGCTAGGCTCGGGGCAGCCCAGGGAAAGGAATTAGAGATTACATGCAAACTAAACCCCAACCATTAAAAATGGAAATTTGAGCTTGGAGGCTCCAGATCAAGTCAAAGGGAAAAGATCACATAAAAGTTAGGTGGGCACTGTTAATTGCTCATGAATCGCATCACTTGATTACAACATGATGCATATAAAACAGATGCAGACTACTGTATATTAATGTCATTCTGTGCACAAACAAGACCAAAAAGGGCCATGAATAATTTTTGGAAAAAAGGGTCCAGACATTCAAACCAGCCCCATGCTATGAATTTAAGGATAATCTTTCAAGATAATGGAATTTATCGCACCAATAGTATGTAGTTTGAATATATTTCAGCATCAGTCAAGGAAGTACTGCATGGCATAAAGATTAGCAGATTTCAACTAGAACACCAAACTATGTTACTAGATTTTGGCAAATTAAGTTTTATTAGTTTCTGAGTAAAATACTTCTCCTGCTCCCATGTTTTTTTGGCTTAACTAGCCCAGGAGGAAAAAGGAGCACTCAAGCATGGAATAGTTGAACTCATTTCCCTAAAATATTTATTCGGAGCAATAGTATGGACCAATCAAACAAAAAACACGAGCAAGATGAAACTTAATCTGCAATTCACCTCTTTGAGCAGCATTTGTTTTATCATCTTCCTGAAGCTTGCGACGGTAATCTTGTTCAAATCTGTCCAAGGCATGCATTTCATGATACAGTTCCTACAACCAAAAGGAAATATATCTTCTTTGAGGAAATCCAAAGGATAACATTGAGAGAATAGCAAGCATGAAATAGTCGGGATGGATGTGACAACAGGCTGATATTAAACTATGTGGCATAACTTTTCAACAATGCTGGATAAAGGTGGATGGACCACAGCTATGCAAAATTAAAAGAAAAAGGAATCATATTAATGAGAAACAAATAAATGGAATAACACCAAATAAAGCACTAGCAGCACATAGAGCAGACTCCAGATGCCCATATATGACTCTAGTACAGTCATCAGTACAACATATTTGGATCATTGATGCAAACAACTTAGTCATGTCATTAGGCGAGCAAGGGGAAAAATTCTAATACATTCTTCATTTCTCATGAGCATTTTGCTCAATGGCCATGTTAAGAGTGAAGAATTTGTTTGTCTATGAATCATAGTAGAAGAAAATAAAACAAGTACAAAAATTTTATTTGAAGTCCAATATCCTGGGATGTAGGAGTTTCCTCTCTGGTGTTTCTCTTCCTCCCACATATTAAAGTCAAAGCCAAAAGGATATAGAAAAACACAATTGAGCTGAAAAAACTGAAAAGTCATACTCCCTTTCAAATTTGAATGTGTCAAGACTTTTTTTTTATTTTTTGCTCATTTTTTTTTGCAGATAAAAATTTCCACAGCACAAAAAAAAAATAACATTGTTAAATGCTTTTCAAATCACCATGCCTAGATATGCAATGTATGGTGCAACTTGGGGGTAGTTATATACTACAGTATTGTTAAATACTTACTGCTGTATACTGAACCAAATTCATCAATTGATGCATAACTGTCTCGGCTTCGTCCTTCAATTGCATTTCAGGTGTCAATTCAGAACCCAACCTAAAAATCATATGGAATGATGTAAGAAAATTTGAGAAGATTACTTCAGATATTCAGACAGACAATCAACAATAAAATTACTTTTCAAGATAGCGGTCCAAGTTGTGCCACTGAGGATCTTTACAACGATTTCCAAAACGCACCACTTCTCCAGAAAAGACTTTCAGTTCTTCCCTGTCATAATTGTATAGTGAATTGATTAATATTTCTGTACACATATCCTGGACATTGCTATAAGATCACTGCAATAAAATGGATGAAAATTCGTTTTGAATTAAAATCAAAATTTCTGTGATATTAACCTCTTATCAGTTGCTGCTAGCCTCAAGAGTTCATCCATGTCTCTTGATATTATATTTTGCACCCCCTCTGAGGGAAGCACAACCTCTTTTAAATGTCTAATGTTCTCTTTTGAAAGGGCTTGCATTAGATTGGCACCCTTAACAATTGTGTTTGCAACTTCAAAAGCCAAAATTGAAATTGTATTCCCTTTTGTTGTCACTCCAGAGGTAAAACCACCACCACTGATAGGATTTAAATTGGTCATGCTACTACCAAGTGTGTCCAATACATCATATGCCTTTCCGAGCCCAGCAGTACCAGCTCTTCCTAACAGCGAGCTCACTTCTGAGACCTGCAACACCAAAAGAAGCAGCCTTCTTATTGAGGAAAATCCTTATACACAATTCCTTAGAGCAACTTCAACATCTATATCTATTATCGATGTGTGTGCGTGAAAGAAGATCCTATATCAATGCATTGCATTGTGGACACAAGAATTCACTCCATGTGCATTGCCAAGAATTCACTCCACACATGAATCTGATATTTATATTATAAGATGCAATGTATTTGGAGATGGAGGATTATCTAGCATTTAATTATAAATGACAAAAAAATTTATCTACTAGAAAAAGGAAATTCAACCAACTCTACTTACAAATAACACAAACAAACTTGCAATAAAATAAATTGGTTTTACATTAGATGCAGATCAAAAGTTCTTTTTTCAAGGAATGATTTTTCCACATTAAGAATGTATAATATCATTCGTGAAAATTAAATATTTTAGTTGGCATACTCCTTTTGGTTAATAGGACCATGATTTCTTTTCTTTTCTTTTCTTTTGTTTTTTTATCCTGATTTCAACCTTCTTTTTTCACCTTTCAGAAGTATCAAACCACACACATGCTTTATTTTTATTTTTTAACATTCATTTTTTTATATACAAGAGTGAAATGTTGAAACCAGAATGTTGTGGAAACTTTTACAAAATTATTATTTTATTTACTAGCATGAAAATATGTGGAAGGTTGTTATGTTATTCAATTAATCAAATAAACATTGGTATTCCCAAATAAACATTGGTATTCCCCATCCCTCCATTGTGAGACACCCAAAAAAGATCTTGCCTTTAAAGGCTCCACCAGCATGATGCACCAAGGTAAAATAGAAGCTATTGTCCTTTTCCTTAAAAATGGCATGTTTAGCAAAATCATTTTACCGCTCCTGATGCTTCTACAGAAGTGAAACCCAACATTATTTCCAAAGCAGGAGACCCAACCCTGCCTGTGTCATGGCTCAACACTGCATAGCCATTAATGACATTCAATTGCTTTCCCTGTGCAACAATTTCGATAAGGCTATATCAAACATGCACAACCTTCTCGAACCCTAGCAATGAGCTTGAGTCAAGAGTTGTAAGACCTTCTCAAACCCTACCAATCAACAACTTTCAATTGCTTTCCCTGTGCAACAATTTTGATAAGGCTCTATCAAACATGCACAACCTTCTCAAACCCTACTAATCAGCTTGAGTCAAGAGATGCACTCTTTTCCCCAAATTATGCTTGATCATCCATTCCATTCCATTCTGCACAAATTCACTCCACAATTTCTCAAGTCCTTTTCATAGAAAAAGTTGGTAAACAGGGAGTACTCTTAATCAAATAGCAATGCCCTTCCAGCCCCTACCCCCCCCCCAACCAATGAGCATTGAAATTTCCATGACTACCCAGTCTTTCCTTTTCTTAAGGAATCCCATGCGACCTCCTCGGGGGGGGACCACAGGTTCTCAAATAAAGATGCAAGATATGATCTCACTTGATATCTGAAGTAGAAGATAACATCTCCATTCTGAAACTTATAAACTCATTCAGTGGAAGAACACACTCTTCCTTAAATTAACCCCATATCATACAGATGCCCCAAAGCTAGGAAACATCATCACATATAATCAATTTAGCAGTGCAATTATCCACGAATAAGCAGATCCCCTTGACTCGAGCCTCTTGGCTAATAAAGAAGCCGTACATAAATCAACTAGATCTTTTACTCTTCAAAGGTAAAAGAGAAGATGCAAAATAATACACATAAATGAGACCTATGTAAAATATATATATATAGGTGAACAATTGCACTGCTAAGTTGAATTATATATATACAAAGATTGAAGTCTAAAGTCTTGTTCTCTAGCATATATATATATATATGCTAGAGAACAAGACTTTAGACTTCAATCTTTGTTTCTCACAGCCAATAAGCACACATTAATACTTTTTCTAAAAACATCAAAACAATGTCCAAAAGTCCAATGGGATTTAAAATTCTAAATTAATCATGACAAAGGATAATGGCCGCAGAAAAAAGTGAAATGCCTGTTCAACTTGCTGCCAGACCATTGCGTTCAAAATTTAGACCAGAAGTAGTTATGAGAATTGACAGACAATTTTCAGCACTTCATAAATACTAGTTTTACATATTATGTGATGTGGTTGCAGCTTTCATTTATTTTTATTCTAATGAATCCAATCTTCAGAGACTTGGCAATGGCCTCCTTTTCGGCTGTGTAATCTGCTCTCCAGATGTCATAGGTAACAAGATTAACTTCCAGAAATGCATGTCAAGTATAGACTTTATATTGCGACTTTAATTACATGCTACAATCAAAGTTTCGACTAAAATATAACATAGCAAACAGCAAGCTGAAGAGAAGGAATTGGCAATAGCTAGACAGCAAGTAAAGAGCACACAAATTAGGCTAACCTTTGCAACGGCTACTGGTGTGGACTTGGTTGATCTGGATTTATCGGACAAAGCCCTTGACAAGCGAGGAATTCCCATCATCGATGTCATTTGGATCCATCCCATATTGAACCACATTCACCTCCGGAAATGTAAAGGGTTCTCTTAGCTGCTTAATATCCACCTTTTTCTCCCCAACTAGAGATGGATTTGTATTGCTATCTATTTTCAATTCACGAGTCTGAAAAACCAAACCAGACCCATGACTAAAATGACCATTCAACTGCAGAAAGCCTCCACTGGGAGCATTATCTACAGTAGAGCTCCTCGAGCAAAGCCCCCCCATTGTGATGATCGCCAAAATTATTCAATTATCGTTCCAAAGTTCCATACAAAGGGTAAAAGCTTGTTATTGACAAGAGTTACGAAAACCTTTTTATCAAATTACTCTCAGGAGGTCAAATATGAAGCGATTGGTAGCAAATCAAGAGCCCCCTTTTTAAGTTCACCACAGAATTGATCTAAATGATTTTGAAGCTGAAAATGCAGTCCCTTGTTACATAAAAATCACCACAATACCAGTTACTGTCACCGCTGAAGTTCCAGTCCATTAACACCAGCCCCACCAAAACTGCAAATCAAGAAAACAACTCGCTCATGAAGTCCAACTTTCAAATCCGGAAGAAAAAAAAATGATCAACATCAAATCAAAAGGGCTAATACTGTCAAAATAAAAAAGAACAAAACAACCCAGTTCAAAAAAGTATAAAGCAGATTAGTAAAAATTCAATAACATTCAAAAAAGTGATACCACGGTCAAATCAACTTATGTACCGATGAAAACAAAAGCAGCCCAAAACCACAATCAAGAAAAAGCATCAATCTTTACTCGAGAACCACGCAGACTTAAAAAGATACAGTAAATTTGCATCTACTTCAAAACAAAACAGGAAGACAAACTTACCAGTTAGATAGATAGAGATCTGCGAGAGACAATATAGAAAAAAATTATGACTTGTGCTTTGCTTCTTCAGGTAAATACAGATACAACGAAAAAGGGCCAAGGAGAAAGAAATGATGGTGCAATAAAGAGATCAGTAAGTCAAAGTGCATAAACAATGAGAGTTTTGAACAGAGTCTAAAGCCTGCTGTCAGCGGCTATGGAACTGTTGATAACCAAATCATAGCAAGACTAGTACAACAACTAGCAAGTAGATGGGTAAAGAGAGGGATAGTCAAAACCCAAACTAGACTCCACTGGCTGCTACCAAGCACACACTCATAAATAGTTTAACCATGGTTTTCACCTTTTGTTGTTTTTTCTAACATTCATTGCCCACTCTCATTTGGCATGTTCATCTCACACAACAGTGGCTAGACAAAAATAATAGATAGCCTTAAGAATTTATTTCTAGATTATTATTATTATTATTATTATTATTATTATAAAATCTTAAGAGCAATAAGAAAATGTTTTTTGTTAAGGTTGTTTCATAAGTATAATTTCTAGAGGAATTATGACAGTTAAATGGTGTAATAATGTCCTTTTTTATTGGATTAATTATAAATATTTAATTATTTGGTGTGGATGTTGAGTTTATAATATATTTCATTAAATTTCTTATTTCTTTTGAAAAATAATTTAGAGATTTTTATGTGTAAAATACGTTGTGGATTAATTAGAATCTTAAATGATTTTTTTTATTTCATGATGTGATATTTAGTATATTACTAATGGTAAATTATTAATTGCTAATGAAATAGATGTAAAGGCTAATTCTAGCTTAACTTGTTATAATTATATACTAAATCAGGATTATGTTTTATTTGTATCTTAAAATAGAGTATTTACTTGGTAAATATATAAAAATATTTACCATCATGATTTTTATATTAACTCTCATTTCACATATAATTATAAAAAATTACGTGAGAAAATTATGTTGGTTTTAACATACCAGTGCATGATAACCATTAGTGTCCTCAAAGAACATGGCGTGATAGTAAAGGACTTGAAATTTGCATGCATCTCGAAGTTCAAGTCATGGTATACATCTTTTGTAAAAGCATAGAATAACCAGGGTTTTAGTCGCTCACATGAATCCACAAAATGTGTTTTTGAAGGATGAGATTTTCTCGAAATCCAAAAACAAAAATGATAATCATTAGTGATATTTTCTTCGAATATAGTACATGTAATGAATTATATATCCTCAATTTGATGTTAATCAAACTAAATAAAAAATCATTTTTTAGAAATAATTATTGAATTATACATTATTATTATTCGTAAGAAATATAAATATGAATTAATATGTCTAGTATTGCAATGTTAAAAGCTCCCAACCAAGAATATAATTAAGAAGAAAAGAATCATAACATGGATGATAAATGTTTTAATTAACCACGAAAGAACAACAAAGGTTTTTTCCTTTCTCTTAGAATGACGAACATAAAAGGTTCATCAAATGAAGAAAAACAAAAACAAAAATCGAGAGTGTATCCACGTGCTGTGGTGAGACTGGGTAATAATTTTGCCCTTTAACAATGAAATCCCGTGAAACGCCTTCAAACGTTTTCACACTTCCTAATCAATACCATATCGATCTAACTAATCGACAAATAATCACCCCATAAAATACTCAAACTAAAAAATAAAATTATAAAGATTTATGAAAAAAGTTTATTAATATTGTTTGAGAGGGGTTAAAATTATTTTTAAAAATATTTTTTGTTCATAAATATATTAAAATAATATTTTTTTATTTTTTAAAAAATTATTTTTGATATCAGTACGTGAAAATAATTAAAAAAACACTAAAAATATTTAATTTAAAATAAAATAAATTTAAAAATACATTCAAAACACAGTGACAAACCTCCCATAAATCTAATTTCAAGCTCATGACTTCATTAATGGGTTAACTCATATTAATTATTTCAATTAAAAATAATTAAAATAATTTTGTTTTAAAAGTAATTTTAAAAAATATCAAATCAAGTTTAATAAAATGAATGAGATCACAAATCAAATCATAATTCATATCAGCTTTAAATTGCTATTATTTTAAAATCAATTTGGGCCAGGTCAGATTTGGCCCATCAAGCCAGACTAATTTTCATAATCTTGCAAACATTACATTATCAAAAACTAACATTATGAAAATTAGAACTAAGAAAAAAAATACATGTTACTCTTAACATGGGTGTGAGTGTTACCATTATTTTTTCTTGATTTGGACATTTTGATTTAGTTTAGCTAATTTATTGTTCGTCGATCGTCAAAGATTTATTAACGGACATAAATATGTATTTGAAATTATGAAGCATAATATTTTCAAAAAAAAAAAGACAAGGGAGTGTCGAATAGATGAATCCTTCTGAATTTATCAGAGATAAACAACCAAAATGGTATCCGAAACGAGATCGCTCACCCAAACTAGATAATAACGTATTTTTTTAATACATAATTATATTTTTAATTATATCAATTTAATTCATAAGTGAATTAGCATAAACTAGATAAGGCTATGTATTTGAAATTATGAAGCATAATGTTTTCAAAAAAAAAAAAGATAAGGGAGTGTCGAATAGATGAATCCTTCTGAATTTATCAAAGATAAACAACCAAAAAGGTATCCTAAACGAGATCGCTCACCCAAACTAGATAATAACGTATTTTTTTAATACATAATTATATTTTTAATTATATATATATATAATAACATATTTTTTAAATACATAATTATATTTTTAATTATATCAATTTAATTCATAAGTGAATTAGCATAAACTAGATAAGGCTATGTTGATTATCCATGTCAAGTGTGAAATGTGAGAGTTGAGTTTGAAAATTAAACGCAACATTTTAACTCGATTAATATTTAAATCTTCCTTTTAAAAAAATAATTCTTATATTCAAAGTAATGTATGCATACCAAGTTTTCATTGAATTATTTTTTAAAATTCACACTCCATCTCTTTTCTAATATCCATTCTAGCAAAATCAAGATACTTGCATGTGCTTCTTAATTTCCTAAAATAAATTAAAAAGCATTATGCATGCCCTTCAATTAACTAAGATGTCATCCATTTCAAATTGAAAATACCATGTAAAATTTCAAAAGGAAGATGAAGTAAGGAAGATGAGAGAACACATATGAAGAATCTGATGACCTTTTTCTGCCTCCATTATATTTTTACTTTGGTGTGAAGAATTTTCAGTGATAATGTAATCGATGAAACAACGATTCCAGCCCTGCCGAGGAACTTCCTTTTGCCCCGTTCATGGCGTCTACCCATTTGTGCCACTCCCGCATGATTCAGGTTCGTGTTGTTTTCTGTTCTTTTCTGGCTACGAGCGATCCTGTGGGAATCCTCTCTATCAAGCTCCAATTGTTTTTTTCTAATATCATCTGGTATCTGGTAACACAACAGCATTTCCAAGCCTCTTAAGCTCCAATTCACCACCTTGATTCTTTTTTTTCATTTCTGGTTGATCTTAAAATGTTGGCGACTAGTGGGTTCTTCCATGGCCATTTGCAGGGTCCAAGAGCAAATCAAGCAATCTGAGAAAGAGAAGCACAACAAAAACAAAGCAGCTTTCAAGAAGAAGCATGGCGGAGATCCATGGCGACCTTCACGAACAGGTTCTCCGGTACAACCCCGGCAACAAAAAAAAAACAGCAAAAAAGGCAACACAAAATTCCAGATCTGCGTCAGATCCTCGCCAAAACCCAGCGAAACAACGAAAAGAAATCTCATAAATCTAATCACCACAAATCGCGCCACAGATTCTGTCATTCAAACATGAAATACCATCTCACCGTTACCGTTCATTAACAGCCCTTTGCTCTCCTCGTCTTGCTCATGTTCTTCGTGACCAGCTCCATCGCGTGCACTCATTTCAATGCCAGTGGCAGTTAGCTCCCTGGCCTTGAAAGCCTCGTGTTCCCAGTCCGTACGGACCATCACTACATAGAGAATCGACAGCGCGCAGGCTATCTGGGCTGACAGGAGCCCAAACCAAAGCCCAGGAAACCCAATGTTTAGCCCAAAGGCCAGGCCCACTGCTACCGGGGTGCCCACAAAGTAAAACGAGCCCAGATTTATACGGGCCCCAATAGCGGGCCGGGCTGTGGCCCGTAGAATGCCGCAGCCAGTTGTTTGAGGGCAGTTGCCGAGCTCACAGAGGCCTACTATTGGCAAAACGGCTGCTACAAGACCTTTAACAAGAACATCTTGTGTGAACAAACCAGCCCATCGCTCTCTCAGGAACACTGTCCACGTCACATTGAGAGCACCAATCACAAAGGCACAGCCCAGCGCAACCATGGCTGCCAGCTTGGCTTTGTACGGCTTACCGGCTCCGAGCTCATTCCCTACCTGCACTATCCCAATATCTGTGAGCTTTATCCACGTGGAAAAGGTTAGTCGTTTGAAATTATGTTTTAAAAATATTTTTTTTATATTTTGTATTATTTTTTTTAGTGTTTTTAAATTATTTTTCATGTGCTGATTTAAAAAATAATTTTTTTTTATTTTGATATATTTTTGAACAAAAAACATATTTTAAAAAACAACTACAATAACATTATCAAATTGACAAAGAGTAATGGATGATATTGGAGGGAGAGAGGCGACTCCCTGCTTTTGTATTTTTATTCAAAAATATATTAAAATGATATTTTTTATATTTTAAAAATTATTTTTATATAAATATATAAAAATAATCTAAAAATATCAATAACAAAGCTTTCTCGTGATGCAGTAATTTTATCCAACCACACGATGTGAGTGATCTAAGCATGGGTCCTCTAAATGATGCAATCACCTAGCAAATCATGAAATTTGTTTGATGCCACTCTTTTCACTTGCTTTTCATCGTGCACAGAACAAAATCCTTGCCGATCAACACAATTCCATATCTGTAGTGATTGTTGACACTAAAAAAATCTAAAAGCACTAGCATATTAACCATATAATAGGTTTTCAGTAGTTAAAAGGATTTGTTTTTTCTATGATTTCAAGTTTAAGTTACGTGATTGTTAATATGATGACTACTAGATGTTTATATGGTCATTGATTTCAGAATCCCTGAGATTAGTCGTTCGAGCCCTGTGGTTACTAACATGATGATCACTAGAAACTTATTAACTTCAAAGTCCATATAATTTGTCACGATGCATGCAACCATTGAGATTAAAGGGTTTGTTCATTCTATGATTTTAAGTTCGAATCATGTAGTTGTTAATATGATAACTACTAGAGGTTTATATGGTCGTTAATTTCAGAATCCATGAGATTAATCATTCAAGCTCTATGGTTGCTAATATGATAGTCACTAAAGAGTTATTAACTTCAAAGTCCATAGAATCTGTCAAGATATAAGCAACCATTGAGATTAAAAGGGTTTGTTCTTTCTATGGTTTTAAGCTCGAGTCATATAGTTGTTAATATGATAACCACTAGGTGTTTATATAATCATTAATTTTAAGACTCGTATGATTAGTCATTCAAAACATCGTAATTTCTAATATGATGATTCACTAAAGATTTGTTAAAATGCTTTAGTAGTCTCGAAAACATACATTAAGATATACATAAGATCTCAAAAAAGGGGCCACATTTGACTTCTTCAAGTGTAACATCATGGAAAAATTAGCAGCATGGTTAGAGCCCCAATAGCAAGAATCTTAAGGTACAGTGACCTGTCGACGCATTAGCACATCGATGCATGCTCATGTGTGGCAATCCGAGATTATTATGTAAAGTGGAGGTCAGTTTTTGGACTTACCCGGGCGGAGACGCAGCCAGCAAGTGCCATGGGGACGGTGTACATCATGCTTGTTGTCTGGATGAGTATCCCGGTGGCGGCCACCGCCAGTGTGGGATTTGGCAAGTACCCTGCCAAGACGGTCACTATCTCGTACCACCACCACTCCAAGCAAATCCCTAAACAGCTAGGGACGGCCACCTTCAAAAGTGGTCCTACCCCACCACTCACCCCTCCGATCTGAACCCTCCATCTCATCTCCCACCGTCCACTAACCCACCACACATACCCCACCATCAGCACCACCATGTTCATGTTAGTCACGACGGACGCCAATGCCACCCCTGGGACCCCCCACCCCATCACCACGACAAGAACATAGTTCAATGGCACGTGGAAAACAACAGCCAGCAAGGAGCAATACATTATGGGTTTGGTCACCCGCTGTGATCTTAAGAAAACCCTCAGGGGTTGTAGTAAAGTGTTCGTTAAAAGGTCCGGGAGAGAGTAGACACAGTACGTTGCTGCCATTGCTGTAATTTTAGGATCTTGGCCCATAAAATTCATGATTGATTCAAGATTAAGCCACAGAAGACTTATGGGAACGATTGCAATGCCGAGTATCAAGATCATTCGTTGAAGAGAGAGTGAAAGGAGGTCCCAGTTCTTGCTGCCATAAGCTTGGCTACAGACCGGCTCGAGTCCAGAAGCTAACCCCACGAGGACAGAGTAGCCGGTTATGTTTGTAAACCCGATGGAAAGTGCACCGCCGGCTAGTTCTAGATTGCCTAGCCTGCCCAGGAACATAACTGAGACCGCCGCTCTGAAGAAGGCCATGAAATGCGCAGCTGTTATTGGCAAAGCCATGCCCCATAACTCTTTTAGCTCTTCAAAAACCTGTTAAACCCAAGAAAACATTTGTGCCAGCATCAAAATCAACAGGAAGATGTAGCAAAGCGAGAGAGATTGAGTAAGTTGGCAAGAAACTGTTTTGTGGGGGGCACTATCAATCACCTGAGAAGCAGACGGAAGTTTGTGAGAGTAGAAATCTGGGTCCTTCTCTGCCATTGTTGTTGTTGTTGTTGTTGTTTCTAAAATAGCATGTAAACTAGAAGCGAAGATTCTAACTTGAGAACAAACCAAAAAGATAAAGCTAAAGTTGTTTCTTTTCTAAATCAACTTTCAATACCATATCAAGAAACTTATAAGCTTAATCTGTATGAAATAAGCACAAGGTTCTTAAGAAGTGGAATGGAATGGCAACCCAAGTTTCTATTTTCTTGAAAAAATCAGAACACGAAATGAAGAAGAAATCAAAGGCTGTAAACAAAATCCACTCTACTCTGCCTCTTAATAGAAGAAAGCACAATGGGTGGAAGCATGAAGTTGAAGATGAATAGAGTCGAAGAAAGCAAGTACAAAACAAGTTTTTGGTTTGCTTTGTAACATTGCAGCAATATTTTCATGGTATGTATCCCTTCCTTCTATGTATTTATAGCGTAGAAGGACAAGAAAAGAGTAGGAGTTACTAATGGCGGCCGGCGAGATCAGCAGGGAGAAAAGGAGAAGTATGGGAAAGGACAGGTCAGTATCATACAGAGACAGGGCGGGAGAGGGAGGGGGCAAGAGGGTTTTTTCTAAAAGATTTACTGTTAAAAAAAGAAAATTTATAGGATTAAAAGAAAGATAGAAAGGTGAAGAGAGAGACTTTCAAGGACTTAATTGAACATTTTAATTTTGTACTCAGGTTGTAAATCAGTCTAAAGTTATTTTCAATAATTCAAAAAGTTATGTGATTTGAGAAAAAAAAATCCAATCAAATTGAAACTATTTGGACACACTCACTCCAGTGGGAATTAGTTGACTAGCTATTGAATCGACTTCAAAGGTACGTAGATCATATTGATATATATCTTGTTCAAGATAATCATTAATTAATTGGTGTATGGTGGCGAGAAAAAATCTTATCAAGAAGTAGTATGAGATGAGAAGTAGAAAAAATCTTCTTTGGGTATTATAATTTGTTTGCTGGATTTTCTTTTTTCTTTTAATGATTATTATTTATATAGATAGATGAAAATGAAAGAAAGTAAAGAAAGGATATCTAATTTCTTTTACATTTTTAAGTTTTTGTGAAAAAAAGTTGCATCTTTAAGTTTTATTTTGCGTCATACCGATAAAAATAAAAAAAAATATTATTTGAAAATGAATATCAATCATTAGGTTATAGCCTAACAAAATAAGTCTAGAAAGAAGAAGATGTTGATATAGAAATTGCACTTCATTCATTACTGGAGAAATCATATAAAATGTAGTGGCCATCCGATATGCATATGATTATGATTGCGAGTAGAAAGTTCCTTGAAGATATAAATATGCTCAAAGGTGATAGAATATAGAATGAGGGTGCAAGCAAATAAGCAATAACTTTTATGAAAAGTTTTGATAGGTGGGCAAAAAATAGATTCCTTAAAGATATGGTCCTCAATGATTTAAAACTTTTCAATATTTTCTTTTAATCTGGAATCTAACTAAAATAAATTTTGGGTGGAGTGACGGGTTTTCAAATTGGTGACAAGTTTAAGGACCCCTGAATGCCATATTATTGTTTTTAAGAAAATAAAAGGCACGGCAACTTGAAGCTTTATTGATGTGTAATCGTATTTAATTTTAAAAGCTTCCTTTTAATTATCATGGTGCATGACTCTAATTTGTACCATATATTTTTTCTGTACATGGATTCTTGAACTGTTTTTGTACGTAGTTTGTGTTTGATTTTTTTTTATTTTAATCATTTAAAGTTGTAATATCAGATTTATATATAAAAGGGGTAAGATTATAAGAAAAAAAATCAGTGGTCATTTTTTTCTTAGCTAAACCTAATGATATGTTTAGTCTCAAGATGTAATAAGATCTCAATGTATGGAAACCCATGTCGAAGTGCATGGGCACCTATATTTAGTTAAGTTACATGCAAGCTGCTTTGAATATTCATATGAAAAAATAAAAATAATTGAAGGGGTGTTTGAGAATGTATTTGGAAAGTGTTTTTGAAAAAAAAAGAATTTTTTTAGTGTTTTTAGATTATTTTGATGTGCTGATATCAATGATTTTTAAAAATTAAAAAAAATTATTTTAAGGTATTTTGAAACAAAAAATAGTTTAAAAAACAATCTCAATCACATTTTCAAACCAGCACCAAGAGGGACATCAATAGATTCATGGAGTTTTCAGAATAAAAGTCTCAACCTTCAAAAGAGAGACAAAGATAAGCATAATACATACCCACGTAATAGCCAGATTCAATTCAAGTGTACGTGTATATATATGGAGAAAAATAATCCCAAAGTGGAGGGATTAACATATATTTTGGCAAATATTCCTATTATTAATTAAACATATATGTATGCCTGAGAATAAATTTGATTGTTCATGCTAAAACAAGTTGTTCTTCTTTTTTGGTAGCTAGTGGCTTGTCCATTAAGTTCCAACCTTGAGGTTTTTTCTTTCTTTTTTTATAAGAAAAAAATTATCACACTTCTTGTTATTATTTCCCGTTTGTTCCATGATTAGTCCAGAGCTCGATTATGAGTTTCACAGGTCATCTCACACTTCAATAGATTGATTTGGATATATATATGTTTTTAATTATATTTAAAATAGTGTTGTTTTGAAGAAAAAAAATGGTTGGATTTCATTTTGATTTAGTGTCTAAGAGTATAGTTGCGGTTGTTTTTTAAAGTACCTTTTTCGTTCAGAAATATATCAAAATGATGTTTTTTTTTATTTTTTTAAAAATTATTTTTGACATCAGCACATGAAAATGATTTAAAATCACCATTTTTTTTAAATTTAAAGTGAAAAATAAAAATAATTTTTTTTTCTTTTCAAAAACACTTTTAAAATATAGTATCAAACACTTCTTTAATTGAATAGACAATTTGGTGGGTTAATAATACATCATCGGGGTAATCGGAGTTTTTAAAATAAAATTGTTTCCACTGTTTTGAATATTTGATAATTATATCCACTATCATTTCAAAAAAACAGCCTAGCTAGCTAGCAATATATATATATATATATATATATATATATATATATATATATATATATATATATATAGTTAGGTATGGAATGGAACTTGTGCCAAACAATCCAAAAGGGCATCTTATAATTTATGAAAGAAAAAGCAGATTAGTGCATGAAAAGAACCGAAGATTACAATATATATATATATATATATTAGTGCATGAAAAGAACCGAAGAGACAAACTTTATCCTCATTGTCGAGATCTCACAGTAGCAAAAATATCATAATCTGATCAATATTATAGTGCAAATTAATATATAAATATATATATAGAGAGAGAGAGAGAGAGGACCTAGCTATGTTTGCATGTGTTTTCCATTACAGTGGTGCTCTGCGTGCGTGCGTGCATCTCCTTGGCAGAATTTTTTTATCTCAAGATTACATTTTCTGTTTCATATTCAAGAAAAACAATGAATGAATGGTTCTTTCCATGCAAGTGGTAGAGAATAATATAAATTATATTCTATAGCTTGATCAAACAACTTAAATTTTTAGATGAGATGATTCCTTAAATTGCAAGTTTAGATAATGTGAGTATGTGCAAGTCACGAGTTCGAATCTCACCACTCCTATTTTATTCGATGAAAATCAAGCACAAAATAATGAGTCTGTGCAAGTTTCAAGGCTAAAGAGCTTTTACTTGAGAGGGTGTATTAGAGAATAATATAAAACATATTCTAAAAATTCACCTAACAATTTAAATTTTTAGGTGAGATGGTTTCTTAACCGGAAGAATAGTGCACTCTAGTTGGAAAAAAGATACCTTATGTTTCTTGCTGCCTTGTAAAGCTCGTACATATAGTTTGTTCGTGATCATAGGTTTAGCATAGGTTTTGCGAAGCTGACTATTCCCTTTTGGCTATGTCCAGGAGTGTGATTGGATGCAGCATAATTAAAAGGAAAAATGTTAGGCCATAGTGCTTCTAATATCATATTTTGATCCAGCAATATGATTTTGTCGTGTTATAGAAGCATGCATGGACTCCCATTAACAAAAGTAGTGTAGAAAACCTCCCATTTAAAAAATAAAGAATGAAAAAACAATTTAAAAGTAACACTACTAAAAAAAAAGGCAATTAGTACGGATTGTAGCAACCAAAAAATTCCATTGTTGATGTTATAATGGATTAGCATTGGAATATGTTTAGCAACGAATTAATCGGTGATAACAATGATGATAATAACGAGGATAACATTAGAGATGGAGTTGAGGGAGATGGTAGTAATGCAAGTAAGAGGTTCAGATGATCAAGATGGTGTTCTATCAAACCATAGTTCAACTTATCCTCGATACAATTTAAATAGATTCAAATTACAAAAAAAAAGAGTTAAACGGAAGAGTTTTAACATAGAAATAGATTTAATTACAAGAAAAAGATAATTTGGTTTGTATGGAATAACAAAGTAAGTTAAATTTTTTTTATTTTCACAACACTTATTATTTTATTTCATTATTTGTTTCATAAAAGTTTGTTAAAAAAGGAATGAAAAAACAATTTAAGGGTAATAAAATGCAGGAACTTTAAGTCTTCATTTTCTTTGGTTTCTGGGAATTTCATCATACCTAGAAGCCTTTTGTTTTAGTGCTGTTTAGGAATAATGTTGACACAGTTGTGGTAGCACTTGCGTTTTTAAAGTAAAAGCATTATTGAAAATATATTAATATAATATATATATATATATATATATATATATATATATATATTATTTTTTAATATCAACCCATCAAAGTTATTAAAAAGATAGAACAAAAAATAATTTAAAAGCACTTTAAAAAATAGATTAAATAACGAAAACAAATACACCTCTTTTTTTTTATCATTGGTCATTTTTCTTAAAGGCTGTTATATACACATTTCTTTTTTTAATTACTTTCTTAATAAGATATAAAGAAATTATATAAGATATAAAAAAATAAGACAAATATGGTAATTGTGCTGGGAAGAACTATCTCTTCGATGTAATTTGAAAGCGATTTGATTATTACTTTTGGTCCCCTCAAAAACTTAATTGGTGATCCCAAATCTGTAGAATATCAATCAACTTTATTTAATATCTACTTTTCCAAAAGTAATTAGGCTTCTATCCATTTTATTTTCCATTCATTTTCACCCTTTGTCATCATATATATTTACCTTGCTCATATCAATTTGTAAGTTATTTCCAGAATAGTTTTAGAAATTATTAAATTTTAAAATGAAATATACTTTCAATAAATTCATTTTCTAGGGTTTGAAATTTCTTTCTTTGCACATCAAATAAATAATATATAATTTCAATCTTCCTATGGTGGTATTAATTATCCAATATATATCAGAATTTCTTTTATTGGGAGCTACGCAATCCCTTTTACTCGGAGAACTAAAACCTCCCTTTCCAGATGGAGTCGGTCTTTTCATGCCTGGTTGGCTAAGCGGTTGAACCGTTGTTTAGCTAAATTTTGAAGAATTTTTTTTTATTATAAATAAAAATTTTTTTCGGTGTTTTTAGATTATTTTGATGTGCTGATGTTCAAAAATAATTTTTTTTAAAAAAAAAAAATATCATTTTGATGTATTTCTAAACGAAAAACACTTTTTAAAAGCAACCACAACCACACTCTCAAACACCCTCGATTGGGATACCAGTTTTTTTAGATAAGATTAATTAGTGTTTTGCTAGAGTGGAACTGCTTTAGAATCCAAAATTCTCAAAAAGATTATGATCCTCAGAAAATAATGTTGGAATTATTTAATTAGTGCCGGGCATGACCTAACAATGATGGAGGTGTGATAGAAATAGCTTATTATATACGAAAATAGAGAGTTTGAATAGAGAGATGTGTGAAGATCAATGGCGAAAGCCCTACAAAGATGATGATCTCAAGCTCATGAGCATGGCTGCCTCAAAACCAAGTACATTGCTCCACATCAAGTTCAAAGTAGTTTGAATGATTTTTGATGGCACATTATTAACTTTCACCACTAAAAAAATAAGACCGTTAGTAATGGATTTTAGCAACGAAATAATGTTGCCGCTAATTTAGCAACGGATCAACCTCGAATTGTGTTTAGCAGTGAAAAATCTATTGCAAATATGATTATTTTAAATCTCCACGAATAATCCGTTACTAATTGGAAAAAAAGAGTTTCTAACAACGAATTTTAACAACTAAATAATTTCATTATTGATTTAGTGTCTGTTTGGCTAAGCGATTGAACCGCCGTTTGTTAAGGAACTATCTCACCTAAAAACTTAAGCTTGTAGGTGAGGTCCCATAATATGATTTATATTATTTTCTAACACACTCCCACAAGTGAAAACCCTTTGGGCTTGAAACTTGCACAGACCCACATCACCTTGTGCTTAGTTTTTATCAAATAGAATGGGGGTGGTGAGATTCGAACTCGTGACCGCTGGATCAACAAGGCTCTGATACCAAGTTAAGGAACCATCTTACCTAAAAGTTTAAACTTGTAGGTGAGGTTCCATAATATGATTTATGTTATTCTCTAACACCGTTTGGCTAAATTTTGATTTTTTTCATTATAAATGAATTTTTTTTGTGTGTTTTTAGATCATTTTGATATGCTGATGTCAAAAATGATTTAAAAAAAATAAAAAAAATATCATTTTGATATATTTCTAAACGAAAAACACTTTCAAAAGCAACCGCAACCACATTCTCAAACACCCTCTTAGTACTATGTTTAACAACGAAAAATCTATTGCGAATATGATCATTTGAAATCTGGAATGGATTTTCCGTTGGTGATTGTGAAAACTTTGCTCCTCTTCAAATCCCCCATCTCCCTCTCCATGAAAACAATTTTTCTTTCAAAGTTCTAATGAACACCTAATCCTTCTCTCTCTTTGCCTCACAACTTCTTCTCTCTTGTTGAAAGGAAGCAAACATCTGTACAGAAAATATAACCTTCTGTAGATCTTCCATTAGCTTCTCCTAAGAACAAAACTCTAGCTGTAGCCTTTAACGCTGGAATCCAGAGACTAGCAGCAGCAGCAGACCCACATCGTCTGCCTTTCCCCGACACGCCGCGACGGCCACTGTTGGGTTTTCTATGGGTTTAGAGAAGTTCTCGGGTTATTTTATTTTAACTTGGAAAATCACATGATTTTATAAGTTAAACCCATGATTTTCATAATTTTGATCTATAACCAGATAAAGTTTAATTTCATTTTACATCTCTTGAAAAATATAAGGTATATTATAAAAATGAAAAGACATGTTTCCCCGTTTTATAAATTTTAATTTAAAGAGAATGAGATTATTTGATTGTGCTATGGAAAATAAAAAAACACATATATCTCCAATTAATCATTTAACAACTTATGCGGAAGCGTGTCTATTTCCAAGAATAAATAGCTTTCGTTAATGTAACGTGAACCGTTTCTATTTCCAGCTCTATTTACAGCCCAGGGTGAAAGCCCAATAGTTTTCCAGTAAGGAAAGGTCAAAATGTGAAGTCAATTTTGACTCCATTTTGGTTTCTTTGCGTTGCTGATTCTAGACAAGGAACACAGGCATGCATATGACCCTGTAGAGACAATTTTTTTAGTAAAACCAGCAAATCCTTGTATAGATCATTTGTGTCTGATATCTATTTTCAAACATTGAAGGGGATACATCTAATGTATTTTAGAGCAGAAACGACACTGTTTTGTCTTATTTTTTTAACTGGCACGAATCCTTTCAGCGGAAACGAAACGAAACGAAACTAAACTAACTATGATGTATAGGACTGGAGTTCCTCAGTATTGTAGCAAATGGTATGTATGATGACTGGCTTCAGTTTGGGTCTGAATGCAGCAGAGATGAAGATGCCCTCTCGATATTTTTCCCAGAAGGTAATGGTGAAACTCCTAGAGTCTGGTTTGATGAGGAAGATGAGGGAGTGGGGGCCGAAGGTGCAAAAGTTGAGAGAGCACTCAAATTGCTGCTCATCATGCTTGTTCCATGAATAGAACCTTCTGTTATCGCCTTCGGTGCCGGCGGGTTCTCGATCTCGAAAATTCCCTCCAGCATCTGCACCACCTTTCCCATCGGAGGCCTCTGAGATGGCTGGTCCTGGATGCACCAAAAGCTCACCTGAACTGCCCTCCTCACCTGCTGCATATCCACATCTTGGTCTGTCAGCCTTTGGTCCAAAATTGCACTTACATTACTCTTCTCAAACTCTTCATAAGCCCAGTCGGAGAACTTTTTCCGGTTAGTTTCTGCTGAGACTTCAAAATTCCTTCTGCCACTCACTAACTCCAGCAAAACCATCCCGTAACTGTAGATATCGGATTTGGAAGTTATTGGAAGGTTTGCAAGCCACTCGGGTGCCAAGTATCCTCTTGTCCCTCTAACACTTGTTAGTGTCCTGTGCCTGTGATCCTTGGGAGTTATGAGCTTTGCAAGACCAAAATCAGAAACCTTGGCATTGTAGTTCTCATCCAAGAGAATGTTTTCTGGCTTTATGTCACAGTGGACGATGCAGTCTCGACATTCCTCGTGAAGATAAGTGATTCCTCTTGCAGTTCCAAGGGCAATGCCAAACCTCTGCTCCCAGGTTAACAATCTTCCTGACTTCTCTTCTAAAGTGAAAAGGAAATTATCAAGAGACCCATTTTTCATGAACTCGTAAACCAAAAGCCTGTGACGACCCTCGGAGCAGAAACCAATCAATCTGACCAAATTCAAATGGTGAGTGCTACTAATAGTTGCAACCTCCATCCTGAACTGTTTCTCACCCTGTTCAATTCCCTCAAGTTGCTTCACTGCAACAACTGTCCTATTAGCTAGAACCCCTTTATAAACAGCTCCAAACCCTCCTGCTCCAAGCTTCTCTTTAAACTCTTTTGTCGAACGCTGCAGCTCCTTATATGAGAACTGCACTGGAGCACCGGATGCATACTCCAGTAGTGCATACTGAGCTGACAAACTGCCAAATTTGGGACTGTTTCTACAACACCACCACCACAGACCACCCTCCACAGCAATCAAACCCAAAAGGGTAATCAAAACAACAACAAGAACAACCCAGACGCGCAATCTTGAACTTTTGCTCTTCCCCGCAATCTGCACACCAGGTGGAGGATTTGGTTGTGTTGGCCCACAAACTTTCACAAACGAAGTACTGGGAAAGCGCTGGATTCTGATATCCACTAATAAAAACTGAATTTTTCAGGTAACACATGCCAGTTCCATCTGACAAAGACGTCGAAGCAATACATGAACTTTGAGAAAGACACATCATCCTACAAGCTGATATCCCACTAGAGTAAACCTGAGATAGTGTCTCTGGTTGATATGTCAAGAATTTCGCATTATCTAACACCAACATAGTAGCAGTCCCCGCACAACTCTCAATCTCAACTTTTCTTTTACACCCTTGTCTACTGTCATTCACATCAACAGGCTCAAAATTCTCAGATGGACAGCCACAATTCGGAGTCGAACTCGACTCATTATAACTACAAATCCCCATATTCCCACAATAATAAAAAATCTCACATTGATCAGCCAAAGCAGACCATACTATAGTTGTATTTCCAGTACCTATATCAGAGCTATACAGCCTTAAGTTCCCATTTTTTTCTAACCTCAAAAACCTCAACCTTGAGCTCCCTTCGGCATAATCATTACTATATGCCACAATATATGACCCACTTGTAAAAGCAACATCAAAAATTGTCAAAATCCCAGTTGGTTGCAACCCCAAAGTTGGTGAGGTCAAATTAGCATCAACAGAAGAGTTCAGCCCTTTATTCCAATACTCTATAGTATCATTCCATCTCAAAGTGAGATTTCCAGTACCAAGAAACGTAAAAGAATAAGACCCAGATCTTAAAACTTGTTTGTCACCTAAGAGTCTGATTAGGTACTATCGTATCAGTTGGGATATCAAATGAAGACCAAACAGTTAAAGTTCCATTCTTTAACACTAAATTACCAAAATCATCAAGGGAAGCAGTGGTGACACCAAGTCTAGCAGTGTTAGAGTCCCAAACAACGGCGTCAGAGCCGTTGATGAGGCGGAGGCTGCCGGAGGACAGGAATTGAAAGGACCCCTTTGAGTCAACTGTGGTGGTAGCATTACCTGCTGTCCATATCGGGACACCACCGTTGTAATTGATGTTTAAGGTGTAAGAAGAAGAGACGCCCACTTGGGAAAATTCTAGGTAGAAAATGTTGTTCGGTGACGACCATTTTTGGCCTGGGTTTGCAGCTGAAAGGGTGGTGCCTGGTTGGATTGTTGTTTGTGCTGTGGTGACAGTGTAGAAGAGAAACAGAGAGAAGAGGAGATTTCGAGGTTTCATTTTCTTGTGGTTTTGCCTTTGTTTGCTGTTCTGAAGATTTGATCATTTGATTTCTGAGAGGGCCATTAGGTTAATTGGTATATCGTTGTCTGAAATTTTGATTGCTGAAACGATGCTCACCGTTAAATGTGGATGCTTTTTTCTTTTCAGGGCGGCTGCGACCGAGTCAGATTGACTCTGAAGCGTGTGTTTTCTTCCTCATGTGAGTAAACTATATAACTTAGTCCTTATAATTTAACATACTCAGCTATCTGGTTCTTTCTGTTTCAGATTTTATGTATATAGTAGCAGTTTGAAAGTTAGAAACAATTTTTTTTATTTGAAATGTATTAAAATAATATTTTTATTTTATTTTTAAAATTTATTTTTAATATCTATCATATCAAATAATCTAAAAGAACAAAAAAATTAATTTGAAGCTATAAAATAAAATAAAATAAATATTCAAAAATACAATTGGACCGCAAATAACAAATACCACCTTAATTTCTATACTTTTAATTTGGATCACAACCTTTTTCATTCTCTCAATTTTACAGTTTTTCATTTCATTTCATTTTTTATTATTCATAAATTGATAAAGGGAAAAAAGAAATAAATAAAATGAAGAAATTTAATTTAGTAAAGAAATTATTTTAATTATTTTGATACTAAAAAAATTAACTAATTTACATTTATTGACTTTGTATTCATCAAACTAGTGAAAAGTAGTGAGTAAAGCTAAAACTCATGGTTTTTTATTTTATGTTTGAAAGTTGTTTTTTAAGTAATTTTTATTTAGAAATGTATTAAAATAATATATTTTTATTTTTAAAAAATTATTTTTGATATTATGAAAATAACTAAAAAAAATATTAAAAAACTTTAATTGAAAATAAAAAAAAATACGAATATCATTTATGATTAATGGGAGTGAATTAAATCCCTCTAAACCCAGTGTTAATTGAATTTAACCCTTTTATGGACTTTCCTCTTTCCTTTCTCCCGCTCCCATTTCTAAGCAGAGCGACAGAAATATCAAAACCAGTCAGAGAAGAGTGGACGGAAAATATGCAACTAAATGTGATAAAGAGGCTGACTGCACAAACCCATATAGGAATTATTAGGTGGAACCGTTCCTACAGTTCAGTACCGGTCTCTTCTCCTCCTCAGCTACATGATGCAGGTATTGTTTGTTCACTTGCTCTTGTCTCCGGGTAATGTTTTTTTAATGAGAGATTGTAACTTTAGACCCTTAACTGATAATTTAATTATCCCCTTAGAACTTATTGCAGGCTATCAAATTATATTATTGTCATTAGTGAAAGATTCTAAGTTTAGAACCTTTTTTTTTTTAACAATTTAATAAATGGTACTTTTGCAGATTACCAAGAACTGTATAACCTTCTTCAATCAGGTAAAACCTCAATGGATATCAAAACTCTGTGTAAAATCCACTCAAGAATTGTTACATTTGGTTATGGTACCAGTCCGTCTCTTATGGCTTCTTTGATGTTGAAATATGTGCATCGCAATTGCCGTAGTGTTGTTTATAAAATTATTGGTCAAAGTTTTCTGCTGGAGTAATGATTTGGTGGAGTTGAATATGATCATTGATAAGTTACTGAGAATGGAAAATTATAGGGTTGCCAAAATGGTTTTTAATAAAATGCCGTCACGAGATGTGGTTACATGGAACACGATGATTGGAGGTTATGTTAGAAAAGCACGATTTGAGGAGGCATTGAGACTTTTTAGATTTATGATCAAGTCCAACGTTGAACCAGATAAATTTACATTTGCATCAGTTATAAATGGGTGTGCAAAACTTGGAGCCCTTAAACATGCTCAGTGGGTGCATGAGCTGTTGATCGAGAAAAGAATTGAGTTGAATTTTATTTTGAGTTCAGCATTGATTGATATGTACTCCAAGTGCAGTAAAATCCAGACTGCCAAGGAGATTTTTGATGGTGTCCAACGCAACAATGTTTGTATTTGGAATGCAATGATCAGTGGTTTTGCAGTTCATGGGCTTGCTCTGGATGCAATCAAAGTCTTTACAAAGATGGAGGTGGAAAATGTTTTGCCTGATTCTATAACTTTTCTTGGAATTTTAACAGCATGTAGCCATTGTGGTTTGGTTAAAGAAGGTCGCAAATACTTTGAATTAATGAGAAGCCGATATTCGGTTCAGCCACATATTGAGCATTATGGAGCCATGGTTGATCTCTTGGGTCGAGCTGGGCTTCTAGAAGAGGCTTTTTCCATGATCAAATCAATGCCAATGGAACCAGATTTTGTTATATGGAGGGCACTTCTTGGTGCCTGTAGAACATACAAGCAGCCAAAACTGGGTGAAGCAGCCATGGCAAATATATCTCGTCTCAGGAGTGGAGATTATGTCTTGCTGTCAAATATCTACTGCTCTCAAAAGAGATGGGATACTGCACAGGGAGTGTGGGAAATGATGAAAAAGAAGGGAGTTCGTAAAGTCCGGGGAAAGAGTTGCTTTGAGTGGGCAGGTGTTCTTCACCCATTTAAGGCGGGTGATAGATCACATCCTGAAACAGAAGCCATTTACAAAATGTTGGAAGGATTAATCCAGAGAACAAAGCTGGCTGGATATGTGCCCACAACAGATTTAGTTACAATGGATGTCTCTGAAGAGGAAAAGGAGGGAAATTTGTATCATCACAGTGAAAAGTTGGCATTGGCCTATGGGATCCTGAAGACTACCTCTGGATCAGAAGTTAGGATTTCAAAGAACCTCCGAATCTGTTATGACTGTCACAATTGGATAAAAATGGTTTCAAGACTGTTTAAGCAGAGTTATTATTGTAAGGGATCGGATCCGGTTTCACCAGTTTGAAAGATGGTTTATGTTCCTGCGGAGACTATTGGTAGAAGTTCCTTTGAGTTCTTGATAAAATGTGTGGTGCTTTTATGCAGTTCCACAATTCAATAAGCAAAGGTGGCTTGGTTAATCTATACCAATGACGTCCACAATTCACATTCCAGTGAATAAATTACTGTGAAGTTCAGGAGTTGCTTGGATGATAATGATACGACGATTCTGCTGAGAACACACTAATGAATTGATGTAGGTTTCTAAGTCACTCTTTTGTTTCAATTCAATAAGTTCCTCTAAAGGGTTTACATTCCCATCCAAATCTACAACACAAGGCTTCTACATACTCCTGCCAAGCCAGACTTGTCATGAAATTTGATGTCAATATAAGGCCGTTCCATCCAGATAATAGAAGGCCAGTCTAAGTTTATCATGCTTAGAAATCTCTTCAACATCATAGTATTGGTTTACATTATAAACCCACTAAATGAACATCTTCCCCTTCAAAAACAGAAACTCGCGTTTTGGTTTATGCAGTTTATAACAAGGATGTGTACCTTCATTGGCCCAGTTAAACTTGGCAAAAAAGAGTCCCCTGTAGGTAGGTACTGTGGTGCCTTGGGAATACTGGACTCACTAGCAGAGAGTTCATTTTTTTGCAGTGCTGATTCCACACAATAAGCAAGAGCATCAATAGCTTCTTTCAGCTCCCTGAATCACATATTAGAATGAGCCCTTATATGATCAAGCTGTTGTTGAAGTTGGCATATTTCTGGGTGTGCTCCTGATTGACAGCTTCAAAGTGTTTTCTTGAAATTGTAATCCTTGTTTGGTGTGATTCCGTTTGTGGCGTGAGACTATTTGTTTTTTATTCCTTATAATTTTTGTATTTCTACAATTAAATTATCAGATTTTTTTTTCTTTGTCAATACTTTTTGGTGACTTTATACCAA
>CM055444.1:2197403-2288970 GCA_029228465.1 Salix viminalis | reverse complement strand
GATTCCGTTTGTGGCGTGAGACTATTTGTTTTTTATTCCTTATAATTTTTGTTTTCTACAATTAAATTATCAGATTTTTTTTTCTTTGTCAATACTTTTTGGTGACTTTATACCAAAATTCAAATAAAAATCCCAACCCCACTCACTTTCAAAATTCAAACGCATTAGTAATTGAGAGCCATGAAAGAAAAAATAAAACGTGGGCATGAAGGCAGGGATGCTTTGAACATTTATTGCAAATAGTTTACTAAGAAAATAAAACAAATATACCCTTTAATTGAATTATTAATTATATTATGTTATTATATTATTAAATCTACAACATTTAAAAAATAGTATATATATATATATATACCCTTTAAAATAATTTTACAAATTAACATAAATATAAAAAACTTGGTAACTAAACATATAAAATTATTTTTTATTAAATCTTAAATTCAAGTACAATTTTAATCAAACAATTTAATTTTAATTATGAACCTTCAAACACGTACTAAGAATCCATCTAGAATAGGAAGGAAAAAAAACCATTTTTCAATGGAAGAATAAAGATAAAAGAAGTCTCCAGCATAAAAGTCAAATCCAACTGAGATAAATCTTCTCAACATCAAGAAACCCAGCAAACCACTCAGTCTCAGGACACCAAAAAATAAAAATGAACCTCCTCCTCCTCCTCCTCCTCCTTCCTCTACTCCTCTTCATCACCACCACTACGTCAACAGCAACCATACCACCAGGCTCCTCTCTTTATGCCTCCAACACAAGCCAAACCTGGTCATCTCCAAATAACGCTTTCTTTCTGGGCTTTACTCGGGTGGATCCCACTTCCTACGTTATTTCCATCTCCACCGCTACAGGAGTTCCCATCTGGACAACCGTTAATCGCACTACCTCTGCAGCTGTTGTTGACAGCGGTGGAGTGTTCCAGTTCCTCAGCAACGGCAATCTACGCCTCGTCAACGGTTCAGGTGCCACCGTGTGGACCTCCAACACCGCCAAACTTGGTGTCACCTCTGCTTCCCTTGATGACACAGGAAATCTAGTACTGGCAGCCAACACTTTTGCTGTATGGTCCAGTTTTGAAAACCCAACCGATACTCTTGTCCCTTCACAGAACTTAACAGTAAACCAAACTTTGCGATCTGGGGTTTACTCTTTCCAACTTCTAAGAGATGGAAATATTACTTTGACATGGAATAACAGTGTCGTGTACTGGAAACAAGGCTTGAGCTCTCTTTCTGCTTCGAACGTGACTTCTCCAACCTTGCGATTGCAGCCAAATGGGATTCTAACTCTTTCAGATGCTAGTTCGAACGGGAGATCAGAGAATGTTGCTTTTGCCAATGATTATGATGTAGAAGCTGATGTAGTGAGATTTATGAGGTTAAGTAGTGATGGGAATTTGAGAATCTATAGTGGTGGAACTACAGCTATGACATGGGCTGCTTTAGCGGATCAGTGTCAGGTTTATGGATACTGTGGAAACATGGGGATCTGTAGTTATATGGAATCAAGTTCGAGTCCGATCTGTAAATGCCCATCTCTGAATTTTGAGGCAGTCGATGTTAATGATAGGAGAAAGGGGTGTAAGAGAAAAGTGGAGGTTGAGAATTGTGCGGGGAACGTGGCAATGCTGGAGTTGAAGCAGACCAAATTTTTCACTTTCCAGGAACAGCAAATTGTTACTATTGGGATAACAGCTTGTAGAGGAAATTGTTTATCAAGCACTTCTTGCTTTGCTTCCACTTCTTTATCAGATACAAATGCATGGTGTTACATGAAAAACACACCTGATTTTGTCAGTGGATATCAGGGTCCAGTGCTTCTTAGTACATCTTTTCTAAAGGTTTGTGGACCAGTGCAGCCCAACCCTTCTCCTTTGGAGCAGAGTGGAGGGGACAAAAAGTGCTGGAAATTGCGGGTATGGGCTGGCGGCGTTGCTGGCCACTATTTCGGTCATGGCCGCTTCATCGGGTTTGTTTTGGTGGTTTTGCAGTAAAAATAGTCCCAAATTTGGAAGTGTGTTGGCTCAGTACACACTTCTTGAATATGCCTCTGGTGTTCCTGTTCAGTTTTCATACAAGGATCTGCATCGCTGGACAAAGGGGTTTAAGGATAAGCTCGGAACAGGAGGGTTCGGGGCTGTTTACAGAGGAGTTCTACCCTAACAGAACAGCAGTTGCAGTGAAGAAACTCGAGGGGAATTGAACAAGGTGAGAAACAGTTTCGGATGGAAGTTGCAACTATAAGCAGCACTCACCATTTGAATCTGGTCAGATTGATTGGATTTCTGCTCCGAAGGGCGTCACAGGGTTTTAGTATACGAGTTCATGAGAAATGGGTCCTTGGATCATTTCCTGTTCAGGACAGAAAACCAGCCAGGGACATTGTTGGATTGGAAGAACAGGTTCAAAATTGCTCTTGGGACTGCCAGAGGAATCACATATCTTCACGAGGAATGTCGAGATTGCATTGTTCACTGTGACATCAAGCCTGAAAACATCCTGGTGGATGAATCTTTCAATGCCAGGGTGTCTGATTTTGGCCTTGCAAAGCTCATCAGCTCGAAGGATCAAAGATTCCGGTCGTTGACAACCATTAGAGGCACCAGAGGGTATTTGGCACCGGAATGGCTAGCAAACCTCCCAATAACTTCAAAATCTGATGTTTACAGCTACGGGATGGTTTTACTGGAGACAGTGAGTGGGAGAAGAAACTTTTCGAGGTCTCCGCAGAAATCAATGGAAAGTTCTCAGAGTGGGCTTATGGGCGAGTTTGAGAAGGGTAATGTGGCGGCCATTGTTGACAGAAGACTGGCTGATCAGGTTGTGGACATGGAGGAGGTGACGAGGGCTGTTCAGGTAAGCTTCTGGTGCATCCAGGAGCATCCTTCTCGGAGGCCAACAATGGGGAAAGTGGTGCAGATGCTTGAGGGAATTGTAGAAATTGGAATGCCACCACCACTCAAGGCCTTGACAGGAGAGTCTGGTTGTGGAACAGGTGCGAGTTTAGCCCTCAATTCCACCTCCCTCTTCATCTTCATCTTCATCATTTCAAACAGAAGCCATACCGCCTTTCATTTCAGAGAGAATTATGGAGAAGCAATCTTCATCGTTGTTACAACCATTTCAAATCAAATCTCTTTAGCATTCATGGTTTTTACCAGTCCATTTTTTGTTCAACCAGCTTGTAACTAAGCAAGCTTGGAAATTTATGAAATTGTATCTGTGGTTTGAGGTATCTTCCAAGAATTTTTGTGTAATTATATCATGAAATAATAAATAAATAACTGTTGTTTCAGAAACATATACATATACCCAGAAGAGCATAGCTAATAATACGTACTGATGCTTGAATGAACATAATTTTGAGTCGTGGATTGAAATTAATTGCAATTAATTATCAGATTAACAGAGAAGGAACAAACTAATGCTCTGAACGAAAACTAGAGGACCGGCTAAACTGAACTGGACTAAAAATATAATTGCATGGACTATGCAATGTCGATTTTGAGCTGTTGATCTATTGCACTTCAGTTCTGCAAATTGAGCGTGATGCAGAGTTTAGCAGCCAACGAGAGATGCAATTTTCATGAAAAAATCCAGAGAGCTAGGTAACTTTGTGAGCTTAACTGAACTAGAAAAGTCCTCTTATGAAAAATATGCTTGAAATACCTTGGAATTCAGTCATATGCATGAAACAACACATTTTTTATTTTTTTTAAATGCAATTTTTTAATTAAAAAAAAACATTTTGGGATGGGCTTGGCACAACTAAGATGGGCCAAAGGCCCTAACTCTGTTGGACATGGGCCTGACCCAGCTAGGCTAAGTGGAGAGCAACCGACCCAAAAGCCTAAAAAAAGAGCAACCACGTGAACAATGCAGTGAATTAATTCACTTGCATTGTTCATGTGTTACATGAACAGTAAAATGGAGGGTGACCAAGAAGCTCACCTGCCATTGTCGTCGGGTAGAGGAGATCGAGGTGGTTCTCCTTGTGGTGGCGGCATCGAAAATGATGGTCGGTAGGAGCGACGGAAGAGGATGGTCTGAGTTGTTGCTGCTGTCGTCGTTGCTTCTTCGTTGGAATTGGTTGCTTCTGTTGGATCTATGGTGAGGTTGACGGTGCTAGGGCAAGAAGACAAGGGTAGTGGTTGGCTTGTTGGCTGGAGTTGATGCTAGAGGAAGGAGAGAGAGCTGCCATCAGTGACTGGTTTTAGAAAGAGAGAACTGTCAACAGAGAGAGAGAGAGAGAGCTACGATCAGTGTGAAAGAAGATGAAGGATGGTGGTGTAATTTTTCACGTGATGTCTTCTTCTTCCTCACATGTTTCTGTTTGTGTTTTTTCTCTCTGCAAAATTCCTCAGTTTTTCTCGCAAATTCCCCTCTCTCTGCGTAATTTTTTTTCTCCCCTTCGTCTTGCATGGTTGTTACTATTTATACATGATGGGTTAATTTTAGCGACAGCATGCCTGCAATTGTGGCTGTTAGCAACGGTGCATGTAAAGACATTCGTTGTGGCAGGACTACAAATTTTGGGAAGAAGGTAGAAGTGCAATTTGATTTTTCAGTTTGTAATTATTCTAATTGCATCCCCTAATTGGCTTTGAACTTTTAATTTTGTGCAATTGTATCCTCGTCAAAATTTCAACAATAACCTTAGCCTTGCGCGCCCTTTTATTTTGGTCTTTGATTTCCAATTTATGCGATTTGACCTTTAATTGACTATTAAACTCTTAATTGTCTTTCAATTTGACCCCTTACTTTGCACAATTGGCTTGGAAAAATTTAACTGAGTTTCCCAAAATTCCAATCTTCTCACAAATTAAGCTCAAGAACTTGATTTTTCATTGATTAAGCTCTTAATAAAATTAATTTGACCAATTTAAAGTATAATTAAGATCTTGTACTTAATTAAATCCTTCAATTGGTTCCTAAATTAATTTCTAAACATAATAATACTTTAAATTGGCCCATGATTAAATCAAATTGGCTTATTAAAAATATAATTATATCTTTTGCCTTAATCTTTATGCAGATTTATCTAATAATAAATTATTTTAGCATTGAATCTGCATTTTCCTATTTATTTTTTTAACTAAAAAAAAAGAGATATGATTGGGCTCTCGAAAATGTCTGAAATTTCCATTTTGATTTTTCTATCGTCGCTAGCCTCTTTTATTTTATTTTTGTTTTATTTTGGGTAAAATTTAGGAAATAACCAAGAATTGAATTATGACAGGTCAGATGGTTTTTTAACACGATATCAGAGTCTTGTTTTTTAAGATAGTAAACATAACAAGAGATTAGTGGAGACAGCCCATGTATAGTTTCTTCCTTGCATTTACAGAGATACAGAAAAGAACTGCTTTCATCCGTATCATATCAGGAAACAAAGCTTGGTCTCTGCTGTCCAGTCCTTTTCAAAAAATAAGGACCATGAAAAGAACACGTGGCAGAAAAGGGGGACAGTTCATGATTTTGATCACCGTCTAAGAAATAAAAGCCCTGATTTATATCATTAATTTCCTATAGGAATAAGGATTCCACTAACCAAACCCTATATAGTTCCATCACTCATTCTATGTAAGAACACAAATTAGAAGAAGAAGAAGAAGAAGAGCTTTCTTGTATCTATACGTATTTAATCGATCTTTTTCTATCAGCATGTCTTCCCCTTTGTCCCTTCCATTAGATCCAGTGGGCAGAAGATTTTATTTCGGTTCACCCCTCAATCTATCGAGAACCAGTATGCATGATTCGTGCGACGCTAAACCCTTGTTCCAGGTCTCAATATTCTTACAACGAAAGTACAGTTTGACATGGAAAGACTCGAGATCAGGAGAGTTGCTGCTCGAAGAGGAATACCCATCTCGCCCGGATTCACACAAGTCATTCCCAGTTCCTCCTCACCTTGTTTCCTCACCGGATTCTTGCATCAGTTATCTGCGCGGCATTGTCTCCGATATGCTCAATCTTGACGATGTTTCTTTATCCCATGATGTTGCCTCGAACATCGGTTCTTTTGTCAGTGATTCTGCCGAGGATCGAGCTGGTCCTCGAGGGTTTTACGTGTCGGCTCATGTAGTGATTGTCGAAGATTTCGTCGAGGAGGTGGACTTGGATGGGATAGTCATGCCAATATTTGATCCTGATGAAGAATCTCGAGTGGTTTTGCCGAGAGGTGCGTCAATGTCGACGATGAACAAGATGAAGAAAGAGAGGTTTTGCATGAAGGAGATGCAGGAAGATGGCGATGAATCTTGCTCTGATTCTTGTGTGGTTTGCCTGGAAAAGTTTTCTGCTAGGGTTGAGCTTACAAGGTTACCTTGCAAACACATGTTTCATGAACAATGCATCTTCGATTGGTTGAAGAAGTCCACAGCTTGCCCACTTTGTAGATGCGAGGTGGAATAGATTGAAACAATTAATTATAATTCAACAATGGAAATTATATAATCTTTTTAAATGCTTAATTAGGTCGTGATTTGCTACATTATATTAATTGATGAGGCTTTTGCTGTTTTTAGGAGACTATTAACTACTTCTTGAGGATTTAATTAAGCATAAATTATATATCTTTATTCTATATTCTATTAGAGAAAATGATATAATAAGTGACAGAACTTTTTACATATTTCTAATTAAATGTATCTTTATATCTAAAAATTATTATTGTATAAATTCATTTTGATCAATAATAACAAAGCCCATTTGCTCTTTTTTGAAATCATCTCTAGCAGCATCATTAATTAAACAAAATTTTGCATCACCAGTCTCACAATGAACTGAAGGTTGAACATTTCTAGCAAAAACATTTAAAACCTCTTTTTGAATATAATATGATGTGTATTTAGTTTTTTATTTTATTTTTGGAGCATTACCCCAATCAAGAGCACCAATTTGTTCATCATATGATACTAAAGTCCTGTTTAACATTACGTTTCAAAATGTTTTTGAAAAAAATTAAAAATATGTATTTTTATTTTTTACATAAAATTAAAAAAATGGTGTTTTTAAATCATTTTCGTGTGCTGATGTCAATAATAATTTAAAAAAATAAATAAAAAATATAATATTTTGATGCATTTCTAAATAAAAAATATTTTTAAAAATAACTTCAATGACACTAGTCTCAAACGGACACTAAAAGTTCCACCCTTTTAAAAAATTATCCCTGAATTTATTAACTTTTATAATTTATATATCAGGAATAAAATTATTCCTGGATATTTTAGTAGGGATTTATATGCAATCGTTTTTCTTTTTTAAAAAAATGAGTCTGGTTATAAAAATTATAATATTTTATAATTTATATATTCAGGAATAAAATTATTCAGGAAGAAAAAAGATATTTATATATATTGGAATATCTATAATATCTTCAGATATTTCAGTTTAACATAATATATTTAACTTGTTCAAATATTTTTTTTATAAAATATTAAAAAATAAATTTGATATAGATCCAAATTCGATTTAAATACATGCATGAACACCCATTGGCTATTACTGGATTTACTGCCCCCTCCCTTTTCAACCCCATTCATAACTTAATAATTTCCTACTCGTTCTACCAGTTGACTTCAAGTCAACCACGGCTTCTTTGGTGGGTCCACCGGTGTACTGAGAAAAAAAAATTTTTTATTTAAAATATATTAAAATAATATTTTTAGATTTTATATTTATTTTTAACAGTAACTATCAAAATAATTTAAAGTAAAAACATGTTTTTTCTAAGGTTTGTTTCTCTTGGATCTCATTCACTTAAATAATTAAAAAATACATCTGATCAATTAAAAAAAATAAAAATTAATATCTGACTATCTCTTGAGCTGATTTTATACGTCAAAAGTAAAGACTTTCTTCAACTAGGACTCGAACCTCCCCATCCAAACTAATGTGCTTCGGAAAAAAAATACTAAGAGTTTTTCTTCAAGATATAAATACAGCTGAACTCTAATCAGGAATCTCCACAGCACAGCAAACTACCACTACAAGAGTGACACCGGTTTCCTTTTCTAAGGTTTGTTTCTCTTGGATCTCATTCACTTAAAAGTAATTCTCTGTTTTGTTTTGGATCTCTTCTGTTTTTATCACTGTGTGCTAGCATGTGTTTCTGCTTGGTGGGTTTAATCTGTTTTGTGTTTCAAATTCCTGTCTATAACGGGGATAAATTTATGATTTTGGAGATGGGTTTTCTTGGTCTTGATTGGAGAGATTAGTTTTAGTGATGAAGTGGTTAATGGACAGCTGAAGTGGGATTTTCTTTATATTTAACGGGTCTGTAAAACTATCATAGATAATCTTTGTGTCGAACGGTAGTGTCTATAGGTTCTGGTGTCTTGGGCTATTCTACCCCCAGCATGATTGGAAATTGTATAGGAAAGTAGCCTCTCTTTTTTCTTTACCATTGCTAACTTCCGTGACACATGCTCTTTGGTGTACATGTTGCTTCCGATTTGTCCCGAGTTATAAATCTGTGCAACCTCTAAATCTCAGTGATTTGTGCCACATGAGAATTTGGGGGGGAAATGGAATATGTCAAAGGGATTTGTTTGTGAACTTGAATTGTCTGTGATTGTTGGATCTTTCTCGTGTATGTGGTAAACATTAGAAGTAGATTGTTCCTAGCAAGGACCCTGTATAAACTGCTTGATCTTCTTTATGTTCTTTGGACAGCCCGTTGTATGGTATTATGTTGGTGTCTTGAGGCTTGTATTGCTGCAAATAAAAGATAAACTTTCTTTCAATGAAAATCTTTTGAAATATTGAGTAATATAAAAAAGGTGGCATTTGGAGATGCTGATTTTGGAGGTATGTATTGCAAATGCAAGGAAAGATGATTAGCTTGTGGATGTGAAATTTGGAGAATCCTGTTGTTGTACAATGAAAAGTGTGTTTAGGAACGGGATGACATTTAAGGCACATTTGCATTGCAGTGCAAAGACTGCAATAGGGGTTATCGCCCTAAAATGCAAAGGATGCACCCATTGTCCATGCATACAATTAATTCATGATCAACTGCAATTATCTGGAATGCCATTGTGATGGCACCATTAGTACCAAGTCCAGGGGTTCGACACTATTCTGACTCGGGTCTGATATGACTAAATTATAAAGGTGTATTCTTTCCTTTGGCATTATCATCAAAGATGAATCCTGGTTTGTTTGTTCACGTTGTATTGTGATAGAAGTAGGTGTGTCAAGTGATTGAGGAGTTTAGTCATTTTTATTGGGCTGGAATTTTCTGACTTTGTGCTGCAGTTTCATGCCTTGAGCAATACAAGATCCACTTGAGGATTCAAGTTGCAGTGTACTTGAGATGGGATGATAAAGACAACTGAAGCTTGAGGTCTTTAGCTTCGTGAAGATTGTGGTGAGAGATAAATGAAAGAAAGATATGAAATGATAGAATGGTCTTCTTTGAAGATCCCTTCAAGAAAGCGCTATTATGTTAACAGAACCCTGTTGCAGCTCTAGCTAGCTTTATGTTCGTAAAATTGCAGTTGTCTACCATTATTACAATCAACTCTTCTACTTTTTTATGTGTCAATATACAAAGTTGTAAGACAGAACTCTTGTGCCAAAAGGAAATCTGCTGTGTGAATTAAAAATTTGGCGCATGGAGAGCGAAAATTCTTAATGTTCATTTTACAAGTAGCATCTCATTGGGGAGTTAAGTATCATGTCATTAATAATTTACTTCCTTCCATGGTTAACTGTAGTCACTATAGATAGATCATTGATGTCAGTATCACTATGTAACTAAAAAACCTTAATAGTTACTGAGACAATATTTTATACTCTCTTCAGGCGAGCTGGAATAATTTGTTCAATTGTTATAAGCAAAGATTGACTCTTTGCATTCCCAGCCAATCTCTGTTGTTGCTAGTGTTTTTACCTACCTTGTATTGTCCCCCCTATATACCCAATCAGTATCCATAATCTTGGTGCATTAATGCCCGCTGATCAATGTTTGGAAGTCAAATTATGTTTTGCTTCTGTTAGTTTATTGCAAGTTATTTGAATGCATTGTCATCATCCACTTAATAAAGAATAGTTAAAATACGTAAATGGAGAGCTAGAGGATTTGCATTGTCAACTTTCACATCATAATTAAAAGTTATGTCAAAATCCAACTATACATTGAGTCTTGTTCTTGAGGGATGGGAATTGCATCTGCACCGGGCAAGAATATGTGAATATACATTTTGGTTGTAGCAAATTCATGGATTTTCAATTTTATATGCCGCATTTTATTTATCAAAATACTGATTTCTTTTTTCTGTGTTGGCATATACCTTGCAGCAAGACGTATCCTTGGTCTGGAAATCGCGGACAAAATATGAGTCTAGCATGTCTTGCATGCCGCAGCGTGGAAAGTCCATCACGCTCCTTTAGAAGCTACTCCGTCTCGAGTTCGGACAACGAAGGAAGATGTTCTGCCATTGCCAACTGCATAACCAGGAAGCTATCTCATCCTCCTCCCAGAGCAAGCTCTTCTTTTGCATCATCATCGTCCAAAGTTACCCCACAACCAACGAATCCAGGTATTGACAACATGACAGGACCCCCGCGATTAGTACGCAGTCGCGCTGTGAGAAGAGACCTTGTTAGAGATTGGAATTTTGAAGGGGTTGTGATGGAGCGTTAACCACCGCGCTCTTTGATCTTATGATAGCATTAGAGATTTATCTTGCTGTCTTTCCTTGGACCTTGTTTGTTATGAATGCAGTTAAGCTCACATTTCCACTTGACGAGTTTGCGTTTGTGACCATCTTAGGAAACTCAAATGCGAAATCTTGTTCATATTTCATTTCTTTTGATCTGCCGTTGCTGATCTTAATTTTTGTAGCTAAGTGTTTTTCCTTTTCCAATGTAGCTTGAGTTTGGGTAGATAATGGTCCAGTGGACGTAGAATCTCTCTAGTTTATAGCTTGCTGCTGCTGCATTTTTCTTTTTATTTGGTCAATTGCCAGTGGCTGTTGAAGGTGTATGAGTTTTATATATATATATATATATAAAAAAACGTTTCGGGTAAAACCTAAACAGCGTGTTCAGTCACCATCCTATGCTGTTCATGGTGATAACTCTACCCAGCGTCGTTTGTGGTCATCATCCCAAGCTGTTCTAGTCACCACTCCGCGTCGTTCGGGTCAACACCAGCACCTTTGGCTATACCTTGGCCCATACGGCTATTATAAAAGTGTCGCCAGTGGTTTTTTAAAGTATTTTTATTTAAAAATATATTAAAATATTTTTATTTTAAAAAAATTGATATTAATATTAAAATAATTTATTTTATTTTTTAAAAAAACTGATATTAATACATAAAAATAATTTTAAAAAAATAATATTTTTTTTAAAAAAAAAACACTTTTCAAATGTGGTTAAAAGATATATGTGAATGCAGTAGAATTTATTTTTTATTTTTAATATTGATACATTTAAATTGATCTAAAAAATGTAAAAAATATTTTTAACTTTTAGTATCATGAAATTCTTGGCTGTTTACACAAATCTCAATAATTTTTTAAATATCATGAAGTTAGAACACGAAACACTTTTTAACTGCTCATTTGGCATTGTGATTCCATTGGTTTTTAGCTGAAATTTGATTTTTTTTTAGTTTAAATGAATATGTTTTTATGTTTTTAGATCATTTTGATGTGTTAATTTCAAAAATAATTTTAAAAAAATAAAAAAACATTATTTTGATATATTTCAGCATGATAAGCACTTTGAAAAGTCAATGCAACTACACTCCCAAAAAGTCATATAATCATTACATTATTTTAATATATTTAAACATGTTTTAAACAGGTTATAAGTCTTTTCGGCCTCCTATGCCGGTTTCGTCATTGTATACTGTTAATTTTCTTTTCCACCCTTTTAATCTTGGTCGCTGGATTTGTAAGAGCAACTCTAACATAGAATGTTATTTTGAAAAATTAAATCGTAAAATAATTTTTTAAATAGTATAAATATAGTTTTATATATATATATATATATATATATATATATATATATATATATATATATTCTAATGATAAAAATCATTTAAAGAGTCTTATATACAGTAACATTTAAAATAAAATACAGAAATATATAATAACAGTTGAAATAAAATATAGTAACAATTTAATTAATGAGATATAAATTAATAAAATTAATTTTAAACTAATACTCACAAATATATTTTATCTTTTTTGAATTCTCTGCTGAAATATGTAAAATATGTAGAAATAGTCATGAGTAAAAAAAAAATTAACTATTAAAATTTAAAATAGTTGTTCGTTGAAAAAGTTAAAATAAAAACTAAATCAGAGAATATGGGGACCATATTGGCATTGTTTTGTTTTTTTCAGGGAGCACTTCGTCTCTTCATCACAGCACGGACCTGGAAAAGCTGAACATGCAGCTGACACAATTAATGTTCTTTGTACAGCTTTGTCTACTTCTTTTCCCAAACCCTCCCTCCTCCTTTCATCCCTCCATAAATTTTCAGCTTGGGTTTGTGGGTGTTTGCCAAGGCTCTACATCACCATGTTCTTCCGCTGGTTCTGGACTCTTCACCTGTATGTTTGGACCAGACATTATATATAGTCTGCGTGATTGGCTTGGCTTGGCTTGGCTTTCGCCATGGGAGCTTCATGTAGAGCTTTGACAAAAGCTTGCTCTTTCGTGCCGATCTCACTGTTCAAACCAGTAAAGTTTAAGCTTCACTGTTCCTTGTTTCTCTTGAAGTTCCTCCTTTGGCTGAACATTGCCATGTTCTTCCGCTGGTTCTGGACCCTTCACCTGTATGTTTGGACCAGACATTATATATAGTCTGCGTGATTGGCTTGGCTTGGCTTTCGCCATGGGAGCTTCATGTAGAGTTTTTGACCTGCGGCTTCTGTCTCAGGGGCAAAAGCTTGCTCTTTCGTGCCGATCTCACTGTGCAAACCAGTTAAGTTTGAGCTACACTTGTTCCTGGTTTCTCTTGAAGTTCTTCCTTTGGCTGAGCATCACCGTGTTCTTCCGCTTGTTCTGGACCCTTCACCTGTATGTTTGGACCAGACATTATATATAGTCTGCGTGATTGGCTTGGCTTTCGCCATGGGAGCTTCATGTGGAGCTTTTGACCTGCGCCTTCTATCTCAAGGACAACAGCTTGCTCTTTCGTGCCGATCTCACTGTGCAAACCAGTTAAGTTTAAGCTCCACTGTTCCTGGTTTCTCTTCTTCCAGTTCCCCTCTCTCATTATATTCTGCATCCCCTCTCTCCCCTCTTGCAGAAACGATCTCATGGATTCCTTCCTTCTCCACATGCTTGCATTTTCCAGCACTTACTTGGTCTCCACTGATTGCTTGCAGCTTCTACCTTTTTTCTGTGCTGTGATCTCATGACAGGTATTTTTTAGCATCAGTTCGTGTTTCTGTTTGTATTTTTTCCTATCGCCTGCTAACACAGATTCCCGCTTCCTTTCATCTTCTTCAAGGGAATTAACTCGTTGATTATCATGTTTTTCTTTTATATCTTCGTCTGTTTCGTTTTCTGATTTGCTTGTTACTGCTGTGATCGGAGGGGTTCCCGGGATATTTCTCTGTCATTATTACAGACCATCTCCCTTCCCCCCGTCTTCTTGGTGGTTCTGTCTTTCTCTCTTACAGTATTATTAAAACCCGTCGGGTCGATATATCAACTCGCCCCGTACTCGAGTCGGGTTTTTATAAAATCAAGCTCAGACTGACCCGATACAAAATTAGATTGACTCTTTAAAAATCTAGATTGTCATAAAAACTAACAATCTCACTTTTTTTTAGTTAAACAAATATGAAATAGTTTTTTGGTATTTTTGGCCTTAGTTTTTTAAAAAAATTGATTTTATTTATTTTTTATTTTAAATTTTTTTTTGGTGTTTTTAGATTATTTTCATGTACTAATGTCAAAAATGATTTTTAAAAATAAATAATATTATTTTGATGATTTTTTTTTAAAAAAATTACTTTTAAAAACAACTTTAATTATAGTCACACTCTATATTTTTAAAATGAGACTAGAAATTAACACAATATGTTGTATAATAAAGCACATGGAAAAACGGTGTTTTCAAAATATATTCTCCATTCATTTCAAGTTTTTTTTAATAATGCATTTCAACTTTTCTTTGTGGTGAAGAAAATGGTGCTGCCACAATTCATTCCTTTATATATTACAAACACAATAAAGGGCGTGGAGTTTCCACTGTAGCGCCCCTCACAGTCCACTGTGGACTCGAGCAATGCAGGGGCGCTTTTGGCCCTCGGGCGCGCGGCGAAGAGAGGCTGGGTAACGGGGCTAATCTCGGTTTTTCCATTTGATTTTTTTTTCAAATATTCATTTGTGAACAGTGTATTGACGATTTCGTCCCCAGTAATAGGACAAAAACATGCATTCGGTTGAGGGGCACCGGCGTAATTGCGCACGGTCGGACCGGCCTGGTCCGGTCCAATCCGCCGCAACTCTTTTTTTTTTATTATTTTCTGAAATGGCTAAATACGGTTTTAGCCCCTAATAAGACAAAAACCATGAATTGGGTGCAGGGGTGGAACGGTAATTGGCCCTATTTTTCGAATTCTTTATTCGGCGTCTGTCAGAGCGTGTGGCTCACGTCCTGTTCAGGTGGCGCGTGCGGCCTCCTACGGTGGCCGGAAATTGTCTACCGGAGGCCAGAACGATGCGCCGCCGCGTGTTCTTCCTCCCGCGGGGATGCGTGTAGCCACCAGATGTCCGTGGATGCGGCGGAGGCCGGTTGAAGCCGGCGGCCACGTTTCTCTCTCTCCTGCACGTCAATGTGCAGGAGAGTCCCCCATATATTTTGACTTTGCACTTCGGTCCCTCGACTTTTAATTTCGTTTTTGGTCCTCATTTCTGTTATATAAGTTTTGATTTTGTTCGATTAGGTCCTCCGATTTGAATTGATTGAATGTCAAAGTTTCACTTCGGTCCTTCTACTTTCAATTTCCGGATTGGATGTATGTCAGTCAATCAATTCGGTACAAAAGTTCCGAATTTTTCAATTTTGTCCTCTGATTTCAATTGAGAATAAATGTAATTTGCATTTCAGCCCTTTGACTTTTAATTTTTTAATTTCAGCCCTTTATATTTGATTTTCATTTAAATCCTTATACTTTTATTTTTTTTATATTTCTAGAATAATCCCTACTTTTGTCCATGTTTATATAAAAGTGTATTTAACATAATAATAGTAATAGTAATAGTAATAATGACTTAATTATTTTTTGTTCTTACTCTTCTATGTTTTTTTTCTTTCTCCTGATAATTTGATAATATTTTTTTTCCGGTTATAGCAATAATAATTGTTTTTGTTTTTTTTATCTTTTGTTAAAATTTCTTGCATGTTTTTAGTCTTTCATTGTTTTTTTCCTTTCATTATTAACATAATAATAATAATAATAATAATAATAATAATAATAATAATAATAATAATTAAATTGTTTTGCGTGCTCTTTCTTTAATGTTCTTTTTTCCTCCGGATAATTTCATAATTTTTTTTTTGAAAGTAATAGCAATAATAGTTTTTTTTTAATCTTTTGTTAAAGTTTATAAGATGTTTTTAGGCTTTCATTTATTTTTGTTTCTTTCATTATTAACATAATAATAATAATTATAATAATAATAATAGTGATTATTATTAATATTATAATAATAGTGATTATGTATTCTATTATTATAATAATAGTGATTATTTATTCTTTCATAATAATAATAATAATAATAATAATAATAATAATAATAATAATAATAATAATTTTTTAATTGGTTTTTCTTGCTTGCTGTTTTGTTCATGCTTTTTATTTTTTTCCCTCAGTATAATTTAATAATTTTTGTTGTTTTTATTCTAGCGGCAATAATAATTTTAAATGTTAAGACTTCAATGTTGTTATTTCCCTATTTTTACTCTGTCTATTAATTGATTTTTTGAATTTTATTATCTACACAATAATGATTTCAGTAATTTATTTTTTTTCTTATTCAAATATGTTGCTTTTTTTTTAATGTTAGGGCGCGCCCTTTTGTGATCGTTTATGACGCAATACCTATATTCTAAAAAATATAATCTATGCTTACGTGATAAACTCAACTCAAAATTTTAAACATTTTATCTTTTAATCTATAATTTTTGTTTACTTATATCATATAAATTTATCGTTGTACATTTAATTATGTTGCAACGCGCGGGCAATTATCTAGTATATATATATATCTTGAAAACTTACATAGCTATGACTATTAATTTCTTTTTTTTATTTATCCTTTTGTGTTATGTTGATATTATTTTAAGTTTTATAATTTATTCTGATGCAAATGCTCTAACATATTCATTATAGTGAGAAATGTCATTATATTAAAATAAAATTGATATTACAAAATAGAGTAAGTTTATAATGTCATTATAATAGTATTTTTTTAGCATAAAGGAACTATGATCAAAAGGTGAATTTGTTATTTTTTAAAATTTAAAATATACTTTGTTTTATCATAAATTTGAGAATTAACATGTTTTCTAATTCTCTTTCTAATAACAACCATAAATGAAGTCGAAAATTAGAGTTATAAAATGCAGGCATTTAGCAAACAGACCCTCATTATCTCCATCAAATTAAAAATTCGTCCTATTATGTCTTTAAAAGAAAGAAAGAAAATATTGAAATGCAATTGACCACAATACCCTTCTTCCCCAAATCTGGAAAAACCCCACCACCCCTGCAAAAACCAGCTATCAAAGCAGAAAGCAAAATTGCCAGACAAAAAAATGCCACCTCCGAAGACCACCAGCACCACACTTCCATGCTCAACCCCCACTCTCTCCATCGCTTTCACTACCATCTCTTTCCTATCGTTCTCCCTCTTCTTCCTCTACAACAAGAACCCATCTTTCCCTAATCCTCAAACCACCCTCCAAATCTCTCAAAATTCAATCAAGGTCTATGTAGCTGACCTCCCTAGATCTCTCAACTATGGCCTCCTTGACCAATACTGGTCCTCCTCTACACCTGATACCCGTATCAGCTCCGACCCAGATCACCAGATCCGACCCAGACCCATCAAGAACAAAACATTTTCTGATTACCCTGAGAATCCTCTGATTAAGCAGTACAGTGCTGAGTACTGGATCACTGGTGACTTAATGACACCAGAGAAGTTAAAGTTTCAATCTTTTGCTAAAAGGGTGTTTGATTTTAACGAAGCCGATGTTGTTTTTGTGCCCTTTTTTGCTACACTTAGTGCTGAAATGGAGCTTGCAAAAGGAAAGGGAAGTTTCAGGAGAAAAGAAGGGAATGAGGATTACAGAAGGCAGAAGCAAGTGGTGGATATTGTGAGAAATTCGGATGCATGGAAGCGATCTGGTGGGAAAGATCATGTCTTTGTTCTTACAGGTAGTGTTTCTTATTTATTTGAGAAAATGGGCTTTTGTTGTTTTTGGCTTTCAGTTGTTTTGATGTTCTGTATGTTGTTGAGTTTTATTCATTGGTGTTTCATGATGGTTTTAATTGATATAATCTTAAAGTGTTGCTGAGTATGATCTGATTGCTTTAGTAAGTGTTTATATATATTCAGAAAATGCAACTTCATATCTGGATTTTTTTTGTGGGGTTTGCTGGTTTGGTTTGCAGTCCGAGTTGTTTGGCAGCGGGCTACATTGCTAGTGAGTTTGAAGTGGTTGTTTATGTTGGTTTAGTTGATCTCATATGTATGACATTATTGTCATTGCGATAAGGTTGATAAATATAATGATGCTTTTGCATAACTAATAATGAAGCAATAAGTAGAAGTGTTATGCGTACTTTAGCAGCTTATGTTTTAGTCTCTGGATTGTCAGGTTATGTTAAAACTTGAAGCATTCTTTGGCAGACCCAGTTGCGATGTGGCATTTTAAAGCTGAGGTAGCCCCAGCTATTCTATTGGTGGTAGACTTTGGTGGGTGGTATAGGCTTGACTCGAAGTCATCGAATGGTAGTTCACCAGACATGATACAGCATACCCAAGTCTCACTGCTGAAAGATGTGATTGTTCCATACACACATCTACTTCCTAGATTGCAGTTATCAGAGAACAAGAAACGCAGCACGCTTCTTTATTTTAAAGGAGCCAAACATAGGCACCGGGTCAGTATTCAATTGAAAAACTATTACATTTTTTTTTCAAGCATCAAACTTAAAATGGTCAGTTGGCCTGGCATTCATTTTGACCTGCCAAAACTTTTTATTTGTATTGGATGAATAGCCAATTTTTGTGTTTGCAGTAACATGCATAAGTTCTTGTGTCATACATTTTACACCCTACTGAATGTTTCTATTGCATTATTTGTTTTGTTTCTGTTTCCTGTTTTGCTCATAGATTCGCCTAAAACAAAAAAGTAACAAATGAACTTATAGTGATCCTATTTATTCATGTTTTCCCCCGATTTAAGCTGTCAAAGATTCAAGTAATCAAGCTTCGCTTTGGCTCCACATACACCAAAGGACCATTTTTCATGTGATAACTCAGCAGTTAATCATCATTTCTTTTATCTGTTATCAAGTTGATTTTTTTTTTTTTAATTTATGCAATGGAAATTAAATTTGGACTTGTCCCTTGAGTTAGCACCCTTTTTGTATGATGAATAGGCAGCTCTTCACTGGACCCCTGCTCATTTTTCTCTCTTTTAACTTAGTTGATTGTGTAATCCTTTGGGAGATTAATATGGACTTTTAACCTTGTGTATGAGAGTGGTGTCTTTGGAGGGCCCTGGGAGCAGGTATCTCTGGTTTGTTTTCTATTTGATTAGTGATCGTTAGGGGTTGTATTGTTTTATACAAGGTTGTTCAGAAGAGTTTCTTGGGGCTAACTTCAATCACATATCAATCAAGTATATCTGAATGCATTATAGTTCTGCATGACTATGTTTTTGATTTTGGTAATATTATCATTGACAGGGAGGCATAGTTCGAGAAAAATTGTGGGAATTACTGGTTAATGAGCCGGGAGTTATTATTGAAGAAGGATTCCCTAATGCTACTGGGAGGGAGCAGTCCATTAGAGGGATGAGATCATCAGAATTCTGTTTGCACCCAGCTGGGGACACCCCCTCTTCTTGCCGACTATTTGATGCCATCCAAAGCCTATGTATTCCTGTTGTTGTAAGTGACAACATTGAGCTGCCATTTGAAGGCATGGTAGATTACACAGAATTCACAGTTTTTGTTGCAGTTGATGATGCCTTGAAGCCCAGATTGCTCGTGGATCGTCTCAGAAGCATTTCTGTGAAGCAGAGGAATGAATTCCGTAGAAATATGGCTCAGGTTCAACCGATATTTCAATATGATAATGGTCATCCAGGTGGTATTGGCCCTATTTCTCCAGATGGTGCAGTGAATCACATATGGAAAAAGGTACTTCAAAAATTACCTGCGATCAAGGAAGCAGTTGTTAGAGAGAAAAGAAAACCACCTGGTGTGTCAGTTCCTATGCGTTGCCACTGTACCTGAACCAAATCAAGTAATTCTAATAGCTTTTGATACCATGCATTACTCCCTAAAGTCAAGTTAATTTTATTTCTGGAAAAAAAGAGTTAATTCATTCCTTTCCTCATGATTCGATATTTGTAAATTTCAGGCATGTTAGAAGCTCTATTAACAGCGCACTCTACTTAAATTTGCCATTTCGATTACTTTCTTTCATTTTTTTTAAATCCTGGTTAAGCTTTACACTTCAAGTGTTTGGTCATTACATGTGAATTCCTGTATTTGCTCCCACACTGCCATCATCGGCCACGGATATTGCAATTTAGTTTAAGAATCTCTTTAAAAATTTGAACTCAGTGGGACATGAAATCGTGAATCGGCTTGCATGCATGGTTGTACTTGCCTAGCATCTAGAAACTGATATCCAATTCTTCTTTGCAGTGTGATTGTTTGTAGCTGTGTAAACAGTGATCTCTTACAATCCCTTTTTGAGTAACTGATTAGGATTACACCCTGTATTCAGGGTAAGTGCAAGCATCAAAAAATATTCTAAATCTATAAAATGGTCTTTAATGACTAAAAATACCCAAACAAAGCTAGGGGTATAAAAATTAAAAAGATTTGAGCATAACAATAAATATAATGATAATGCTCAAAACCTAAAAACAAATATGAAAAGCCCAAATCAAATGTTAGGGGGGGATTTTAAATCATTTTACAAATCAATTTGAAGGTTTTAAAATTCATACCAAAAGGAGTTTTAAAAGCTAAGAACTGTTGATTTTTAGTCCTGAAATCCCTTTTAAGCATGCAAGTATTCTTTTCCTTGGTAGCCATGAGCCAAAGCTTACATTACATGTCTGATTAGGCCTCCTTTTTTTTATTATTAAAAATAGACAATTTGAATTTGTAGGCAACACTTTCCCTAACAAGCCTTCACTAAACTTGTTTTTAATTCTAAAAACCCCAAGTTGAGACTTGAACCTTTTCAACTAATAAGATGTATAACAAACTTCACTTAATATTTTCAAAAAAAAACATGAAATTTGTCAACTTTTTGTGAAAACCTAACAATGAAAATCACTAGAATTCTTTTTTGGAACAAAATTGTTTTAAACCAACTTAAAAATGGCTTCTATATTCAGAATGACTTTGAAATTCTAAAAATCAATCATGAAAGCAATCCTTGTAATTTTTTTTTTTTTTTGTATATCCTCTTTCTAAAGAAAGCTCAAAGCCAATAACATTTGGGGCATTATCAGACTTTGGAACAATCTAAAAAACACAATAGGATTGGCTGCAACATTCTCTTTTTGAGAAGATAGAGGATGTTGAACAAAACTGAAAATCTTAAACACCTATAATCGGTGATAATCAACTTTCTAGCTGTGATCTTCGTCAATATAAAAGAGCAGCCCTCTAAAAAGTAATTACGAAAAAAGGTAAATCGATATAAAAACAACATGTTAATTCTTTTTGTTCATCTTGGCATACCAGCTTCTATTTCTTCCTGCCTCGGTTGAAGAAAAATACCAAGAACCCTTCATGTGTCGTATTGAAGTAGGAATAAGAAAGCTATATATTCAAATAAACATACAATGAACATCAGCAGATGCAAGAAAGCTACTAACAATAGCTGCATTTTTTTTTTTTTTGGATTCATTTGAAATAACCAGTTCTTGTGGCTCTCTACAATTTTCTCAATACATTTCACAGAATTACAAGCATTTTGCTAGTGACATTGGCAGACCTGTAGAAACAAAACTATCCCCATAAATTTGCTAAAAATGGGCTAATATTATAGGGTTGGCTATATATCTATGTACAGTAAAATGAACTAGCCAAAAACAAATTTCACTGATCAAAAGAGAAAGAATCATGAACCAGATGTTGAACTAATGAGTAAGCCCATTCTGCCCTTGTTTTCTGGACTTGGATTCAGATGAGTCGTCTTCTCCGGTGCCACAAAGTTCACAAGGGTTAGAAGAACTCTGTGAGCACCAGTTATCAGGGACACTCAAGAAGTGCGCAGTCATGAACTTTCTGAACCTCTTTTTGTACTCTATAGGAGATATAACAGTCGGCGACAGATTTCTTGGAACGAGGGAAGACTTCACCCATGTTTCCAGTTGCTTGTCCCATGTATACTGCCTGAGATAATCAATAATCCCACACACAAGCTCTTGTCGCTGGGTGTCTACTCCGACTAGTAAGGAATAATCCATTACATTGATTGACTGCAAAAACAAGCAAGAAATGTGAGACAACATATCCTATAGAGCAGCATTTTGAAGAGAAAAAAACTTTTTTATCAGCACAAATATTAATTATGAATTGTAATAATAAAAAAAAAAAAAGCATCAAGAACTAGCTAAAAATGTTTAGCATAATGATCAAAGCATAGAGAACAGAAAGGGTGAACTTCAGGACATGCAATAAAAAGAGGACAGGAGTGCTTCTATATTATTAAGTATCTGGCTTGTACATCAACTTCCTATTGTCTAGCAAATTTAAATAATGATCCAGAAATTAAATCAGATTGAAGCTATCTGGTTATGGCTATCTGTTTAATTAGTAGAGAGAGATGTCAGGACTCACGTTGAGAAAAGTTGTGTCATTCCAAACAGCCCGTTCCAAGAGACGCTTTGCTGTATTACTGACATACAGTGGAGAGGAATTCATGTCTTCAACAAAGTTTTGATCCAAAAGAACATCTCCTGAACCATCAGCTGATGAATTGTATCTAGCATGTAAAGCGCCCTTAAGATCATACTGGCGAGTCATGTTTCGACCAAAGGTAAGATTCTCCATGACCATTAGATCATGCTTAATCTCTTTCCCGCTTTTTGTCTGTCTAAGGATCACCTGCAAATTGCATGGAAACAATTGAGTTTTTGAGAACAAAACAAAAAGGATAAAAGGTTATGAAATCAAGAACCAAACCTGATAAATCCCCAGAACTTTTGCAAGGCAAGTTTGGTTTCCTAACTCAAATGATTCGTTCATGTATTTGAAATAATGTGGAGCAAACTGCACAAATGACTCAAATTCTGTCTTCTTGATTTCCTTTATAATAAATCTGTCATCAAGTGTCTTTGCAAAAAAGGACTTGCTCTTTCCACCTTTTGCATTCCAATTCTTACAACGACTTAGGGAAGCAATATAATCTGGTTCAGATGGACAGCATTGATTCCGAAGATCCTGGAACTGCTTAGCGTACAGACAAATTACTGAGTATTTACCCCTTCCAAGTGATTTAGTCACCCCAAGAGCGACTTCAGGGCTAAGATTTTCTGGAGGAACAAGCGATTCCAACAATTTCAGCCCATCAAAACTGGACAACCGTGACTCGTCCGAAGAAATGTTTGGCGTAGAAAGGACAGAATCTGAATCAGGACCATTAGAGGACCAATGTGGGGAGATCATTGTAGGAATTCGAGTCAGTATGCCTAAACTATCAGATGATTTCAAAGACATGCCGCCCTCTTTCCTACCATCCTCATCGTAAAGCTCTGTTGAAATAGATTGATCTTTCAAAACTGCCAGTGCACAGGCAATTATGCTAGAGAGTTCATCATCATAGTCTTTCACCATATAATTATCAGTTGCAAGAGGGATGTGCAGCCTCCGGCCTTCCTCGGTGATTAGCTGATGGGCTGCAGACATGTGTTCCTGAATATTGTTACTGATAGGCTGAAATTTTGGCATGAAACCTCTCTGAAGATCCTTCATGTAGATCTGTCGGATTTCTGGAAATGGCGTCCAGAACCATCCATTTGAGTTCTCTAAGCTGGAAGCCAAAGAACGTGCAGACATACCCTTTTTAGTTGAATCAGAACCAACAAAAGAATCACTGCTCCCTATACTTGTTGTAATTGGAATGGTTCTTTCAACTTGTACATCAGATAAATAGTCTGCTTGGCAATTTCCATCATCAGAATGCTGGTGGGCAGAGCCACTAGGTTTCACTGATAGTTCTTGGTTGAAAGATCTGTTCTGGCTCAGACCACTCACTCTTGACCTCTCAATATCCTCAGCCACGGCAGATGAGGTGTAAGGATTATCCTGCTCCCTAAAGTCATGAACATGACCATCAACTGGATTTTCTTTGATTGAAAAATCACTTGCCTTGACAGTTGTACTGGGCATATCCGTTAAATTGCCACTGTTGTCAGAAACTTCATCACTGCTTCCCAATGTACTATCATTCCCCTGGATTCTTCCATCAGCAGTGCCAGTAATCTGTGACTCAAACTGGTCCTGCAATTCTTTCTTTCTGGCACCAGTTACTAACATCAAAGGATCAGGCAAGAGCAATGAATGCAGGCGTCTTTCCCAAATGTATGATTCAAGAAGAAGCTCCCACGATAACTGATTCAAACTGAGAAGCTTGTAAACAGCCTTGTCACCATTCTTAGCAACTGCATTCTGAATGTTTAACTGGTTGTGTTAACAACAGTGCAACCAAAGGAAAAAGGAAACACTAAGCAACCATGCATTGAAACAAAGCACTTAATGAAATACACAAGTATAGGTGTAACATGAAATTGTGAAAATTGCCACATCATGTCATTGCAATAAGAGAGTTCCTCATAAAAACTTAATCAATATACACACAAATGCACAAACCTAGAAGAGTTAAATGACAAAAAACTTAAAAAAACTAACCTCAAACTCTGAACTCTCTTGCTTCAACATATCTTCAATATCAGAGAATTTTTTCAATGAACCTTGAAGGTTCAGAAATGACCCTGCATATCGAGATCGTAAATTCTTCAATGCCTCACCAACTTCATTGAAGATCAGCATCCCTTTTGAATAAACCTTGAAAAAACAACAGAAAAATCAATTCCACTTCACAGTAATTCAAGATATTCTAAATGAGTGTGGAAGACAGAAATATTTTCCAAAATTTGTACAGAAACATTGATGCATCATCAAACATCAAAAAGAAGATAGGATAAGAGGCACATACAGCATGAAATTCTTTCTTGAGGCCATGAGGTCTGATTGAATGATTGAACTCCAGCTTCTGGGGTGGGAGAGACACATTATAGGTTGTCACTGGAGAGTATTTAAACATTGCTGCCATAGGACCCAATCTGCGAAATACATGTATACCATGAATGATAAAGCACAGAAAATAAATATAAGATTTCACAGTTTATTTAACGCAGGTATGTAGAGAATGGAAATTCAGACACCGGTTAATTAACTTAATCTACATCGCAGTTCTTCAAAGTAAATATGGCCCCTTACAGCAAAAATATGACCGAAATATTACAGAAAGAACCTAGAGCATCCATCCTCTGGCTGGGAAAAAAATCTAAATCAGCACCTAGTGTAAAAATGTGAGCTCAAGCCAGGGAATTCCTCTCTGGACACATTTTATCACTATTTAATGAACATAGAGAGTATTTACACAATCTTACTCGATACAACAAATTCATCAATTAAAAGAGGACCAGATTTCATATTCCATACCCAAAGAAGTAGAGGAAATCTCTCTCAAGTGAATGGCCACAGCTAAACAAGCTACCAGATGAAAATTGGTGAGAAAAGCTCAGCTCCAAGAATTTTCCAAAAGACAGACTACGTGCAGCTGTTGAAATCAACACTCGTTTAGTAGATTTTGGGAATCTGCTTTCATGTTTGCATTTGCCACAGCGAATCCACATCCAAAGTTTTCCTTCAGCTTCTCCAGGCAAAGTCTTGAAAAGCCTTTTAACTCGTATTGTCAGCTGCTTATTATGATGAGCATAATAGTAAAAGTGAGCCTCAGGCAATTCACTGCAAGTGTTGCACTGGCTTCTCTGCAAATGCAGCAGTTTTTCTATCAATGCAACTTCAAAATGTTGCAATCTAAATCTAGAAAACAGTTGAGGACCATTACATTCTACCATGCTGTAGACATGATGGATACTTGGGTCAGCGAAGCAAAAGGATAAACCTAATTCTAAAAAGATAACAAAAGTCCTTTAATAAGAAATTTTTTTTTTATTCCCAGAAGGCATGGCCAATCTAGAACTACATCATAACAACATAAAATATAATATTCCCTGATAAATGGAGATTTGAAATAACCTGATTGAGTAAATTATCCCGAAGAAACTTTCCAAGGGGAACATCAAAATTCCTGTAGAACATTATATGAGAAAAATGGCTTTGTTCACATATAATCCCTCTCAAGGCATTCCGTCTAGACATCAAAACCAAAATACTCTGAGAATCCAACACTGCATTGGCATCACCATCACTTTGGATCTCATCTTCATTATTGCCAACATCCTTTCCGCTGTCCAGAGAGGCTACAGAATACGGTGACAAAGATTGAGGTTGGCTATCATTGGCAGACTTCTCTCCATCAAAATCCTTTGTACCTTCCATATCACGGGGGTCAGAAGCTTCCAAAGTTTTTAAAACTGAAACCTCTTCCATGATTTGACCATTAGTTTCTTGTCCATTGAAGCCAAAGTAATTAGACAAGGCCTGATAAGGAGAAGAGGAGACAAGAGGAAAGTCGTCCCCCATAACTTTCTTCAGAGAGGCTGAAAGAGAGGAAAATCCAGAAAAAATTGCAGGATTATATCCCTCTAGTCCTATGTTTATATTGTGGGAACCTTCTTCATGAAATCCATTAGAAACAGAAGTATCAATGATAGATGAACCAGTTCCAGTAGTAAACTCCTCAACACAAGGAATGCTAGTTTCTAAAGCAGAAGAGTGCTGATCTCTTGATGCGGTATTAACTACTCCACCAAAAATTGCTGAAGAGAACATTGCCTTCCAATCAACAAGAAACGATGTCTCAAGAATCAAGTGATATGCCATGATTACAGCAAATTGGACCACATATTTAACCCTCTTCAACTCGTCACTGTGACTTCCTTTCAACAAAATCTGCACAATTATTTTGTACATCTAATTATGTTTGCTTTACATTGAAAGAGCAAAAAATATTCTGAATAGTAATGATCAATTTTTCAGCAGCCTCTTAAAATACAGAAGAGAAACATCATCCAGGATAGAAAGCAATACAGCACTTGATTAGCTAAATAAAATATAGCGTACACGTGTAAAGAGAGCCTTCTCTTTCCGCAGCAAAGAATGCAGTGCTGCACTAGAAAAATGTGATCACATTTAAAGTATTATGCAGCTATTGCACTTCCAAGTTTTACTGATGCATCGCCAGTTTACCACATAAAATTTCATGTACAAAACTAAACTCGAATAACTTTAATAACTTATGTTTAAACTTAAGATAGCTTCCATAATTAGGTCAAATTCTTTAAGACTTGAGAACAGACAGCATTCTGAGTTGATCAGAGAAAACCATTATATCATGCCTGCAAGATAATACATAACTGCAAAGCCAACATCCACATATCCTTATGACCATGTCAGAAAGGTCAAGTGAAAGATTTCAATTGACCAGCCGGGTCTACAAGAGCACATACATGTTCATGTATCTGAGAAAGAAGGAGAAAACGAGGGTTCATTTATGTGCAAACTCCACAACAGAGAATTAGTGGGGAAGTAAATTAGAAGGAATGGATCGTAGACTCACTGTACAGCCCAGACATGTTGGACAGCCCTCAATGAACATCAATGTCTTCCTTGGCTTCTTTCCTCCTTCGCATACCCCAACATGTTCCTCAACAAATCTCTCAATATGAAAGGAATCACATTGCTTTAACTCCTGATTCATTAAAGCATTAGGTAATAAAATTGGTGAACCAGTACAGCGAGCAACTCTTTCTAGACGATGGAGCTTCATGTCATAGACCAGTGTCATTCCTTTTGCTAGGATGGACTCTTGGACATCACGAGAAACAGATTTTTCCACTAAAACTACATTTGGATGGCACATTTCTATGGTCTCAATGAGAGACTTCAGATTATCCTTTTCCTGTTTATGAGAAAATGATCAAAACAAATAGGAGAATATATATATGTGATCAAAACAAATAGGAGTATAGATATGGATCAAATACCTGCTCCATTGATTTAAACGATGACAAACCACTTGAAGACTGACCTAGCACACCTTGGATCAGTAACAACCTTGGGTTCTTGTACTTGGTGGGCATGTGCTTGTGAGCAGCACGCTTTTTAAAGACCAAGCCTTTCACTACTTCACTGCAAGAATACAAACAAAAATGAAAAAACTTACTCAAGGATTGGAAGGTGTATAGAAGTTAGTGAAAAAATTAATAATCTTAAGCTAAAATGATAAACAACATAATGTGTATCACATTAATAAAGAATGATGTCCTCTTTCTCCATCAAATCATATTTTTGGGGGGTAAGTAGAAGAGACTATATGAGGCTGAGGCATTAAATATGCACAAGAATAATAATAAACTTTAATATAGCAAAGAGATATCACCTTTCACTACGAGAACCAGTTGCAATGCATTTCACTTTCACATAGCCATCTGGATTCATTGCTTTCCGATCTATTGCTTCAGGCTTCAAAAACGAAGCAGCTTCCCATGATAAATAAGTAACAATATCCACCCAACTTTCACCATCTCTCATCAGAGAGGCAACACCTGCAGTTTTAAGAAGTTGACTCACGACAGCCTTGAATTTCACATTAACTACTTCATCCATTGCCTTTTGTTTTTCTTCTTTGAACTTGAAGCTCCGACTTCCTTCATCCCTCGAGTAACTCAGAGAACTTGGTTTACCCCATTGTGTACCGTCACCACACTCCTCGTCATCATCTTCGATAAAAGCCACACCACCATCCAATTCATCCTCTGGATCTTCTGCTTCAGGAGGCTCCCAAAACCGCGCATCTACTTCATCATCACTGGTTTGAGAAACATCATTTCCTTCATTTGAAGATCCAACACATTTCTCAAAAGAATTATCTTTACTTTCTTGACCATGAATAAGTTCTGCAATTTCCATATCTCTCACCGTCTCTCTATCAGTTCCGTTATGACTATCCTTCAAGTTGTTTTCTGTTGCTTTATGTAACCCATCTACTCTACTTAAAGGAGCTTCCAATCTTGAGTTGTGCAGTTGGTCATTCATCCCATAACTGAGATCCTTCTGAGCACTGTGTGCTGCTTCTTCCTCTTGATGAGCCCTAATAAAAGTCAGAAGATAAATCGTTTTAAATAACAACCATCTAGTAGTATCTAACTGTATTGCATTTGAAAGATGTGATACATACCGGTCATTCGAGTTTACATCAACATAAAGATCGCCTAAACAATCATATAACAAAAGGAAAAAAGCATAAGAATCATAGAACAGGATGCTAGCGTATCACAAAAATAAATAGAGGCAGAAATTTACTGCAGCTTGACATAAATCTATCACTGCTAGACAACGTGGTAGTTGGACTGATCATCGGTGATATAGAATGACTCAAACCATCACAGTTCATCAAATCTGGTTCCTGCTTTTCCTGACAAGATCGGCAAGGCCAAATGGGCTCTTCACCACTTGGTTTTAAACAATCTCCATTCTCTAGTTTCTTCTTTTCATCCTTCAACTTAGTCCGGTCAGCACCACAATAATTACACATGCTACACATCCAAATCCAAAAAAAGTAAAACGGCTTAGTGTATTGCAAATGGTGTACAACCTCGATCACCTGTTAAGTTCAATCACAAAAATTAACTTGTTCAAAATAAGTAATCATTTTCCGGAAATATAACACTTACATATATTAAAGCAGTAGTTCAAACAAAAACGTGAAACTGAAAATAAAAGGAAAGGAGAAGAAAAACTAGAAAGAAACACATAAATGATGTTTCCTCGTCTTAACTAAGGACCAACAAATTGCAGATCTCTTCTACCCAAAATAGAAAACAAAGTCTCGTAGAAAACCTCAAAAATAATGATTTACTACACCAAATCTCAAATTTATGAGAAAAACTTCTCATCTAACATGAACCAAAAGGTTGCGTACAGCAGGGTGTGCAGACTCAAAATCTTCAGCAGAGCCCTTGGAGGAAAAAATTAGAAGGGACAAAGATACACATTGTTAGGGTGAACCCAAATTCTATACCAAATGAACAGGCAGAAATATGCTTTAAATCAAGCAGTCCCGAGTGAAGTTCTTACTACATGATGTTTTCTTTACAATTGACAGAAACTGTAGAGGAAACATTTGAAAATATTTAAAAATAATAATTCAAAGTTATAAAACCAGGATTCAAATGAGGTTCCTCGGAAACTGAAGTATAACTCCAAAATCAGAAACATGTACACAAATTGAAATGAGAAATAAAAGATCCAATCAACACTCGTTAAAACACCAACCTTGGAAAACTAAACAAAATCAGATAAAAAAAAACAGAAAGCATTACTCATATCTTGAAACCCACCAACACTGCCAAGAAAACTGATCGAAATGGTCTGAAGAAAACACACCAAGTTTGAATGCCAAATTAAAAAACAAATACCCCAGAGTACTTAAAAAGTGAAAAATTGATCTACAAATCGGGTATAATCTCCAAATCAGTACTCAAAGCTCAAAATGGCAGCTTAATAGTACCTTTAAAAGACCATTATCCATTAAACAAACAAGAATTCAGATACAAGTAACCGTTTTTTAGTCTTGTAAACCATTTTCAAAACAAAACCAAATAAAAAATACCATAAAAATGGATTAAAAAAAAAAGTAAAGAACATGACTTACTGTTCAAGGAACCAAAAGGGTTTGGTTATCGTTTCTTGTTTCAATGATCAAATTTTAATCTGTATAAGCAAAAACACTAAACTGAACCAAACACTTCCACAACGTTTGAAGGCAAAAACTGAATGTTTTCTTCAGTAAAGAAGAAAGAAAAGAATCGTTGTGAAGTCCACATCCAAAATAGGGAGGGGTCGCAAGAGGGAAGAATGGATGAGAAGAAATAAGGGCAGCAGCAGAGATGAAAATGGAAGGAAGGTATTTAAAGTGGGTCCCCATGGTGATGTGAACAGAGTCGGTTTTCTTTTCTTTTCTGGATTTTTTATTTATTTTATTATTGTTTTTGAGGTAGATTTGTCTGCAGGATTAAGCCTAGATATTCTGAATCTTGTAAGAAACATGAAGGTGATTAATGTTTTTAGATATATTTGCTTTTATGCCCCTCTAATTTTAATATTTATTGTCCTTTGGCATCTATTTTTTTCTTAATTACCTTTGATGATTAAATAAGCCTGGGAAGCCTGCAAGAAAAAAATAGTAATTTAACTTGACAACTTGCAGTCAGTTTGAGTATGCTACGCTATACTATCCACTTATTTGACATTTTCCCTTTCAAAGCTCCTCAGCCAGATTTTTGTTCAATTGGGTCCTTCATGTTTGGTAGAATTTCAATCAAATCCTTTTATTTATTTAAATTAACAAAATTGATAAGTAGACATGTGAAACTTATTATTGTTTTTTCGATATTTTTAATCAAATCCTTTTAAATAACTCTTTACTCGAGGATATATTGAATGAACTTTTTATATTTTTTATATTAATAAATTAAAATCATTAAAAAAAAAACACTACAAAACATGAATAAGTGAAGCAATAAATGAGAGAAGGTGGAAATATTCGGGCCATTGAATGCAACGCATTAAAATATATAGGTCATTAATATTTACACATTAAAATTCATGGGACCAAATTAATATATTTTTTATTTATGCTTTTTGATGTGATGATATTGAAAATAAAAATAAAATCTGAAGAAATACTATTTAAATATATTTTTCATTAAAGATTATATATATAAACACACTATATAATTTTTACCTAGACTCAAATATTCAACATATATATATATATATATATATATATATATATATATATATATAAACCAATAAAATCTCTTTTATGTAAAACATCTTACATTTATGAGATTCTATATACATGATGCTTTAAAAACATGGGATTTTACTTATTAAAAATGCAAAAGCTAACGTTGATTATTATCTAGGAACTAAAATGTAATTAACAAACTCTTGCCTTTGAAGAAGAATACAAATTTGTATCACGTTTTTAATGGGAAAGTCTAAAATTATTGTTGGAGAAAATGGATTGATGCTAACGGGTTGCTATAGATTATTCGAGGATGGTGTCTCCATTTAATTTAATAGCATGGTATTTGAAAATATAGCTCAAGTTATTTTTTAAAATAATTTTATTTGAAAATATATTAAAATAATATTTTTTTATTTTTAAAAAATTATTTTTAATATTAACATATTAAAATAATCTTAAAAATACTAAAACAGTTTTTATTTAGAGCGAATTTGTTATTAATATTTACTCTGTCTAGTCCGATAGAATTCGGATTTCTGATGAAAGATTAAAATAAAATCTTACAGTTTACATTAATATATCAAGATTATATTTAAAAAATATTAATTTAATATTTTTTAAATAAAAACAGCTTGAGAAATACTTAGAAATGAAGGGTGCATGGGTCGTGCAAGTAGGTTTTGTTTCAAAATACAAATACAAAAAGAACAAGGGCAGAAATGCAAATTGATCAAGGAATTTTAAAAACTATATAAATCCAGTATTCCGAGGCAAAAAAAAAAGAAAAAAGAAAAAAAGACAGCTTTGTCGTGTAGAGCACGGACATCAATTTAGAGCATTCTACGAGGTTTTTTCTTTTTTGATCACCAACTGTTTTTCAAAATTGAAAATTCCCTTTTGACTCCTTTTTCCCCTACATGGATTTGACAAAATAGAAAATATCTTGGTACAAATAACTAGATTTGCCAACTGCATAAACGGCACTGTAGCGCCACCTCTAACAATATGCCACGTATAAAATATTTTCCTGGAAATTTCTAGTGCCACATGTAAGGACCAGCAATTTTGGTCGGACTTTCCAATGATCAATCACTGTTTTGCATGATTGCCACGTGTCATAAGGAGGGCATGAGAGTAATTGTACATGTCAGCTATCACTAAACTACCCCTTATTCCGTGGTGCAAGGGGAACTTTTCGTGACCGGTGATTTGGCATGCTGTCATTGGCGGGGAGTATAGACAAATCAAAGGCGGGTCCGTGTATTAAAACGTAAAGCAATGATTGTCACTCAATAGTGATTTTCACTTAAATTTCAAACTTTCAAAAACAGCCTTTGATTTCATTATTCAATGTTGCTTCTGCCTTCCTGATCGACTTTCAATTTTTTAAGCCCTGGATGCCTGATTTTTTTTTTATTTTTTTTTCATGTCAGAATTCATTGGCATTAGATTATCTAGCAACAATAAGATCCTGTTTGTAGTGTGGTTGCGGTAGCTTTTTGAAAGTGTTTATTGTGCTGAAATACATTAAAATAATGTTTTTTTTTATTTTTTTTTTCAAATTTCAGCCAAAAGTCGGTGGGATCGCAATGTCGGGCACTAAATAATGTAAATTTTACTAAAATTAAGGAATTATTAGGTGTTTTTAACGCAATGATTCTCCATTCACATTTTTTTCTAATTCACCGATGAATGGAGAAAAATAATTTCATAAATTGAATGTGATAATGGCGTTATTCCAGTTATAATAGTACTCTGTGTCATGTGTAATAGGATCGTGTTCTCAAGAGGTGTGACATAATAATAAAAAATTTATGATCTGCAAAATAGATTTTGAATATGAGTAATTCTTTATAAGAATCTGAGACAATCAATGTTTTACTCGTATATTTATATCTATAAAATATATTTTTCAGGAGGATAAGATTTACTAAGATTCATAAGAAAAAAAGGATGATATATAATGTGTTTGAATTTTAAATTCCATAACAATACATTAAAATTGACACCTCGTATGAAAATTGGCTCCTAACAACGAAAGATGTGGTGGTAATAATGAATAAATTATGGTTTTGTAGTTCAAATTTTCAATGTCCCTTTTAAAAAAATAAAAAATGACGCGGCTCGTGTCCCATCGAAGACCCACAAAAATCTCAAAATTTGACCCATCATCCAAGAAACGGAAACTTTATTTTCTTGGTTTATTTTCTTTGTTTTACATTTATTGGGTTTTCTTGCCTTGTTGATTTGACATTTTCAAGGGGGAGTATACCATATTATATCCCAAAAAATCATAGTTGTAATAACAAGTCGGATATTAACTTGATTTAATCTCAAAATTCAAGACATGAATTGAAATGAGTGGCTTAGATTAGATCTATTTTTAAAAAAATTAAAACAATTTTATTTTCTAATATAAATCTTAAAACAATATTGTTTTTTTTATAAAAAAAAATTCGGCTCGAACCAAACCCTAAATTAGTAGATTATTGGGTTGGCACACTTAGGGGTGTTTAGGAGCGTGTTTGGAAGTTGTTTTTGAAAAAAATAAATTTTATTTTTTTTTATTTTTTATTTTAAATTAAAAAATTGATGTTTTTATATTATTTTCATGTGTTGATGTTAAAAATAACTTTTAAAATATTAAAAAAAAACATTATTTTAATACAATTTTAAATGAAAAATAATTTTAAAAATAACATAAATCATAGTCTTAAATCTAGAAGCATGGAGCTATACAACAACCATATATATTTTTTTTTCCTTGCCGGCTGTAAATTTTCATACCCAGCTGGAATTGTAAACTTGCATTGTATCGTACGATGAAGACAAGAGCTACCTGGTTGGCGCAGTTTCTACTTCGAGCATTCAAAGCCTTATATTTTAATTTAGGTACAATGAAAAAAATAATAAAAATGAGTGGGATTTTCTTAACAACCTCAACCAGGCACAATCAATTAGAAAATAAAAAAAATAAAAAATACTTCAACTAATGATTGGGAAGTAAATACTAAATACTGAGCTTAATCCCCCTAATCTTGCTCAGTGGAGCCCTCATTTCTTTCGGTGTATATTTAAGAATTTGATTGAAATTGTTTTTAAAATTATTTTTCGTTCAAAAATAAATAAAATTAATTTTTTTTTTATTTTTTTAAAATTATTTTTGACATTAGCACATTAAAATGTTCTAAAAATATAAAAAATAATAATTTAAAGTAAAAATAAAAATAACTTTTTTAAAATATTTTTAAAAATACTTTTGAAACGTAATGTCAAACACCCTTTATGTGTTTTTGGGAATGCAATTGAAATCATGTTTTTTTTAAATATATATATATATATATATATATATATATATATATATATATATATATATATTGTGTTGATGTTAAAAAATATTTATAAAAAAAACATTCAATAATTCATGGATATACTTGCAAACTCAATCTTCTTCCTTCTTCTTCTTTTCACGTTGGATATAATAATTGTTTGATTGAATTGTCGTGTTGTGGGCTAAATAATTCATGTCATCGATTTGCTTTTTATAATTTGGAAAGTCTCTTAATATGTTTACAAGTAACCTAGCCGTGGATTGCCAATTGGGGAACACGTCCATTTGGTGTCATGCACAATAATTCTATCAGGTGGGAGCATTATCCAAATTATTTTAATATAGCAAGAAAAATTTTGAAATTTAAATGAGGTTCGAGCTCGGCAAGTGATCAGAGATATCCTTTTGCAATAAACTCGATATAGATAAGTCTGACCCGAATTCAAGACTTCTTGTATAAATCATAAAAAAATTATCATTATATTACGCTCCTTGAGGACTTAAATCTCGCAATTGTTTGAGCAAAATAATCGTAGTGTACAATGAAAAGGAAAATTACAGGGTTATGTAATCTTAAATTGTAAGAGAAAATCTTGATATATTTTTGAAAACTCGATGATTTGTTAAAACTAATTTAAAAAATAATATACCAATTATTTTCATCATATCAAGACCCGACCTACAATTTGTATAGAAAATAAAAAAACCAGAATTAATCAAGAAAATAACTAAAATCCAAAAAACAACATTGAAAATTAAAAAAGTTTCGTCCTTTAAGTCTCATTTGAGGGGCTTGCTGACCTTGACTCGTTCATCCAATCAGTTGTTTTTGTTAGATTAATCATTTAATGTGTAAAAGTAAGAGAGAGAAAATTTTGTGTAAAATTTTATATAACACAATAGTATATGGACTTGTCATATAATAAAAAGTTAAAAGAGCATTTCCAATGAAAAAATTATTTTTGATATTATTATTAAAATTATCTGAAAATATAAATAAAATAAATAAATATATTTTAAAAAATATATTTTAAAATGACCATAAAAAAATGTTATGGGTGCGATTATTTCTCTTGGTCTAACTCTAACCTGCTTTTTTAAAAAAAAAAACTTTTCGTTTTAAATTAATATTTTTAAATTGTTTTAATGAGATAATAATACAAGTTAAAAAAATATATTATTTTTTTAAAATAAAAAATGTTATCGCAACAATAACTATCACGAGCATGCCAAGACAAGGAAAAAGGAAACCTTCCTAATTCTAGTTGAGAATTAGATACGACCAAGCCCCACCTTTGTGTATGGTGCCGGTCTTGCCTTGAAAATTAGGTAGCCCCGCTTTGACTCATCTGTAAAATAGCGTCTAAGAGGTGATTAATTGAAACTCGAAAAGTTTTTATTTATTTTTTTACTTTTTTTAATTAAAAAATAATTTTAAAACTCGTAAATTTATATAGTCTCTTATTATAGGGGTGTTTGGGATTGCTTTTCAAAAACGCTTTTGAAAAAAAAAATTAAAAATATTTTTATTTTTAAGTTTAAATTAATAAATTTTGGTGTTTTAGATCATTTTAATATGCTGATGTCAAAAATAATTTAAAAAAAATAAAAAAATATAATTTTAATGTATTTTTGAACGAAAAGCACTTTAATATCTTATTAAACAACCGCAACCACATTCCCAAATAAACACATATATCTTGCTCTCATGAACTTTGATATCTTATTAAAAAATTATTTTACTATAATAATTTAAATTATTAAATGAAATTCTGGATAAAATTTTATATTAATATTTAATTTAATAAAAGAAATATTTTAGCCCTTAATTGAGAAAAAATAACGGCAAATATAGCAGAATCTAGTTGATACATATCACTTTCAATGCTTCTATTTTGTGAGGTTTGCATTTATTTAATTTAATATGTTGGCTTATAAGCTAACAACTTTAATTAATCACTTGGTGTACTCTAAAGAATAATAAAGGTGTTTAATAGCGTTATAAATTGTGGTTTAATACACATTGACTTTTTGATGTGGTTGCAAATTATAGAGTGATACTAATTAATTTATTAAGTCTTGCTGCAAGTTGAATAAAGCAAAATTAAATATAAAAAAAATATTTATATCATAGAGAATTATTTTATGTTTTTATTAAATTTAATTTATCTAGTTAATTTTAAAATATATCAATATGCTACATGGTTCTGATTTTAAAATTGAACTATGTAAAGATTATTTTAGATTGACTCAGTCAAATTTGCAAGTCCAAATACAACCTACGTAATCATTAAAAAATGCTTTACTTTTAAAAAATACCATACTTCTTTACCATTCAAATTAATTATGTTAAACGCTAAATAAATTGTATCACAAAGTGAAAGGTCATGTAGAATAATAATTAGAAAAGTTAATTTGAATTGCTTTAAAATTAAAAAAAAAAAACACAAATTCATTATCTAATCTTTAATACAATAGATTATTTATTTTAAGGTTCAATCTGTGTCCTATTCATGATAGTTGGCATTTCTCATTTTTTATCTAATAAATGATATTTTAAGAAGAATTGACGACCGAGTTAAGAGAAAAAGGTGATTATTTTGGACGAAGGGACTCATTTGAGGTTTTTGATAAATTGGGTCAAATTGATGAAGTTAATTAATCTGAGACATAATAGAGAATTATGGTAATGAAAATGAATTAACAAAAATGAATTTTGTTCTAATCCGCCTTTTATTTATTTTTTATACTATTTAGTATTATGGTAACAATTGAGTTTTAATATCTATTATTATTATTTTAAAATTTATTTTTAATATCAGCACATCAAAATGATTTATATAAAAAAATTATCAGGAAACACAGTTTTTACCGCAAAAACAAACAAACAATTACTTCATTTCTTTGATGCAAGGAAAATGTATCATTTACTTGGTTAATTATTTTTTTTTTTTCTAGAAAGAACTTAATTTCTACTTTATATAGCATTGGACCGACGGTTTCTCCAAAACCTTGAATACTTCTCCACCTACATTTCGAACATCAAGACCAGAAGGTAAACATACATGTCGTCTGTGTTTTTCTATCGTCAACATGCAATTAAATACTAATAATTTTGTCCACTCATGTCGAATATATACCATACGCATGCTTTGGGGATTGAAATTTGCGCATTCCAGGAAGTTTCGGGTGTTCGGTACAACGGTACAACGTTTTAAAAATATATTTTTTAAAAAATATAAATTTTGTATGTTACTTTTATTTTTTGTTTTAAATTAAAATTTTTTTAATGTTTTTATATTATTTTCATATGCTATCCATGTGTCTGCTGCTGCACTTGTCACTTTCATTTTCACTGCAGAGTTTTTTTCGAAGATTGATTGAAGAAAAATGAAACCCTAGAAAGGGAGCAGCATTGTCAACCATGCATGTTCTTCACGTCATAGTTTTCTAATGAACAGTAATTTGACATGGCAATTTATTAAAACTCAAGTTATGTATAATTTCAGCTTGCAGTTTTCTTCTTTTGATGATGAAAACGAGTGTAAATTATATAAATATACTCTCGTCATGTCTGTGTCACATTGGATCCAATTTCATAATATTTCCGATTATTTCTTTTCATTTGAAATTCTGGGTTTACAGCTTATTTATTTACACGAAAATGGCCACAAAATACAGTAAATACAAATAAATTGGTGGTGAGTTTGAATTGTCAATGTTGAGGGCCAAGAAAAATGTAATTTACCCATTGAAAAAATGAATTTAAATAAAATTTGCGGTCTTATAAAAATCAAATTTATTTTCAAAGTTAAGAAACAAAACCAAAAAAGAGTTATATTTCAAACTCATTCAATAGTATAATTCAATTTGAAAAGGCTTGGCAATGAACGAGTGTGATTGTTTAAGAATGTGATTGGTGTTGTTTTAGAAAATATTTTTTTTATATAAATATATTAAGATGATGTTTTTTTTTTAAAAAAATATTTTTGACAATTAACACATGAAAATAATTTAAAAATACTAAAAAATATTAATTTAAAATAAAAAAATTAATTTAAAAAAAAAACATTTTTAAAATCTAACACATGTAAAACGGAACAACGAGAAAATTCTCAAACAAGTTACGTGCACTTTAAGGCACCGAGAATTCCAACAAGCCAGATGCCCAGCTCCCATGCTGTTCAAGAGATTCAAAGAGCTTGACCTTTTGCTACATGCTATGAGAAATGGGAGTAGAGAGCTTCATTTTTTAAGAGAGATGGACAAAATAATAGCTTAGTACTTTGACGAAATTAATTAATTACTTAATTATTTCATTCATTTTAAAATTTTGTTTATTATTTAGAGTGTGTTTGACATTGCTGTCAAAATACTGTTGGCTAAAAAACTTTATTGTTTAAGTGTGTTTATATATTTTTTATTTTTATATGTTAAAAATTAAAAAATATATATAATTTTAAAAAGTAATCACAACTTAGTATCTATTTGAGAGTGTGGTTGATGTTGCTTTTAAATGTGCTTTTCGTTTAAAAATACAATAAAATGATATTTTTTTAAATATTTTTAATATATACACGTGAAAATGATCTAAAAACACTAAAAAAATTAATTTAAAGTAAAAAATAAAAATATTTTTAAAACACAATGTTAAATACTCTTTATCATTTCATCAAAATATCCATTTAGATTTATTTTTAGTTAGGATAAAGAAAAGAGAAATAGGTACAATGTGAAAAATGAAGGCGAGCAGGCGGGCAGTCTTGTTGTAGGTTTGTTTAAAAGTCAATGGTAGACAATAATAACACTTTTGAAGAACTCGTCTTTGAACACATCCGGGTCTGCTTATTGGATTGGCATCCCGTCAGCTTTGAAAATGTTTATTTCTTTGTTATGGAATTATTTTATATATATTACTTTTTTAAAAAAAAATTATTTTAAAAATCAATAGCTAATAACTAGTGATTTGCTTTTATTCTTGAGTAATTTTTAAAAATATATTAAATTAATATATTTAGTGTATGTTTGGGAGTGTATTTGAAATTGTTTTTTAAAGTAATTTTCATTCAAAAATGAATCAAAATAATATTTTTTTTATTTTAAAAAAATTATTTTTGATATCAACACATAAAAATAATCTAAAAATATTAAAAATATTTAATTTAAAAAAAAATTCATTTTTTTTAAAAGACAGAGTACAAGAATGGTTGAGCCAAGCTAACAACCAAAAAGAAAATAGCTGGTGGAGTCCCTGTTTCTATTAATGGGCTGGGCTTTTGGGATCTCTGGATTTTACTGTGGGCCCAAATCTTTCAAATGAGTTTTGATCTATAAATTCCATGTACTAGAAAAAAACATAACTGAGGCTTTTTTTGGTCTCTATATTTTTTCCTTATCTTTTGCACCCCCAAGTTCATACCCAAAAACATGGCTGCGTTTAGCAGATTTATTTATTTATTTATAATTAGGGAAGGATTTATAATGGTGGGTATATGAGTTTTCCGAAGATGGAAAGGCAGGTAATTTCTTAAAATAAAAAAAAAGGAATTGTTTCCTCTAAAAACCCATCACATCATATTCATTGCTAACTTAATTATGCTTTTTTTTTTAAATGGCATTTTAGGGATTTCGGTGATTTCATTTTTTAAACATGGATAAATGAGTCGGTTACTTTTTAAAACAAAGTTCTTAAAACTTTGTCCATGAGGTTTTTTGTCTTTTCAATTATTTTTGTTATCTCTAGGTTGGTCTAGAATAGTTTAATCTTTTAATAACATAAAATATTTTTAAAATCTTGTTTGGAAACTTATTGTTGGTTGATATAATTTTTTTTTATTTTTATCATTTGATGTTATTATTTAAAAAAAATTTAGACTGTGTTATTTTATTTATTTATTTTCTATTGAATAATCTCAATTTTAAGATTTGAATTTGACAAGTTCATCCTAATTAACTCACATTTTATTACTCTATTACATGTATGCCATGTTAACTCAAGCTGAAGTTTTTTTTTTACCAAATTTCATCCCTTCATATATATATATATTATTTGAAATTAAACTACTTTGTTTTTCCCTCTTGAAAAAGTGTTTTTTGTTAGATTATAGTGGCTATTTTTTTTTTAATTATCTATTTTTATCATCTAATTAAATTAAAACTAAATTATTTGATATAGTTATATCTAAAATCCAGGTTATATGTTTTTATTAAAAAAATTTCTTTGTGTGGGCTCATCACTACATTTAAGTTTTTTATATTTTATGTATCAAGAATTGTTTTTATAAATTATGGCTTAAAAAATCCACGTCATCATCATATTTAAAATTTATCAATTGACATAAATTGTGAATTGGGAAATACATTGAACAGAATAAAGACAGAACGTAAATTTATCAAATTTTAACCTAAGGAGAACATTGAATAAATAACAGTTGATAATAATAAAAAAAACTAAATTTGCTATTTTTCTAAGTTATTTTCGAAAAAAAAACTATTTGTTTTTATGCTTTAAAAGTGATTTTTTAATTAATTAATTAATTTATAATATTTTAATATCATAAAAAAATAAGTTATTTTACTATATGTTGTTAAAAAATATTTCTTAGAAAAAATTCTATTATAATAATAAATGGGTGCTTAGAGCCAGTTTGGCACTGCGGCCAAACTACCATTTTGCTGAAATTCAATTTTTTTTTTCATTTTAAATGAATATATTTTGGTATTTTTATATTATTTTGATGTAATAATGTCAAAAATAATTTTTAAAAAATAAAAAAATATTATTTTGATATATTTCGGCACGAAAAACACTTTTAAAAACTACCGCAACCGCTCTCCCAAACAGGCTTTAATGCCATCTCAAAACCTTAACAACAATCTCAAATGACATGTCGTTCACTGTCCCCTCGTCTAATAACCCAAAATACACTGGCAGGCTGGCTCCCCTCTCCTCCTCCTCGGCTCCTCCTCCTCTCTTCACATCTCCTCCTCATGAGCAGCAACGGCAACAACCACCTCTAAATACAGCAATCAAGTTTAAAGCTTTATCTTCTATTTACTGAGTCTATCCTCTCACTCTTCTCACTTCAATACAAAAATCATCAAAAGAAGCAATTCAAGAACAGCCCTGTTACATTTTATTAGTATTATGAGCTTTTCATTGCTTAGAAGAAGAAAATTTATAGCTTTATGCACGAATCCTGTTGGCCCAGAAATTATTTGCACAAATCCCACTCTAATACCCAAGACCCAACAAAACTCATGTCCCCAGAACCCTCTCACACGAAACCCACTTGGCGTTTTACAATTTTATGCCTTGTATTCAACACAAGCTTCAAAATTCCCTGAATATGAGATGCCTTCAGTTACTTGGGGCATGGTTCAAGGTAAAAAAGAGAAGCTCGTTAGTCGTGTTATAGTTGGTGATTATCTTAAGAGCTTAGGGATAATTCCTGATGAATTGGAAAGCTTAGAACTTCCATCAACTGTTGAGGTTATGAAAGAGCGTGTCGAGTTCTTGCAGAGGTTGGGATTGACTATTGATGATATTAATGGGTACCCTATGATGTTAGGTTATAGTGTGAGGAAAAACATTATACCGGTGTTGGGTTATTTGGAAAAGATTGGTATTAGTAGGTCTAAACTCGGGGAGTTAGTTAAGAATTATCCGCAGGTGTTGAGCGCGAGTGTAGTTGTTGAGTTTCAGCCTGTTATCAAGTTTCTTCGGGGGTTGGATGTTGAGAAGCCGGATATTGGATATGTCTTACAAAACTATCCAGAGCTTCTCGGGTTTAAGCTTGAAGGGACGATGAGCACTTCTGTGGCATATTTAGTTAGTATTGGTGTTAGTCCTAGAGAAATTGGACCAATGGTTACGCAATATCCATACTTTCTGGGGATGAGAGTGGGGACTGTGATCAAGCCGTTTGTTGATTATTTGGTCTCTTTGGGTTTGCCAAAGATGATAGTGGCTCGGATGCTGGAGAAGAGGACATATATACTTGGATATGATCTTGAAGAGACTGTTAAGCCAAATGTGGATTGTTTGATTAGTTTTGGGATTAGGAGGGAAGCAATTGTTTTCATTGTAGCACAGTATCCACAAATTCTGGGTTTGCCTCTGAAAGCTAAGCTTTCTTCTCAGCAGTATTTCATTAACTTGAAAATGAAGATTGATGCTGAAGGGTTTGCCAGGGTGATAGAGAAAATGCCACAGATTGTTAGCCTTGACCAAAATGTGATTATGAAACCTGTCCAGTTCCTTTTGGAGCGGAAAATTCCATACGAGGATGTTGCCAAGATGGTTGTAAAATGCCCACAGTTACTTGCATTGAGAGTTCCACTCATGAAGAACAGCTATTACTTTTTCAAGAGTGAAATGGGAGGGCTGGTGAAAGAGCTTGTGAAATTCCCAGAATATTTCACCTATTGCTTGGAATCTAGAATAAAACCCAGGTACCAGATGCTAAAAAACAAGGGGATCAGGTCTTCACTAGATTGGTTCCTCAATTGTAGTGATAAAAGATTTGAGGAGAGGTTGGAAGGGGATTGCATTGAACCAGAGAGTCCTGCTCCATCATTTTGCATGGGTGGGAAGTTAGAACTACCTGCGTGTAAAATTCTGTCCGACAAGGAAGACGACAGTGATGATGAAGATGAAGTACTTTTCAGGCGAACTGTAGCTCTTTAGTTTTTCTTGTTAGGTTATATCAGTGAATCATATTCACATATGCTACTCTTGTCAGCTTTGATAAAATCATATTAAGCGAAACTGTTCAGTACCACGCATATGAAAAGGGTTTTCATGAGAGGAAATAAAAATTTGATGATACTGTTACCAAAAATTTGTTGGGAAATAAAAACCTGGAAAAAGAAATTTCGTTATATATTTTTTTAACAGCTGTTGATTCATGCTGTTAGTGTTTGATATGTTTACTGATGCTACTAGCTTGCTACGATAGTCCTGTCCTTGCTTATGTTTTAAAGGATGCTTGGAACTCATTTCGAACTTAGTTCTAGAGTTGATATTAAAAATAAAAAAATATTAATTTAATATATTTTTAAATAAAAAATATTTTTAAAAATAACTTTAATCATGTTTACATACCAAGTCAAGTCAAGTTTTGTGGTTTTTTGTTTTACTGCTATTGCCAACTTCCTTTGCATCTGCTAACCATTTACTAAATTTAATAGTTTGGAGGATACTAATATTAGACTCGTAATTATAATGATGGGATCCACAACTTCAACAAAGCACAGCTATCACGGTGAGTTAGCTGCACGGGCAGTGTTTTTCAAGATTGGCATAGCATGACTAAGAGTTTGATTTGGTGTTCTTGAAATATTTTCATCTACTGTTATTAAAAATAATTTTTAATAAAATTAAAAAATATCATTTTAATATATTTTTAAACTAAAAATATTTTCAAAAACAATATTGTCACTAAAAAACTGACCAATCAATGCTCCAAAAATAGAGGTAATGTGCATGATCCCTGGAATGGTTCTTCCACCGTTAGGAACCTTCCAATATAATCTGACAAATCATGTTCTTGATCGAAAGGAATAGGAGCAGCGTTCTCCCCAAAATTAAAGAAAATAAAGAATAGACGCAGCCCAGAATATATTTTTTGACCAACCAAGTTCCAGATTCCAGGACTCCATCATACACATCTGACCCTTGAAATCAAAATTGAAGAACAAATGGACCTAACTAGCATTCCACAGTTAGCATTATCATATGCCGGAGCCCTATATCTCCTTTCTGGATTTACATTTCAATTAGAACATTTTTTGCACCATAAGTTGACACATTTTCATATATTAAACTATAAATAACCCGCATGTAACAAATACCACATCAAACGATCACAATTTGTAACTAGAGCTCGAGCTTACATTGCACAAACCATCCAGTGCAAAGAAACCTTCATGACTATTTAACCAAACAAAGCACTCGTAGTGAGCATGATATGATTCATCTCAAGTTTTGGCAGTTAGAGTGGGGGGAAAAAGACTAAATCTTAAATAAGGTAAAAAAACAAAAAGCATGATGGCGGTAGGGTACAAATTCATCAGTCAAAGCCTCCAAAGGAGCAACCACCAATGATCCAAGAGGCCCATCACGCCGAAATTGCATCCATACAAATCAGATCAAAAGTTTCTCAATGGCATCCTGAATTTCAAAAGGGGAAAAAAAATAATGAGCTGAATTTAACAAGCTTAACACTACGTGAATCCCAGAAACAAGAAAGAAAACAGATACCTTGAGTTGTTGAATTTGGGTTTTCAATTGACTCCCCTCATTTGTAGTCACTGAACAAGCAATGACAGGTCTTGTGACACCACATGCTCGGCCAAGTGCTTGCTTTGAAGAGACAAATACATAGGGGACATTCTGCCAATTCAAAAAAAATAATGAAATTCTGCCTTCAGAAAGTCATTAATGAAAAGAGGAGCACAGGCACAAAACATAATATATAATAATTGCTCTGTAATTAAATTTGCTTCTCTGGGATTCAATCTCATGTCCTCTGCATAAAGAGAGGTCCAAGGAACATTCCCAATTATTCTTTCAAGATTGAAAAGGAAAAACTAGTTGAATCCAACCTGTCCTGTCACAAGTCAATGGACTCTGAAGTCAACTTCTCCATTAATCATATGACAAAGAGCTAAGTTGTGTGCATGCACTTCTTTCAGAGAAAATTTTGTGGTGATTAAGAAGGATTACAAGTAGCTTGGAACTTGGGTTCTAGACAGGTTATACTTGAGGTGGATCCCAGAATGCATTACATGCGATTTTGGGCAGGGATGATGATGTTATTACAAACACACTTTTCCAGTATATGACTCCTCATAGCAGGGATTGGGCAGTCTGAAATGCTACACTTTTATTACATAGCTAATTCAGCATCAGATTGGCTTGCAAATTATTCATTTTACTTACAATTATACTTAAAACTCAAGATGCTACTCCACATGATTGTCTTAGCTTTCGGCAGGGCGATATAAGGGGTTGATGTTCCCTTGACAGTGTCCTAATTTGTTATATATATATATAACAAGATTGTGGCAAACTCTAGAAATACATGACCTAAATTTGACAATCATCCCACAGAGATCCACCACTTCCAGAATGAATAATAGGTAGTATTTTTTTATCAGCAGTGGAAGGGGCGTATCAATTCTTCATAAAATTCTCAAATGCAAATAGCTTGGCCAAGAAAAAGGTCACAACAGCACAATATAATCCATTGAAATTTATTCATATTTAATCACATTCATTCAGATTATACAGCTGAAGTCGTTATAATTAAAGACGAGCATGTGTGACAAAGTAGTATATAACCAACACAGGCTTCCACAACTAAACTAATCACAAAGCTAGTTGTATAGTAATAACCAGGGAAAAAAGAAAACAAATTAAATAAGCATAATGGCATAAAACCCTAAAATCGCATTATTTTAATACTATTCCAAGCACAACAAACCAATTTACCAGACAACAGAAATCGCATCCAGAACAACAAAAACTCAAATATGAATATGAAACAGTCAGAACCCGTCATCAAAAAAGTATAAGTAAATAAATAAATAACCTTGTCTTCAGCAAGCAAAGGAAGATGGAGAAGAATCTCAAGAGGTTCAGTATCAGCAGCCATCACAACAAACTCTGAGATACCTCTGTTAAGTGTCTTAGTAGCTGAAAAATCAAAACTTTATCAAAACTCCAGATTTCAAATTAGCAAAAAAAAAACATAAAATTTCTACTAGTTTTGACAAACCTAACCTTCATTAGCTCCCTTCTTGAGCTGCTTGTAATTAGCAGCTTGCTGAACAAGGTCAAGTATTGTTATGGACAACTGGGCATCTGCCAGTGGGTATGCTTTTGGATTCACTGCTTCTACTGTCTGCAAAATCAAACAAAACTTAACAAAATGAGACGTCTTCTAACGAATTCTTTCGTGAACAGTGATTGAGAGAGAGTAAGTACCATTTTTGGCTTTAGGGTTTTTCAGTCGATGATGGAGAGACTGCCTCTGTTGATGGTAAAGCAGGGGGCTAGGGTTTTTGGCTTGAGGTTTTCGGCTTTTCGCAACTCTATTTATGAGAAGTAGAGGCAGGCACAGAGTACAGTACTGATATGGTGAAACTCTTCGTTAGTCCTTAATATATTCACTTGTGTCAATTAAGTCCTAAAATAAAGATTTTATCAGATGAGCTCATTCGATTCAAATTCTCTAATCACCTACTTCTATTAAACTTTGACAAGGTATGGTTGATTCAAGATCTGGCTCGGGCTTATTAAATATAAAAAAATTAGTTGACTTTCTGAATTTTGGTCAAAATCCCATTGAATTATTTTTTAAAAAAACTAAATAATATCATTTTGATTATTTTTTTTTAAAAAGGTTAATCTGCTCGATATGTGGATCTTGTTAATAATCGATGGAAAAACTTATGGAAGCTAACATCAAGACCCAAGTGAGAAATATCTAAGACATTTGGGACCTAATTCATAATATTATTTGTTTACGGGCTCAATTGAGATTTACGTAATACTTGGGTGACTGGTTTGAGGTTTCCTATGTTTAGAATCATAATGTCTTTGTTGATGTGGCTAAACCTAAGCCATTAGTTTTATATAACAGAACCTTTAAGTTAATTCAACAGCGACAGGTCATCTTACAGTTTGACCGTCTTTCGTTTTTTTGTTTTTTTTTTATATATATATAGAATAATGAAAGCATTGCCTAATTCTATGTTTTTTTTTGATATTTTTAGATTATTTTCATGCGTTAATGTTAAAAATAATTTTTAAAAAATAAAAATAAATATTATTTTAATATATTTTAAAAAAATTTTAAAAACAATCTTAACTATACTCCCAAACAATTATGTTATTTGAAGCTTCCAAGTTTGAGTCAAAGATATTTGCCATTCACAAATTAAGACAAATAGAAGCCATCTAGTTTTGGTGTTGGTGTCCATCCTTAATATTAAGCTAATATAGAACATTCCATCAAATTTGTAGTTTAGATTATATGACTGGAATAATAAAAAATAAATAAAGAGAATTATAATTTTTTTAAGAAAAAATGTGCTAGTTTTTTTAAATCTATAACTTGAATCATTATTAGATAAGAAATATCCAATATAAAAAAATCATGAAATTCTATTCCTAGTAAATTAAATATTAAAGCATGAAATTAAAGAAGAAAAATATAATTTTAAAAAAATAGCAATTCAAATAATGAAGATCAAAATCATTATTGTTATTATTAACAATAATTAATGTCATCATTCTTATCGTTATCATTATTATCACCATTATTTCTATCATTATTATCGATATAATCATCATAATTATTTGTAATAATGTGAAAAGATAAACATGCCCTTGACCAAAAGGCAACCGGTTTTTCACGTGAAGAACAAAAAAGTCACCTTTCTGTAGTGGTAGAGGGGCTACAATGAACCTACCATGTTTTTTAGTATATTTGTTATAAGGTATATAATTTTGAGTTAATGATATTTTTGTGTGCATAAACTCTTAATTTTCTCTGTTAAAAGATGTTTTTTTTCAAATATTTTTTTTGTTTTGAAAGTGAATTTTTTTACATCAATATATTAAATGATGTATTTTGTTATAAGGTATATATATTTTTTTACAATCAAATTAATGTATTTTTTAATATATTTTTTATGGTTTTGATGTATTGAAGTAAAAAAAAAAACTAAAAAATATATTTTTAAATGAAAAATATTTTTTAAATAATACCATGCACATGTGACCACTATTCTTCACTAGAGTAAATCCTTTAGTTTCTTTCCTGTAAATTCAAATGCTGATTTCACCTCTTAAGCACCTTTTTTTTTTACCTCAACTACATATTTAATCAAATTATAATAGCAATAATGCACAGAAGTGTTCATATAGACCTAATGGATAAATGCCTTGAAGATGTCGAGTACTCTTCATTAAAATACAGCAATAGCCAGGCGTGGGGTAAATATTTGGATAATTTTGAAGAACAAAATGTGTCTTAGTCTTGAAATTTTTTTATCAAAACCAAACCAAAAATAAAAAAAATAGAATATAGAGAGTGAATTTTTGCAAATAACCACCACAATACAGTGCATATGATGGAGATTTTGCGTTTCATTAAAAATTGAGTTACTCTTTCAACCATGAAAATTTGAACACCTTATATTGATACTAATATAGCTTACTTGAACTCTGCAATCTCAAACACTCTCGCGGTTCCATCACTTGAGCCCGAGACAAGGTAATCTTGACTAGCAGATATAGATAGAGATTGAATGGCATCGGCATGGCCACTAAATGTTCTTATGCAGTCACCAGAGAGACTATCCCATAATCTCACTTTCCCGTCCACACACCCTGTAGCTACGTATCTGGATGCACCAAGCCATGCCACGCATGTAACTCCATCCTGCTCACCATTTCAATTTGTGAGACATGGAATTTTGATGCCATTGTAACAAGCCAAAACATAATTGGATGATAGTTAATACAAGTGCTGTATATATGAAGTGCTAAATTCAATAAATATGGCTTTAGTTAATTCATCTTATTGTCTTAGCTTTATGATTCTTGGGCGAGTAGCAATTCTGATTAGGAAATTATGATAGTTCAAAGGGTTTCTGCATTAAACTGATCATCATTTGAGATGTGCAAAGTACTAAAATGAAATGAAAACAAAATTCAAACGGATTCAAACCTTGTGTTCACATGTAGCACGGGGCAATGAATGCTGCAGATCCCAGATGATTAGTTTTTGATCCAAGCCTCCTGTAGCAGCCCAAGGGGAGCTGCCATGCACATGGTAGGAAGCAGGAGAGTTAAACTAGGTCACATGAATCCAGAGTTAAAAATTGATTACACAAAACATTTGCATATCTTTTTTGTTCTCCCCACCCGCTTTCATTTTCCTTGGAGAAGGGAATGGGACATTTTCTTATTGATCTATTGAGATTTTACAGCTTGCCCTTTTTACACTTATCATTTCAGAGCCAGTATGAAATAACTAGGTCCAGAGAGTTTACCTATAGGGAGACTCTACAAATTACAACAAAGCAGACAAAAATGATTCATGGGAATGAATTTATTAAATTGAGTGAGAGAAAAGAAGACTATTTGATAGGGAAGTCAAGCTCAACAGACATGGTCACTTGCTTTCATGCTGCCTCAAACCAACAGTAAACTGTATGTTTGAGGTTTATCAGTATGAGAATGGTTTAAGGCTAAAAAGTCTAGACACTTGGCACATCTGTTTTTAAGTTGCCCTCCTCTTTGCCAGGCGCTCCTCTAAAATGGAGCCAATATTTCATGAAATGGAATCTGATCTTGCACAAATAAATTACAGCACCACAAACCTGTAGATCTCCACTCACAATTCTGTATAATTTATATCATTGTCAAAATATAAAGAAATACATAGAATCTTCATTTGTTTACCAACATGGCAATCCGACTACATGACATTATGAAGTCAGATACCCTTATATATGCACAACACAATTTATAAACAATGGCTATATCCATTCCAAATCTAGAAACTTTCTTTTTTAAGCAGACATGTCTCAATTTGAAGATAATGTTTCAGATAAGTTCACAACAGAGTAACGGTTATTGGCTTGTTGAAAACCAGCAACATTCAATCAACTTTTTCTCTCAACCACACCAAAGCTTAGCTAATATCCACATGTGTTCCAGGTTTCACTAGATAATTGTCTGTTAATTGCCAACCTTTTAAAATTTATTAATCATCAGAGCACGTCCAATTTCTCCCAGTTCCTACCATGTAACCTGTTGTCTCACAGCCATGCACGCACACAAACACAGAGAGAGAGAGAGAGAGATTGTAAATTCTACCTAGGTGCAAGCTCAACACATTCGACAGAATCAGAGTGAGAAGCAAGAGAACTAACCACCTGTTGCAGGGAAATGTGTTTATTAAACAGGCTGCCAATATGATCAAATCGTACAAGTAAACATTTGAAAAGCAATTGCATCGACAAGTATACCCATAATGATAACAGCAAATCCAAACATTCCAAGAAAACAAAAAAATGTAGCAGGAGATTTCCAAGAATATGACAGGTAACATAAAAGAATGCTAGAAATTTAAAACCCGCTCAAATGCTGATAGAAACATGAGGACCAACATATCCCTCATTATAAAATTTCAGACCTACAAGTGAAAAGGTATGCCAGGCAGGCCACATGAAAGAGTAAGCATAGCCCACTATTAAATAGTGCCCTTAGCAGGATGAAGATTTAAACCAAAAACTAGGTCAATTCAACCACACACCTTGGCTGAATTCCAGACCAATCAAATAACTCTTGAAGAATAATAGAACTTGAGCACATGTTAACCATACAACTAACTTAATTGTTTCAGAATCGAAAGAATCTCAATAAAATGACCCAAAGGAAGGTCTTAAAACAGATAAATTTCTGGGAATCTGCACTGGCACTTACTTGTCAAAGATTGGGTAACGATTGCTTGTTCATTCATTCAGCAACTACACTTCAATCCACCATGCTGAATTTCATGTGACAATGTGATGCAGGGGCTTTTGGATTGCTAAATATTTTTCTCAAGTTATTTTTCTTTTCTTCTTTAGTTTAGGAATCCTAATGCTAGTTGGATTCTATATTAGCTATATAGATTTCAATAAGGAGGAACTAGAATAAATAGGACTGTCTAGCTTATTTTTCAGACATCTTTTATGTTATCATCAACCATTATATGTTTTAAATGTTCTCTTCAGAGTACAGACCCTAAGCCTATTTTCCAAGTTCCAACTTCAATTTTCTTCTAGTTCTAGCCAACAATTTTCTATTTTTTGCTGTATTGAGTAGATTTCTCTTCCCCCCCTGCATCAATCTTCTGACGTTTGAAATCATAAAACATAAAACCCAGCATGCTAAAGCTTGCTGGAATCTCAGAAGTTGTTGAAGTGACATTTGAATACTAATCCATCTTTATTAACTATCATGTTTTCGATCATGACTTTCACTGTAATGAATAAGGCTCTCCAGATACCTCAATAACCAGAAAGGCCTAAAAAGGAGCATGCCAATGCACAACATGTCAAAGAAACCAAAGGCACTGATGCCAAAGGTGTGACAGTTAAATAGGACACAGCTCAATAATATATAAAAAATTGCAAACATAATATAAGAATATCATGGAATGCAAGAAGAAACAAACCCTGCCCGAAGTTATGTTCACAATGTGGACAGAATTATCCTTCGAACCAGTAATAGCAAGAGTTGAATCTGAGCTCAATGCCAAGCATGTCAGTCCATCAGTGTGGTATGGATGACCTGAAGAGCAGAGTTGTCAGAGATGCCAAACAAAGCAATCTCCTTTGATTTTTATGGTAGCTATTTTCAAGGTAGGATAGAATTTGAACATGTAGCCTGGGTGAATTTGAATATGGTTTTTATTGATGACTTCCATACCATGTATATTTAAAATTCACTTTGTCATTATCTGAAGGCAAGCTAGAATTTGAATATGTAGCCTGGGTGAATTATATTATGGCCTTTATTGATGGCTTCAATACCAAGTAATTTATCGAATTACCAAATAAATAGCCTTTTCACAGGATGAAATGGAGATATAACTTCAGATAATGACAAACTGGATTTTAAATGAATACCTCTCACAACATGTATGTTTTCGCCACTTTTTGGATTCCATATCCTCAGGGATGCATCATCAGACCCAGTACAGATTGTTTTACCTGAAGCAAGCAGCAGATAGATTTATAAAACATATGAAAAAGAAAGAAGCTAAAAATAAAGTTCCCAAAAAATTAGGAAAAAGAAAGAGTAGTTTGATACCATCAGGGGTAAATTCACCACAGGTAACACTTGCTTCATGTCCTGTAAATGAATTAAGATAGGCACCTTTGTCAGCATTCCACATCCAAACACTTTTGTCCTCAGAACCTGCCAACACCAAATGCCCTTTTGGATGCCACCTGACCCACTGAGAAACCACATGGTTGATAATCAAACTTAAAAACATCCAACAAAATAAATTAGTGCCATGAAATTCAGTCAGCAAGTTCACCTCAATGCCCTCATCAGGACCTTCGAGTACACATTTATGGTTTCCCGATGAAGCATCCCAAATTTGAACAAGTCCATCTAACCCTCCCGATGCAAGCAACTGTCCATCACTACTAAAGACTAAACTAGACACAGAATCCTTATGACCTGTAAATATTTCTAGAAGGTTAAGTAACAAGGACAGGACCCAAGATCAAAATTATGCACATATAACAAGCACAGATATAGGTGCAGAAAAAGACCTACACTTCATCAACATTCATTATAGCAAGTATCAGGACACGCAGAAAGTTTCAACGAATGAGGGGTTATATCACTCATTAAAAGAAGAAACATAGCAGGTTGCTCAATCATGCTACAAAGCAAACAATGAACAACAATTTCTAAACTCCGATGATTCCAACAACTAAAAGAGATCCATGATATCTGGGATCATTTTAGCTCTCATAACTCAACTATACCTTTGAGCTCGGATGCCCAATCTCCAACACCAATCTTCCAAAGAAACCCTTTGTCGTCTCCTCCACCGGTCGCCACTAGTAAAGGATCTGTTGGACTGCAGGATACTGTATAGAGCTCACCTATACGCAAATAATAATAATAATAAATACTCCATTACTTTTCTTCCTGAGAAAATGCAAATGCTCCATTTCATTGGCCCAACAAATTAAAACAAAATAAAGTTCTATAAATACATTTTTTGGCCATTAATCCACAATCATTGATTTAACTGTAAAATAATTAACTAACTAACTAATAGCAACATAAAAAAGATAGAGAATTCCAAGAAGAAGAAAAATACCAGTATGACCGGTAAATATGTGCATTGAATCATCCGTGTCGTCGTCGTCGTCGTCCGCATCAGGAAGATCTACGAATTAGTGAATTATTTATCAATTTAATATCAAATCACAGCTTGATTAATAAATAAATTAATAAAGCATGAATGTTTTTAGTTATACCTTCTTCATCGACGGCGACTTCGTCGATGATATCGGATTCGTCGAGGAAAACTTCGCCTTGATCGTCTTCTTCCTCGTCGTATAGTTGTCGAGTTGGACTGTTCATTTTTTCGTGTTTTTTATTCGATTTCTGTGTTTTCCGATGCCTTGACGTTGTCTGCTGGAGAATAAGGAGAGGTTTTAGCTAGGGTTTTATTCCTATTATCGTTATTGCAGTTGCTTTATTGGAGTGGCGCGTGAAAGTACTGCTGGGATGTCTTTGCTGTTTTTTTTTCTTCCAGTTGCTTGTTACACGTGGTTCTTTTGAGCGTAGTGTTAAAGCAGGTCTGATTGTAGCCTGACCGAACCTTATTTTTAGTTAAATATAATAAAATATTAATTTGATAAAGTTATTTTAATTAGATAAAAACTTAATTAAATTAATATTAATAAGACACATATAAAACTTAGTCGTTTCTAATACAATTGACTTGGTAATAGAATTAAATTTTTATGATGTTTCAGTGATTTAAATTATTTTAAATTGATTTTCAAATCACGTTTGATAATTATAATTTTGAGTTATTGTTGAATTGTTTTTTTTTAAATCACATGGCTTTTCAAGGATTATATATTCCAAAGTGTGGAAAGTTAAAAAAAAGAGTAATAATAATAGTGATGAGAGAAATAATAAATTTATTATCAAATATAAAACTTAATTTATCATGTATTTTTTATAAAAAACAAAACTCACCGATTAGATCTTTGGAAACAACTCCAATATTTTACATATAATATTTCTATAATATTGATATTTTTTTTTAGATAAAGTATTTTTTTATTATTTTTAGTGTCGAGATTAGTTGTTATTTTTTTAAAATTTTATTTTGTTTGATTTTATTTTAAATATATTATTATATGTATGATAATTAGAGTTTAAAAACTAGAGCTATATATAGTTTTTTGAGTATGCGTGAAAAATTAAATTCAAAAACTGTGTAAAATAAATATTTAATTAAATTAAACAGTTAAATATAAGAAAAACTTCTTTAATATAAGTTTCAAATCTTACTATTTTTTTTATGAGAGAATAAACTTCATTCACCCAACCTTAAGTTTCAATATAAATGTATAAATATAATATGCAAAAATAGTGATTTAATTTCTGTCTATTGTGTGTGCTCACCTTCATATATACACCTACCAATTTTATTTTATTTTCAAAATAAAAAAAATTAGTTCCTGACACCATATAATAAAAACAAGTTATTTGCCTGCATTTCACTATAGTTAGAATTAAATTTTTAAAAAATATAAAAAAAATGTTAAATGTGAGATATTTTCTTTATGATACTATATATTTGAGCAAAATAATCAACCTCAGTAGGATTTGTGTTAAATAATATTAGCATTACTAATGATAAGATATTTTTTGTGATTAATATTAATGTTAAGTAATACAATTTTAAAGAAATAAGATATACATTTAAAGATAATATTATATCACATAATTTTTTCAAACCATTAATCCGGGATATTAGACATGAAATATTATATATAGAGAGGTTGCAAAACTTAATTTTTAATAAATATAACATCAAATAATAAATTATTTGAATGATTATTCTCATTTTAAAAGTAATATTACTCTATTTTTCCCTATATTCGTTTTTTTTTTGTTTTCTGTTTCTTTATTTGTTCTTTAGATTATATGATTTTTATGATTTTATTATTTATTCAATAATAATGATAATTTTAGTTATTGTTTTTTTATTGTTTTTGTATAAAAAATCTTTTGCTTTTTTTTTATTTATCATGGAAATTTAATTATTTTAATTGTTTTGACAGTAATGTTAGTAATAATTTTAGCTTTAATAGCAATGATAATTGCAATAACGTCAGGATTAATTTTCAATCTATGTTTTCGTCTTTTTGTTGATAGAAAATTAACAACTTATTTTTTTTATTTGATTATTGTATGTATTTTCACAATTTATATTTTATTTTTGTTTAATTTAAATTGAATTATAAATTGAATTAATCTTAATACAGTGAACTTAATAATTCAGATATCCGAGTTTTCTTGCTTTTTTAATGATGATGATGATAAATTTATGCTGGTTATTTCGTTTGAAACTACTAAACAGATAAATTTATATCGATTATAAATTCATATATTTTATAAAAAACTTGCACTTGACATGAATTCTGCACAGATTTATTATTTTAGCTAAATTTATATTATAATAAAAAATACACATAATTAATATTTTTTACATTGAAAAAAAATATTGTGCTCTATAATAAAAATAAATGATAAACATTATTATTATAGTCACACCACCACAAATAGCTCAATCTCTATTAGCCCATCAATGCTCTCCACTTGTCAACTCCATTATCCCCAATCACATAATAAGTGGCTCTCATCATATTTCCTACCAGACAAGATAACCCCCACTTCCACCACCCCACATTCACGAATCCCCACCGTCCATTCCTCTCAAAACCCACCCCTCCACCACTCCCGTCTCTCAAAAACACTTCACCAATCAAAAGAAGAAAGTAAGTCTCCGCCACCCCCCATCTATCTCCACTGTCGCTGGTAACATGGCTTCAGCACTCCAAAACGCCACCGCTTCACTCCAATCCAAAATCCCACCATCAGCAAGGTCCCCGACCAACTTCACCTCCCCAAAACCCGTCAACCTCTCCTTCACCGCCACTTTCCCATCGCTCAACCTCTCCACCACCGCAACCACTGCAAACCGCCGCCGGGGGGGCTCAGCCTTGGGGACCAAAATGTCAGCAACAGCAGCAGGAAGTTACGCATCAGCACTAGCTGACTTGGCAAAATCCAACAACACATTAGACGCAACCGCGTCCGACGTCGACAAAATAGAAAGACTGTTTTTAAACCCAGCAGCGTCTGACTTCTTTGCTAACCCAACAATAGACTTGGAAAAGAAACGGCTAGTCGTTGATGAGTTCGCCAAGGAGTCCGCTCTCCAACCCCTTACAGCAAACTTCATTAACATCCTTATAGATGCAAAAAGGGTTGATCTGATTAAAGATATAGTGGTAGAATTTGAGAAGGCTTACAATAAGATGACAGATACACAGCTTGCTGTGGTGAGTTCAGTTGTGGCTCTTGAGTCGCAGCATTTGGCCCAGATAGCAAAACAAGTGCAGAAAATGACTGGAGCTAAGAATGTAAGGATTAAGACTGTGATTGACCCAAGTTTGGTTGCTGGGTTTACTGTAAGGTATGGGAACTCAGGGTCTAAGTTGATTGACATGAGTGTGAAGAAACAGTTGGAGGAGATTACTGCTCAGCTTGACTTGAGTGATATTGAACTGGCTGTTTGATTTTAGACTCTTTTTTTTTTGTTAATTTCTTTGCTGGTAAATTATGTGGTTTTTTTTTTGATTTAATTGTGGTTTTAGTATGGGTTTTGTAATTGAGTTATTATTGGAATGAAATGTATTTCAATGTCTTCCTGTCTTTTGGCGACATTTTTGGTTTTTTGCAATGATGCTTTGAGTAGAGAATCTGAATTTGAGGGATGTCTCTGCTTTGAAGATAGAATTTTTTCATAGAATTGTTAAATAGGGCTGAGCATGAATCAAGGACTCCATTTTTGTTTGGATGTAGCCTCATCGAGGAAAGTGGAATAGGCTCCACCAAGGTGAATTTGTTGGCTTGTTAGCAAGAAAAAGAAAATGCTGAAGTGAAATTCTTGAGAGTCATATGATATGATTTATTATCCTGTTCAACTTACAGATCTTGTCTGCAGAACATGCCATGATTAAACTTCGACCATTGCTGAGAAGAAAATTTAGAATCTTGCAAGCCCATTAACCAGAGCCCTGATAGATTGGTTCGAAATGATATACAAAAACCTCCATTGACTTGAAATCTCTAATTTGAGTTCCACCATTAGCTTTTCAGAGAGAGAATGTGTTTATATGTAATTAGCTTCATTAGGGTTCTTCTAAGTTTTTGGTTGTGACAAGATGCTGTGGATACATTGCAGGAGTTGCTCGATTGTAATTAGGATTAATGCTTGTGAGGTCTGGTCTCTACCTTTTATTTTGTGTTTAATATATCTGATCAACATTTTGCATTATATTCTCACATTAAATAATGATTTATTACCATAAGAATCATAGAAATCTTACATCTTGAGCAAACACGAAAACGACCAAGCTCATTCACAAACATTTATTTATAATACTTAAACTGTTAGTCTTCTCTCTTTAGTGAACCGAGCAGCTCTTGTGTTTCAGATTTTATCATCTTTATATCCATATATAGTGTTTAATTTTTTACATGATCTCTGATGCTATTATCGAAAATAAGCAATCATGTCGATGCTGGATTCCTTCTTCGACAGGCTTTAAAGCTGCGAAATGGCAATTCATTCTACCCTTCTCTTTTTTTGGCTTTTGGTTTTTCGTTTTCTTGCTTTAATTATGGTTCAATTTGGATTTGGAATTCTGGGTTTTGTTTGGTTTCTGAGAAAATGTTAACTTCAGCAAGGACATTCATAAATGTAACGTTTCATTGAAATTAAGCGATGAAATTCAATGTGCAATCTTTTTTTTGTTTCTTCTTCTTTCTATAAATGAAAGAAATAAGTAAATAGAAGGATTTGGAGAGTTCATACTTTTTTTTGAATGATTATGTTAAGATTAAATGCTATCATTGATTATTTTTGGGGGGTTTGAGAATTCATCTCGGATGATTTAATGTATTTTGTGTTGATCAATTCTAGGATTCATGTTTAGAAACCTTTTTTGTACCAGGCAATGAAGTTCATATTACCTTGTTCTTAAACAGATTTAACAAAATATCGTGCCTGTTTATTTTTATATCCGAGTTCATTTTATGAATGTGATGAATATTGAGCAACCTCTCATGACAACAACAGCATTTAGCTACATCAAACCATAGTTGATAAGCTAGAACGCATAAAACTACAAGATATTTCATCAATCCAGTTCCTGATCACAATCACTGTGACTTCTGCCTAATTTCTTGATTCCAAGCACTTGGAAGTCTTGAATCCATCAATGCTCAAACCCACTGATCGTTCTCCATTAATTAATAGAAATTCAACCAACAACCAGCTTTTGAAAGGGTTTGAAAAGTTTTCCCCACTTTCGATTCGATACTGGTTTCGATCCCCAGAGTATCAATCAAGTTTCCGCTTCGTTGAGTTAGCGTTTATCTAAACATCCCACATCGAATAAAACACAAGAGGTCACATGGGAATATTGGTATAAATTAGAAGGCCTCAGCAACGTTATCCATACTTACCTGGACGGGATCAATGGGTGATCATTAAGGCTCATGGTCTAGGTCAGTGACCTCCATTGCACTGAGGAGGGGTGCTGGCTTAAGGTCTCCCCAAGAGGGAGAGCCTACGTCAAAATTTGTGGCAGAGGGGGCTGCGCGAGTCGCGGTCCCCTGCACAACTCTAGTCCAAATAATTGTGTAAATAAACATATATAAAAACGCCATCAGCATCAAATAAAAACATAATCTGAAAAATTAAAATTAAATTAAGATAATATTACATCTTACTTGAACATGTTTAATAAATTTATTTATTGGAATTTAAAATACGTGAGCTGAGCACCTGCAATTAGAAACAGTCGGTGTGCAAACCAATGAAAGCACAAATTCAGTAACAAATCAAATTTCACAATATTTAAAATAGTAACCAGCGTTCCATGGGAGTTTCTATGTACTTAAATATTTGAAAAATTGACTGGTCAGGCCTGCTCTTCCATAAAATTGCAGCGGGCAACATTGAACTGCATGGGCTGCATCCAAATATCAGACTTCATACACAAATTGCAGCACAACAACATGACTCATATGCACAAAAGTAATGAATACAACGCAGAATGGACTTGCATGAGACTTGAAATCAGGACAGATTCATCAAATCAAAAGAAAAATAGAGAGGGGGGAAGTAAAATTATGATAAAAAAATAGGTGGGAAGTAATTCCTATCTTGTAACCGTGCCGCCATGGTCACCTTGGACCAGATAACTCGACTGCATGTAGATTTTCTGTCGAGTCAACAATCCAATCAGAATTTGGATGAGGGGCTAATTCCACCTCCTGTCGAAGAACTTCGACCTTTTGCCACTCATCCCATCTCTCTGCTAAACCATCACCTTCGAGCATCCTCACCACTTCTGACATCTTAGGCCGCTCCGTTGGGGTGCCTTGCGTACAAAGCAGAGCAACCTGGATTAGTTGCTCCACCTCTGCTCCCACATATTTGTTCTGGAGATCAGGATCTACTAGCATTTCTAACTTCTTTTCCTTGAGAAGTCCTTTTACCTGAGGAAACATCCATTCCATTAGATATATGAACAAGTCACTGTTCCAGAGCCTTGTGAAACAGGCAAAAAGACAAGACTTCGACAAAAAGATAAAATACAATAAGAACATGGTGAAGTGTGCATACCCAATCAAGCAACATGACATCATCATCGTTTGCCAATCGAGCAAGGTCAAAGGCCCTCTGTCCAGTAATTAGCTCCAGAAGCATGATTCCATAACCAAAAACATCAGTTTTCTCAGATGATTTACCAGTAGATAGGTACTCAGGAGCAATGTGCCCTATTGTACCACGGACAGCAGTGGTGACATGGGTATCCTTGTAGTCCATCAATTTTGCTAGCCCAAAATCCCCAACAACAGCCTCAAATTCCTCATCCAACAAAATATTTGCAGCTTTAACATCCCGATGAATAATCTTCGGGTCACAATGATCATGCAAATAAGATAAACCCCTTGCAGATCCCAATGCAATTCGCTTCCGTGTTGGCCAATCTAGAGGAGGTTGTGATGGAGGGCGTTCTGAAAAATGCATCGATAAAACAATCAATACAATGATATAACTGCACAAAGTTAGCATTAGAAAGCACAAAGAATGATCAACCTATCGAATAATCAAAACAAATTGTGTCAAGGCAGTTAAAATATCAATGACAACAAGGTTTACCCCTCAAACATGATGCAACACTTCCATTAGCCATGTAGGGATAAACAAGCAGTCTTTCAGTTGGTGTCATGCAAAAGCCACGCAAGCGGAGGAGATTCCGATGCACAGCCATGCTTATCATCTCAACTTCCGTTTGGAACTGCAGCTCTCCTCCAGGTGTACGCTCTTCTTTAAGTCTTTTTACAGCCACCAATGAGCCATCTGCAAGACGTCCTTTGTAAACCTTACCAAATCCTCCTCTACCCAGGATATTTTTGTTGCTAAAGCTATCTGTTGCAACCTGTAATTCTCGCAGTGAAAACCTCTTAAGCTGTCCTAGATGAACCTCAGGATCCTCTTCAGCTGCAAAGAGAAACATATTTCATCAAACCATCCTACGAAATCTAAATCTGTTTTTTTTTTTCTTCCAGTTAAAACCTAACCAGGCACATCAAAGAAGAATTCCTGAGGCTTCCTCCGACTCCACCAAGCAAATGCTAATGCAGGGACAGCAAACAGCAAGGCTGCACCAGCTGCTACTCCTCCAGCAATTGCACCGGTGGCACTAATACCTCCTGAAGTTAGATGCATAAAAAGAAAGAAAACGAAGATAAGCAGAAACGGATATCAAATTCTTTGACAAAATATTCACTTGTAAACCAAATAGTGATCAAAATTAATGAGGCCCAGCAGTCCACTACACTTTCACTAATTATTACCAATAACACTAAAACTTGGGAATTCAGCCTAAGCCAGGGAAACACAATTAAATTGATTTTAATTAATTTAAAATTCTACAAATTAAAATGTGTTGCAATATAATTCTTGTACAAGTATTACCACATCACATATTAAATATTCAAGCCAGTGTGTACAGCACAATAATGACAATAAAAACATGCCCTCATATTAATAGACCAGCCTAAGCAAAATTCATATGTACATTTGCAGGATGTATAACTTGGATCACATAACAGTTCATCTTAACCAAGCAATAATAGAAGAACTTTGCTCATAAGAACCCAAGTCAGCTCACATGCCAAAAACATTGACCAAACATGCTGGAGGCTTAAGAAACACTATAATGTGAGAGCACGATCTGCGCTTCTTAATTTCAAACTGAGAATGAATGGCAGATTACCTGGAGTAGAAACCGGAGGCGATGGGACAAATGGTGGAGGAGGAGAAAATGGAGGAGAACCTGGGCAGGGATGACCAGTAACGGGTCCACAGAGAGCCAAGTTGTTAGCAAAACTGAAAGGGAAAAGGAAGAATTTCAGAAGCACTTTCAAAAGCAGTCCATCAAGGGCAGGTGATGCTCTGATGATCATCAAACCTGATGGGAGTGAACAGTGAGAAGGAACCATTATCTGGAACCACTCCAGAGAGGTGGTTGTTTGAAAGATCCCTGTGATCAAAAAAGCAAAACACAAAATCTTAGCTTTGTATCACATGATTTCTTAAAGAGAGATTTCTTCTTCAAAAATAGAAACTGGTCACTCACAATACTTGAAGTGCTGAGATATTAGTCAATGACATTGGAATGGGCCCCACCAAACTATTGTTATTAAGCCGGCTGTCCTTGCACCGAACACGACAGGAACAAAAAAAAAGTTAAGCTCCAAAATTAACAAGAGACGCAACTTAAATTACAATCATAAGCAGATATCATAACAGTATATTGTGGTTAAGGATATATAAGCCATGTTAAATAAAGAAATGGCATAATTAATTTGGCGTGTGAGGATGCAGGTTAGCAACACCCATGTGCTAGTGTACAGGCATGATTGCAATTTATCATTGCAGCAAAGATTGAGACTGAATATTTTAGGAGCATACTTACAGGAATCGCAATTTTGACAGCTTGCCCAAAGTGTCCGGGATGGGACCAGTAAAGCTATTCAAGTAAAGATCCAAGCTCACCAGGTTAGTCAAATTTCCAAGATCACCAGGAATTGGTCCGCTTATATTGTTACTATAGAGTTCCCTGTTGCAAACAATATGGCTTAATGAATCATGCAAGAAAAGGTTAAAAAATGAAAAGATGCATCAACCATAAACTCACAAAACAAAATTAACAAATTGCTAAGGGATTTTTTCATAACTAGATCAAGCATGATATACGTTTTCATCTGTTCATTACTATTGGATGGAAATTCCAAGTGGTGAAATTAAAATTTACCACACAATTCTCCAGGGCCTGGCCTGATCCACAAGAGATGCTGTTACATTACAACCAACTACAACTTCAATGTATGGAGCCAATACAAGATAGTGGATCAAGCAGCAGAGATTGTGCTTCCAGTTTATGAAACATCAACTCCACAAATTTTCAATCATGGAGGTTATTGCTAGACCACATTCAAATTTTACCACTGAACAAATCTACAAGCACACAGTTTACTACCAAAAAGCATAGCATCCTTTTCCTGAAATCTTAAATTATTTCAACTTGCCCATACTCGAGGATAATTTCCAGTATATGTCAGATCATTCTGCAAATACCTCAAGGGGGCCTTTACCTGGTACAGTGTTGAAATTTAATGGAAACACATTCTACACTTGGATTGCACTAGTTCCATATCAAATTTTTTTCAAGAAAGAAAAGGTAAACTTTTTGATGGTTTCACAATGAAGTATTTCTGGGGAATCAACTATTATTCAATTCAACAAAGAAATAAGTGCTTATGACCATTTATTTGTCCCCAAAATGCAACTTGATGTATAACATTACATTCTGAAATTCCCTTTACAAGAGCAAGAGAATTGGTGCATTGCACCATTATGTAACCATTTAACAAAAGAAATAGATATATTGCATTCTAATCATGGAGCAGGACTTACAAGTATTGCAAATTCTTAAGTTGACCAAGCTGTGGAACAAGCTGACCAGATAAAGCAGCATTTCCAAGATCACTGTGAAATCAAGAAGAAATATCACATGCTATATTCCTCAGGAATGCTTATTTAAGCTAATACATATTGTTATAAGTTACATCAAAAGCTTGTTCTTGAGGAACATCAAAAGGGCAAGAAGCTTACACTCGTATGACACTATTATCATTGTTACATGTGACATGAAACCATGTGCAAGGGTTGACAAGGGTAGGATCCCAACTCTGAAGGACATTGTTTGGATCATTCAAGTTGCTCCTCAGGCTATGCAAAGCATCACCTGTTTTCCATTAAGCAAATTCGTGTTAGGGGTTGACAACTATCAAGGCACATTATAGACAGATGAGTCAGTGAGGTACAGAAACATCAAAGTTGAAATTGATTCATGGCATTTCATCCAAAGACATTAATGGTGAAAAAAGAAGAGAAGAAAAGAAAAATGTACAGGGTTCAAGGCCTTCTTGTGATACCAGACCTCACTGAATGTGCAGGACTCGAATCATCTCACAGAAATCATCTACTGATTATCTAACATAGATGGAAGGATATACATCCACAGTCAAATGTATCTCAAACCAAGTACATTTTTTAAAAGTATCTGATAAAATGGAGAACAAAAAGGCAACGTCTTAAGAGGTAAATTCTCAGGTGCACATAAAGCCATTCCAACTATCTTCTTTAAGTGATAAACAGTACAAACATGCATACCCACGTTCTTGCTGCACTAAATGAGCAACAGCCACAACCTCAAATTTATATCACGTTCAAATTCACCAACAAAAGCAATAAATTGAAGAATCCAATAAGTTTACCATTATCCATTATCAAAGTACTTTACTCAGCCGCAAATACAATTCTTCACTGCAGCAAACAATTAATGAAACCAAAACACAAAAACACTTTTTTTCGCGAAACAACAAATATAGCAAAAACCAAGATCAAACTCAAATTTTTAAGAGAGAGAGAGAAAACCAACAAAAATACAGTACCAAAAAACCAATAAATGAGCATAAAACAACCAACCTTCCATGTTACCCAGAACCAGCCATATTGGATGCAGCACCAGCACCAAGATCAACGACCACGCAAAAAGAAAGCCCCCAAATTTCCTCTCCATAACCCTCCAAAGCTCTTAACTTTAACCTCTCAATCTCCTCAGATCCAAACAACAGCAAACCAAAACCCAACTCACCATTACATGGCCGACTAAAAATAAAATTAAAAACACAAAACCCCTAACTTTCCCTTTCTCTTTCAACTCTCTAACAACACCAAAAACACTGATAACTCCACCATTTATATCTCACTCTAGAAACTAGCCTGATCTATAACACCCCATTATACCTCACTTCAAAAAGTTCACAACTTTATGACAAACTCAAAACCCACCACAAGAAACACAACAAGAAGTAACAAAGTTGAATATTTCCAAAGCATTTTCAGTTCGCTGCTTTACTTTCTTTTTTGTAATAATAACTACAAAAAGAAAAAAAAACTTTCCTTTTCTCCATGTTTATTTATTATTTTCTTTTTTTAAGTGTTCATTTTACGAGGAGAGAGGAGGGAGATGTGTAAGGCTGCCCGGACAGGAAGCTGAAGCTGCCCATTGCCCGAACGCAGTCAAAAACCGCATTCGCGCTCTATCGTGGAATGTGACGTGACCCCCAAAAACACCGTTTTCCGGTCAAGAATGGCGGGACCGACCGAGGTATATGTTTGTCCTTGGTTTATTAAGTTCATGACATTTAGTCCTTAAACAAAAACAATTATCTATATTTCTAAAGGTTAATAAATGATAAAATCAAATTACCCTTAAGCAAACACAAGCTAAATTCTCTTTGATTTAAATAAAAGATTATTAAATGATAAAGAATGATTACGTGAGGTTTGTGGATGAAACCCAGAGCATCTATCGCTGATTTTTAAAAGACACTTGTTAAGAAAAAGAAAGATGTGGCTTGAAATTCTTAAGAACTCCTTATCCTTGATAAAGTGGGAAGCTATAAATCGTTGCCAAGATGTTGATTTCATGAAAAAAAAAATGAACTTGTCATCGTAAAATCATAATCATAATTTCATATCATAGTTAAACTATGATCCAAGTCTTATACAAGAAGAAATCCCTAGATATCATTCGATAACTCTGCACTTAATAGATGTGAAGTGATAGATGCCTGGATAGAGAGAGAGAGAGAGACAGACGTGCTGGCAAGCAAGCAAGCAAGAGATCACAGCATTTTACAATTTTAAAATGTGGTCCTGTCTAAGTGTGTATACGATTGATAGAAGAATTGAAATGGGGGACATGTTTATACTCTTTGGCACAATGTTTTGGTGAGCCGTATCAGATAAACGTGACAGTGGCATTAGTGAAGCTTGTCGATGGCGTGATAGCGATGTGTGCCCGTGTGGATGTTTTATTATATATTACTTATAATATAAAAGGCGTTCAACTTTTATGGTTGTTGTTTTTAATGTCTATATATAGACACATATTATTGTGATTTATGATAATAAAATTATTATTTTACTGTAAAAATTAAACACACAGGATATGAATGGTATTTTTGAATTTTTTTGCATAGTAAAATAACCATTTTCCCGCGAGGTGCTGACAAAATAACGTGAAATAGTGGGGTGATTTCAGTTTTTCACAAATTTGTGTACAATAAAACTGCTTTAAAACAACCCTTGAAAAAGACAAAAAAGGAGCACTAGAACTAGGGGTATTATGGTACTTTCATCCCCGGTTTTTTTTTATCGCTGGGTCCAGGAGTGTATAAGTAATTTACTATTTTTTAAAATTATTTTTTTTCTAAAACACTGCAGACACGTCGTACAGGCGCGACAACAATGATTCACATGCACACACCATTCAGGCATCACGTGCGAGGTCTTTGGGACCCAGCCCAAGCCCACATGGTTGTTGCCCCAACCCAACAACTATGTTAATTAGTTATTTGGGCATCGAATACAATGGCCATTGTGAGAGAGTTGATTGGAAAAAAAGGATTTTGTATCTTGTCAGTAATGGTTGAAATTGTTGTTTATGTTTTAGGGAAGAGGTTGGATGGTTGCTAGAGGTTGGAGGTGGTGGTATCATTGAAGATGGAAAAAAATGGTGGGGGAGGGGGAAGCGGTGGATGGAAAGGGAAAGAATATTTTGATGTAAAAATAATTTTTCCCTAATTTTGGCTTCAAATTTCTTGATGATCAGACAATGAATTTCACCCCTATTTATAAATAGTGGAAGAGGGTAATCTCATTTTTACTGGGATAAAATTTCAACAATTAATTTTAACCCACAAGCATCCCAATCACTGGGTTAAAGTAAGTACCATGGACTAATAGATTTGACAACTCAGGGTTGCTTGTGTTGTCACCTTTAGAGCAACGATTGTGATGTCAATCAGCTGGAATGAGCTATTTTATGGTGTAGGCAAATGTCAAGCCAATATTTTGTGCAAGTTTAGTCAAATTTGATGAAACATAGATATATCAAATGCATGTACAAAGTAAGTATGAGTTGTTTTTCCAAGCAAGAAAGGAAAGAATAAAATAAACAATAGCCAGACGACACATTGTTTAACCATTATTTATGTCTAAAATGACGTCGCTTTGGTGATTTTGGCCAAAATTTAGTTTGGTCTTTAAATGTTTAATTTTTATTGTACCCTTAATTGACTTTAAACTTTCAATTTAATATAATTTTATCATTGTCGAACGTTAATGTGAGTCTTGAATTTGCGAACTTTTTTCATTTTGTTTTTTGGTCTTGATTTTTTGTAATTTAACACTTAATTGACCATTAAACTTTGATGTTTTGGCAATTTTACCTCTAATTTCAAAAAAACAACCTGGTAAAAATTAAATTTGATTTCCAAAAATTCCAATCTTCTTAATTAAGCTCAAATTAGGCTCTCAAACTTATTTTTTCATCAATTAAACACTCAATAAAACTTAATTTGTCCCATTAAAGTATAATTAAGTCTTCACACTTAATTAAATCCCTTTAGTTGGACCCAAATTAACCCTTAAACATAATTAAACTTTTAATTTGACTCATTAAATCAAATTGACATATTAAAAATCTAATGATGTCATTGGATTTAATTTTTATATGAATTTGTCCAATGACAATTTATCTCGATCTCAATCTTGACTTTGCATTTTAGTTTTTTTCAGTCTTTGGCATAATAGAGTTATGATCAAACTCTTGAATTTATCCTAAATTTCTAGTTTGATTTTTCCACCATGGTAACCCCTTTCATTTTTTTATTTTATTTTTAGGTAAATTTAATAATAACCCTAGAAATGAGTTATGATAGACTTCATAATCATTAATATATTTTTTTATTTACTTTCTATGAAGTTATCATAGTCTTGTTACCCTCGGTCAAGATTCTTGTAGATTATCAAAGTTGAATCAAGTTTTTTTTTGTAATTGAATATTTTTTTACAGTTTTATTCTTCAATATTGGGATGATTGAGAATTGGGACTTTATATTTTTTTTTCAATTTTTTTTCTTTGTTAATTTATCCTAGTCTCCTCGCTGAGGTTTGATAAATTAACTTGGATTGACTTGGGTCACTTTTTTTTTATTTTTAATTTAATCCTTCAACAATAGGTTGATTAGGGATTAAATTTTATAATTTGTTTTTTTATTTGCTTTATTATAGGGATCATCATGATCTTAAGATTCGATTTGTGAGTTAAAAGCTGGTTGACTTGGATTGTTTTTTGTCCTTTTTTTTTAGTTGATTTGTTTTTAAATCTAATCCTTAAATATTGACGTTCGGTTGAGAATTATGTTTCATAATTTAATTTTAATTTGTATTCCATAAAGTTATCATGATCTCATGACTTGAATAATGAGTTTGTGCATTTGAATTTGATGGTTTTATTTATGTTCTTTATTTATTTGTTTTTTCAAAAAGCTTATCATTCACTATTAGGTTGATCATTCACTATGAGGTTGATTATGAATTGAGATTTATAATTTGGTTCTTAAAGGGGTTATTTTGGTCTCTTATACCAAGTTTAACAAGTTAACTTCAGGTTGATTCAACTCATTTTTCTAGTTGAATTTTGTTTTCAATTTTCACCCTTCAATGTTGATTAGATTGAGAATTCAATTTGATAATTTTTTTTATTTATTTTCTATAGGGTTATTAGGTTTTAATTACCTAGGTAACATATTTTGTAGATTTACTTAAGTTGATCCAGTTGATCTTTTTTTTGTTTTAATATTTTTTTAAAATGTTATCTTGATTTTTTTATTAATTAAATTATATTTTCTATCGGTTGTTCAAAGTATCTTTAGACTTTGTCAAGTCGACTAGGTCACATTATATCAATCCTTATATAGTTTTAATTTTTTTTCTACTACAAAAAATACATTAACAACACCTAAATATGTTATCTTGTTAAAATAAATCTTGTTCAATCCACAACATAACGTTTATAAGTATTTATAGAAGATGCTAGACAAAACATAATTTTAGAGTTGCCCAACCAAATATCAAGCCAATAATACTTTCCAAACAACAAAATATACATAAGAAAAATAAGCATTATAACAGGGCACCTCACTAAAATTAGTCCAAAGAAGTCAACCATTGAAGATCCACTATTCATCAAACAATAATTTAAGAGAGCTATTTAAGTAGGGTTGATAAAATAAAGCAATGTATTAGAATAACCTATTAATATCATCTTGTTATACACATATACATGATTCATCTTTATTTAATTTTTTTATTATAAATAATCGGATTAATAAATGACATAATAAAGGTGTATTTATAGACTTTTCTCTAATTCGATATTGATGTTATCTTCTCCCATATATAGAATTGAAGTACGGATTGTTGGGTTATTTCCTTATTGAATTGAAGATGATCTATATCCAAGAATAAAAGGCAATCAAATCATGTGAATGACCATGCCATGTGAAGGTGGGATTAATTTGAAGGGTTTTTTTTATTTATTTATTTGAGAAAAGCCAACCTCCTTCACCGTGAGGAGAAGCTTGATCTTTCATGGAGGTTGGCCAATAAGAGAGAGAGACTAGTAATGAGAGAGACCGTAGTTTGGTGCCAGCATGAGAAACATCCTTAAACTGCTGCTTCAAAACTAGGATTCGAGCTCAGTTTTTGGTGTATACATGATAATTAAAACTTCAGTAAAATTATAACCAAATGATTATAATTTTTTTTTAAATGCAGTTTGCACAGTTTGCACTGCAATACCAAATGACTATTTAAACGTTATAAATTATACGCCTAAACATGAAACTAGTAGGGTTGAATCTAAGTACATGCACGCTGATTTTTCATTATAAGAAAATAATAATAATAATAATAATAATAATAATAATTAATTTCCTGTTTAGAATATTGCTTATGATCAATATACATGTTCATGTAATCAAAATTTGATCGTCAAAATGTTAGGTGAGATTGAAACTTCGATGCCTGCAATTGACAATTAATGGAATAAAATATTTATGTAATTGGAGCCCTAGTTTTTTTAAAGAGAGATTCTTCTTGGCCAGATCTGCAATCCCAGTTACAGCAAATTTAGGAATTAAATAAATACATACATATATATATATATATATATATATATATATATATATATATATATATATTTATAAGATCAGAGCAGGTTTTATACGACAAACAGAGAACGACAGTAATTAATTGAATTAATACCTCCAACAAGCTGTGTCGTCTGACATCCCTTCCCAGGAGTAGGTAAGGGGTAGCTTTGTTCTGGTCACGCCTCTTTAATAATATTTATTACCTTGAAGCACTGTGCGTCCGGTTGGAGCAGCAGTAGAAATAAAAAAAAATATATATAAAACTTGATTTAAAACTATTAATTTTTAATGTTTTTGAACTATTTGATGTATTGAATGTAAATTATATATTCCACACTCTCAAACATACTTGTCGAGAGTGCCTGGCGGCAGCCTCACAGTCCAACCTGTTAGTGCCATGTTCTTTGATTATAGTTTTGCTGATAATACAGAAGTTTTCTATCAAATGGGCAACTCATTTTCCAGGTTTCATGTGGCCAGAAGTATCTTGGAAAATATTATGAAGGAGTATTCGTTGAAACTGCATGCTATTTGAAATTACAGTTAAAGTTCTTTTGAAAAATATTTTTTGAAAAAATTATTTTTGACATTAATAAATGAAAATGATCTAAAATTACTAAAAAATATAATTTAATGTAAAAAATAAAAGTAATTCAATTTCTTACAAAAATATTTTTGAAACACTACGATAAACATGACCTACATATTAGAATAAGAACTTCTTTAATGTCTTTTTCTGTTTAATCTTAAAATACAATTTTAAGATTGTTCATAAGAGATCAAGCTGTTTCAATAGTTATATAAAGAGTTATTTAAATACATGAAAACATTGTTATTAAACTATGTTTAACAAATCTTTCATTTGCCTCAATATAGTTTGACTCGGTTAGTTTGACGGGTCAATTTATAACCTAATCAACTTGACGAAAAGCTCGATCTATTTAATTTTTTCTAAGCAAAATTGTTTTGATTCTTTTAAAATTTTTATTATCTCAAGTTTATTTACTAGATCAGAAATAAGAACCTGGCACCGGTTTGACCCTTAGCTTAGGTTTAAAAACCATGGATGGAAGATGAAAATTGGAAGGAATAAAAAAATTTAAATGGAGCACTCTTTGAAGGAATCAAACCATGTCATAAGCCTCATGACGTGGATTGTTGAATTTACTTTTGTAATTCATCATGCATACAAATTTAAATCTTTTCCTCATTCTTGAAACTCTTGGTCAGCTAAGGCATTCCTAAAAGTTTAAGTTGATAGGTGAGATCTCAAAATATGATTATATTATACTTTAACATATTCTCTAAAATGAAAAGTCCTTTAAGCTTGAAACTTGCACAAGCTCATACTATCTTGTGTTTGCTTTTTATCAAATAGAATGGGATGGTGAGATTCGAACTCATGACCGCTAGGTCAATAAAAGCTCTGATACCATGTTAAAGAGTCATTTCATCTAAAAATTCAAGTTATTAGATAAAAGCCCATAATATCGTCAAAGGCTGTCAACTCGCATTATATACACCGGACAGCCATTTAAGAGAACTACTGAAGTGAGGCTGCTGAGGCAGATCAAAGAACAGGAAGGAGGAGAGAAGGTCATTCAAAATGGATCAGGGGTCATCATCAAAGGAGGAGATTCAAGGAAATGTTTTTCAAATCTCCTGTAGCCGTTCAACTTTTGTTGAAGTTTTCAATGCTCTTCTCAGGTGTTTGGGATTCGGTACTGTTGATGACACCAAACGATAATCCAAGATAGCTCATCCAGTACTTCAAGTACTTCAGCGCAAGAAGATGATGAAAAAGCCTCCGAAGAAAGCCCACAATTTCCTACTCCAACAAGCACTACTTCAGATCCACAAGCTGATCCTCCCATGGATACCCCACAAGCTGATCCTCCCATGGACACCTCTGTAATCTCTCTCTCCCCTCCCCTCCCCCCTCTCCCTCTCTCTCACACACACATGTACAACTCTATGCAGAGTTTCTTTTGCCTGAGTTTTTGGCACAGTGGAGGAAAGAGACTTATTCCTTTCCCTTCTCTTTCTCTGTGTTCAGGGTTTGAGTTTTTTTGTACATGTTTGTCACCTGTTATTCTTTATTTGTTCATTGAATTTGTAAGGATATTCAATGGATCTGAAAAATTAGTTGAGATAATTAATTATGGTGTGCTCAATCTAGCCGGATACCTGGTTATAAAAAAAATCTAGCTATGTTTTTGCCCTAGCTAATGAATTCAAACAGTAAAATATGACAATATTTTTGTTATAAACAAGAGGTCCAACAGCTCAAAACCTCACGTGAAAATGGAGGAATAGCAGTACTGTACAGTGTCATTGGCCTGTGAAATGCGACTTTTAACACATATCAGTGTGATATTAAACCTAATTTCTTAACCCTTTTTGAGTACAAAAATGGAGGAATTCTCAAGTCCCCATCCTGGAATCTCCTGAGATGAAACCCCCCAGTAAATCACTGAAACTAGACATTCATGATGGTGATAATCTTCTATTTCTAGATACGGACTCGTGATTAATGGTTTGTTTGATTTGTTATGTGCTTATAGGAAGATGATCCTTCAACAGATGCTGCACCAAGTGTTCTTGCGAGGCGGACGCCACCAGTAAGCAGCGGGGGAGGGGGGCGGATTAATTAATTCCACCACATCTTAACTCAACATCTCATGCTCAGAGATTTGTCTGTAAAACCAAACTAGCTCTGCTACATCTTCACTATAGATGAGAGGACTGGTCGTATTTATTGTGTGCACTTAGGGTTTTCTCTTTCGCTAGCTCTTACTAGGGTGGCAAGGATCTGTGGTTGCCATATGTACGGATAGGTCTGTAAATCACGAGAAGGAGAAGAAGAAGGAGGTCTTCTGTGGTAAAAAAGAGTGCAAGTCTTTCATTAATGTTTTTGTTAACTATACAGTTTATTTTTTCTTTGGTATAGATTTTTAATAAATACATGTTTGTGGTTTTATCTCATTAATATTTGTTTTTTTGTTAATTTCGATTTTTAAAGACATGGAGGGACGCATGACAAGTTCTTTATCGGTTTCAACTTCAGAAAAAAGAGAGGAAGATTCAATAATAACTCGAAGAAATTATTAAACAAAATTTGCTATTTTCTTTTTTTTTATAAAAAATATTGAAGTCCCTTTTCATTCTTTTGTACTTTATTTTTTTTTGTTAAGTTCCAAAAAAATAATGATTAACTATTTTTTTTAAATTAATTAATATTGTATTTTAAACTTTTTTTTTATTCATGTTGTAAATTTTAATTTTATTTTCCTTTTTGGCTGTTTTTTTATTTTATTTTTCAGAAGATAAAAAACCTTAGAAAATAAATAAACATTTTGTAAAAAATCAGAAAAAGCTCGTACAAATAAAATCAAAACTTTCATGAAAAAAATAAAAATACAAGAATCATGCCTATGAAAAAAAAATACAAGTCTTTACTATTATCAAATGTGTTTCATCGTTAATTAAAATGGATTTTATCTTTCAATGAGTTTATTGGACCATATTTTGACTTGAGGACTCAAATCATCACTATAATATTTGTAAATTAGACTGCAATAAAAAAACAATTAATCAAATTTTATTTTTTTAGTTTTTAAAGTAAAAAGGAAAAAAAACAATTTTAATAGTGAATAGATAAAAAAAATCTCAATTTTTAATTAATTTGTTTTTCAAAACTAAAACCCTATATAAATCTGATATGTATCTGTACATCTTTAAAATTAAAATTTAACAAAAAGATTGAGTTCATCATAGACGCATGGACCTCACTTATCTGACATACCAAACCATAAAAAAATCGATTTCTCAAATTATAACAATAAGAAAATATTTATAAAAAAAATCAATACCTTAATGTTGGCAGCTGATCTACAGTTAGGTCTGTGAATAGCTTGAGCAGATGGCTATACAAAGATTTTTGATTTATGGTAAACGAGATGAGATTAATATGAATAAAGGAGTCACAGCCGCCTCGGTTGACCCTCGAGGGTTAAATATTAAATAAATAAATAAAGGTGGAGAGGATTTTACTGTAATATTCCTCATATAATACTATTTAATGAAATAATATATATTTTTTATTTTAATTTTATTAAATATTAAATGTATTGAGTATTGATGTTGATTTTTTTTTCGATTTTTTTTTAGATCATCTCACATTCATAGCCTTAACCATGTGTTTAACAACTTAACTCAGGTTTTATTTCCTTTTCATTTTTTTTTAATTTTATTCTTCAATATTAGGTTGATTGAGAATTAGATTTTGTGATTTATCTTGGTTTATTTTCTTTAAAGTTATCCTTATCTCATGACTTAGGTCACATATGTGTTGAGTTAATCACAATTAATTCAAGTTATTTTTATGAGATTTTTTAATCAATTTTAGTAGTTGATTGAGAACTAAATGTTATAATTTATTTTAATTTGTTTTTTATTGGTTATTAAAAAAAACTAAAGAAGGAGAGGGATTTTTATTATTTTCTTAATTATTTTTCTTTCCAATTTCATCCTTTAACATTTTGTTTCATTTTATTTTTATGTAAAATTTGGTTTTCATTTTTTTTACTTTCAATTTTTTTAATATTAGGTTGGTTAAGAGTTAAGTTTTGCTACTTTTTTGGTGTGGTGATCCCATATTTCATAGCCCATGTCACACGTATGAAATATTAACCTCGATTGACATCACTCTTTTTTTAATCGATTTTTTTTTCAATTTTATTCTTCAATATTAAGTTTGCTTTGAAGATTGAGATTCATATTTTTTGTTGTTTTGTTTTCTATTAAATTATCCCGTTCACATGATTTAACTTGTGAGTTTTGGTAACCTTACCCAGGTTTGATAGTTTTTTTTTAGAGTTGTTTTTGTTACTTTATTTTTTTCTACTTTTCACTCTTCAATATTTGAATTGTTGGGAATTACACTTTTTTAGTTTTTCAATTCACTTAATATGAGGCTAGACTAACCTCACGACTCGAGTCATGAGTTTTCCTTACTAATCTTGGGTTGACTCTAAATGCTTTTTTTTCATTTACCCTCAATTTATATCCTTTTAACATTTAGCTATCCTGAAATTGAGTTTTATATTTTTTTTGGCTAGCCATCGTTATCACCTTTTCTTTTTTAAATCTGGTCCATTTATTATCATTTTTTTCCATATAATTAAATGATGCAATCTTATTTAATTCAATAAGGTCTATAACTTGACTCATGTTTTTTCTTTATTTAAAACATGCTAGTAATGTCTAAATATTATTTTTTATATTAAAAAAATTTTGGCTCGACCCATGAAAAAAATATGGGACATCTATCTAGCATATACAAAGCAACATACACCTCGTATGTAACTACTACAACCACTCTCTAGCAATTTAAAATTACTTAAAGCCTAAAGGAAGTTAATTAAAAAATAATTGAGCCTGAGGTTTCAATCTTGAGCTGTGTCATTGAATATCTTATTAAGATGACATGAGCTCCATTTGAGCTTCATCTATGATATATGTTGTTGCTTTTAGGTATTTACATACGTGCGTGGTTGCAAAAGACAAAGTTCTCTTCTCTAAGAATATTAGAGAAATAGATCCCACGCAGAGCGTTGTCTTGGAAAAATGACGACAAATTTCCACACTTAACAATATTTAGGGTGTTTGAAACTGTGTTTCAAAAATATTTTTTTTAAATATTTTTTTTTAATATTTTTTTTATCTTTTACTTTAAATTAATTTTTTTTTAATATTTTTAGATTATTTTGATATGTTAATATCAAAAATAATTTTTTAAAAATAAAAAAAATTATTTGATACATTTTTGAACAAAAAACATTTTTAAAAATAACCTCAACTACAATTGTAAAGAGTCAATCATGTAAATTGTAATATTTAATATGGAATTATGGAAACATTTGTAACCTAGCAAAAAGCATAAGCCTTTTCATTTCTCCGCGAAGGGAGCTTTATCATTGCCTTATATGTAACATCGTGTCTCGCCAGAATTTGTGATGACTTTAAAAAATCACCTTGAATTAAAACTATATTGAAATTATTATTAAAAAAAACTTATTTTTGATATCAGTATATCAAATTGATCTAAAAACATAAAAAAAATAAAATAATTTAAAACAAAGAAAAAAATAAGCTCTTATCAAAGTGTTTGATATTTGTTTAAATTTCTTTAGCTTCAAATATAACTATTAAGCTCCTAGGCTAGCAAGCCAACTTGGTAACTCAATAATTTTTATATTTAGATTCAGCTTCAAATTAATCTGGTTTTTCTTCGAAAACAATGAAAGTTTATTTCCCTGCTTAAAAATCTTGAAACTAGATTTCAACTAAGTTTTTACTATAAAGAATACATTCCAAATAAACTCAGAATTTCAAAAAGAAAAATACCGTTTTTTTTAAAATAAAATTTAGTATGATTAGATTTTAGCAGTTTATTTCCCCCCCGAATAACTATACTATTAACTTGTGAAGCAAAAGGAAATGAGAAGAAAACATGCTCACTGATGAAATTCTCCACCTCCATTCTCAACTTTCAAAAGGACATCAAGATCGTTATAGCTATCTCTACGGAAAGAAACTAGTTAACTATCAGGAATCAAAATTTAAATTTGTGGATGGAAAGAATAGCTGGTGGGCTGGCAAAAACTTTGCAAGATAGAAGCAATGACAATAGACTCGTCATCTTGTGCGGTGCCTGTGTCCTCCATACTAAGTTGATCACCCTTCTCCATCTCCGGCGGTGGTAGTGGAGGCGGAGGGGCCTCTTGTGGCGGCGAGGGATGCCGGAAGAGAGGGTAGTAAAAGTTGGTACGAGCTCTTTCAATGCCACTAAAAGAGATGGATGATAGATCATATGCTACAGCAGCTTCCTCAGCAGTGTCAAACGTGCCTAGCCAATGCCTCTCTTTAGTGTATGGATTGCGAATCTCTGCAGCGTATCTCCCCCATGGTCTTCTCCTTACTCCAAGGTATCTACTTGATTGCCTAGAGCTTCTTTTAGGGTTTCTGTAAATAAATGGAGGGAAGTTTTCCATTATTTTTGATGTGTTTATTACAAGTTGAGCTGGCTGTGGGAGGAGGGGAAAGGAGGGGAGTGAATTTATATGCAAATTTAGTTGAATAATCAAGGTGGCCTTTGCTAGTTAAATTATTCACTCGTGATCCCTCACTAGATTGGTAGAGCCATCATAAATTAGGGTATCGGAAGTCATTTTCAAGTTTAATTAGTCAAGAGGGGCAGGTCAGATGCATGCATAGCTCATCGAAGAGTAAAGTAATGGATATGTTCATGATATTTTGTTTCTCTAATGGCGGTTTGTTAGGTTTTCTTTCCTTAAATTCCTCGCTAATGACACTACTAGTGTGAACAAAACGCTCAAATCAATGGAGTCCACGAGGCATTTGCTTCCTCTTGGCATTTAGTGATCTCTATCTCACCTTTTATTAAAAAAACCCAAAATGTTTTATTCATAAACAATTTATGAATCAAGCTGCATGTGTTCAAAAGTAAAATGTCCATGGATTTTTTTTTCCTTCAAGTTCATCTTTACCTACCCTGGTGGAGTTGTTGATACGTCCTCACCCCAACTTGATTATGGAAAAATACAGTGTGGTTGAGTTTGTAGCTGCTGGCAGTTCATGAAATCAAAAAGAAAAAAAGTTGTTATTTTGATTAAATTCTTCAGGGATTAAACCTCAAAAACAAAAAAAGAAAGATGGTTATATATATATATATATAAGATAAGGATATACACGGTCAAACTTTGTCAGCATCAATTTCCTCAGGGATTACAGACGGTTGACTTTACAGCAACTTTCTTCTTCTTCTTTTCTTCAAGGTGGTCCTGATGGCCGCTTGATCTAAGTGAGCTTTCGCCAGAGAGATCCTTTGGAAGCTGTCAAACACTTCACCTTCGGAAAGAGAAAACCAGCCTTTGCGGGGTTTCCATCAACAAGTGAATTCTCATATATCTCTTTGCACTCCTGTACCACCTGTGAAAGGAATAACATGAGAATAGATTTCGCAAACTTTCCCGAGTCCTAACATGCTACACGGTGCAAGTGTATATATATCCAATGCTCTTGTTTAAAGCCCTCCCCCCTGTTGCTGATGAAAAGTAGCACCAGCAACGCATTCATGCAGCGACGATGTAAGAACAAGAAATATGGTTTGGGTTGGATCGTTGATTCATCATATTAGAAGTATTTGAGCTTTGTGAGTATCTTTTATACATCAGGTTTATACAATAGGTTTGTATGTACCTCTTTCGCATCCTTCCGTGGTATGCCTTCTCGCAGTCCGACAAGTTTTTCAACAACTTCAGGCTGCAATTCGCAAGCACAATACAATCAGATACCAGGTTAATCAGTGGCAGAAACCTTGGGCAATTTTGACACGTACAAATATAGAGTGTGCCTTTTCGTATGCATACAATGGATCCAGTATAAGAAGAATGATTATCGGACCAGTTTCAATATAGAGTGTGCCTTTTCGTATGCATACAATGGATCCAGTATAAGAAGAATGATTATCGGACCAGTTTCATCACTCAAAAGAAGAAATATTAAGTGACATTTACCGGGCAGTCGGGTTGATGTTCAAGAATATTTGTATAGATGAGTGTGAAGGAATCCAAACTCTCTGCTGAAGCAAGTTCTCTCAAATCACTCAGTGTCTGGACTCTACTTTCTACTTTCTGAAGCAAAGGCCAGTTAATCATTATTAATAAAAAACAAAAAAAATGACACAAGAACTGTTTATCTCAACAGAATTACTTGCAAATATACTATACATAGAATAATTCAAGCAAGTTTCTACATGGAGCAGGCACTTACAGATACGCTGATATACTCCCTGAAGAAGTCCATAATAACCTCTTCATCTAGCCTCATACGTTCTATTGTCTCTTCCTTGATGTAGTTTCTCTACAATAATCACAGCAAATTAAAGATTTAGTAATGTAAAAATTGAAAGAGACGCAGGTGTATCTTCCAAGAAAATAAAAGGTTCGACTTTATATTTGAAATAAAACCTGAGTCAGAAGGTGATCAACGTAAGCCACCATTGTTTCCTCAAGACACGCTTCAACAAACCTCCTAAATGATCTATCTTCAATATACCTAAGGTAACAAAAAGAAAACAAATAAGAACAACTTTTCTTGTTTAACCTACAGATACAAGAACGATATAGATGTGTATGTGTGCAAGAAAATATGTAATAGCAAGTAGTTAAACTATTTTACACACCAATTGATATCTTAAATGTTGAGACAACAACATTTAATAATTAATCACAAGGGTATAGCTAATGTGTTAGTGCAAAGTCCTTCAAAATTTTCCCATACAACAAATAAATGAAGCTTATAATAAATCTTTAGCTGCAATATAGCATGGACTAAAATATGTGGGATCTAAGCATTTACATCACCTAAAGAGCAGAACTCAGAAGAAGAAACACTGACAAAAGAGCAAACTTACATCTTTACATCAGTAAAATAATCACCAAATGTAGCGACTAGGTACTCTGTGACCTGTCCTTCAGACCACTCTGAAACATAAGAAGAAGATTTTATTTTTCATGCGTTTATTCTTTCATTAGAGATGTTTTCTCTATTTACAGTGTACTCCCAGGGTAGCATAATGCCCTAATGAAATAGATTCTTTCATTAGGGCAGCATCAATAATTTAACATTAAAATTGTTTGCCTGCATAAATTGTTAATTTATAGGCATCCAAACATATAGAATATGGAAGTCTTAATGAAAGTAAGAAACAAGAGGTAACTAAAATTTTAAAATTAAACTCTATATTTCCTTCTAAAATAAGTAGTCATGAAAAACTGTTATGCAGGCCCACATCACAGTGATTAGATATTGGGATTGTATTGGCCTGTTAACATGCACTTGAATTTTGTTAGCTTGGTTCCAATTATTTAACACATATAGCATAAATGACATGTTACGAGTTAACCAAGTTAACATTATTGAGCATGGTAAACCTGAACATTACTTTACCTTTATGATAAAGCTTGACAATTAACTCCTGCACGCCAGGATCTTCAAAGATAAATCTAACAGTTTGATGTACAGCTTCCTGCCATCAGCAGATAGATTAAACATTTGCTTAATGATCATATTTGTGAAGGAATGCCAATAAAAATGCTAATGCATGCTAAGCAAGGCCACTAGCTATAGTCATACAAACATCAGGATTGTGGAAGAAAATAGCATTTGCACTGAAAAAAGCTCCATGCTAGACGATGCTGTTGGAATTTAGCAGACATCACAACCAAAAGTATCAACACATGTGCATACACAATTCAGGTTTCTGCTAACCGATCCCTTTATCTATAGTTATCCTATCTGCAACAGTGCAGATGTTACCCAAGTGCAATCAATTAAAAGAATAAAATGACTCCCCATTATTACCGTTGTAAGTTCTTCATTAATGCACAGAAGTTCTAAACTGTCCATCTCTACTGTTCACAAATCCAAATCAGCAAGGACATAAAGGATCACTCATCACCCAGAAGACTTTTATCTATAAGAAATTTAACAATAACTAATTAACCGATGAAGGATTCCTGCTTCAAGCAGAACACTTGAAGATTCAAGAAACAAGCAAAGCCAAAGTTCAGAAAAGTAAAGGATGTATAAATTACATAGGTCTGTGCTTGATTTCATTGAACCATCACATATACTAGAGATAAAGTTTAATTTCCATATTAAATAAGATATTATACATGGTCAATAAGAAGTTTGAAGGATACTGAAACATATCAAAAGAGACAGAGAGGAAGGCAGAACCACTGTTGTTATTTGTTTGTACCTTTGAGATAAAGTTTAGTTCCAATATTAAATAAGATATCATACATGGTCAATAAGAAGTTTGAAGGATACTGGAATATATCAAAAGAGACAGAGAGAAAGGCAGAACCACTGTTGTTATTTGTTTATACCTTTGCAACCTCCAGGAAACCTTTGCAAGTATCTTCAAAGTTAACCTGTGAAAGCGATGAGGATAATGAATTTCGTAAGGGAAAAAACCTGGTAAATATTGTATTTCAACTATACAATTAGCATAATGGTTTTGGGGCAAAACATACAGCAAATGCAACTGAAAATCTTGGCAAAGATTTGAGACATTTAACTCATGATAAATACTTAATTACCTATTAAAATGGGATCATAATAATGCAAAAACCAATTTCTTTAAGCAGCAGTGAATGTGATGCTGTGATTAGTAGGTGTTTAAAACGTATTCATATTAAGCAGAGTGAAAAGGGGAAAAGGAAACAAAAAAGTCTAGCCCAAAATAAGAGAACTAGTAGAAGCTGTCCTGAAGTGGCAGTAAAAATAGGCAAGCCGTTACAAAGAGCAGTTACTTCTTTATCAAGGTACCTTTCACAACCACTGTTGCCTTTCTTTACTGGAAGTTGGCATGCCTAGCCAGGTTCATGAAGTTACAGGTAAATCACCTGGGTTAGAATGACTTTCTCTCAGACCTTCAGTCATGACTCACAGAATAGCTAATACGAACATGAGAAGATTGTATGCAACAAACTAATCAATTAAAAGCTCAGGCAAGGAAAAAGGCTGGAAGGAAAGCTTCCCTCCATCGGTTAGACTAGAAGGAACAAGAAGAATATAGGATTCTGCTTCCTCCTAGACCTCTCAATTTCAATCACTATAAAATGGCAGGGTTTAGAGAAACAGAGAATCTTTTAATATTTTCTGAATTTTCCCTTCTGAAGAAATAATTTTTTATGCAATATGCGTTCCTTTTGTCAAAATTAAAATATAATTTGTCCTTTTGTTGCCCCAGCAACAGAAGAGAAGGTAGTCCTTCCCTCTAACCTCTCCTTTATTCCCATTAAGTTTTTAACTTCTCTCCAATTTTCCCAACCTCAGACAAACATGTTTCCATCAGCACTGTGATCATTTTAACAAAAAAAAAAACTGAAGAATTGAAACAGAAGCAAATAAAAGTAATCATATCAGTAACCTGCTCAGCATAGTTTTGTGGTAGTGCTTCCAAGGTGCTGCTACTCAACTCCATTGCAAGGTCATAGCAGCGCAGATTGTTATTTACCTGTTTGTTATTTTCATAGAAAAAACAAGTGGCAAACAAAATAGAATTTAACACCCAAACATGATAAATTACTTGCATAAAATGCATATACAAAAGTACACAAACCATTGCGCATAAGGGTTCCAGACCAATTTCTGAAGCAGGTTCCTCAAGCCTCTTCCTTTCAGCAGCTTGAAAATCTATCATCACCTATTTAACACAAGTGAAAGAAAATTTAACCATTAGAAACAGAAAACAGAACCATGCACATGGTCAGAAACTAAAGAGGGAAGGCAGACGGAAGCAGTACTAGCATGAAGCATAAATAACACACTTAACTAGATGCTACTGCACAGATTCACAATAAAAACAGCCACTCTTATGATGCCAGGAGTCATCCGATTATCAAGGCAAATAAGAAAGGGTCAGGTACAACACAATAACAAGCGATTATAGTGAATGTGATTGTTCCACATATTATCATATTCTTCAAAATACAGTCAAACTCTTCCAATTTTTACACTTCAATTAAACAAAAATGTTGCTTATTTCAGCAGGATTTATCTACACTTGCCTGAACTATAGCCAAAGCGATCCTGTATAACATGACATCTGTGCTATTATCCCTAACAATCTGAACTTGCTCCCCAAGGATCCTAAACAGATCAACAGCAGCTGGAGTATATAGCTTTCCATCATCTGTTTTCTTTGGTGGCTGTACCTTGTCAGCTTCTAGGATATTCAAGTACCATTTCTACAAAAGCGTGAATAAAACCAACAGCTATGGGAAATAGAAAAGGTGAAAGCTGAATACATAATAACATAGTAGAGCTATGGGATATTATATAATTACCCTTGTTGTTGCTTGCATTCTCTCAACATATGAATTCATGAGGGGATCCATGGCTCCACTCTCAGAACAAACTTGAGCAAGTGACTCATCAACACCAAGTCCAACCAAATTATCTTGATATTCAACAACCCAACCAGTTACCTAGTTGTAAGCAATCAAAATTACACACCACTCAATCTACATGAAAGAAATAATCAAATGTTACCCTAAGGTGAAAACAAATGAGACCTGGGGAAAAGAAAAGTCTTTTTTCCCATAAAAAAAGTATTATATTAAGTTCTGAAGCACTGAATGGAGGGAGAATTGTCATCCTCAAATATCGAGCTCTTATAGGTATGAAATGAGATGTTTCAAACACATTATCAACCAGGTGAATACCTTTAAAATCTCTATATTTGATAACTCATTTGCCCTGTCACTCAACAATCTGAGCATCTGAGTAAACCTCTCTGTATAAAGGTTTACCATGAGTTGGAATATTTCATATCTGCAAAACATCAAAGACCAACTTAATATACCAGAAAAAACTCTTAGACCATGCTACAACCTATTTCAAGAAGAAGATGCTCTGATCCAGAGAAGGTTTCTAGGCAAAAATAGCAGTATAATAAAACCTCTAAGGAGTCCAAGGCAAGGCAGTTTCTTAGATGTGCTAATGTCAATCAAGAAAATTTACACATTGCCAGATAATGAAGTGTGAGATCTAAGTCATCATACTCTCCAATAAAGACAGCTTCCAAATTAGGCCATCCAATCAAAACTAAAACTGACTTGAAGGACCAGATTACAACAGGAAGAAATCTTACATGCAACCTTTTTCACATATATTTGTTACTAATAGCTAGCAAATGAATGCATCATTCAGGGAGACTATTGAAGCATAATACACAGAGAAACTGAAGGTTTCTTTGTTTTGGTAAGGGAAACCTTAAAACAATATTGTTTGCCGATCTTAATTTCTCCACCTCCAACCATAGTCAAAGGATTGAAACCCAAAACAAAATTTTGAGGATCTTTTGCTTGTTACCAACTTGATGTAGTGTGGGAAGAGCGAAGCAGTAGAAAACAAAATTACAGCAGAATAATGGTTAAAACTAGGAAACAATTGAAGTTAGAACAAGATAATAGAATTCAGGGTTCACAAGAAACCTCTAGAATCTGAATACATTGATAAAAGAACTACTTTTCTGAATGACTTAGCAGTCTATCTATAATAGTATAAGAGCCATATCCTTGTAGGAAAAAGGATTCCTAGTCTTAGTCCCCAAGTAACTACTTAGGAAATACAATATAAGTCACATGGTAATCACGTGACCCTAGATTAATCAACCCTAATATCACAAATATAATAAAATAAATCCTGAACAAACGTCCTATATAACTTACCGTGGGGGGAAACATGGAGCCACATAGTCATAAATATCACCAAGCTCTTCACCAATCTAAAAGTAAAAAAGAAAATGCAATGAAAGGAAAAACATTGATTGATTATGAATGTTTCAGCATTGGCAGCTTCTTGATGGATTATAATCTAAATTCGTTTACAAGCAAAGCAATGCTAAAAACAGCCACATAAGCACATTAAAGCAAGCAAACAATAAGGCAGACATGAAATCCTAAAAGGCAAGAAATGTTTGATTTCTCTTTCAAATACAAAAAAAAACATTTTATCAACTCCCAGTATAATGGTGGAAGCATGCACAACCAGAAGGACAAAGGCGATCACATGCACATGCTCACACACACAAACAAACTGCTGTGATGGGAACCAATCCCTTTCCCAGTTCAGATTTTTTTCAAATTTCATATAAGAGCTTTTTGATATCTCCAAAACCATCTCATGACTATTTAGTCATGACCTTCATGTAGAAAATTATGGAACTATAATAAAAAAGCTACAGTGTATAAAAACTTCAAATCTCAAAGACCAGGAAAAGTAAATTGCATGCGTACTGTTCGAGCTTCTTCCAAGGCAGCTTTGAGGTCTTCAAATACAAGCTGATGAACAAATACAATTATCAATAATATAAAACAAAAGAAGCAACTATTTATATCGAGTAGAATATCAATGAAAAGATGCATACTTCTGTCAGTAGCTTGTTGAACCTTCCTTCAACAGCCTTTCTTATATTCTCGTAGCATTTATCCTTATACCCTTTACCCTGAATCTTCAACTTCTGTTGCATGAGGTTTTTGGAAGAAACCGCTGTGGTGGTAGATTTTCTGTGATCCACAAGTAAACTTTCTGTTAGTGATTTTCCCTTTGTGTGCTAAAGGTGCAATGCAGCATGAAATGGCAATAGACAAAATAGATACAAAATCACTGATTAAAAAAGTTATTCAGAGTTCATGCAAAATAATGAACAGATAGGTAAGAATCTAATTACTTGGCAGATCTGCGAGGATTTGCAACTGTTGCCATTGCACCACCTCCCTCAGCCTCAGCTGCCTCCTCAGCAACTTGTTCATCAAGAATTTCTTGCATTTCCACAACCCTAAAGAGGAGAAAAGGATAGAGTAGCGTTTCAAGTCTATAGTGAATTAAGACAAAAGTGCATGTCATAAGTTTTCAACATGCTGAATATGATCTTTTACTTTTTATATTTTTACCATCATTTGTTGAATCAAAAGCCAAATCAAACCATTTAGAAGAGAAACAACTGATGTAGTAACAGTATGATGTCTCTCTTTATCATGCTAGTCACATTTTAGCAAACAAAAAGGACTCTTTTATCATAACAAGGATTCTGTTACAAACAAAATGGTTAAAACAGAATGCTATCTCTAATTACCTAGATCTCGTATCATCATCTCACATGAGACAAACCTCATAATCATTGGAACCTTCAACAATTAACTATTATTATGACACTAAAAGATGAGAAATACTTTAACATGAAAGTGAGAACATTCTGAGGATATGCAGCAGCCTAAGTACAAAAGAGAGAAGCTGGAGAGGCTTGTCAGAAACATACCTCAAAGCACGAACCAGCGTTTGTGGGCTGCCAAAGTAGAAAGCAAAAGGATAGTTATTAAAGTTGAGCATGGAAAAAAAAGAATCACAAGGTCAATAAAGAATATATATATATATATACTGTGTTACTATTGCACAGAGTAGTAGAACTAATGATTGGAAATTATTATAGGAGCAATTTATTGCACAAATATATATATATATATATATATATATATATATATATATATATATATATATATACTGTGTTACTATTGCACAGAGTAGTAGAACTAATGATTGGAAATTATTATAGGAGCAATTTATTGCACAAAAAATCTAAATACATTCACAAGAAAAAAATTTTTAGGCTTCATATTTCCAGGATACCATGAAGCTCGGGAATTGAGAAAAAAGAATTCCAGCCCCAGTTTCTCAGTTCTCTCTTATGCATATGTCTGCCTACTCAACAAACATTTTGACATTTGATAATGAGCAGGCAATATGGCATTTGCTTCTCGTACCATTAGAATCAACTTCATAACACTAGGTATTGTAATTTTAGCCCTTTGTTGCCTTTTGAGACTGAAACCCTATAAATAGAAAATGTGGTAATATCAGGAGAATGGGTTCCATTTGCCATAGATAACATTTTCAATTTTGGTTCTTTGGAGACTTTTGGTGGCAAATTCTCTACCACCAGACCAGATCCCATATCGAACTGAGACCTCTACTCTACTAAAAGGGGCGGCCTTACTTAACATGTTTCAACCCAATGATCAAAAGGCTCCCATCAAGGAATGGGGCATTTTCTTAGAAAATGAAATAACTTACTTCAAACCAAACTCTTTGCTCCCAGTTGATTGTTGGGGTGCAGTTTCTTTCTCTTGAGAGAAAAGGTGGTAAAGGGTTGCTTTTGCAAAATAATAATCAGAAGGCACACTAATCACTAACACCTTCCATAAAACATTTACATAACACTGTTTTGATTGATTCTCAACATTAAGCATACAATTTATGCAGGTATAATGACAGAGAACAGCAGTAAGGGCCTTGTCACAATGTGGCTTCAGGAACTAGGAAAAAGTATTCATTTGCCCACTATGAAATTGATAGAAAATAAAGAGCATACCTTTCTTTAGAAAGCTTAAAGAAGTTGGAAATGTGTCCCCATAAAGTCTTTTCAAAGGTTTCCCAGGTCTGATCTACATCTTCAAAATATTCTCTGACCATTGCACATAAAACATATTAAAATCATTACCTCATGCTACAAAATTCATGCACAAACAAAGAGAGAAGAAATATATCTACTATAAAGGTTCCTCCTTCATCTTTACCGTCGTCCATCTCTTTCATTTTCATCTTAAGCATTTCAGGTCCATTTGTGCTGCTACGACATTGAGCTTTTGCAGTATAATGCAATTCAACTCATACTATTTGTATTTACAAGTAACGCAAATGAAATTCCAAGACATGGAGATGCACCACAAGTGCATCATAATTACCACCAGGTAAGACAAAACTTCTTGGTTGTGGCAAAGCCAAAGTGCCAAATATTAGCTTTTTTGTTCAAGGAAAAGCAGTGGGGGAAAAGTTATTTTTGGGAAATGGTAATGAGGTTGTCTTCAAATTTTGGTCTCCTTGGTACTTTTCAAAGGCTGGCATCACAAGGGGTTAAAGGATTTTTCTTTGACACTCTAAATATTAGTAAGGGAAATCATAGCCGAGACAACACTTATATTGCTATTTATTTTCCCTTTCATATTAGTAATTTGTTGTGGTACGTTAAAATTTTCCATACCTTAATCTGCCAACCTCCTCTTTGTGAGATCCAGCAGTTGCTAATGCAAACCTTCGCTTCCCATCAAGTGAAGTTAACCTCTATGAGAAATTAACAAGAGTCATCAACCAAGATACAACAAGACACCCATGAGATATATTAAACTTAGAACTTAACAAGATAAAGAATTCAGCTTTACCTCATAAGTACTAACAATTTCTCTATCATCACTCAACGAATCCCGTGCCTCTGCTGCTTCAACAGATATCGACATCATACCTTCAACATCCTACATTGAATCAAGAGGTAAGAAAAAGGTAATCACAGAACAAAACAATAAACACAGAATAGCTAAAGCTTCAGGCATCAGAACATACAGCTTATAAGAGCATGACTATCATATCAACTAAAGATAACACACTCTCATTTGCCACCCTAATCACAAGCAACAACTTCAAGAAACCTGAAGGAGGAAAAATGGCACCGACCTTCAAGGTAGTATTAAGATTATTCCTTGCATTGCTAAGTAGCTTTATCTGATCATGATTCTCAATCAAAGTTTGGCATTCTTGACATAACCTAACACACAAATAAAGAAATTACAAGATCAAACGGTAAAAAATAATGCAAAAGATTTTTCCTTTAAAAAAGAAAACAAAACAAGAATCAGCAATATGAGGACATACTTTTCAATAGAAATGAAGTTCTCTCGTAGCTGATTAATCGTCTTCTGAGAGAAGGACAACGATTCCAATCCAGATTGTGCTTGTTCCACCTTCATTTTTACATTATTTAAAATAATTAACACATCAAAATAGAAAATTCGAAACAACAAAAAATCAACAAGCAATAATTAATTAAATCTGTAATTCTGTGACAAGAGTACCTGCTCCGCTACCATTGTACTAAGTTGCGCATCATTAGCCTAACAAAAAACGATAAAAAAAATACTCATATCAATTTAATTGAAATACGATCCATAAAAAAGTTGAAAGAGAAAGGGTGAATTTGATCGAAATGCAGTTACTTGTTGTCGAGTAATGTAATCGGATTTGATAGAAGCAATAGATTGAAGAAGCTCTGGAAGCGGTAACAGTTTCGCCACCTCACGCACGGCTGTTTCTTTCGCTTCGATGCCGAGATCCTCCTCCATCATTTTAGATTTCTAGCACATCATTACACGCAAAGTAACTGGGAGCAAACAGAAACTGAGTGCATGTGTATGTGTGTGAGAGAGGAAATTTGGCTTAGGAATTGAATTCTGTTATGACTGTGAACGGAAATGGAGGAAGATGAACAGGAGACTGAAGAAAATGTTGTTTTTTTTCTGAGAAAAGGAACCGCACGTTTTTCATAGACTTTGTTATTAAAAATAATTTTTATTTAAAAATATATTAAAAACATTTATTTTTATTTTAAAAAATTTATTTTTATTATATTATTCTATCAAAATAATTTAAAAATATTAATTTTAAATAAAAAATATTAATTTTTTAAAAAATATTAATTTTTTAAAAAACGTTTTTGAATTTTTTACCAAACATCCCCTAAACGACTCGTCGCTGGAAGCCGAGCCTCCCTTTTCAGTTTTCTCTGAAAGATGATCTGTAGCGTTCATAGGAAAACCTGTCTGATGACTGCTGCTTTAGTAGTTAGAAGTTTAGACGACTTGCATATCAGCATTTGTATCATTTTGGACATGAAAAAATATATATAATAAAATCCATGGGGACAAGTGATTTACTTTTCTTTTTTTTTATAAATCCAAAATTTTATTTCTTTTGAGGTTTTAAGAGCTTTGAATTATGCATTGCTGTTATTTTTGTAGAGATTTTTCTATGATAATTGAAAGTTAAGCAATTAAATTTATTACAAGGAGAAATTGTGAGAAATAAAGGGAATATGAAAGTCAAAAGGTAAGACTTTTTAATTAGAAAATTTGAGAGAAAGGGATTAAGATTTTTTATGATTAGAAAAATGTTCCTTTATATATATATATATATTTGTTTAACATGACTTTTTTTTTTTTTTGGATTTAAAGAAATTTTATCTCTCGAAAAATATATTTTATAGTAAACAAATAAAAACCTAGTTATTATAGTCTTACATTACATATTTTGAGTATTATAAATTTCTTGCAACTAACTCTCAAATCTTTTTTAGAAAACTATATAGATATAAATTTTTGTAATTAATTCTTATTATTGAAATATCCGAATCTTAGAGAGGATCATAAAGTAACTTTTATTCTCTATATTACATAATAATTAATTTTAATTATCAAATCAATTAACTTATATTTGAAAAAGAAAGACTATGGAATACACAATCTTAAGATATGTTTGCTTATGTATGATTAAAAACAAAATTAAGTGATTCGTAATTTGTGTGTGGCAAAGCCATAAGAGGAATCCATACTTGAAACCCATGCAAATTAAATTGTTACTTGCTAGATTTCGATGGTTTTTAGTAATGCGTTTCAAAAATATTTTTGAAAAAAAGTGAATTTTTATTATTATTTTAAATTAAAAATAATATGTTTAGATCATTTTTAAATGTTGACGTCAATTTTTTTTTAAAATAAATATCATTTTAATATATTTATAAGCAAAAAATAATTTAAAAAACAACTTATTCAAAATCACAAATTTTTCATCAATTCCAGGTGCAGTCATAAACGATACAAGCTCGTGGTTATTTTCAATCCACTAACAAGGATTCCAAGGTTACACAAACATATGCATTAATCACACCACAGAATTTAATCCATCATAATCATAAGCCACCTGAAATCCAACGATCAGTGGTGGCTCAGTCAGAGCCAGGTATCGAATTCCCGTTGTGTAGTCGAACACAGCACCGACATCACTGGTAGTAAGAGCTAGATCGTAAGAAGAGAGCTTGTAAGAAACGAGCTTGTAGCTGGAAACGACGGAGCTTCCCAAGATAAACAATTCTGAAAATGGTATTGACATCACCTTCACCTCCTCCGACTGTCAGAAACTCAGCCGATGAACTGTTAAAACTTTCATGCGCCCACACCATTGTCTCGTTGGTGCAGTTGGAGGTTGTGTCAAAACTGATGTATAAATCTGTTGAATCTGTGATAAAAACGTCCCTCCCCACTAGCAATCGAAAATGTAATCGGCGTTCCTGTAACACAGAAGTTTTCCAGGAGAATAACAGCAAGTGGGCACGTACTACCGTTTACATCGCCGCCGCCTAAGCTGACAACGCCGCCACCAATCGGCCATTGACTTGACACCATGTAATATGGAACACCAGGGAGAAGCCCGAAGCCATTAACGTCAAGCACTGGGTTCCCTGAAGCACGAGCTGCTTCAGGGAGCAACGATGAAGCCAGGAGAAGGAAGGAGAGGGGTGGTAACATATTCTTGATCATTGTGATATTGTTTGTGGTGTGGAGAAGAAGCAGAAACAAGCTAGGGTTTATAGAGAAGCTTCAGACTGTTGCCACCTACTGTCATTTTGTCTATTTTCCACATCTTCGGCCAGTTTCCGGATCATCTTGATAGGGTTTTTTTTTCAGTGTTCCTTACCGACTGTTCTTTTCTCTCTCTAATTCGGCGTCGTGTTATTTCAAACCCTTTAGCATTCCAATGGGCTGGGAATTTTATATTCTGAGAAACATATCGTGTTTGTGCATGGATAGTGGCCTGTAGAATGACAAAACAAACTGGTAGAGTTGACTAGTAGTTAAGCTCTTTCCTTCT
>CM055444.1:2193520-2196903 GCA_029228465.1 Salix viminalis | reverse complement strand
TCTTACTTTTAATTTTTTATTTTCTTCAATTTTACTTTTTTATTTTATTTTGTTTCCAGGTTTGTAATTTAATATTAGATTGCTTTGATAATTATGCCTTCTATTTTTTTTATTTACTTTATGATAAGAAATATAACATTCTCATGCGTTCAATTTTTTTTAACTGATATTAATCTTCAATATTAGATTTATTGAAAGTGTAATTTTATATTATTTTTTCTGTTTTTATAGTTTTTTTTTGTTTTTATAACCCAACAACAGTTTTAACAAGTTAATACAGGTTGACATAAATTATTATTTTGGTTATTTTTTAATTGATTTAGTTCATTATGTAATATTAGATTGGTTGAAAATTGGAATTCATATTTTTTCTTCTATTATCTAAATAAATCACATTATTTTTATTTTTATAATATCAATACATCAAAATATATAAAAAGAATTTTAAATAAAAAAACTCATTTTTCTTGTCAAATAATATTTGGGCTAAATTTTCAAACTCTATCATAATAGAGCCTAAGATGGAGATAGTTTATATATATATATATATAGATTAAACTCTTAAAAACTCTTTTGATTTTAAAATTATTTGAGAATAAGTTCCAAAATTACATGATTAGTTGTACAAGATTTATTAAGAAAAAAGGACTATATTGAAAAGTTTATAAATGTTAGTTAATGTTTGATATTGTGATGATGATTATTTTTTAAAATGTATTTTGATAAAAATATATTAAAATAATATATATTTTTAAATTTATTCTTGAGATCAACACATCAAAATTATCTAAAAATATATAAAAAATTAAAGAGAAAAAAATAATGGGCATGCGCGCGCACACACATATATATCTTAATGCTAACCAAATAAAACTATTGTGATTAATTCAGGTGGGATCTTATATATATATATGCTAACCAAATAAAATTATTGTGATTAATTCAGGTGGGATCTTATAATAAAGAAAAGTGATAGAAAGTACTAAATTAAACACTAAATATAATCCATTAAATAACAAGGGAAAAAGATGGAATATTGCCACCACGATTGTGACCTGTTTTCGAATGATATCTGGCAAAAATAAAATGAATAGCCCTGATGATTCTTTCTACTTTTAAATCATTTTCTTTAATTAAATAACGATTATGTTATATATATATATATATATATATATATATATATATATATATATATATATATATATATATATATATATATATATATATATATATATATTGTTGTTAATTCTTGGAGCAAAATCACCATAGAAGAAATCTCTTATTATGATCACGCATGGGATTAAAATTGGTTGGTTTGCTTAATTTTTAGGAAAATTGAGTAATTATGGCAATTTTTATAGTTTTTTTCAAGACATCATAATTATAATGGCTTCAGATTATGAGCTATGAATTATTTTATTGTATTGTTTTGTTATGATATCACTGAGGAGATTATTTATTATCTTGTAAACTTATTAATTTCTAAATATTATTGCTAAAATCACCACTTCGGCTTGCTGCTTTTCTGGGGAGAAATCTTTGAACTCGTGCGATTTCCTTCTGGAGTTTCTGGGATAGTTTTATTAATGCTCATGCTGAGATTTTTTTATCTGGTCATCGGCTTGCTTTCAAGAAGCTGTTGCTGAGATGATTTCTCAGTCCATGCAGCCACCATCGACGGTTTTGCTTATCAATCATTAGTTTCTCTAGAGAATAATATAAATCGTATTCTGGGATTTTATTTATTAATTTAAGTTTTTAAATAAGATAATTTTTTAACATGGTATCAGAGCTTTATGACCTAGTAGTTATAAGTTCAAGTTTTATTATCCTCAATCTATTTAATAAAAATCAATCATAAAATAATATAAAAATGATTTCCTTTTCCATCGCCCGAATTTCCTCAAGCTCGGCCATGGGGGAGATAAATTCTTGAAGAGATCGGGCTGTAATTGAAACAAAAGTGGCGAGGCCTACTTGAGAGACACAGCCTGAAAGATTCAAAGCCCATTTTTCTGCAAGGAAGGAGAGGGGTGGTAACATATTCTTGATCATTGTGATATTGTTTTGTGGTGTGGAGAAGAAGCAGAAACAAGCTAGGGTTTATAGAGAAGCTTCAGACTGTTGCCACCTACTGTCATTTTGTCTATTTTCCACATCTTCGGCCAGTTTCCGGATCATCTTGATAGGGTTTTTTTTTTTTCAGTGTTCCTTACCGACTGTTCTTTTCTCTCTCTAATGCGGCGTCGTGTTATTTCAAACCCTTTAGCATTCCAATATTGGGCTGGGAATTTTATATTCTGAGAAACATATCGTGTTTGTGCATGGATAGTGGCCTGTAGAATGACAAAACAAACTAGGAGAGTTGACTAGTAGTTAAGCTCTTTCCTTCTTTTTACTTTTCAATTTTTATTTTCTTCAATTTTACTTTTTTATTTTATTTTGTTTCCAGGTTTGTAATTTAATATTAGATTGCTTTGATAATTATGCCTTCTATTTTTTTTTATTTACTTTATGATAAGAAATATAACATTCTCATGCGTTCAATTTTTTTAACTGATATTAATCTTTAATATTAGATTTATTGAAAGTGTAATTTTATAATTTTGTTTTTTTTGTTTTTATAACCCAAATAGCAGTTTTAACAAGTTAATATGGGTTGACATATATTATTATTTTGGTTATTTTTTTAATTGATTTAGTTCATTATGTAATATTAGATTGGTTGAAAATTGGACTTCATATTTTTTCTTCTATTATCTAAATAAATCACATTATTTTTATTTTTATAATATCAATACATTAAAATATATAAAAATAATTTTAAATAAAAAAAACTCATTTTTCTTGTCAAATAATATTTGGGCTAAGTTTTCAAACTCTATCATAATAGAGCCTAAGATGGAGATAGTTTTTTTATATATATATTTATAGATTAAACTCTTAAAAACTCTTTTGATTTTAAAATTATTTGAGAATAAGTTCCAAAATTACATGATTAGTTGTACAAGATTATTTTTTTAAATGTATTTTGATAAAAATATATTAAAATAACATATATTTTTTAATTTTATTCTTGAGATCAACACATCAAAATTATTTAAAACATATAAAATTATTATTATTTTTTAAAAAACTCATTTTTCTTACAAATAACATTTAAGCCGCATTGCCAGATGCTATATAATAGAGTATAAGATGAAGGTAGATTTTTATTATTTGTAGAATAATCTTTTAAAAACTCTTCTGATTTTAAAATTACAGGATAAGCCGTACAAGATTTATTAAGAAAAAAACAAGGACCATATTGAATTTGTTTTGTAAAACGTCAGTTACTAAATTAACTTTTTGTCTCTTCTCCACATCATTTAGATAAATTGTGC
>CM055444.1:2148520-2188520 GCA_029228465.1 Salix viminalis | reverse complement strand
CATATACGTTCAACCGACTATTTGAGCCTACACGTCCATATTTACACTGCACGCGCCACTCCATGAGATTCAGGGAAGAGTTGCGAATCGAATTGACTGGCGGAGGAAAATTTTTCACCGCCGTATGAAGCCGCACGCGCCGCCTGAATCAACCGGGGTCACAAAAGCAGCCGACGCCACCAGTACGCTCGACTGACAATGCCGCATAGCGCACAGTAACGGCATGGTCAATTACTAAACCACCCCTGCTCCGAATTAATATATTTTGTCGTTTCGGGGGCTACGAACGTCATTACACATTTTCAAAAATATTAAAAAAAAAAAAGAGTCAGGCGGGCCGGACCGAACCGGACCGGTCCGTACGTGGTCAATTACGCCCGTGCCCCTCAGCGTAAATCGTTATTTTGTCTTATTATCAGGGACGAAATCGGTAATACACTGTTCACATCCGGAAAAGACAAAAAAAAAAGGGTGGACGAACTCGCGCGACGCACGGATGAAAAAGCTCGCGTCCACAGTAATTTTAGACACAGTGAACAGTAAATGAACAGTAAATTTCGTATTCTTTTAGTTATTTGTTAATATATATATATATATATATATATATATATATATATATATATATATATATATATATATATTGTTGTTAATTCTTGGAGCAAAATCACCATAGAAGAAATCTCTTATTATGATCACGCATGGGATTAAAATTGGTTGGTTTGCTTAATTTTTAGGAAAATTGAGTAATTATGGCAATTTTTATAGTTTTTTTCTAGACATCATAATTATAATGGCTTCAGATTATGAGCTATGAATTATTTTATTGTATTGTTTTGTTATGATATCACTGAGGAGATTATTTATTATCTTGTAAACTTATATTTCTAAATATTATTGCTAAAATCACCACTTCGGCTCGCTGCTTTTCTGGGGAGAAATCTTTGAACTTTTGCGATTTCCTTCTGAAGTTTCTGGGATAGTTTTATTAATGCTCATGCTGGGATTTTTTTTATCTGATCATCGGCTTGCTTTCAAGAAGCTGTTGCCGAGATGATTTCTCAGTCCATGCAGCCACCATCGACGGTTTTGCTTATCAATCACTGGTTTCTCGCTAGAGAATAATATAAATTGTTTTTTGAGATTTTATTTAATAATTTAATTTTTTAAATGAGGTGATTTTTTAATATGGTATTAGAATTTTATAACTCAGCAATTATAAATTTAAATCTTATCATCCTTAATATATTTGATAAAAATCAATCAAAAAATAATAAGAATATATATCCTAAGAATTTTCCATCGCACGAATTTCCTCAAGCTCGGCCATGGGGGAGATAAATTCTTGAAGAGATCGGGCTGTAATTGAAACAAAAGTGGTGAGGCCTACTTTAGAGACACAGCCTGAAAGATTCAAAGCCCATTTTTCTGCAAGGAAAAACACCTTGGAAAAGACTAGCAATAAGTACATCAAAATATTCACGTCCAAATTATTTTTAAAAGTAATTTTTATTTAAAAATATATTAAAATATTATTATTTTTTATTTTTTAATAAATTATTTTTAATATTAGCACATGAAAATGATTTAAAAATATTAAAAAAAATTAAAATAGAAAAATTTCATTTTTTTGTTTTCTTCAAAAACACAATGCTATATCTAATGCAGTAGGTTCAGATGTTTTCCTAAGAGATTGGAATATTAATAACATTTGTAGAAGGCACCTCCAAACTTCTCAACTTCTGATTTCTAGGATAATAAAAACTAAAAAAAAAAATATTATCTTCCTGTTTTTCCACCAACATTTAAAATATGCCAGCCTAGCTCGCCATGGTGTGGACAAAACCAAGGACCAAGGACAAGCTAGGTGCTTGTCTCACCCTTGCTAAGTATAATGATAAAAATATGCCAGGACAACAACAAGGACAAGCAACGAGGAACATGAGTTGGCGTGCCATGAGCTTAAAAACAAATATATTTTGTTTCTTAAACTTTAAAAATCATGTAAATTATATAATTTTAATATCTATTTTTTTTTGTAATTTTTTAGTTTCTAATTTAGAGAAGAGAGAGAGAGAGGGATGGTTATTTTTTGCTGTTGAATTAAACTTTCAAGACATGCAAATACACATTGCATCATGTCGGTAGGGATGATTATTTTTTGTTCGGTTTTGCTTTTATCTATAAAAAATCAAAAAAAAAAAAAATCAAAACCGGTTTCCGGTTCAGTTATTTTAACTAAAAAATGAAAAATAGTTTTGGTTTCTTTAGATTTTTTTTTTTTTTTACTTTAAACTACCATTGCATATATAAAATAATGATTTTAAGTGTCTTGGAATTTCTACAGTTCATGGTTTTTTTTTTTTTCCATCTCGATACAATTCCAACATAACATTGTGCTTTTACTGTTACCGCTGCAATCCAACAACATTCAGGATGTGAAGAGCATGGAGTATTCGTACCTCATCTGGGGGCCATCATCTACCATAAGCCATAAAATATGTCGTGACAGAACAAAATTATTTTGATATTAGTATATAAAAATAATTTAAAAATATTAAAAAAATTTAATTTAAAATAAAAGATAAAAATATATTTTTTAAATTTTTTTAAACACTTTTAAAATATAGTTACATATATTTTCTTAGACCAGACAGACAGTGAGAAATTACTAATTTATGAACATTGAGATCCTTTGCTTAAAAAAACAATCATGGAACCCAGCTAAAATAATCAGGGGGCTAAAATAATCAAGTACATAAAATAAAAAAACTCATGTGAACCTTCTAAATCTGGTCTAATATTTAAAACTCATAACCTATAAAATTAATTCTACACTTGGGACTTCAATTTGAAGACTTAGTTCATGACTAATTTGATTTTGAAAAATGAAATCATGAAAAAAGAAAAAAACTTACAAAAAAAATTAGCAACAAAAAGAATATATGATAAAATTTAATAGAAAAAACCAAAAAGGATGAAATTGTAAAAACATATATGTATATTACAACAACTCTCTAAGTAACCTTCAAATCTAAAACAAAATCAAATTAAAATGATAACCAATATAACTCTCTCTTGAAAGGTTTTTTTTTTTTGTCTTTAAGAGCAACAAAGTAATTGTGTTGTTTTGAAAAAAAAATGAAAAGATCAAAATACCCCGAAGTAATAGACATTATATTATTTTCTTATGATTAAATTAGTTATTTTATTGTGTTAAGAAATTGAAATAACCAATCTAACCCTATTAAGTTTTAAAGACAATTTATCATGGTGAAAATACCAACTTACCCCAAATACCTAGTTCAATTTATCATGGTGAAGATTTTGATCATTTTCATAGTTATTTACACTTTCTGATTTCTTGTGGGAAAAAAGATTATTTTTTATTTTTTATTAATTAATTTTGATATTTTTATATTATTTTCATGTGTTAATATTAAAAATTATTTAAAAAAACAAAAAAATATTATTTTAATATATTTCTGAATAAAACATATTTTCAAAAGTAACTACAACTATACTTTCAATACCTAAACATTCGTGTTTTTTTTTTTTTTTTTAATGAGTACCTAAACATATTTTTTCCTGTTTCTTGAAACATCGTCGTGGCTCATTTTTCACAGCAAATTCAATTCAGTCTTTACTTGTTCATATTCTCATCAACCCTTTTTTATTGGTCTCCATCTCTTTTGAATAGGATTAAACACAGAAAATATCCCATCTGTATTTAGATTTTTTTTTTTTATCGGCGTTTGAATTGTTGACAAGAGTTTTTGATGAAGAGATATCATCGGCAAGTTTGTTTGGCGAAGATCGTAGTTCCGTTACTATTTTTGCTTGCAATTCATCAAACGAAATCATATATTACCATCCATTTTTTCATCAAGAAATCTATCGGAAAAATAAATTCATGATGGAATTTTCAGCCGTTGATCTTGTGAAAAATGCCAAAATCCTCTGTAAATTTTCAACGCAAAAGGTGTGAAACTTTCAATGAAAAAGCCAATGGAATAGACCTTTCAATCACCGGTCCCGTCGATATTCTGACTACAAATCTTAAAGTTAGAATCGAATATTTATCGATTGGATGCATTCGGAAACCATTGTAAAAACTTTCGGTGCATGTTTAAATGTATAGTCGTTTACAAAATTAATTTATATTTAAAAATATATTATAATAATATTTTAAAAAAATTATTATGCAGATCACTGGAGAGGGGCTTGACTCAACGAAAAAGTTACCTTACGCAGCCAAACGTTGATAAAAATATAGTGTTTTGCATTTCATAAGTGGCAGACTGTTTTGTAAATGGTAGTCCTTTTCCAGTAAAATGATATTTCAAATATTTTAATTTGAACTCGAGATCTGTTATGCAGATCGCAAGTTTTTTGTAGTTACATAACGTCCCTTGGAGACTAAACATGTTTATCATTAAAACAAAACTACAAAGTAGTTAATTTGAGAATATTAATTGATAGGTTTTGTACCACCTAATGAGAATATCATTTCTTTGTTAATTTTGTTTTCTGTTTTGAGGATAGGTGATATTCCACCTTATCATGGTCATGCCATAGCTTTTTCCCAATTCCATGAACATTTTGATCATTTTCATAGTTATTTACACTTTCTGAATTCTTGTAGCGGTTTCTACAAGCCTAAACACCCCTGGTTCTTGAAACATTGGGGCTCATTTTTCACAGTACAAATTCAATTCAGTCTTTACTTGTTCATATTCTCATCAACCCTTTTGTATTAGTGCCTGTTTGGCATTGTGATGCCATCTACGTTTAGAAATAAGCTGATTGAATAAGCAGAATTTTGGTGTATGGTAAAGTTTGATAAGTAGAATTTTGACTGGACCCCACGATGCAATCGGCGTTTCAGAAAAAGCTACAAATACATGCTTTCTCTGTGATTCAATTCAGCGATTTATGTTAGGTGCTTTCTTTTCTATATATATATATATAGCTGCTTTGGCTCGGGGGGCTGCTTGAATATTATATTTATATATATATATATATATATATATATATATATATAATATTAAAATAATCTAAAAATTAATTAAAATATAAATAATTTTTACACTTGAAACTATTTTTTTTCAACCTCCAATTCAACCACAGTTTTAACCAAACACTTCATAACTTATTTTGAACCGCAGTAAAAGCACTTTCTTTAAAACTGTTTTTTTTTCAACCTTAACCACAAAAGCAAAAGTAATGCCAAACACACTCTTAGTCTACATCTCTTTTGAACATTATTATCGCTCCTTTCCTACTTCTAGTAAATTGAAAAACACATAGAATATCCCATCCGTATTTAGATTTTTTTTATCGGTGTTTGAATTGTTGATAGAGTTTTTGATGAAGAGCTATCATTGACCAATTTTTTTTTAGATACGAGAAAATTTTATTTCTTGAAAAATATGTTTTATGGATCTAGATAAGTGAGTAGAACCCTAAACTCTTATAAAAAATATATTTTTTTAACTCGAACTCAAGACCTGTTATGCAGATAACAAATTTTCTATAATAAATTCCTTGTCAAAGATCATCGTTCCGTTATGATTTTTGCTTGCAATTTAAATATTGATAGAATGATGATGGGTTATTTGCGCCAAAAAATCATATTGTACCATCCATTTTTCATCTATCTAAAGATAAATTCATGATGGAATTTTTAGTCGTTGATTTTGCGAAAAATGCCAAAATCCTCTGTAAATTTTCAACGCAAAAGGTGTGAAACTCAATGAAAAAGCCGATTGAATAGACCTATCCACCACCGATTCCGTTGATATTTCTATTACAAACATAGTTGTAAAATCCGTTTCGGGTATCGTTCCGGCTTTTTGTTTGGAATGGAACGTTCCGGTTTCGGTGCATTCCGGCGTTCCGTTCCGGTTTTGTACTGTTCATATTTATTTAATTATATATATGAAAAAAATAAAATATTAATTTAACAAGTATAATTTAAATTCAAGATAAATGAACTTTAAATTATACAATACAAACATAATCTCATAATTAGAAACATCTTTAAAATTCCAAAATATTATGAAAGTAAAATGTTCTGACATAATTCATCAACATACAATCCATTACAAATAATTCAATGAAATTACTTATAAATTAGTACTCTTTTTTGCCATAATTTCCAACTTTTTATCTTCAAAATACGCTGCAGAAATTGTCTTGTTTGTTGATCAACTCCTCGTGGATCGGATCTTTGCTAGTATTTAACCACACAGATACAAGTAAACAATCTTCTTTTGGCGAGAAGTTTTTACTTCTTTGTGATTTTTTAGTTGTATGAACATTAGGATCACTTTGTTGAGAAACAATCCGTCCAGTCTCACTTATAAAGTCAGTGAATGAATTTGACAAATTTGAGTCCATCTGCATAAAAAATATATTGTGTTAATTACACTAATTGATCAAAAAAATTGTAATTTTTAAATTTTGCATATTTTTTTTCACTAAATATTATTATTACTTACCTTCTTTTTTTCCTAATTATTATTATTAAATACCTCTACAACAGTTCAATACACAAAATTTATACAGTTCAATCATAGATAGCGCTCACTTCTCTATTTATTTATTTATTTATTTATCTATTAATAGCATTATAGCTACCAATTGTTCCACATTTTCCCTTCATTTTCTCTCTTCTTCACGGACAACCTGTTTCGCTTCTCCTCTCCTTCTCAAATCTTCTACTAGATCGGATTAATAACCATTTCCAGCGCTTCACATCTTTTCTACAGCAGACACCGCCCGCCCTCAAAATTATTTTTGGAAAGAAGAACCACGGATGGGTGCTTGTGTTTCCTCTTCGTACTTGGGCCACCATGAATCTCATAAGCAACTACGTCCCCAAACCGCCAAAGTTATTTCAATTCATGGTGATCTTCGCGAATACTATCTTCCTACCTTCGTTTCCCAAGTTCTCCGGTCTGAAATTGCGTCCCTCGTCTTCCTCTTCTTCATCGTCCTCATCCCCGGTTCCTCTGCAACTCTCTTATTTTTTGCCTCCGCTCACTCTGCTCTTTCTCCTCTTAGTTTTGGGCTGTACTCGAACGCAACGCCCTGCATGGAATCGAGCTGCTCCTACCGAATTGGGTCGGATTTTTCGGATCTGACCGGAATTCAAACCGGGACAAAAACATCGCCGTTTTGTCCCGGATTTTGAAGTGGAACGGGCCGTTATGGCCGTTCCGGCCGGAACGAAACGGGATTCATAACTCTGATTACAAATCTTAAAGTTAGAATCGAATATTTATCGATTGGATGCATTCGGAAGCCATTGTAAAAAAATTCAATCGAATATTTATCGATTGGATGCATTTGGAAACCATTGTAATGAATCCCATTGTAATGAATCCCAAGTCATTTATGTCAATTAAAGCTCTTCAAGCACAAACAAAGAGATTGTTTCCAATAGATGGTGAGCTATACCGACATCCTACCACCTATACTCAAGGTGTTTGTGAGTGCATTTGGAAAAAATTGAATATTTTTTAGTGTTTTTAGATTATTTGGATGTGCCGATGTCAAAAATAATTTTATAAAAAAAAAACTTATCATTTTGATGCATTTCTGAACGAAAAATACTTTCAAAAACAACCTCAACCACACTCCTAAATAGACACTCAAACATAGTAAGACCCACCACCATTGTGTATTCAAGCTTGTGTCTTAACTATCTAGAACACCAAAACATTGCATCTTTTCTTGTTTGACACTGTATTTTAAAAATATTTTTGAAAAAAACTTGAATTTTTTTATTTTAAATTAATTTTTTTGGTGTTTTTAAATCATTTTGATATATTGATGTTAAAGATATTTTTTAAAATATAAAAAAATATTTTAATACATTTAAAAAAAAACACAATAAAAAACAACCTTAATCACATTTCAAACAAACAGTTACGAACGGACAATTACATATACTTTTCATCTTAGCTGGATAAAGATTCAGGGAGCAACCGTGTAGGGGTGAAGAAAATGTTTGCCATCCTACGACTTGGACCAAACCAAATTAATTTGGAGTAAATGCAACTTCTAACCACTTTGTTTGTTTGTTTGTATGAACAATTAATTTGTCCACTAAAATTCATCCAATTAAGTTGATCATCCATCACAGTTGTAGAACAGCTTGATTCTGAGTTCTCAGATATTTAATCTTGTAGAGAATCATTTTTGTTTTTTGAAAATTCATAAACATTGATTATTAGATATAGATAACTATAACTCACTTTCTTGATGTAAAACAAAATTAATGTAGCTATCAACTTCAAATTCATTTTTTTTTTATTAAAAATAAACTCACAATCCAATAATATCTTTTTTGGGTCAAAATGTTGACAAAACAAAAAATTAACAAGATATGATTGATACTAAACTAGTTGGTCATCTTTTGTCCAACTTAAACCTATCCAACTTAAGTTTAAATATTTTAGTTATTATCAATTTCATATTTTTTTTTTCTGAATTCTTAATTTAATAATAAAATTAATAAGAAAGAGAGGGAACTTGACATCATGTCGGTGGCTTAGGTGGCAAAATTTGCTAGAAAAAGTAAATGGAGGAGCAGTTGGTTTTTTGACTGAAGGATGAAGTAGAAAGTGGGGGAAGCGGAGAACTTATCAATAGACGACTATTTTCTCATATCTTTTTTTTTATAAAAGAAATCAATTTATTGTGATAATTAGTCTGTTCATATTCTACAAATCACTCCTTTGTCGGTGATTTTCTTTTGGATCAACGTTTCCACATCCAACACACAGAACAGAAGTCTTTTTTTTTGGACTAACAGAACAGAAGTCGTAATTTGAATGAATGAAAACGCCTCCAGCCCTTCGGAGATATAAAGTGGTAGCAAAAAAATTAAAATCTGTCCAGGTCTCGGTTCAAGTTATGATGTATTTATTTTATAAGAATTTGAAATAATTGGAGTTTTATTTTCTTAACCAGCTAATAAAAATACTTAAAAAGAGGTGAAATTTACTCGAATCTGAAAAAAAAAACATCCGAAAGTTAATATAAAAACTCTCTTAAATTAAAATAAAAAATAAAAAATCATGTGCAATGTGCTCGTTTGGAAACATAACAATGTTGGAATCCTCATATTATTGTACGTTTTTTTGTATTATATTAATTTAAAAGGATGTCATCCTCAATTTATATTAAAACAATACTCACCTACTATGCACGTGGCCAATAATTTAAGATGAAACTTGAGTTTCCCCTCAATTAAACACAACAAATTGCAATATAGCTCATAATAAAACATCACAATAATTTATAATATATCAATTGCATGTCTAACACTCTTACTTCATTTTCTATATCATTAATATTTTATAAAATCTATGCAAATCTTTTGGAAGTTGATTCGAGTTGATGAAAAGAATTCAATTAAGATAGAGTAAATAATATTCTTCTTCTTTTTTATTGGAAGCATTGTATTATTACTACCACCTTTGCGTGCGTGTTTTGCGGGGCGGCGGGGTCGAGGGATGTTGATTTCACGTTTAAGACATGTCAAGATGGGCAGCACATCATGTTTAACTAGCCATGGTAAGCTCCTAACTAGGGTAAGGACGCAGGGGTAACCCTTTCCCTAGGGTGGTGGGGCTTCGAAGGTTCATCATTTTGAAAATTTAAACGTGGTTTCCGCGTTATTTTTGGATGACGTTTCAAACGCTGTTTGGTAGCTCTTTTTTTTTCTCTTATTTTAAATGAATATGATTTGATGTTCTTAAATTATTTTGATGTGTTGATATCAAAAATAATTTTTAAAAAATAAAAAAATATTATTTTAATATATTTCGATACAAAAAATACTTTAAAAAACTACGACAACAGCTCTCTCATACACCCTCAATGCAAAGAAACCATACACCCTCAATGCAAAGAAACAATCCAGGCTATCTCTTGATAGAAAGTCAAGTCACAGATTCCAACGTATAATCATAGTGTAAGTGAAAAACAAATAAAAAAACAGCGAAACCATGGACCACATCGCCTTATGTTTTATTTAAAATTTGGCGAGGGACCTGCCCTCTTAGCGGGGTTCAATTCACATGGTGGGGTACTTGCGAGTTTTGACAGATCCATTAGTTTATCCAACAAAAATCTTTTTTTTTTCCATGTGTTTTGTAAGTCTTTCGTTAAAATTAATAATCTCAGGGAGCTAGCACCAAGGATTTCTAATATAAATAGCCAACGACACAAGCTAATATGATCATCGCAAAGCAGGAGCGACCTGAGGAACACAGTATCGATTAGATACAGAGAGAGGGGGAGAGAATTTGATAATATATTTTTACGACAGCAGTGTTAGGAAATGGGGAGATGCAGATTGGGTTTTCTCGTAGGGTTTTTATGGTTTATGGCCATGAATTGCATGGCCCAAAGCAATACTCATCACTATAATTTTGTTGTAAGCCTTCACTTCTTCTTCTTCTTCTTCTTCTTTTTTAATCTATAGTAGACCTAATCGAAAATCCCATTAAATGTTTCAGATAAACGCTAGAAATATTGACTTGTTCTCTTCAAATGACACTAATAACGTTTTTTTTCTTTCTTTTAATTGCAGCTACAACAGGCCCAGTTTACAAGATTGTGCGAAACAAAGACTATGCTTACTGTGAATGGAAGTTTTCCAGGGCCAACAATACATGCTCGTAGAGGAGATACAATTTATGTCAACGTGCACAATGAAGGAGAGTACGGTGTCACCATTCACTGGTAATCTTTTTTTGTTTAGATTAAAAAAATACTATAAAAAAACAAAAAAAAAAACTTTAATTTGTACACCTTGGCGTACATTTCATTAAATCAACATTTCATTAAAATGTTTTAATGTTCTTATATTTCAGGCATGGAGTGAAGCAACCGAGGAATCCATGGTCTGATGGTCCAGAAAATATCACACAGTGCCCAATTCAGCCAGGAAAAAACTTCACATACGAGGTCATATTATCTAACGAGGAAGGAACTCTATGGTGGCATGCACATAGCGACTGGAGTCGAGCCACCGTCCATGGTGCCATTGTCATTTCGCCGGCTCGTGGAGCCACTTACCCGTTCCCTGCGCCTGATGCAGAACAAACAATTATCCTCGGTAGGCAACGAGTTCCATCATGAATTATTATTTGTGTTTCCAATCAACTATCTCAGATTTCCTTTCTAAACTTTACATTTAACTTTTCTATTTTTTTTTTTTTTTTTGCAGGATCTTGGTTTAAGGGTGATTTGAAGGAAATAATTGACGATGCTCTTGCAGCTGGTAGTGAACCTGCAATATCCAATAGTCTTACCATCAATGGTCAGCCAGGAGATCTATATCCATGCTCCGCTAGTAAGCCATGCATGCCGTAACTCTCTGAATAATTTGGAGATAGTTGGGAAAACTCACTTATCATCATCAAGACTATATTAGTTTCTCATGTTTTTCGTATCTGGTGCAGAAAACACGTACCGTTACAAGGTCAATTATGGCAAGACTTACCTTCTGCGAGTTATAAATGCCGTGATGAACGAAGAACAGTTCTTCGGAATTGCGGGACATCGCCTCACCGTTGTCGGACAAGATGCGGCATACATTAAACCTATAACCACCAGCTACATAATGATTACACCAGGTCAAACAATGGACATCTTGGTCTCAGCAAATCAGACTCCGAGCGAATACTACATGGCTTCCAGAACTTTTGCTGATGGTACTGGACCTCCATTTGATAACACCACGACTACAGCTATTCTCCAGTATAATGGCAATTATACCACCCCTTCAGCTATTCCACTCCCACCCCTACCGCGATTTAATGATTCTGCAGCTGCAGAGAGCTACACTGGCCGTGTCAGGAGTTTAGCTAGCAAAAACCACCCTATTAATGTCCCTCAATCAATTAACCGACGTCTTTACATAGCAATTGCTTTGAATCGTTCGCCTTGCACCGCGGCAACATGTGTAGACAGGGCTCGGTTTGCTGCAAGCATGAACAATGTTAGTTTTGAGGCTAAGCCGATTGATATACTGCAAGCCTACTACAGAAGTATTGATGGAGTTTTCGACAGAGATTTCCCAAGTGAGCCACCGAATTATTACAACTTCACTGCAAATATGATCAATATTGACGTCACTACAGCCACAGGAACGAAGGTGACGATGCTGAATTACGGAGAATCTGTCGAGATAGTCTTTCAAGGGACTGATTTACTAGCCGAAATGAACCATCCTATGCATTTACATGGATTTAGTTTCTACTTGGTTGGCACAGGAAAAGGTAATTTCAACAATGTTACTGATCCCAAGTCTTACAATTTGATTGATCCACCAGAAATCAACACTGTTGCACTTCCTAAGAGTGGGTGGGCTGCCATCAGATTTGTTGCCGACAATCCTGGTAAGTCCTCTGAAAGATATCTCTCGCCAGTATATCAAGTTTAACACTGGCGAGAAATCGAATATTTTAAGCACATAATGTCTTTTCCAAAGTCTTGTTGTATAGCGATGTTAAATATGGATCCAATTTTTCAGGGGTCTGGTTCATCCATTGTCATCTGGAGAGGCACTCGAGCTGGGGCATGGACACGGTTCTCATTGTGAGGAACGGCAAAACAAGGGCTACAAGTATGCGCCCTCCTCCGGCGTCCCTGCCGTCTTGCTCTTAATCCTCTGCTCACGAGTGGATCAAATGATTGTTTAATCAAGATTTAACTGTTTGATTTTTTTTTTTATTGAAGCATTGATTTGAATAAATCCTTTCGAAGGAACATTTCATGTGTAACTGTATTGTAATATTAGTTTTCTTGATGGGCAATTGTCAACCTTTTCTTGGCTTTTAATTATAAAGGAATTTCTTGCATAAAGCCGCTTTATTTCCTTTTACACTCCATGTCGGTATTTAAATTTATGTGCCTATGAAATCATTATTAGAAAATTGAAAAAAACTATGGAAAATTTCACCGGAGATCTCTAATGAAAATACAAACAAAATAATTTCATTATAGTAACTAAAATTATGATGAAATTGAAAAAATAAAAATTCTAACACCAATTTAAAACATCAGTAATGTTGATGAAATTACCAACAAAAAAATCATTTTTAATCTCAAATGAATTAAAACTTGACGGTTCTTCTTCTCCATACCATTTTTTCTTCTTTTTCAAAACAATAATTCCTCTCTCCCATTTAATTCACAAATTCAGCCACCCCCTTCACAAATTCAGCCACCCAACCTGTTGGCATCGAACTTCTCTCTCTTAGTTCCATTTATGGTCAAGCTCCACTCCACCATATAAGCAAGCCCATATTTTTTTTTGTAAGCTATTTATATTTTAAGTGAATTCATTGAGATTCATTTGTAGTATTTGTTGTTTGCTTTTGCTTGTCAATCTAAGTGTTTTAAAGATTTTTCCTAGAAAATTTTTCCAACGAATTTGAAGTTGATTATGATAACAGGTTATAAGAGGTCATTGAATTGTGATATCATAGTTTACAGGATACATTGATTTTATTCAAATTATATTGGTATCAATATATGAATTAGAGTACATCATCACTATGGAATGATTGAAATAAATAAAATAGGTACATTTTACAGTATCATTGATGTTTTTACTTTTGAAAAACAATATCAACAAATACACTATTTTCTTTATAAAAAATTATAATACAGTTGATTGGTTATCCATTATGAAAACTATTAGAATATGTAAAGCATATCTTATGTAAAGCATATCTTCTATTTATAGCATGTGTAATTATCCTATTTAGCATAGCTACATTATAGCCGAAGGACTCTCCCAAAACATTGTATAAATCACATTGTATTCTCAATGAAAATCAGGCAGATTGTTCTTCTCAATATCATCTCTTATCATGGTATCAGAGCAAAATTAGGTTAATTTCTTTTGCTAAACCTAGCTGCCGCATTATTTCCCTCACTATCTATTCTCCTGCACTCTGTTAATTCTACAAAATTAACCAACAATGGCAGACCAATCAGAAAACACAGAGATCAATCTCACAGCCTCTCTTGCCTCTACCCCCACCAAACCTCATCACTCTCATCCTGCCCTCACAGTCTCAAATATTGCTACTTTCATCAAAGTCACACTAGACATTGAGAAGGGGCAATATATCACATGGTCTGAACTCTTCAAGATACATGCCAGAGCATATCAAGTTCTCGATCACATCATCCCTACTTCAACAGACAAGATGAAATTTCAAGACACGGATCCTGACCTTTGGTCCCGTGTTGACGCCATTGTTCTCCAATGGATCTACAACACCATCTCGGAGGACCTTCTGAACACCATACTGGAAAGGGACTCCACTGCCGAAAATGCATGGAATCGGTTAAAAGATATATTCTCTGATAATAAAAATTCCAGAGCACTTTACCTGGAACAAGAGTTTTCCAGATCAAACGGTAAAAAATAATGCAAAAGAACTTTCCTTTAAAAAAGAAAACAAAACAAGAATCAGCAAAATGAGGACATACTTTTCAATAGAAATGAAGTTCTCTCGTAGCTGATTAATCGTCTTCTGAGAGAAGGACAACGATTCCAATCCAGATTGTGCTTGTTCCACCTTCATTTTTACATTATTTAAAATAATTAACACATCAAAATAGAAAATTCGAAACAACAAAAAATCAACAAGCAATAATTAATTAAATCTGTAATTCTGTGACAAGAGTACCTGCTCCGCTACCATTGTACTAAGTTGCGCATCATTAGCCTAACAAAAAACGATAAAAAAAAATACTCATATCAATTTAATTGAAATATGATCCATAAAAAAGTTGCAAAAAGAAAGGGTGAATTTGATCGAAATGCAGTTACTTGTTGTCGAGTAATGTAATCGGATTTGATAGAAGCAATAGATTGAAGAAGCTCTGGAAGCGGTAACAGTTTCGCCACCTCACGCACGGCTGTTTCTTTCGCTTCGATGCCGAGATCCTCCTCCATCATTTTAGATTTCTAGCACAGAATTACACGCAAAGTAACAGAGAGCAAACAGAAACTGAGTGCATGTGTATGTGTGTGAGAGAGGAAATTTGGCTTAGGAATTGAATTCTGTTATGACTGTGAACGGAAATGGAGGAAGATGAACAGGAGACTGAAGAAAATGTTGATTTTTTTCTGAGAGAAGGAACCGCACGTTTTTCATAGAGTTTGTTTTTAAAATATTTTTTATTTAAAAATATATTAAATTTTTTTTTTATTATATTATTCTATCAAAATAATTTAAAAATATTAAAAAAATATTAATTTTAAATAAAAAATATTAATATTTTTAAAAGCGTTTTTGAATTTTTTACCAAACATCCCCTAAACGACTCGTCGCTGGAAGCCGAGCCTCCCTTGATCTGTAGCGTTCATACGCCGTTTGTTTGCCGGAAAATGATTTCTTTTTTAAAAGTGAATTTCAGAGAAAGTGAATTCCGATGTTTGGCAGTGTTATGAAAAATAAACTGGAAAACACTTTCTAGTATTTGTTTGTGTCATGGAAAATGAACTGAAAAATAATTTATTAATAATTTTTTTTTTCAAGTTTATCAAATATATATAAAATATTTAATATACAATATTTAATCACTTAAAATAAAAAAATGAAATCTAAAAAGTATAATGATGAAATTTTTTATTATATCCTATATTCATACATAGCTTATTTTATAAAATATATCAATATATGACTAACTTTCCCAAATATTGTCAAACACTGGAAAGTGAGGAAACTGAATTCCAGGAATTCAGATTCCTTGAAACAAACAAGGCATTAGAAGTGAGACGACTTGCATATCAGCATTGGTATCATTTTGGACATGAAAAAATATATATAATAAAATCCATGGGGACAAGTAATTTACTTAGTTTTTTTTTTATAAATCCAAAATTTTATTTCTTTCGAGGTTTTAAGAGCGTTGAATTATGCATTGCTGTTATTTTTGTAGAGATTTTTCTATGATAATTGAAAGTTGAGCAATTAAATTTATTACAAGGAGAAAGTGTGAGAAATAAAGGGAATATGAAAGTCAAAAGGTAAGACTTTTTATTTAGAAAATTTGAGAGAAAGGGATTAAGATTTTTTATGATTAGAAAAATACTCCTTTATATATATATATATATATATATATATATATATATATATATATATATATATATATATATATATATATATATATATATATATATATTTGTTTCACATGACTTTTTAATTTTTATTTTGATACAAAAAAATTCCATATCTCGAAAAATATATTTTATAGTAAACAAATAAAACCCTAGTTGTTATAGTTTTACATTACATTTAAAAGAGGTAAGATATTTTGAGTATTATAAATTTCTTGCAGCTAACTCTCAAATCTTTTTTAGAAAACTATATAGATATAAAGTTTTTAATTAATTCTTATTATTGAAATATCCGAATCATAGAGAGGATCATAAAGTAACTTTTATTCTCTATATTACATAATAATTAATTTTAATTATCAAATCAATTAACTTATATTTGAAAAAGAAAGACTATGGAATACACAATCTTAAGACATGTTTACTTATGTATGATTAAAAACAAAATTAAATGATTCGTAATTTGTGTGTGGCAAAGCCATAAGAGTAATCCATACTTGAAACCCATGCACATTAAACTGTTACTTGCTGGATTTCGGTTGTCAATAGCAACGTGATTCAAAAATATTTTTGAGAAAAAGTGAATTTTTATTATTATTTTAAATTAAAAAATAATATGTTTAGATCATTTTTAAATGTTGACGTCAATTTTTTTTAAAAAATATCATTTTAATATATTTATAAACAAAAATTATTTTTAAAAACAACTTATTCAAAATCACAATTTTTTCATGAATTCCAGGTGCAGTCATAAACGATACAAGCTCGTGGTTATTTTCAATCCACTAACAAGGATTCCAAGGTTACACAAACACATGCATTAATCACACCACAGATTTTAATCCATCATAATCATAAGCCACCTGAAATCCAACGATCAGTGTAATTTTTTTAACTGATATTAATCTTTAATATTAGATTTATTGAAAGTGTAATTTTATAATTTTGTTTTTTTTGTTTTTATAACCCAAATAGCAGTTTTAACAAGTTAATATGGGTTGACATATATTATTATTTTGGTTATTTTTTTAATTGATTTAGTTCATTATGTAATATTAGATTGGTTGAAAATTGGACTTCATATTTTTTCTTCTATTATCTAAATAAATCACATTATTTTTATTTTTATAATATCAATACATTAAAATATATAAAAATAATTTTAAATAAAAAAAACTCATTTTTCTTGTCAAATAATATTTGGGCTAAGTTTTCAAACTCTATCATAATAGAGCCTAAGATGGAGATAGTTTTTTTATATATATATTTATAGATTAAACTCTTAAAAACTCTTTTGATTTTAAAATTATTTGAGAATTGTACAAGATTTATTAAGAAAAAGGACTATATTGAAAAGTTTATAAATGTTAGTTAATGTTTGATATTGTGATGATGATTATTTTTTAAAATGTATTTTTATAAAAATATATTAAAATAATATATATTTTTTGAATTTATTCTTGAGATCAACACATCAAAATGATCTAAAAATATAAAAAAATAAAAAAATAAATAATAGGCGCGCGCACACACATATATATATATCTTAATGCTAACCAAATAAAACTATTGTGATTAATTCAGGTGGGATTTTATAATAAAGAAAAGTGATAGAAAGTACTAAATTAAACACTAAATATAATCTATTAATATAACAAGGGAAAAAGATGGAATATTGCCACCACGATTGTGACCTGTTTTCGAATGATATCTGGCAAAAATAAAATAAAATGAATAGCCCTGATGCTTCTTTCTACTTTTAAATCATTTTCCTTAATTAAATAACGATTATGTTTGTTTATATATATATATGCTTCTTTCTACTTTTAAATCATTTTCTTTAATTAAATAACGATTATGTTTGTTTTTATATATATATATATATATATATATATATATATATATATATATATATATATATATATATATATATATATATATATATATATATTGTTGTTGTTAATTCTTGGAGCAAAATCACCATAGAAGAAATCTCTTATTATGATCACGCATGGGATTAAAATTGGTTGGTTTGCTTAATTTTTAGGAAAATTGAGTAATTATGGCAATTTTTACAGTTTTTTTTTCAAGACATCATAATTATAATGGCTTTAGATTATGAGCTATGAATTATTTTATTGTATGATATCACTGAGGAGATTATTTATTATTTTGTAACTATCTTAATTTCTATATATTATTGCTAAAATCACCACTTCGGCTTGCTGCTTTTCTGGGGAGAAATCTTTGAACTTGTGCGATTTCTTCTGAAGTTTCTGGGATAGTTTTATTAATGCTCATGCTGGGATTTTTTTATCTGATCATCGGCTTGCTTTCAAGAAGCTGTTGCCGAGATGATTTCTCAGCCCATGCAGCCACCATCGACGGTTTTGCTTATCAATCACTGGTATAAATTGTTTTCTGAGATTTTATTTAATAATTTAATTTTTTAAATGAGATGATTTTTTAATATGGTATTAGAGTTTTATAACTCAGCAATTATAAATTTAAATCTTATCATCCTTAATATATTTGATAAAAATCAATCAAAAAATAATAAGAATATATATCCTAAGAATTTTCCATCGCACGAATTTCCTCAGGCTCGGCCATGGGGGAGATAAATTCTTGAAGAGATCGGGCTGTGATTGAAACAAAAGTGGTGAGGCCTACTTTAGAGACACAGCCTGAAAGATTCAAAGCCCATTTTTCTGCAAAGAAAAACACCTTGGAAAAGACTAGCAATAAGTACATCAAAATATTAACGTCGAAATTATTTTTAAAAGTAAGTTTTATTTAAAAATATATTAAAATAATATATTTTTTAAAAATTATTTTTAATATTTCATGATTTAAAAATATTAAAAAAAAATTTCTTCAAAAACACAGTTCTATATCTAATGCAGGAGGTTCAGATGTTTTCCTAAGAGATTGGAATATTTATAACATTTGTAGAAGGTACCAAGGCACCTCCAAACTTCTCAACTTCTGATTTATAGGATAAAAAAACTAAAAAAAAAAATCTCTTCCTGTTTTTCCAGCAACATTTAAAATATGCCAGCCTAGCTCGCCATGGTGTGGACAACACCAAGGACAAGCTAGGTGCTTGTCTCACCCTTGTTAAGTATAAAAATAAAAATATGCCAGGACAACAACAACAACAAGGACAAGCTACGAGGAACATGAGTTGGCGTGCCATGAGCTTAAAAACAAATATATTTTGGTTCTTAAATTTTAAAAATCATGTTAATTATATAATTTTAATATCTCAAAAAAAATTATATTTACTTTTGGTACAATTTTTTTTTTTTAGTTTTTAATTGAGAGAAGAGAGAGAGAGAGGGATGGTTATTTTTTGCTGTTGATTTAAACTTTCAAGACATGCAAATACACATAGCATCATGTCGGTAGAGATGATTATTTTTGGTTCGGTTTTATTTTTATCTATAAAAACCAATTTTTTTTTTCAAAACTGGTTCCGGTTCAGTTATTTTAACTAAAAAATGAAAATAATTTTCGTTTCTTTTGATTTTTTTTTTTTACTTTAAACTACCATTGCATATATAAAATAATGATTTTAAGTGTCTTGGAATTTCTACAGTTCATGGTTTTTTTTTTCCACGTCGATACAATTCCAACATAACATTGTGCTTTTACTGTTACCGCTGCAATCCATCAACATTCAGGATGTGAAGAGCATGGAGTATACGTACCTCATCTGGGGGCCATCATCTACCATAAGCCATAAAATATGTCGTGACAAAACAAAATTATTTTGACATAGTATATAAAAATGATCTAAAAATAATAAAAAAATTAATTTAAAATAAGAGATAAAAATATATATTTTTTAATTTTTTCAAAAACACTTTGAAAATATAGTTACATACATTTTTTTAGACTAGACAGACAATGAGAAACTACTAATCTATGAATATTGAGATCCTTTGCTTAAAAAAACAATCATGGAACCCAGCTAAAATAATCAGGGGGCTAAAATAATCAAGTACATGAAATAAAAAAACTCATGTGAACCTTCTAAATCTGGTCTAATATTTAAAACTCATAACCTATAAAATTAATTCTACACTTGGGACTTCAATTTGAAGACTTAGTTCATGACTAATTTGATTTTGAAAAATGAAATCATGAAAAAAGAAAAAAACTTACAAAAAAAATTAGCAACAAAAAGAATATATGATAAAATTTAATAGAAAAAACCAAAAAGGATGAAATTGTAAAAACATATATGTATATTACAACAACTCTCTAAGTAACCTTCAAATCTAAAACAAAATCAAAGTAAAATGATAAAAAAAAAACCTTTCAAGAGAGTTATGTTGATTTTGTCTTTAAGAGCAACAAAGTAATTGTGTTGTTTTGAAAAAAAATGAAAAGATCAAAATGCCCCCAAGTAATAGACATTATATTATTTTTTTATGATTAAATTAGTTATTTTATTGTGTTAAGAAATTAAAATAACCAATCTAACCCTGATTAAGTTTTAAAGACAATTTATCATGGTGAAAATACCAACTTACCCCAAACACCTAGTTCAATTTATCATGGTGAAGATTTTGATCAGTTTCATAGTTATTTACACTTTCTTATTTCTTGTCGGAAAAAATTAATTTTTATTTTTTATTAATTAATTTTGATATTTTTATATTATTTTCATGTACTAATATAAAAAATTATTTAAAAAAAAATATATAAAAAAAATATTATTTTAATATATTTCTAAATAAAATATATTTTTAAAAATAATCCCAGCTACACTTCCAAAACATCTTCGAGACTCAATTTTCACAGTACAAATTCAATTCAGTCTTTACTTGTTCATATTCCCATCAACCCTTTTGAATTGGTCTACATCTCTTTTGAATAGGATTATCGCTACTTTCCCACTTCTAGAAAATTGAAAAACACACAGAATATCCCATCCATATTTAGGGCATGTTTGGGAGAGCGGTTGTATTTGTTTTTGAAAATATTTTTTATTTAAAAATACATTAAAATAATATGTTTTATTTTTTAAAAATTATTTTTGATATCTACACATCAAAATAATTTAAAAACATAAAAAAAATTTCATTTAAAAAAAATAGAGAAAATAACGATACAATTGTATTCCCAAACAGGCTTTTAGATTTTTTTTTTTATCGGCGTTTGAATTGATGACAGTTTCTGATGAAGAACTATCATCGGCAAGTTTGTTTGGCGAAGATCGTAGTTCCGTTACTATTTTTGCTAGCAATTCATCAGCAAATCACATTTTACCATCCATTTTTCATCAGCAAATCTATCAGAAAATAAATTCATGATGGAATTTCAGTCGTTGATTTTGTGAAAAATGCCAAAATCCTCTGTAAATTTTCAACGCAATAGGTGTGAAACTCTCAATGAAAAAGCCAATGGAATAGACCTTTCCATCACCGATCCCGTTGATATTCTGACTACAAATCTTAAAGTTAGAATCGAATATTTATCGATTGGATGCATTCGGAAACCATTGTAAAAACTTTCGGTGCATGTTTAAAATGTATAGTCGTTTTTAAAAATTATTTTTATTTAAAAATATATTATAATAATATTTTTTACAAAATTATTATGCAGATCACTGAAGAGGGGTTTGACTCAACGAAAAAGTTAGCTAAACGTTGATAAAAATATCGTGTTTCGCATTTCATAAGTGGCAAACTATTTTGTAAATGATAGTATTTTTTTCCATTAAAATGATATTTCAAATTTTTTAATTCGAACTCGAAACCTGCTATGTAGATCGTAAATTCTCTGTCATTATATCACATTTATCAGAGACTAAACATGTTTATCATTAAAACAAAACTACAAAGTAGTTAATTTGAGAATATTAATTGATGGGTTTTGTACAACCCAATGAGAATATCATTTCTTTGTTAATTTTGTTTTCTGTTTTGAGGATAGGTGATATTCCACCTATCATACCATAGCTTTTTCCCAATTCCATGAACATTTTGATCATTTTCATAGTTATTTACACTTTCTGAATTCTTGTGGCGGTTTCTACAAGCCTAAACACCCCTGGTTCTTGAAACATTGCGGCTCATTTTTCGCAGTACAAATTCAATTCAGTCTTTACTTGTTCATATTCTCATCAACCCTTTTGTATTAGTCTCCATCTCTTATGAATATGATTATCGCTACTTTCCCACTTCTAGAAAATTGAAAAACACACAGAATATCCCATCCGTATTTATATTTTTTTTTTTATCGACGTCTGAATTGTTGATAGAGTTTTTGATGAAGAACTATCATTGATAAGTTTTTGCTTGCAATTTAAATATTTATAGAATGATGATGGTTATTTGCGCCAAAAAATCATATTTTACCATCCATTTTTCATCTATCTGAAGATAAATTCATTATGGAATTTCAGTCGTTGATTTTGCGAAAAATGCCAAAATCCTCTGTAAATTTTCAACGCAAAAGGTGTGAAACTCAATGAAAAAGCCGATGGAATAGACCTTTCCATCACCGCTTCCGTTGATATTTCTATTACAAATCTTAAATTTAGAATCGAATATTTATCGATTGGATGCATTCGGAAGCCATTGTAAAAAATTTCAATCGAATATTTATCGATTGGATGCATTCGGAAACCATTGTAATGAATCCCAAGTCATTTATGTCAATTAAAGCTCTTCAAGCACAAACAAAGAGATTGTTTCCAATAGATGGTGAGCTATACCGACATCCTACCACCTATACTCAGGGTGTTTGTGAGTGCATTTGGAAAATTTTGAAATTTTTTTAGTGTTTTTAGATTATTTGGATGTGCTGATGTCAAAAATAATTTAAAAAAAATAAAAAAATATCATTTTGATGCATTTCTGAACGAAAAATACTTTCAAAAGCAACTTCAACCACACTCCCAAATAGACACTCAAACACAGTAAGATCCACCACCACTGTGGATTCAAGCTTGTGTCTTAACTATCTAGAACACCAAAACCCTGCATCTTTCTTCTTGTTTGACACTGTATTTTAAAATATTTTTGAAAAAAAATAATTTTATTTTATTTTAAATGAATTTTTTTTATGTTTTTAAATTATTTTGATATATTAATATATATATATTAATATTAAAGATGTTTTTTAAAAAATAAAAAAATATTTTAATATATTTAAAAAAACACAATAAAAAACAACCTCAATCACATTTGAGATACTTAAGGACAATTACATATACTTTTCATCTTAGCTAGATAAAGATTTAGTCACAGGGAGCAACCGTGTTGGGGTGAAGAAAATGTTTGCCATCCTACGACTTGGACCAAACCAAATTTGGAGTAAATGCAACTTCTAACCACTTTGTGTGTTTGTTTGTATGAACAATTAATTTTGTCGACTAAAATTCATCCAATCAAGTTGACCGTCCATCACGGTCGTAGAACAACTTGATTCTGAGTTCTCAGATATTTAATCTTGTAGAGAATCATTTTTGTTTTTTGAAAATTCATAAACATTGATTATTAGATATAGATAACTACAAGTCACTTTCTTGATGTAAGACAAAATTAATGTAGCTATCAACTTCAAATTCATTTTTTCTTTATTAAAAATAAATTCACAATCCAAAAACTAATTATCAAATCTCTTTTTTGGGTCAAAATGTTGACCAAACAATAAAATTAACAAGATATGATTTTTTTTTTAATAACCGGGGTGTCCGGGTCAGCTTACACACATCATAACTAATCCTCGGCTCACTGAACATTCTGCAAGCTCAATAAGCATTTAAGGCACTGCGGAGATGACAGATATGCCTGACAAGACTTCAACTTGGAATGAGATGAAAGGAGAAGCTCTTCTTGACCACCGGACCAATACCCTGCTGGCTATTAACAAGATATGATTGAGACTAAACTAGTTGGTCATCTTTTGCTCAACTTAAACCTATCCAACTTAAGTTTAAATATTTTAGTTATTATCAATTTCATTTTTTTTTTAATTTCTGAATTCTTAATTTAATAATAAAATGGATAAGAAAGAGAGGGAACTTGACATCACTAAAAAATATCGATCACGTCGGTGGCAAAATTTGCTAGAAAAAGTAAATGGAGGAGCAGTTGGTTTTTTGACTGAAGGATGAAGTCGAGAGTGGGGGAAGCGGAGAACTTTTAGAATTTTGATTAATTCAATTACGCCGACAGAATTATCAACAAGATTTTTATTGATTTTTGTTTTATTTTATTGCAATTTTCATTGAAAATTGTGGACCGAAAATATTTCATTGTTGTTTGTTAATTCTCTGATAATGTTCATTTATTAGGGTTTACGTCCTATATATATATATATATATATATATATCAAAACCTAATTTTAATTTTCAATTTAAATAAAGTGATTAAAAATCTTATATTTGTGACAACCAAAAAAATTAGATTGAAGACGGGAAATATAATATTTTATTATAAAAATGCCTAAAAAGAGGTGAAATTTAGTAAAATCTGAAAAAAAAAACATCCAGAAAGTTAATATAAAATACTCTCTTAAATTAAAATAAAAAATAAAAAATAAAAAATCATGTGCAATGTACTCGTTTGGAAACATAACAAGGCTGGAATCCTCATATTATTGTACGTTTTTTTTTTTTTTTTTTGTATTCTGTTAATTTAAAAGGATGTCATTCTCAATTTATATTAAAACAATACTCACCTGCCATGCACGTGGCCAATAATTTAAGATGACACTTGAGTTTCCCCTTGATCAAACACAATAAATTGCAATATAGCTTATAATAAAACATCACAATACTTTATAATATAACAATTGCATGTCTAATACTCTTCCTTCATTTTCTATATCATTAATATTTTATAAAATTTATGCAAATCTTTTGGAAGTTGATTCGAGTTGATGAAAAGAATTAAATTAAGATAGAGTAAATAATATTCTTCTTCTTTTTTAATGGAAGCTTAATATTATTACTACCACCTTTGCGTGCGTGTTTTGCGGGGGGTAGGGGCGAGGGATGTTGATTTCACGTTTAAGACATGGTCAAGATGGGCAGCACATCGTGTTTAACTAGCCATGGTAAGTTCCTAACTAGGGTAAGGACTCAGGGGTAACCCTTTCCCTAGGGTGGTGGGCTTCGAAGGTTCATCTTCATCATTTTGAAAATTCAAACGTGGTTTCCGCGTTATTTTTGGATGGCGTTTCAAACGCTGTTTGGTAGTTTTTTATTTTTTTTTTATTTTAAATGAATATAGTTTGATATTCTTAGATTATTTTAATATGCTGATATCACAAATAATTCTTAAAAAATAAAAAAAATATCATTTTAATATATTTCAGCATGAAAAACACTTTAACAAAATTACAACAACATCTCTCCCAAACAACCTCGTATGAAAAGAAACAATCCAGGCTATCTCTTGATAGAAAGTCAAGTCACAGATTCCAACATATAATCATAGTGTAAGTGAAAAAAACAGCGAAACCATGGACCGCATCGCCGAATGTTTCATTTAAAATTTGGCGAGGGACCTACCCTCTTAGCTGGGATCAATTCCCATGGTGGGGTTCTTGCGTGTTTTGACAAATCCGTTAATTTTATCCAAGTTAATATCTTTTTCTCCATGTGTTCTGTAAGTCTTTCGTTGAAAGTTCAAACATCTAATTTATTGAGATCTTGACAAGGTAAAATTAATAATCTAAGGGAGCTAGCACCAAGGATTTCTAATATAAATAGCCAACGACACAAGCTAATATGATCATCACAAAGCAGGAGCGACCTGAGGAACACAGCATCGATTATATACAGACAGAGGGGGAGAGAATTTGATAATATATTTTTACGAAAGCAGTGTTAGGAAATGGGGATATGCAGATTGGGTTTTCTCGTGGGGTTTTTATGGTTTATGGCCATGGATTGCATGGCTCAAAGCAATACTCATCACTATAATTTTGTTGTAAGCCTTCACTTCTTATGCTTGCATGCTTCTTCTTCTTCTTCTTTTTTAATCGATAGTTGACCTAATCGAAAATCCCATTAAATGTTTCAGATACACGCTAGACGTATTGACTTGTTCTCTTCAAATGATACTAATAACGTTTTTTTCTTTTCTTTTAATTGCAGCTCCAACAGGCCCAGTTCACAAGATTGTGCGAAACAAAGACTATGCTTACTGTGAATGGAAGTTTTCCAGGGCCAACAATACATGCTCGTAGAGGAGATACAATTTATGTCAACGTGCACAATGAAGGAGAGTACGGTGTCACCATTCACTGGTAATCTTTCTTTATTTAGATAAAAAAAATACCATAAAAAAACAAAAAAAATACTTTAATTTATAGACCTTGACGTACACTTCATTAAATCAACAATTGTCTAGATATGAAGGTCCAAGCGAGCCTAACATTTGTTTTAATGTTCTTATATTTCAGGCATGGAGTGAAGCAACCGAGGAATCCATGGTCTGATGGTCCAGAAAATATCACACAGTGCCCAATTCAGCCAGGAAAAAACTTCACATACGAGATCATATTATCTAATGAGGAAGGAACTCTATGGTGGCATGCACATAGCGACTGGAGTCGAGCCACGGTCCATGGTGCCCTTGTCATTTCGCCGGCTCGTGGAACCACTTACCCGTTCCCTGCGCCTGACGCAGAACAAACAATTATCCTCGGTAGGCAACGAGTTCCATCATGAACTATTATTTGTTCAAAAAAGAGATTTTCCGATCAACTATCTCAGATTTCCTTTCTAAACTTTACATTTAACTTTTCTAATTTTTTTTTTGCAGGATCTTGGTTTAAGGGTGATTTGAAGGAAATAATTGACGATGCTCTTGCAGCTGGTATTGGACCTGAAATATCCAATAGTCTCACCATCAATGGTCAGCCAGGAGATCTATACCCATGCTCCGCAGGTAAGCCATGCATGCCGACTCTCTGAATAATTTGGAGATAATTGGGAAAACTCAATTATCATCATCAAGACTATATATATTAGTTACTCATGTTTTTCATATCTGGTGCAGAAAACACGTACCGTTACCAGGTCAATTATGGCAAGACTTACCTTCTGCGAGTAATAAACGCCGTGATGAACGAAGAACAGTTCTTCGGAATTGCGGGACATAGCCTCACAGTTGTTGGACAAGATGCGGCATACATTAAACCTATAACCACCAACTACATAATGATCACACCAGGTCAAACAATGGACATTTTGGTCTCAGCAAATCGGACTCCGAGCGATTACTACATGGCTTCCAGAACTTTTGCTGATGGTAATGGACCTCCATTTGATAACACCACGACTACAGCTATTCTCCATTATAATGGCAATTATACCACCCCTTCAGCTATTCCACTCCCACGCCTACCACGATTTAATGATACTGCAGCTGCAGCCAACTACACTGGTCGTATCAGGAGTTTGGCTAGCAAAAAACACCCCATTAACGTCCCTCAATCAATTAACCGGCGTCTTTACATTGCAATTGCTTTGAATTTTCTGCCTTGCACGGCGGCAACATGCGCAAACAGCACTCGGCTTGCTGCAAGCATGAACAACGTTAGTTTTGAGGCTAAGCCGATTGATATATTGCAAGCCTACTACAGAAGTATTAATGGAGTTTTCGACAGAGATTTCCCAAGTGAGCCACCGAAGTATTACAACTTCACTGGAAATATGACCAGTATTGACGTCACTTCAGCTCAAGGAACAAAGGTGACGATGTTGAATTACGGAGAATCTGTCGAGATAGTCTTTCAAGGGACTAATTTACTGGCCGAAATGAACCATCCTATCCATTTACACGGATTTAGTTTCTACTTGGTCGGCACAGGAAAAGGTAACTTCAACAATGTTACTGATCCCAAGTCTTACAATTTGATTGATCCACCAGAAATCAACACTGTTGCACTTCCTAAGAGTGGGTGGGCTGCCATCAGATTTGTTGCCGACAATCCTGGTGAGTCCTCTGAAAGATATCTCTCGCCAATATATCAAGTTTTCTAGTCCACATATAGCTTAACACTGGAGACAAATCGAATATTTTAAGCACATAATGTCTTTTCCAAAGTCTTGTTGTATAGCGATGTTAAATAATGGATCCAATTTTTCAGGGGTCTGGTTCATCCATTGTCATCTGGAGAGGCACTCGAGCTGGGGCATGGACACGGTTCTCATTGTGAGGAACGGCAAAACAAGGGCTACAAGTATGCGCCGTCCTCCGGCGTCCCTGCCATCTTGCTCTTAATCCTCTGCTCACGAGTGGATCAAATGATTGTTTAATAAGGATTTAACTGTTTGGATATTTTATTTTTTTATTGAAGCGTTGATTTGAATAAATCCTTTAGAAGGAACATTTCATGTGTAACTGTAATGTAAGATTGGTTTTCGTGATGGGCAATTGTCAACCTTTTCTTGGCTTTTAATTATAAAGGAATTTCTTGCATAAAGCCGCTTTATTTCCTTTTACACTCCATGTCGGTATTTAAATTTATGTGCCTATGAAATCATTATTAGAAAATCGGAAAAAAACTATGGAAAGTTTCACCGGAGATCTCTAATGAAAATACAAACAAAATAATTTCATTATAATAACTAAAATTATAATGAAATTGAAAAAATAAAATAAAAACTCTAACAGCAATTTAAAACATCTGTAATGTTGATGAAATTACCAACAAAAAATTCATTAATAATCTCAAATGAATTAAAACTTGACGGTTCTTCTTCTCCATTCCATTTTTTCTTCTTTTTCAAAACAATAACTCCTCTCTCCCATTTAATTAGCAAATTCAGCCACCCCCTTCACAGATTCAGCCACCCAACCTGCTGGCATCGAGCTTCTCTCTCTTAGTTCCATTTATGGTCAAGCTTCACTCCACCAAATAAGCAAGCCCATATTTTTTTTTTGTAAGCTATTTATATTTTAAGTGAATTCATTGAGATTCATTTGTAGTATTTGTTGTTTGCAGTAGCCATGATGTTTTTACTTTTGAAAAACAATATGAACAAATATATTTTACATACGCTATTTTAATACAGTTGAATGGTTATCCATTATGAAAACTAAATCCAGAAGACGTCTCCAAATTGAAGATGATAACAATGAATTGATTGAGCGAGATGGTGTATTTCAAATGGATTACTTGTTGATCCATATCTAGTTGCTTCATACACCAAGCTAAAAAACACAATTTTTCATGCTGATGAAAATTATTATATTATTGTTAATAAGTTAAATAATAGATTGAGTATTAGTTGTCATAACGAAGTGCATGAAGATGATAAAAGCAACCATCTGTTTTCTTTAATTCAAAAAAGAAAAAGAAGGCGAATGTGATGATGATGAAAGAGGACGAAATGATGAAAATGAAAGAGGACGAGGGTTCCCAGTAAAAACATGTGCAATTGCAGTAGATGTGACCCAACAACGTGTAATAAAAACAAAATAAAAAGCATGCGTGATTTCTTTAGATGCGAGAAACTCATATACTGAAAAATATATTTTGTAGATTAACGAGTAAAATCCTTGTTATTTTATGTTTTTATAAAAAATACATGTTTTGATTTAAAATTAAAATCTGCTGTTCAGATTATAAACTTTTTGCCATCATATTATGAAAAGCTTGGTACTATGTGGGATAGTACTAAATGGAGTAAAAAATAACTCCCAGTTAAGAGAGTATAGAAATGATAATAAACCCGAATGCAGACAAACAAAACTTGTGTGTTTGTGACACGTTCATGCATGTGAACGAGAAAGAGAGCTAGAGGGAGCCAATAGGTCCTTGCCATTATATTCGGTGTCTATTTTATGTTTGCAATTTCCTTTTCTTTCTTTCTTTTTCCTGACTCTGGTTACAGTTTTGTATGTAAACTTGAAGTTCCATGATTGCAATCACCTGCTCCAAAAACCAGGGTAAAGTCTTACTTGCACTTATGATTTCAAGTTGTGGTGAGATTTCTCTAAAACAGGCATGGTTGGATACGATTGGGGTGTTTGACACAACGTTTCAAAAATATTTTTGAAAAATATTAAAAATATATATTTTTATTTTTTACTTTAAATTAATTTTTTTTGTGTTTTTAGATCATTTTCATGTGCTGTTATCAAAAATAATTTTAATAAAAATAAAAAAATCATTTGGATATATTTTTAAACAAAAAACACATTTAAAAATAACATTAACCACACTCTCAAACACGAAATAAACATAGCAGCAAAGTAACAACATCCTAAAATAGCATATGTTCATTCAAACATGCCTCGTAGAGAGTGGAAAGAAAAGTGGTGGAGGTGTTCGTGGGATTTGGAGGAGGTGAAAGGGATTGTTTATATATATATAGTAATGTGAAAGATTTATTAAAATACATGCTTAGCCATTTAGAGGATGACCACCATGAAAAGATAATTTTTTTTTATAGAAAGAAGTACATATAAAAAAAGAACTAGAAATATATTTAATATTTATTAAAATACCATCATTTGGTATTTGTTCAACTTCAAATACAGTACAGTCAGTACTAATATGAAGATCATTACTTGTGTAAAAAAAATGAGATTCACTATGATATACTTTGATGGAATTGTCGGTGGGATATTAATGATGGAATAACCGATAGTATATTTTAATGGAATCGCTGATGGAATATTTGTAAAATATTTATTATCCTCAATCGATAAAATATATTAATGAAATTATAGTCGGTGTTTTTCGTTAGTATAATTACAATCGGTGGGGTTAATACTAATGGAATCATTGATGAAAAAAACATTACATTGCAATTCGCGGGGTTTATGTATCTTCTCATCTCTTGTAGACTCTTTTTTTTCCCCTTTCTTTGTTTCTTTCTTTTTTTGCCATGTAATAATAAATCTAATTAGCCGTAATAGTATAGTGGTATTGGATTTGCAGTTTCAGCTTATTGTTATCCATAGGGGGCTATATATTTAGTGTTGTTTTTATGAAGTAACCATCTAATCTAAAAGCTTGATCTCAGAATATGATTTATATTATTTTTTTAATATATTCCCTTAAGTGAAAGCCATTTGGGCTTGAAACTTGTACAAAGCTCACATTACCTTCACTACTAAAAATGGGGAGTGCGTTTGCAGCGGGACGTGTCCGTTACAAACAAAAAAGGAGTCCGTTGCAAATATTTATTTGCAATGGACTTTGCAACGGACAGCGTTCGTTGTAAATCCATGGATGCAAATTAATTTGCAACCGATTATCCGTTGCAAATTAATTTGCAATGGATATTCCGTTGCAAATTCAAACTTTGCCACTCACCTGTTATGTTTTGCTTTAAGAGGGGGGTAATATTATTCCAATGTCAAGCCTTAGAAGAAACAGTTAGATTAGGTGTTCTTAAGATTTTATGAAGACTTGAAAGAATTTTTCTCTGTGAAAAGTCAATCATGGAAGCTACATATAAATTCATCTTTGTAGCAAGAGTTTCTGTCAGAACTGCTGTTATGCATGCGGTCATACGGCTAACAGGATTGGTACAAGTTCTGTGAGATAGTTTGCACTGACTTGTGATAAATTGTTTAATTATGCTATAAACCCGAGGCTCCTAACTGGGAAACAAGGCTTGAAAGTCTTGTTAATAGAAGGCTACTGGCATAAGTTATGGCCGCTGTAACCAGAGTTTATGAGAAATATAAATTGTTGCTTATGCTTTTCCTCGAATCCTCCCAAGCGATCATTTGTTTTTCCATGGTTTCTTCTTCAACAGGAAGGATCGCATGCATCATAGAGGACCTGCTTTTTCAGATGCAGATTGGGCAGGATGTCCACCAACAAGACGGTCCACGATTGGATATTGTACATTGCTTGGAGGATATCTTATTTCTTGGTGTGCAAGAAAACAACATACAATTTCCCGGTCAAGTACAGAGGCTGAATATCGTGCAATGGCTAACACAACAGCCGAACTCACATGGCGAGGTTTTTCTCTCAACGATCTGCGCGTTCCATTATCATCTCCGCCTACACTTTATTGCGACAATTTAAGTGCTCTCCATATGACAATAAACCCAGTATTCCATTCCATGAGCAAACACATCGAGTTGATTTATCACTTTGTACGCGAACAAGTTGCACAAGGATTGCTTGTCACTCAACACGTCCCCTCGGACAACCAACTTGCCCATCTCTTCACCAAGCCATTACCGAAAGCCACTCTTCAGTATTTTTGCTCCAAATTTGTCTTCAGCCCCGACAAAGTTTGCGGGAAGGTGTTAACAGAACAAACACGCAGCAGCCCAGAAACAATAACACCAGCCCTACAAACAGTAACAATTACAGAAACAACAACGAATCAACAATCATTGCAGCAATTCAATTGATTCCAACGGGCAACAACAATCAAATGTTGCAGCAAATCAGTGAATAATCTTCTGTCCAATTAATGACAGATTCCCACAGATTAAAGAGAAGATTTGCTAAATCAACAACAGATAAATAACAATGCAGATCCTCTGTTTTCTCCCCTGTTCCCTCTCTCATTTAATTTCAACGGAAACATTCCTTTCTTGTAAACTCAACGGTAGCTTTCCTTATCTCTGTTAATACAAAAAGGAAAACATTAAGTTTCCTTTTGAATTAACACAACCGTAGGATTATTATATGAGTATAAATACTCTACATGTATAGTTTAGTGTTCATGGATTTTGTAACAGATTACAACACAAAATCAATATACTCTATTCAACTCAATTTCCTTTTTTCTTTATCTTACAGCTTCTGCATTTTGGAGAAAAGTTGGATTCTGGAAACTGTGGGAATACATGTGATAGTTGTTTGAAGATCAAAACTCTAGTAGAGAAGGATGTAACTGAGAGCGCAAAGCAACTAGTAAGCTTCTTACAGCTTCATCATTCCCCTCTTGCCTTTTACTTCTTTGATTGTTCTTTTCTTATGTTTCATTTCATTTTGATCATATTTTTTAGTCCCCATTTGTGTTTTTTTTCCAGCTCTGTTAGACCTTTCTTATATCCTCTTCAGTAAGACGACTACTTTTGTTGGTGTCTTCAACCAGCGACTTGGGTAGCTTCTTCTATTGCTCTGTGTAAGCTCTTTTTCTTTGAGAGTAATATTGTTGGCTTTTCCTACATTGATTGGATGTGCCTATGGTTTAGAGTTCCTTTGCTTTTGATGAGCTTCAGAAGCTCTGTTCTGTTCTGCCTTTGGCATAATTGTGTATGAAAACTTAATTAGTGAAGTTTTATGACTATAATTGTATTGTATTATATGTGGAAATATTTTACTTATGATTTTATGATTTTTCAATCAAAACAATTGTTACTTGCAATTTTATGATTTTTGTATAAAACTATTTTACTTACGATTTTATGATTTTACAATCCGAGTTTATATGATATTTAGGTGTTATGTCAAAAAAGCAAATTTAACAACTTTAGCTGCTAAGAAAGCAGGTGGTAGAGATAATAAAGAAGAGATAATTTATTATTTTAATGTATTGTTTAATAAAAAATAATTATTACAACACTGTTAAATTCCGACGATCCATCACTGTTGGGCTATGTTTTGAAGTTTTGTTGAAGTTATAGCTTAGTAGTTCTCATATTTACATGATATACTTAGCCGTATGATTGAGAATGGAATACACAACAGCAGCAAAATCTTATAGGCTATGTAAATGTATTTGAAAAGTATTTTGAAAAAAAAAATAGTTTTTTTATTTATTTTAAATTAAAAAATTTAATATTTTTAGATCAATTATCTGTTTTTGATGTCAAAAATATATATTTTTTAAATATTATTTTGATATATTTTTGAACAAAATATATTTTTTAAAAAAATCTTAACTACAATTTGAAACAGATATAATGTGGGTTAGCATAACAGACCAAGCCAATTTTATGGTAGTATACGTAAGAAGTCTGAGGTGGTACTGTGTTTTTTGTCGAGAGATTTGTAAGAAAAAAGATTATGATTTTTGTAATCTTGAGTTTGAGTTGATGTTCAACTCGCAATTAATTAAGTTTAACAAAAATACAAATTTAATTGGATTTTCTGGTTATTTTTTATGGAGTTTTTCCAATAAAATCTTATGATGTTCAAATGAAAACTATATAATATTGATTATTTAATGAAATTTACTTTATAGAAATATATAGTTTTCAAGGATATGACGTAATAACAGAGGGTTTGTGATTTATATAGCAGGTCTCAAGTTCGAGTTAGGACGTGGAGTCCTTATAAAAACTTGGGACAACTAGAGTTTAGTCGCTCATATAGACTCACAAAGTATATTTTTCAAGGGATAAGATTTTTTCGTATAAAAAAAAGAAATAAATAGATATAAATCGATAAGAAAAAAAATTAGATATCGATATTCTTATTATTTTTAATGGTTCGTGAGATTTATTCTCTTCTGTATTTAAATTTATCTCAATCTTCGAAGTATGTCGCATTGAGTAAGTAATATTATAGTTTGATCACCATAAGATTTTTTTTCATTACATAGCATAAATATGTGTCAATTTTTTTTTTATTTCAATTAGTGTTACATGTTACAAGAATTTTAATATATCTCCAAGTATTATAAAGTTGTCACTCACACATGTGCCTTAACTTTTTTAGATTAATGCTTAGAAAAAAAATTGGATTTTCTCTCTCTCTCTAAATCGTTATCAAAAACTCTAACAAAGCCAGCGTCCCTTTTCCTTCCTGTTAGGATTGAGAAAGTTTGCAGATAATTGAGTTTAGAGATGGGAAGAGGGAGAAGAGAGAAAAGAGAGGGAGACTGAAATTTGAATATTTGTTGTATTGGTATTCTATTTTGAATCCCTTTGTTATGTGTGCACTTCTATATTTATACACATTTCTTTCTTTTTTTATCATACTCTAGATTGAAAATACAATATTCTAGAATATATCTTCTATACTCTAACACTTCCCATATATAAACTACGGAAAAAACAACACATTTCATGTTATAATCTTTTATTTTTGTCTCTCTGATGCCCTAAGGCTTGAACATTATCTTTGCACGATGCGTATCGAGCTCATTTGTTTATTAAAAATATATTTATATTAAAAGATTAGATGAACAACATCCATGCATTTGGAACTGCATAAAGAAATCTGAATAGGATCTTCCCTTTTGTGTCATGTCATCATCTGCTAAAAAAAGAAAAAAGATAATGAGAAGATGATATAAGAACTTGTTTATTCTGTTTTGGTTGATGTTATTTATTTTCAATTAGAACACAATATTTCAGTTTTAGAATATTTCGGCACTAATTAAATATATTAATTCAAAAAATTTAGTCCAAATCCAAAAATAAAATTATTTAGAATTGTGCAATTTAATATAAAAAAGACATAATAAAATTATTTTTTCTGAACAAAATTATGAACAAGTATAATATTACGAGAATATCATCATCAATATTGAAAGGTCATTACATTTGCTGATTGCTTTAAAATTTTAGCATAATATATATAAATATGTTAAGAGACTCCTCGTAAAATTTCATCTCAATCTAAAGGTCAAACTAAGAGATATGATTGATATTTTAAAATTATTCATTATATAAAAAAACACTATTTGGTTGATGTTATTTATTTTCAATTAGAACACAATATTTCAGTTTTAGAATATTTCGGCACTAATTAAATATATTAATTCAAAAAATTTAGTCCAAATCCAAAAATAAAATTATTTAGAATTGTGCAATTTGATATAAAAAAGACATAATAAAATTATTTTTTCTGAACAAAATTATGAACAAGTATAATATTACGAGAATATCATCATCAATATTGAAAGGTCATTACATTTGCCGATTGCTTTAAAATTTTAGCATAATATATATAAATATGTTAAGAGACTCCTCGTAAAATTTCATCTCAATCTAAAGGTCAAACTAAGAGATATGATTGATATTTTAAAATTATTCATTATATAAAAAAACACTATTTGGTAGAAACGGAACAGGTGGAACAAAACTCGAACGTTTCGGCCGAAATTTAGGCGGAATTTATGGAACGGGCTGAAATTTTAAGTGAGGTAAAAACTGCGCCATTTTATTTCATTTTTTTAACTGGTACGAAATATTTCGGTCATTACGGCCGAAATGAAACAAAATTAACAACACTTCTTGTATCTTGCATGGAGTCAAATTTTTTTAACCACCCATTTAACAAATGTTAGATCCCTTACCTTCTGTTGTTTTTTATAAATATGAGGAAACTTCATTTCTCAAAAAACATATTTTGTGGACCCAAGTGAGCAAGTAAAATCTCGGCTATCTCAAGCTCTTATAAAAGATGCGTGTCTTGATTCGAATTCGAGACCTACTACACAAATCACAAACCATCTGTCATCGACTAACTTAGCTTCTGTCATTGGATAACACTACATAAGCAAAGGGAGATCCTATTGCATTATCAACAACCAAAAGGATAAATATGATGGTATAAAAAAAGAAAAAAGGAAAGGAAACATAAGCAGAGATTTGCGCATGATTGTTGGATGCATGAGCGCCTTGAAAAATGTTGTCCGACCATCTCTTGAAAGTCTCCATTTATCTCCACTTTGTACCACTTAGAGCATCTCCAATCGAGTAGGCAAATGGAGAGCTAAAGGCAAATTTGTGTACTTTTTAGTTTTTTTATCAATTGTCATCGTCTCCAAAGAAATAGCTATTTGGACAAGCAAAATGGTTATTCAGTTGTTGAGCAGCTAAATATAGCTGTGCAAATGTCAAAAGGCAAAGTACATGTTACCGTTGCAATATTCCTTTTATGTGTAATTAAAACACGCAAAGCATGCATCTTCGTTCACAATTGAAACCAAAGCCATCGAAAAACACAATTTTTGTCAACGAGCGATTTGGTGAATTTGCAGTTTGAAGGAGAACAAAAGCTGAACAACCAGTGATCTAATTTTCTATTCAAAGGTTAGCTTTCCAAACCGTTTCTATTTTGTTTTTCTTGCGTATCTACGAACCCAAATAGAGATGAGTGTGGGTATGTTTGTGATTGGTGGTGTGAGGTTTGTTTTTGGACTAATTGTTTGTTATGGGAATTGCAAGTGTTATTCTTGACTTTGTTTTTGTTCATGGAATTGTGGACCGAAAATATTTCAATGCTGTTTGTTAATTTTAGTTATTATCAATTTCATATTTTTTTTCTGAATTCTTAATTTAATAATAAAATTGACAACCAAAAAACCTAGAAGAAAAAAAAACTTATCAACGGACGAGTATTTTCTCATATCGTTTTTTATAAAAGAAATCAATTTATTGTAATAATTGGTCCGTACATATTCTACAAATCACTCCTTTGTCGGTGATTTTCATTTGGATCAAATCCTTGCGTGCGTGTAATAATATTCTTCTTCTTTTTTACTGGAAGCATTATATTATTATTACCACCTTTGCGTCCGTGTTTTGCGGGGGGTGGGGGCGGCGGGGTCGAGGGTTGTTGATTTCACGTTTAAGACATGGTGAAGATGGGCGACACACATCTAGGGTGAAGACGCAGGGGTACCCCTTTCCCAAGGGTGGTGGGCTCCGAAGGTTCATCGTTTTTTAAATTTAAACGTGGTTTCAAGGCTGTTTGGCACGGCTTTTTTCAAGCCGTGCTGCAGCTTTTGTTTTTTTTATTTTTTATTTTAAATGAATATGTTTTTGGTGCTTTTAAATCATTTTAATGTGTTAATGTCAAAAATAATTTTTAAAAACTAAAAAAATTTCATTTAGATATATTTTGGCACAAAAAGTACTTTGAAAAGCTACTACAACAGCTCTCCCAAACAGGAACAATCATGCCATGGACCACATCGCCGAATGTTTCATTTAAAATTTGGCGAGGCACCTACCCTCCTAGCGGGGTTCAATTCACATGGTGGGGTACTTGCGAGTTTTGACAGATTTTTCCATGTGTTTTGTAAGTCTTTCGTTAAAATTAATAATCTCAGGGAGGTAGCACCAAGGATTTCTAATATAAATAGCCAACGACACAAGCTAATATTGTCATCACAAAGCAGGAGCGACCTGAGGAACACAGCATCGATTAGATACAGACAGAGGGGGAGAGAATTTGATAATATATTTTTACGAGAGCAGTGTTAGGAAATGGGGATATGCAGATTGGGTTTTCTCGTAGGGTTTTTATGGTTTATGGCCATGAATTGCATGGCCCAAAGCAATACTCATCACTATAATTTTGTTGTAAGCCTTCACTTCTTATGCTTGCATGCTTCTTCTTCTTCTTTTTTAATCTATAGTTGACCTAATCGAAAATCCCATTAAATGTTTCAGATAAACGCTAGAAATATTGACTTGTTCTCTTCAAATGACACCAATAACGTTTTTTTTTCTTTTAATTGCAGCTACAACAGGCCCAGTTTACAAGATTGTGCGAAACAAAGACTATGCTTACTGTGAATGGAAGTTTTCCAGGGCCAACAATACATGCTCGTAGAGGAGATACAATTTATGTCAACGTGCACAATGAAGGAGAGTACGGTGTCACCATTCACTGGTAATCTTTCTTTCTTTCTTTATAGATTAAAAAATACTATAAAAAAACAAAAAAAATACTTTAATTTGTAAACCTTGGCGTACATTTCATTAAATCAACATTTTTCTAGATATGAAGGTCCAAGCGAACCTAACATTTGTTTTAATATTCTTATATTTCAGGCATGGAGTGAAGCAACCGAGGAATCCATGGTCTGATGGTCCAGAAAATATCACACAGTGCCCAATTCAGCCAGGAAAAAACTTCACATACGAGATCATATTATCTAACGAGGAAGGAACTCTATGGTGGCATGCACATAGCGACTGGAGTCGAGCCACGGTCCATGGTGCCATTGTCATTTCGCCGGCTCGTGGAGCCACTTACCCGTTCCCTGCGCCTGATGCAGAACAAACAATTATCCTCGGTAGGCAACGAGTTCCATCATGAATTATTATTTGTTCAAAAAGAGAGTTTCCAATCAACTATCTCAGATTTCCTTTCTAAACTTTACATTTAACTTTTCTATTTTTTTTTTTTTTTGCAGGATCTTGGTTTAAGGGTGATTTGAAGGCAATAATTGACGATGCTCTTGCAGCTGGTAGTGAACCTGCAATATCCAATAGTCTTACCATCAATGGTCAGCCAGGAGATCTATATCCATGCTCCGCAGGTAAGCCATGCGTGCCGTAACTCTCTGAATAATTTGGAGATAATTGGGAAAACTCAGTTATCATCATCAAGACTATATATATTAGTTTCTCATGTTTTTCGTATCTGGTGCAGAAAACACGTACCGTTACCAGGTCAATTATGGCAAGACTTACCTTCTGCGAGTAATAAACGCCGTGATGAACGAAGAACAGTTCTTCGGAATTGCGGGACATCGCCTCACCGTTGTCGGACAAGATGCGGCATACATTAAACCTATAACCACCAGCTACATAATGATTACACCAGGTCAAACAATGGACATCTTGGTCTCAGCAAATAAGACTCCGAGCGAATACTACATGGCTTCCAGAACTTTTGCTGATGGTACTGGACCTCCATTTGATAACACCACGACTACAGCTATTCTCCAGTATAATGGCAATTATACCACCCCTTCAGCTATTCCACTCCCACCCCTACCGCGATTTAATGATACTGCAGCTGCAGATAGCTACACTGGTCGTGTCAGGAGTTTAGCTAGCAAAAACCACCCCATTAATGTCCCTCAATCAATTAACCGGCGTCTTTACATGGCAATTGCTTTGAATTTTCTGCCTTGCACGGCGGCAACATGTGTAAACAGTACTCGGGTAGCTGCAAGCATGAACA
>CM055444.1:2136020-2143520 GCA_029228465.1 Salix viminalis | reverse complement strand
TTTTGTCTTATTATCGGGGACGAAATCGGTAAAACACTGTTCATAGGCGGAAAAAAAAAGGGTGGACGTGCACCCGCGACGCACGGAGCACAAAGCTCGCGATCCACAGTGAAAGCAGAGTGAATGAACAGTAATGAATAGTGTTTTCCGTACATCCTTTAGATATTTGTTAATATTCCTTAGACAATTTCTTCTGTATAATAATAAGTTATCACTAGAATAACTTGCATGCACGAAATCCACGATGAGGGTTTCATCAACGACATTATTCCTTTCAATAATTAAGAGGCTGCCAGACATAAAAAATAAACGTAGATGGAATATTCTGTAGGCTCTAGCAATTTTCTGGTGCTGAATTAAAATGACTATAACCAATAAATTTCTGAAATCAGGAGTTCTGCATTAAGAACAAAACAAAATAAGAATTATGCATGATTTCTTTAGATGCGAGAAACTCATCTCCTGAAAAATATATTTTATAGGTCTAGTTAAGTGAATAAAATCATGATTATTTCAAATTCTTATAAAAAATACATATCCTGATTCGAACTTAAAACTTATTGTTCTAATCACAAGTTTTTTTATCGTCATGAAAAGCTTGGTACTATGTGAGATGGTAATGCAGTAAAAAATAACTCCCAGTTAAGAGAGTATAGAAATGATAATCAACCCCAATGCACACAAACAAAACTTGTGTGTTTGTGACACGTTCATGCATGTGAACGAGAAAGAGAGCGAGAGGGAGCCAATAGGTCCTTGCCATTATATTCGGTGTCTATTTTATGTTTGCAATTTCCTTTTCTTTCTTTTTCATGACTCTGGTTACAGTTTTGTATGTAAACTTGAAGTTCCATGATCACAATCACTGGCTCCAAAAACCTCGAACAGAAAGAAAACGGAAGAACAATGTTTCAAATATATTTTTGAAAAAAAATAAAAATATTTTTATTTCTTACTGTAAATTAAATGTTTGTAGTGTTTTTTAATCATTTTCATGTACTGATGTCAAAAATAATTTTAATAAAAATAAAAAAATCATTTGGATATATTTTTAAACAAAAAATACTTTTAAAAACAATCTCAACCACACTCTCAACCACTCACGAAATAAACATAGTAGCAAAGTAACAACATCCTAGAATAACACGTTCATTCAAACATGCATCGTAGAGAGTGGAAAGAAAAGTGGTGGAGGTGTTCGTGGGATTTGGAGGAGGTGAAAGGGATTGTTATATATATATATATATATATAATAATCGGAAAGATTTATTAAAATACATGCTTAGCCATTTAGAGGATGACCACCATGAAAAGATAATTTTTTTTTATAGAAAGAAGTACATACTAAAAAAACAACTAGAAATATATTTAATATTTGTTAAAATACCATCATTTGATATTTGTTCAACTTCAAATACAGTACAGTCAGCATTAATATGAAGATCATTACTTGTGTAAAAAAATGAGATTCACAATGTCTTAACCAAAAACAGATAATCAATGAATTGCAAGAGAAAACTATGAGTCCAAATCTGGTTTAACATCATTGGAAACCAAATTAATTCTTTTTAACTAGATGCTGTTCCTTTATGCTGTATAAAATGGAAACATATAAGAAGAAGAATTGGCTTGAAGACGTGAAAATACAGATTTTAAGATGTTTATTTATCCAACACAAAGACAACACTTTTATGATACAACTAAACCCTCTAAATCTTTGAGAGATTACAAAGAAGAGACAAAAAAGAAAATACAAGATGGAATCACCAATGATGTATTTTGATGGAATTGTCGTGAGATGTTAATGATGGAATCATCGACAGTATATTCTGATGGAATCGATGGCAAAATCTTTTTAAAATGTTTATTTATCCCCATTGACAAAATATATTGATGAAATTATAGTCGGTGTTTTCATCGGTTCATTGGTTCATCGGTATTAATCTTAGAGTCGATGGGGTTAATGCTGATGAAATCTCTGACGGAAAAATTACTGACATTAGACCTTAGAGATAGCCTTACGTTTCGGAGTTAATCATAAACCACAGACATTTCAAGAGAAGATCTTCATGTGAAGAATCAAAATAAACCTAACAAGTTACCTCCCGAAGAAAGCTTATTGTATAGCATTCCAGTCTGCAACCTCCCTTACCATTTGAGTTTTGAATATTAGAGAATAATATAAAAATTTCAGCTTTTAGGTGAGATGATTTTTTAAAATAGTATCAAAGTCTTGTTGACCCAACGGCTACGAGTTTGAATCTCACTACCATCATTTTATTTAATAAAAAAATAAAATGGATATATATACAAGTTTCAAGCCTAAAAAGATTTTCACTTTGGAATCCACCAAGACAGGAGAGTTTGTTCCTATGATTTCTGAAAATCAAAACTTGTCCATATTTTTTTATTTTAATTTTTTTTGTGTTTTTAGATTATTTTCATATTTTAATATCAATTTTTTAAAAAAATATTATTTTTCAATATTTTTAAATAAAAATCACTTTGAAAACATGCTTGAATTTGCAGCTGGATCCAGGCAAGTTGTGAGCGAGACGTGCTTTTTTTTTTCTTTTCATGATAGAGATAATTTTATGCACGCTGAGAATTTTTTAAATGATATAAGAGTATCTATAAATTCGCTCTATCTTGTGAACTTATAATTAAGTAATTTACACTTTCAGTAAGTTGAAAAGTATTTTTCTGCACTCTAAATAACATTAATAATTTTTTTATTATTTAAAGATAACGTATATTTTTTACTAATTTGTGTATCAACCAAATTAAGATTTAGTTTATATAATCTTAAAGACATGCCCCTTCACTGTAAAATCTATTTAAAAAGAATTGTGGTGCTCTTTTTTTTTCCGATAAATGACTTACAGGAAGGAGAGTGAGCTGTATGGTTGTCAAAATTACTAATTGACTCGTAAATTTATATGATATTTGTGAGTCAAAATAACAAAATCTGGTAAAATCGGGTTAGAAAAATCAGACCTCGTTAAAATTAAATAAAAATCATTAAAACCATGTGGACTCGTAAAATCAGACCGAATCGGTCCACCAACAAGGTTGGGCTGCAGCCCACCAACAGATTGGACTAGGGCCCAACTTATCTCCTACTGGGCTTTTGACCCAATCATTTCTCAGGTTGGGACTCTCGGCCCACTATTCTCGGGCTTGGACTGGGCTTTCGGTCCAGTCATTCTCGGGCCAGACTCTCGGCCCCACTATTCTCAGGCTTGGACTGGCTCTCCATCACTGTTGGGCTATGTTTTGAAGTTTTGTTGAAGTTATAGCTTAGTAGTTCTTAGATTTACATGATATACTTAGTCGTATGATTGAGAATGGAATACATAATAGCAGCAAAATCTTATAGGCTATGTAAATGTGTTTTAAAAGTATTTTGAAAAAAAAATAGTTTTTATTTATTTATTTATTTTAAATTAAATTTTTTAATGTTTTTAGATCAATTAGCAGTTTTTGATGTCAATAATATTTTTTTATAAAATATTATTTTGATATATTTTTGAATAAAAAATATTTTTAAGTATAATTTCAAACGGATATAATATGGGTTAGCATAACAGACCAAGCCAATTTTATGGTAGTATACGTAAGAAGTCTGAGGTAGTGCTCTTTTTTTTTAGTCGAGAGATTTGTAAGAAAAAAGATTATGATTTTTGTAATCTTGAGTTTGAGTTGATGTTCAACTCTCAATTAATTAAGTTTAACAAAAATACAAATGTAATTGGATTTTTCTGGTCATTTTTTATGGAGTTTATCCAATAAAATTTTATGATGTTCAAATGAAAACTATATAATATTGATTATTTAATGAAATTTATTTTATACAAATATATAGTTTTCAAGGATATGACGTAATAACAGAGGGTTTATGATTTATATAGCAGGTCTCAAGTTCGAGTTAGGATGTGGACTTCTTATAAAAACTTAGGACAACTAGAGTTTAGTCGTTCATGTAGACTCACAAAGTATATTTTTCAAGAGATAAGATTTTTTCGTATAAAAAAAAGAAATAAATAGATATATATCGATAAGAAAAAAAATTAGATATCGATATTCTTATTATTTTTAATGGTTCGTGAGATTTATTCTCCTCTGTGTTTAAATTTATCTCAATCTTCAAAGTATATCGCTTTGAGTAAGTAATATTATAGTTTGATCACCATAAGATTTGTTTTCATTACATAGCATAAATATGTGTCATTTTTTATTTATTTCAATTAGTGTTACATGTTACAAGAATTTTAATATATCTCCAAGTATTATAAAGTTGTCACTCACGCATGTGCCTTAACTTTTTTAGATTAACTATTTTAGATTAATTATATATATATATATATATATATAATTAAATATATTAATTCAAAACATTTAGTCCAAATCCAAAAATAAAATTATTTAGAATTATGCAATTTAATATAAAAAAGATATAATAAAATTATTTTTTCTGAACAAAATTATGTACATGTATAATATTACGAGAATGTCATCATCAATATTGAAAGGTCATTACATTTGCTGATTGCTTTGAAATTTTAGCATAAATTATATAAATATGTTAAGAGACTTCTCAAAAAATTTCATCACAATCTAACGGTCAAACTAAGAGATATGATTGATATTGTAAAATTATTCATTATATAAAAAACACTATTTGATTGAAACAGAACAGGTGGAACAAAACTCGAACGTTCCGGCCGAAATTTAGGCGGAATTTCTTGAACGGGCTGAAATTTTAAGCGAGGTAAAAACTGCACCATTTTATCTTATTTTTTTAACTGGTAAGAAATATTTCGGTCATTACGGCCGAAACAAAATGAAACAAAATTAACAACAGCTACTTGTACCTTGCATGGAGTCAAAAAATTTTTAACCAACCATTTAACAAAATTTTAGAGACCTTACCTTCTATTGTTTTTTTTTTAAAATATGAGGAAACTTCATTTCTCAAAAAACATATTTTGTGGACCCAAGTGAGCAAGTAAAATCTCGGCTATCTCAAGCTCTTATAAAAGATGCGTGTCTTGATTCCACTAGACAAATCACAAACCATCTGTCATCGACTAACTTAGCTTCTGTCATTGGATAACACTACATAAGCAAAGGGATATCCTATTGCATTATCAACAACCAAAAGGATAGATATGATGGTATAAAAAAAGAAAAAAGAAAAGGAAACATAAGCAGAGATTTACGCATGATTGTTGGATGCATGAGCGCCTTGAAAAATGTTGTCCAACCATCTCTTGAAAGTCTCCATTTATCTCCACTTTGTACCACTTAGAGCATCTCCAACCAAGTAGGCAAATGGAGAGCTAAAGGAAAATTTGTATACTTTTTAGTTTTTTTTATCAATTGTCATCGTCTCCAACGGAATAGCTATTTGGACAAGCAAAATGTGATGCGGACCAGCCCAAAAACATTAGCACGGACTCATTACATGTTCCAAATGGTCCAATGACGCGGTCTAGGACAAAGGCATTGAAAGAGGCAATGAATGCATTGGTTTTGAAGGTTTCAACCAGATCAGAATTGCAAGGACCATTGGAGTATCAAGAGGAGACCTTAGTACATCTTATCCATGTGCAGGAGGGGGCCAATACAACCTTATTTGGGCCATGAAGTGAGGACAACAAAAGGAGCCAAAAAAATCCTACTACAACTTGGAAACATGGGATTGATGGGCTGGATGGAAGAGAATAAATAAACCTTATGGGCTTATTTTAAGTTAGTTAGCTACAGCCCAAGCCTTGTTTGGGCTTAATTAAGACTTTGTTTTCAGCTAGGATCCAAGGCTTGCTTGGATTAAGTCATGGGCCTTTTAATTTGGGTCAGTTTTGAGTGGACCTCATTTAAGTCCACATAAGGGGTCCATTAGGGTTACTTTTTAAGAACTATTTAAACTCATGTAACCCTAATTCCGGCAGCCATTGATTAAACTTAATTCTGAACTTTTCAGTTTATGTGTGAGAGTGATTCTTGCATTCTTTAGTTCTTGAACAAACTGAATCTGACTTATCGAAGATTAACTGGCTTCGTGGCGTCATTCTACTCATTCCAATAGTGCTGGTGTCTTGGGGCAGGTTTCCATTGTGTCACACTCCTATCAGACCTTATTTTGGCTTTCCAGGATCTTATCTCATTCTTGGTTGTGGGTTGCCTGACCACGTGATCACGAGGTTCGCATCAAAATGGCTATTCAGTTGTTGAGCAGCTAAATATAGTTGGGCAAATGTCAAAAGGCAAAGTACATGTTATCGTTGCAATATTCTTTTTATGTGTAATTAAAACACGCAAAGCATGCATCTTTGTTCACAATTGAAACCGAAGCCATCGAAGAACACAATTTTTGTCAACGAGCGATTTGGTGAATTTGTAGTTTGAAGGAGAACAAAAGCTGAACAACTAGTGATCTAATTTTCTATTCAAAGGTTAGCTTTCCAAACCTTTTCTATTTTGTTTTTCTTGCGTATCTACGAACCCAAATAGAGATGAGTGTGGGTATATTTGTGATTGGTGTTGTGAGGTTTGTTTTTGGACTAATTGTTTGTTATGGGAATTGGAAGTGTTATTCTTGACTTTATTTTTGTTCATGGAAAATTGTGGACCGAAAATATTTGTGCCAACCCAAAAATTTAGAAGAAAAAAAAACTTATCAACAAATGAGTATTTTCTCTTATCTTTTTTATACAAAGAATCAATTATTGTACTAATCAGCATGTTCATATTCTACAAATCAGTCCTTTATCGGTTATTTTCATTTGGATCAAGGATTACACATCCAACACACAAAGGTCGTAATTTGAATGAATGAAAATGTCTCCGGTCCTTAGGAGATATGACATGGTGGCAAAAACATTGAAATCTATCTTGTAGGTTTCAAGTTCAAGTTAGAACATTCTTATTTTATAAGAATTTGAAATGATCAAGGTTTTACTCTTTTAACCCGGGCACATAAAAGAGTGCCTAAAAAAGAGATAAAGTTTACTCAAATCTAAAAAACAATCCAGAAAGTTAGTATAAAATACTCTCTTAAATTAAAATAAAAAATAAAAAAAAATAAAAAATCATGTGCAATGTACTCGTTTGGAACATAATAAGGTTGGAATCCTCATATTATTGCACCTTTTTTTGTATTCTGTTAATTTAAAAGGATGTCATCCCCCATTTATATTAAAAAATACTCACCTACCATGCATGTGACCAATAATTTAAGATGAAACTTGAGAGTTTTCCCTCGATCAAACACATTAAATTGCAATATAACTCATAGTAAAACATCACAATAATTTATAATATATCAATTGCATGTCTACTTCATTTTCTATATTATTAATATTTTATAAAATTTATTCAAATCTTTTGGAAGTTGATTCGAGTTGATGAAAAGAATTAAACTATGATAGAGTAAATAATATATATATACTACCACTTTTGCGTGCGATTGGGGGCGGCGGGGGCGATGGTTGTTGA
>CM055444.1:2112377-2135520 GCA_029228465.1 Salix viminalis | reverse complement strand
GTTGCACTTGTTAGTTTTAGGCAAGGTTTCTGGAGAATTCGTTCTTCTTTTCTTATTGCTAAGGCAGAGCCTATATACATTACAATGTACATCCTTCCTAGTTGTGTTTGGAAAGAAATCAAATGCTATCCCTTAACAATCGGGGATTTACATAAATGCAAGATAGACTTGAATATTACAGCAATACTTTCCTATTTTCTCTTGTTTTGTACAGCTCATTCCAACACTCCTCCCTCAAGTTGGTGTAGAAATGTCTTTGATACCCGACTTGTCCAATGAGTCTGTGAAAGTTTTTTGTTTGAAACAGCTTTTGTGAGCATGTCGCAAGTTGGTCTTCGATCACGTGAAAGGAAATCGAATTACCTTCTCTTCAAGATTCTCGTTTAATGAAGTGCCGGTCTATCTCAATGTGCTTTGTCCCTGTCATGTTGGATTGGGTTTTGAGATATTGCAATCAGCGGCTTTATTATCGCAATATAAATTCATTTCGAATTTGGTGCAAAACCAATTTCGAGAGTAAGCTGCCCGAGCCACAATAGCTCGCAAAGCCCCTTTGCCATACCTCTAAACTCGGCTACGCGACTTGATAGGGCTACCACCTTTTGTTTTTTACTCCTCCACGTAACCAGGTTTCCTCCGACGAATGTGAAGTATCCTGATGTGGATTTCCTGTCAGTCAAGTTTCCTGCCCAGTCTGCATCTGTATAGCCTTCGACATCTAAGTGACCATTCTTAGAAAACATAATCCCCTTTCCCGGAGCTGATTTCAAATATCGAAGAATGCGAACAACTGCATCCATGTGATCTTTACCGGGATGATGCATAAATTGACTAACCGTGCTCACCGCATATGAAATATTTGGACGAGTATGAGATAAGTAAATTAGCTTACCCACCAGTCGTTGATATCTCTCTTTGTCGGCTGGGGTTTGATCAGGATCCTCCCCAAGTTTCTGATTCTGAATCGTTGGAGTATCTGCCGGCTTGCAATCAAGCATTCCAACTTCGGCTAGTAGATCGAGTACATACTTCCGTTGTGATAAGAAGATGCCTCGATTTGATCTAGCCACTTCTATTCCGAGAAAATATTTGAGTCCACCCAAATTCTTCATTTCAAATTCCATGGCTAAGTGTTTCTCCAGTCTATAGATTTCTTCTGAATCATCTCCTGTGATTATCATGTCATCCACATAGATTATTAAGGCGGTTATCTTCCCTTGTCGTCGTTTTAGGAAGAGAGTATGGTCGGAGTTGCTCTGTTGAAAACCATACTTTCCCATTGCCATGCTAAAACGACCAAACCATGCACGCGGTGATTGCTTCAATCCGTATAATGCCCTTTGTAACCTGCAGACAATTCCTGTGGAGGATGACATATATCCCGGTGGGATATCCATATACACTTCTTCCTTAAGATCTCCGTGAAGAAAGGCGTTCTTCACGTCAAATTGGTGTAGGGGCCAATCTAGATTTGCAGCCGCGGATAACAACACCCTCACGGTGTTTAGTTTAGCTACCGGAGAAAAAGTCTCCTGATAGTCTATGCCGTATGTCTGGGTATATCCCTTAGCCACCAACCTGGCCTTGTATCGTTCAACGGATCCGTCTGCTTTATGTTTAATTGAGAATACCCATTTACACCCTCGTTTTTCCCGGCAGGTGGGACAAGATCCCAGGTTCTATTCCGATTTAGAGCTTCCATTTCCTCTTGTATTGCTGCTGACCATTTGTGATCTGCTAAGGCTTCATGGACTCCACCAGGAATGTGCTCTGCAGACAGCTTTTCCGCAAAGTTTATGAGAGGGTCAGACCAGCCTTTCGTAGTCATATGATTAGAGATTGGATACTTGGATTTCTTCCCTTCTTCTCCAGGAGAGTAACGAGCTGGAGCTTTCCCTCGGTTACTCCTGAAAGGTAAGTGATAGCCAGAATCCGGACCATTGTTAAGAGATGGTGTAGAAGAGCTTACCTCAGGAATACTCTCGGGAAGGAGGTTGTCATTGTCGGGTGCTTGAGAGAGAGAGGTTCTTCTACTGGAGGGTTCATCGTCAGAGTCAATAACCATGATATCTTCATGCAAACCATCAACTGCAGAACGGTCGACCGGTTGAGGAAGACGGTCGACCGGTTGAGGAAGACGGTCGACCGGTTGAGGAAGGCGGTCGACCGGTTCAGGATCTTCATGCAAACCATCAACTGCAGAGCGGTCGACCGGTTGAGGAAGGCGGTCGACCGGTTCAGGGAAGCGGTCGACCGGTTCAATATTCTCCTCCATTTGTATACCCGTAGCAGTAGCTTTTATCTCCTCCTGTGGTGGTGCCCCTGTCACCACAGTTTCTCCATCCCTTGTCACGGTTTGTTCAATTTCATTCCACCACTTCTGCTCTTCATCCCAAGTCTCCCTCTGAAGAGAAGAAGTTGATACACATGGTGAATAAAACCTGTCAGATTCTACAAACGTGACATCCATCGTTATATAGGCTCGGTTTTTACACGGGTCATAGCACCTATAACCTTTCTTGTTGGTTCCATACCCCAAAAAAATACACAGCAAACAGCACATGAGGTTCGGCTTGGTCCTCTGATTTTTTATGCAAATGAACAAAGGCAACACATCCAAATACACGTGGCTTAATTAGTAATAAAGGCGGTAGAGTGGCGTGTTTGGACAAAACTCGTAATGGAGTTTTGAAGTCCAAAACTTTAGAGGGCATTCGGTTCATGAGATACACAGCTGAACCAACGGCATCATCCCAATGGCGTCCGGGTGTATTTGATCCAATCAACAATCGCGCTGCAGTTTCTAAGATGTGTCGATTCTTCCTTTCGCTACTCCATTTTGTTGTGGTGTCATTGCATGGCGACTCATGAAGGAGGCCATGTTCTTGGAAATATTCATGAAACTCTCGGTTCATATACTCCCCCCCATTGTCAGTTCGAAGGATACGGACTTTCGCTGAAAATTGGTTCTGAATCATAGCATGAAATGCTCGAAATACCCCAAATACTTCATCCTTGCGTTTTAAGAAGTATAGCCACGTCATCCGTGTACAATCATCTACAAAAGTCACAAACCATCGTATACCCGAGATAGTTGTAATAGGGGAGGGACCCCAAACATCGGAATGAATTAAAGCAAATGGAAAATCACTTTTATTCATGCTAGTTGGAAAGGGTACACGGTGACTCTTGGCCAATATGCACGTTTCACATCTGAAATCTGAATAATTCAAAGTTGAAAATAACTGCGGAAATAAATGTTTCATGTAGCTAAATGAAGGGTGCCCCAACCGAGCATGCCATAGCCAAATCTGCTCTTCACTTGTGCTAGATGTATGCCTCATGGTACTGACTTTGCCGAAACTGAAGTCGTCCATGTAGTATAACCCCTCTCTCTTAGTACCACGCCCAATGATCTCCTTCGTGAGAATATCCTGAAAAAGACAAAATTTTGGATACATTAGCACCAAACAGTTAAGTTCTTCTGTGACTTGTCCCACAGATAGTAATTTGCTGGAAAGAGAGGGTACTAATAGAGTATTAGCCAAGGAGATTGAAGGTGATATATCTACGGTTCCAGCTCCTGTAACCGGATACATAACCCCATTGGCATTGAATATGTTACTTCGTCTTGGTTCCGTAAGTTCCACAAAATCATCTTGACAAAACGTCATATGATCGGTTGCTCCTGAGTCCACTATCCAATCTTCATTCTTGCCTGCGTTGGACACAAGTAAAGCACTGCTATCATTACTGGACTTGTTACCTGGATTACCAAGGGATGCTGCCGTGGTCATTGTGACCTCCTTTGATTCCACAAGTGGGGCGAGTGAAAGGGTGGCTCCTGGATTTATTTGGGCTGAATTAACCATTGCAGCTCTTCCAGTTCCAGCAGCTTCTCTTTGTTTCCGTGCCTTAAGGTCTGTCCACCACTCTGGATAACCATGTACTTTAAAACATGTCTCTCGGGTGTGCTTCAAGTTTCCACAGTGAGAACATCCGTTGCCTCCTCCCTCCACAGAACCCTTAGTTTTTGCATGGTTCAATTTTCCCCCATGGAGTGAGAGGTTTCCAGGTTTGGCTACCTGCAGTGTAAACTTGTTTTGAGAACCAGTTCTCATACCTCTCGAAATCATAGCAGCACCATCCGGGTATCTCCTTTGTTGGAGAGCATAACTATGCACTCCCATATCTTCCCTCGGGACATGGGCATATGCCTGTTCTACGGTGGGGAATGGTTTCAGTTGCAAAACATCACTTCGGATTTTGTCAAGCCTGTCATCTAGTCCATCAAGAAAGGTGTACACCCGATCTTCTTGTAAGAGAGCATTGTATTTTTGTATGTCACACACACACACCATCGGGTTTGGACGACGAAAATCAATCTCCCTCCATAGGCCTTGGAGATCATTGTAGTATTTTTCAATTGGTTCTCCCAATTGTTTCATTCTATTGACTCGTCTCTTTAAGTCATACACTTGAGAAGTGTCAGCCCCATCAAAGTATGTCACAGCAATAGAATCCCATACCTGTTTAGCGGTGGGGAATCGGATGAAGTTGCTGACCAAGGAGGGGTTCATTGAACCAATCAACCATCCCTTGACCACTGAGTTTTCTGTCCTCCATCTCCTGAACGAAGGATCATTCGGTTCTGGTTGCGGAAGATCGCCATTTATATATCCCAACTTGTCTTTTCCTGAGATGAACATCTCAACAATCTGGGACCATAAAGCATAATTGGTACCATCGAGTTTGATACCAATCTGTGTTGCAGTAATATCATGCATTACTGTTGGGGTCTGTGTTTGATTCTGGCTTATGGCTTGAGTCATTCTTGCCATAAGATCTTCAATATTTGCAGCCATATTTGGTTGCTCTAGTTCTGCCAGTGGTGCTTCCATTCCTTCTATTCCTTCCATGTTCGTATATTGCTATTGGTTCTAGCAACGTCTGTTGTAGCAATAGATCAATTGAAGGATCTACGCTCTGATACCATGTTAGTTTTAGGCAAGGTTTCTGGAGAATTCGTTCTTCTTTTCTTATTGCTAAGGCAGAGCCTATATACATTACAATGTACATCCTTCCTAGTTGTGTTTGGAAAGAAATCAAATGCTATCCCTTAACAATCGGGATTTACATAAATGCAAGATAGACTTGAATATTACAGCAATACTTTCCTATTTTCTCTTGTTTTGTACAGCTCATTCCAACACTCCTAAGAGTGGGTGGGCTGCCATCAGATTTGTTGCCGACAATCCTGGTAAGTCCTCTGAAAGATATCTCTCGCCAATATATCAAGTTTTCTAGTCCACATATAGCTTAACACTGGAGACAAATCGAATATTTTAAGCACATAATGTCTTTTCCAAAGTCTTGATTTATAGCGATGTTAAATATGGATCCAATTTTTCAGGGGTCTGGTTCATCCATTGTCATCTGGAGAGGCACTCGAGCTGGGGCATGGACACGGTTCTCATTGTGAGGAACGGCAGAACAAGGGCAACAAGTATGCGCCCTCCTCCGGCGTCCCTGCCGTCTTGCTCTTAATCCTCTGCATGCTCACGAGTGGATCAAATGATTGTTTAATCAAGATTCATCTGTTTGAATATTTTAATTTTTTTATTGTAGCATTTGTTCAGTGATTTGAATAAATCCTTTAGAAGGAACATTTCATGTGTAACTGTATTGTAAGATTGGTTTTCGTGATGGGCAATTGTCAACCTTTTCATTGAATAAAGCCGCTTTATTTCCTTTTACACTCCATGTCGGTATTTAAATTTTTGCTCCAGTGAAATCATTATTAGAAAATTGAAAAAAACTATGGAAAATTTCATCGGAGATCTCTAAACTGAAATGCTTGAGTCTAAAGCTTGTGAGACACCTTGCTTGCCGTATTAGAGAATGTGTAAAGATGATGGGCTGCCATTTGACAATCCCACTTTATATCGAAGCATTATTGGTGCATTGCAGTATTTGACATTCACTCGTCCAGATATTGCATTTTCAGTTCACCAAGTTTGCCAATTTATGCAAAGTTCCATGGTGATTCATTACACTGCTGTCAAACACATTCTGAGATACTTGAAGGGCACTGTCAGTCATGGCATTACTTATCGGTATGGGTATTTGGATGTTAAAGCTTTTAGTGATGCTAATTGGGCGGGTGATCCAAATGACAGAAGATCAACCACTGGATTAGTGGTATTCATTGGCTCGAATCCCATCTCCTGGTCCTCTAAGAAACAGCCCACTGTGTCCCGTTCTTCTACAGAAGCCGAGTATCGTGCCTTGTCATCCACAGCTGCTGAGCTTGACTGGATCAAACAATTCATGGTGTTTCTTCACATTCCAATTGATCAACCCCCAGTCTTGTTCTGTGACAATCTCTCTGCAATTGCATTGTCTTTCAATCCTGTTCAACATCAGAGAACGAAGCATATTGAAATTGACATCCAATTTGTGCGAGAAAGGGTAGATGGAAATCATTTGTCTGTTCAATTTGTGTCTTCGAAGGAGCAGTTTGCTGACATCCTCACAAAGGGATTAAGTGCTCCTTTGTTTCGAATTCACTGTAACGATCTCATGCTTGGCTTACCAAGGCATGGGATTGAGGGGGGATGTTAGAGTATACGTATAGTATGAATAGATGAGTATAATGTATGCTAGTATAAAGTGAAACCACAACAGTACCTATAAATATGGACTGGTGGTCACGTGATGTGTGTGGAAAATATACAGAGCATACAAAATTTCAAATTTGTTTTTCTTCTCTCGTCTCTCTCTCTCTCGCACGCATCAGTCTGCGTTGCATTGCAAGATCATCAAACCCATTCTGTTTGATTCTACTTCTCAGTAAGGATTCATCATCCTAACAACCATCCCAAATTTATATTCATTTTTTAATTAATTTAATATTATCAACAAGAGTTTTATTGATTTTTTTTTATTTTATTACAATTTTCATTGAAAATTATGGACGAAAAATATTTCATTGTTGATGGTAATTCTCTGATAATGTTCATTAGAGTTTACGTCCTATAAATATAATATATGTTTTTTTTTTCTCAAAACCTAATTTTAATTTTCAATTTAAATAAAGTGATTAAAAAACTTAAATATATTTTTTAAGGTGACTTGAAGAATGAAATATTTGTGCCAACCCGAAGAAAAAAAACCTTACCAACAGACGAGTATTTTCTCGTATCTTTTTGTAAAAGAAATCGCTCCTGTTTTTGTTATTTTCATTTGGATCAACGATTACATATCCAACACACAAAGGTCGTAATTTGAATGAATGAAAACGTCTCCAGATATGACATGATGGCAAAAAATAAGAGATATTTATTACAGGTTTTGAGTCCAAGTTAGAACATTGTTATTTTATAAGAATTTAAAATGATTAAGATTTTACTTTTTTATCTCAGGTTTATAAAGAGTGTCTAAAAAGAGGTAAAATTTACTCAAATCTAAAAATAATCCGGAAAGTTAGTATAAAATACTCTCTTAAATTAAAATAAAAATTAAAAATTAAAAAAAATCATGTGCAATGTACTCGTTTGGAACATAACAAGGTTGGAATCCTCATATTATTGTACGTTTTTTTTTTGTATTATGTTAATTTAAAAGGATGACATCCCCAATTTATATTAAAAAAATACTCACCAATAATTTAAGATGAAACTTGAGAGTTTTCCCTCTGATCAAACACAACAAATGGATCACCGGGCATGTGGGCTGACTAGCAAGGGGGTCGTTCCAGCTTAACCAAGGTCTCGTGTTCAAGTTTTAGGTATGCAGCTGCGTTAAATTCTCGACAGGGAGAGCTTTGCCACCCTTGTGGTCCCACCCGGCTCGAATCTAGATTAGTCAGAGCTGCATACCGGATGGCTTGACAAAAAAAAAAACACAACAAATTGCAATATAAGTCATAATAAAACATCACAATAATTTATAATATATCAATTGCATGTCTAATACTCTTACTTCATTTTCTATATCATTAATATTTTATAAAATTTATGCAAATCTTTTGGAAGTTGATTCGAGTTAATGACAAGAATTTTAAATAAAATTAATTCAGAAGGTTAATCTGGTCTAAAATTAATTCTACACTTCAGTCCAATTTGAAGAATTAGTTCCTGACTAATTTGATTTTGAAAAATAAAATCATGAAAAAGAAAAAAACTTACAAAAAAATTAGCAACAAAAAGAATAAGTATAAAATTTAATAGAAAAAACTAAAAAGGATGAAATTGTAAAAAAAATATATATGTATATTACAAACACTCTAAGTAACCTTCAAATCTAAAACAAAATCAAAGTAAAATGATAAAAAAAAACCTTTCAAGAGAGAGTTATGTTGATTTTGTCTTTAAGAGCAACAAATTAATTGTGTTGTTTTGAAACATTATATTATTTTCTTATGAAGATCCCATCTGTATTTAGAGATTTTTTTTTTCATCGGCGTTTGAATTGTTGACAGAATTTTAGACGAAGAACTATCATCGGCAAGTTTGCTTGTCGAAGATCGTCGTTCCGTTACTATTTTTGCTACCAATTCAATTTTTTTTAATCATATATTATCATCCATTTTTCATCAGCAAATCTATCAGAAAATAAATTCATGATGGAATTTTCAGTCGTTGATTTTGTGAAAAATGTCAAAATCCTCTGTAAATTTTCAACGCAATGGGTGTGAAACTCGCAATGAAAAAGCCGATGGAATAGACCGATCCATCACCGATTCCGTTGATATTTTTACTACAAATCTTATAGTTAGAATCGAATATTTATCGATTGGATGCATTCGGAAACCATTGTAAAAAAATTTCAGTACATGTTTGAAAGTATCGATGTTTTTAAAATTATTTTACATTTAAAAATATATTAAAATATATTTTTTTATTTTTTAAAAATTATTTTTGACATCGGTATATGAAAATAATTTAAAAATATCTAAATTTTTTAATTCAAAATAAAAAATATTAAAAAAAAACATTTTTAAAACACAATACCAAACATCTTTATATATCAAATAAAGCTATTCGAGCACAAACAAAGAGATTGTTTCCAATAGATGACGATGAGTGTTAGAGAATAATATAAATCATATTATGGGACCTCACTTACAAGCTTAAGCTTTTAGGTAAGATGGTTCCTTAACATGGTATCAGAGCTTTGTTAACCCAGTGGTCATGTGTTCGAATCTCACCACCCCCATTTTATTTGATAAAAACCAAGCACAAGGTGATGTGGGTCTGTGCAAGTTTCAAACCCAAAGGGTTTTCACTTGAGGGGGTGTGTTAGAGAATAATATAAATCATATTATGGGACCTCACTTACAAGCTTAAGGTTTTAGGTGAGTTGGTTCCTTAACAATGAGCTATACTGACATCCTACCGAGTATCGACTATACTTAACTATCTATCTTTCTACTTGCTGTGTTTTAAAAATATTTTTTAAAAAAAATTATTTTTTGTTTTGCATTATTTTTTGGTGTTATTAAATTATTTGATATATTAATGTCAAAAATATTTAAAAAAAAATAAAAAAATATTATTTAGATAAAGATTTAGTCACAAGAGGCAACCGTGTTGGGGTGAAGAAAATGTTTGCCAGCCTACGACTTGGACCAAATTTGGAGTAAATGCACCTTCTAACCACTTCGTTTGTTTGTTTGTAAGAACTGATATGAACAATTCATTTTGTACACTAAAATTCATCCAATTAAGTTGACCATCCATCACAGTCGTAGAACAACTTGATTCTGAGTTCTCATATATTTGTTCTTGTAGAGAATCCATGCTGATGCATTCTTGTTTTTCGAAAATTCATAAATTGATTACTAGATATAGATATTGCAAGTCATTTTCTTTATGTAAGACAAAATTAATGCAACTATCAACTTCAAATTCAATTTTGTTTTATTAAAATAAATTCACAATCCAATAAGTAATTATCAATTCCATACCAATTCCTCTTTTTTTTGGGTCAAAATGTTGACTAAACAATAAAATTAACAAGATATAATTCATAATAAACTAGTTGGTCATCATTTGCTCAACTTATACTTATCCAACCTAAGTTAATATATTTGAGTTATAATCAATTTTATATTTTTTCTCTAAATTGTTAATTTAATTATAAAATTGATAAGAAAGAGAAGGCACTTGACATTGCTAATACATAATTATACATATAAATGGTACGGGGAAAACATTGTAGTTCCTCACATATTTCATTGTGAATTGATACAATGCTTTTCCTTGTATTTTTTTTAATCAGGCTCCTTGTTTTTGGTTTTTTTATAATTAGGATGTCCGAATTAGCTCATTCACATCATATTTAATTATTAGATCTATTTTTTTAATATATTTTTTTACTTATATATTTTTTTTAGTTTTTTTTAGATATAGATTATGTCGGAGGCTTAGGTGGCAAAATTTGCTAGAAAATGTAAATGGAGGAGCAGTAGCTTTTTTGACTGAAGGTTGAAGTAGAAAGTGGGGGAAGCGGAGAACTTTTAGATTTTAATTAATTTAACAAGATTTTTATTGATTTTGTTTTATTTTATTGCAATTTTCATTGAAAATTGTGGACCGAGAATATTTCATTGTTGTTTGTTAATTCTCTGATAATGTTCATTAGGGTTTACGTCCTATAAATATAATATATGTTTTTTTTTTTATCAAAACCTAATTTTAATTTTCAATTTAAATAAAGTGATTAAAAATCTTATATATATATTTTTTAAGGTGACTTGAAGAATGAAATATTTGTGCCAACCCAAAAATTTAGAGAAAAAATAACTCATCAACAAACGTGTATTTTCTCATTAACATATAGCTAAAAGAAAACGGAAATTTCAACAGTGAACACTGTTCACACAGACTCAAAGACACTGTGGACGCGAGCTTTTTCCTCAGTGCGTCGCGCGAGTTCGTCCACCCTTTTTTTTTGTTTTTTCCGTCTATGAACAGTGTTTTACCGATTTCGTCCCCGGTAATAAGACAAAATAGCGTTTTACGCTGAGGGACACGGGCGTAATTGACCACGTACGGACCGGTCCGGTTCGGTCCGGTCCGCCGGAACTCTTTTTTTTTTAATATTTTTGAAAATGTGTAATGACGTTCGTAGCCCCCGAAACGACAAAATCTATCAATTCGGCTCAAGGGTGGTTTAGTAATTGACCACGACGTTACTGTGCCCTTGCGTCAGCGTTGTGAGCAGGCCGTACGGGCGCGTCGGCGCGTTTCGTGACCCCGGTTGATTCAGGCGGAGCGTGCGGCTTCATAAGGCGGTGAAAATTTTTCCTCCGCCGGTCAAGACGATTCGCAACTCTTCCCTGAATCGCATGGAGTGGCGCGTGCGGTTCAAATATGGACGTGTAAGCTCAAATAGTTGGTTGAACGTTTATGTCGTCTTTTCTCTCTCCTCGGCGCCGGAATCAATATCAGTCCCCCGAGTTATTGTGCATGCATTTCAGTCCCTTGGCTTTTGTTTGATTTCTGTAATCCAAGTTTCGAATTCTTTCAATTTCATCCTTGCATTCAAATTGATATATATATGCAATTTGCATGTCAGTCCTTCTTCTTTTAATTTTTTGGTTTTCTATTACATCCCTTAATTTATTTAGTGCAGCAGGTTATATTGTTTTCAATTTTGTCCCTCATTGCAAATAATTAATAATAATAATAATAATAATAATAACAACAATTATTTCAAAAATAATAATAATAACAATAATAATAATAACAATAATAACAATAATAATAACAATAATAATAATAACAATAATAATACCAATAATAATAATAATAATAATAATAATAATAATAACAATTATTTTTGTTAGTAATTCTTTTGTTAATATTTTTTTTTGCTCTTCATAATTTAATAATTTCTATTGTTTTGACAGTAATGGTGTTAATTTTTTTTATATATATTTTTAGTCTTTCGCCTAAGAATAAATATAGGGAAAAGAAAACATGACCTAGGATTTTTTCAATATAAAAAATTAATATAAGTATTCTGAGATACATTTAATATAGTTATATAATAGTAGATGATCAGCCACACAATTACAAATAACCGATTAAAACACATTCACAAATTTAATTTTTTTTATTTGTAGAATAATGTCTACTTTTGTCCATGTATATATAAGTGTACTTAACACAATAATAATAATTATAATAATAATAATAATAATAATAATAATAATAATAATAATAATAATAATAATAATAATAATAATAATAAGAACAACAACAACAACAACAACAACAACAACAACAACAACAACAATAATAATAATAATAACAATAATAATAACAACAATAACAACAACAACAACAACAACAACAACAACAACAACAATAATAATAATAACAACAATAATAATAATAATAACAATTATTTTTGTTAGTAATTCTTTTGTTAATATTTTTTTTGCTCTTCATAATTTAATAATTTCTATTGTTTTGACAGTAATGGTGTTAATTGTTTTTATATATATTTTTAGTCTTTCGCCTAAGAATATATATAGGGAAAAGAAAACATGACCTAGGATTTTTTCAATATAAAAAATTAATATAAGTATTCTGAGATACATTTAATATAATTATATAATAGTAGATGATCAGCCACACAATTACAAATAACCGATTAAAACACATTCACAAATGTAATTTTTTTTATTTGTAGAATAATGTCTAATTTTGTCCATGTATATATAAGTGTAGTTAACACAATAATAATAATAATAATAATAATAATAATAATAATAATAATAATAATAATAATAATAATAATAATAATAATAATAATAATAATAATAATAATAATAATAATAATAATAATAATAATAACAACAATAATAACAACAACAACAACAACAACAACAACAAGAATAATAATAATAATAATAACAACAATAATAATAACAATAATAACAACAACAACAACAATAATAATAATAACAACAATAATAATAATAACAATTATTTTTGTTAGTAATTCTTTTGTTAATATTTTTTTTGCTCTTCATAATTTAATAATTTCTATTGTTTTGACAGTAATGGTGTTAATTTGTTTTATATATATTTTTAGTCTTTCCCTAAGAATATATATAGGAAAAAGAAAACATGACCTAGGATTTTTTTAATATAAAAAATTAATATAAGTATTCTGAGATACATTTAATATAGTTATATAATAGTAGATGATCGGTCACACAATTACAAATAACCGATTAAAACACATTCACAAATTTAATTTTTTTTTTATTTGTAGAATAATGTCTACTTTTGTCCATGTATATATAAGTGTACTTAACACAATAATAATAATAATAATAATAATAATAATAATAATAATAATAATAATAATAATAACAATAATATTAATAACAATAACAACAACAACAACAACAACAACAACAATAATAATAACAGTTATTTCAATAATAATAATAATAAAAATAACAATAATAACAATAATAATAATAATAACAATAACAATAATAATAACAATTATTTTTGTTAGTAACTCTTTTGTTAATATTTTTTTTGCTCTTCATAATTTAATAATTTCTATTGTTTTGACAGTAATGGTGTTAATTTTTTTTATATATTTTTAGTCTTTCGCCTAAGAATATATATAGGGAAAAGAAAACATGACCTAGGATTTTTTCAATATAAAAAATTAATATAAGTATTCTGAGATACATTTAATATAGTTATATAATAGTAGATGATCGGCCACACAATTACAAATAACCAATTAAAACACATTCACAGATTGATCAATAAACTACAACAAAAAAATATCACATCAAACAATCAAATAATTCACCATACAAATGGATACAAAAAATATTTCCATAACCAGTAAACACAACTGAATAAAAAAAATTAGATGATCGGCCACACAATTACAACAAAATCAACCACCAACAAATTCCCAATTGACTACAGCAAACAAAAATCTCGAATCGATATAATCTATTACATTTTTTCGACCAACTGATTATATAATTATCAATCCAATTAAAACACACCAGATAATCAAAACATTGCAATTTTGCTATCTATGAGTTAATTAAATCAACACACAATTCAAATCCAAACTGTGACTAAATTATTCTTCAAGCCAGTAAAATAATGTCAACAACCAACCAGATCAATGCAAACAAAAAATAATCTATCTTTAATAGATTTCAGCGATTACAATATTGCTATCAACCAGTTAAATGCTTAGTGACTGTTAAAAAATATTTAACTATCAAACATTCAGTTCAAGACAACAAAAAATCATCTTTCATTCATTTTATTGATTACAGATTTACATCAACCAATTAAATAACCATCAAAACAATTAATACATACTAAACAATTAATCAATTATGGTCTTGCAATACTCAAATTACAATTCGCTAATCTTTCATAAATTTTATCGCTTATAATTTTTAAATTTCAAAATTGAATTATTATCTGAGTATTTAAGCTTATAACAATAATCAACTAATTCAATACATAAAAAAAAAAAATTATAGCATGATTTAAAATTTACAATTCTCTATTTATCAACTGAAAAATTCTTTGCTTACCACATAAACAATAAGTTTGTTATATATAAAAAACCCGGCGCAGCGCGCGGGCTAACCAACTCGTATCTTCTACAAAAGAAATCAATTAACTGTCATAATTTTCCCATATCTTCTACAAAAGAAATCAATTAACTGTCATAATTTTGTTTGGATACCAGAAAATATTATCTTTTAAAAATTATATTTTATGAATAAAATCTTGATTTTCCTAAATTTTTATAAAGAATATATATTTTAATTTAAATTTAAAATAGGTTATACAGATTATAAGTAGTCTATGATTATATCTATGATCGTAGGACACCTCTCGGTACAATCAGCCTGTTCACATTCTACGAATCACTACTTTGTCGGTTATTTTCAATTGGATCAACGTTGACACATCCAACACACAAAAGTCGTAATTTGAATGGATGAAAACGCCTCTAGAAAGATAATATAAAATACTCTCTTAAATTAATTAAAAAATAAAAATTCATGTGCAATGTAATCGTTTGGAAACTTAATTAATAAGGTTGGAATCCTCAAATTAGTGTACGTTTTTTTGTTTTCTGTTAATTTAAAAGGATTTCATCCCCAATTTATATTAAAAAATACTCACCTATTATGCATGTGACCAATAATTTAAGATGAAACTTGAGAGTTTTCCCTCTATCAAACACAACAAATTGCAATATAACTCATAATAAAACATCACAATAATTTATAATATATCAATTGCATGTCTAATACTCTTACTTCTTTTTCTATATCATTAATATTTTATAAAATTTATGCAAATCTTTTGGAAGTTGATTCGAGTTAATGACAAGAATTAAATTAAAATAGAGTAAATAATATTCTTCTTCTTTTTTATTGGAAGCATTATATTATTATTATTATTATTATTATTATTGCGGGGGGTGGGGGCGGCGGGGGCGAGGATTGTTGATTTCATGTTGAAGACATGGTCAAGATGGGCTGCACATCATGTTTAACTAGCCAAGGAATGTTCTGTCCGGAGAAAAACCAGCTAGCTAGGGTGAGGAAGCAGGGGTGCCCCTTTCCCAAAGGGTGGTGGGCTTCGAAGGTTCTTCGTTTTGAAAATTTATTTGCAAAGAAACAATCCAGGCTATCACTTGATAGAAAGTCAAGTCATAGATTCTAACCTATAATCATAATGTAAGTGAGAAACCAAGAAAAAAAAACAGCGAAACCATTGAACATAGCGCCTACTGTTTCATTTAAAATTTGGCGAGGCACCTACCCTCCCAGCTGGGTTCATTTCCCATGGTGGGGTTCTTGCGTGTTTTGACAAATCCGTTAGTTTATCCAAGTTAATCTCCCTTTTTCTCCATGTGTTTTTGTAAGGTCTTTCGTTGAAAGTTCAAACATCTAATTTATTGACACTACAAAAAAAGGGTGCCGTTAGCAACGGAATTTTGCAACGGCAACATTCCGTTGCTAATTTTTCCGTTGCAAATTACATTTGCAACTGATTTGCCGTTGCTAAACCAATTCTAGAAAAAAAAAAAAAAAAAACTTGTTTTGCAATGGATTAGCCGTTGCAATTGTAATTTGCAACGGATTTTGCAACGGAATATCCGTTGCAAACCTTTCCGTTGCAAATTACATTTGCAACGGATTTGCCGTTGCTAAACCAATTCCAGAAAGAAAAAAAAACTTGTTTTGCAACGGATTAGCCGTTGCAAATATAATTTGCAACGGAAAAGTTTGCAACGGAATTTGCAACGGATAATCCGTTGCAAACGTATCCGTTGCAAATTAAATTTGCAACGGAAATTCCGTTGCAAATGAAAATTAATTTTTATTTCCATTGCAGGAATTTTTATTTTTTTTAAAAAAAAATTAAATATATATTTAATACCCGCATCACCCCGTTTTTTTTTCAAACGTAATTAATATCCATATCACCCCGCAAGAATTGTTTTTTTTTAAAAAAAAAGCTTAAATATATATTTAATACCCGCATCACCCCGTTTTTTTTTCCAAATAAGAAAATAATAAAAATTAAAAATCAAAACTAAGAGCACACATATATAAATATAGACAAAAATAAGGTGTGCGTCAGGTCGAATATTGTCGGCGGGGGTGTCAGATGCGTACATAGTATTCGCAGAAAAGAATAATAAAAAATGATAAATTAACATAGCACCCCTACATTCAACTCTTCAATTTTGTCTTATCATGGGTAAAAGAGTTATTTTACCGTGCAATAGTATGTGAAATTACTGTGACACCTCCTCTGTTAACTCTTAGTTTTTATCTTATATCAGGATAAAATAGTTATTTTACTATAAAAATATAAAAAAATCTCAAAAAAATTATATATTTTAATATAAAACATCAAAAAATTACTAAAAAAAATGCAAGAAACAATTTTGAAGCATAAAATCAAATAATTCATCATCAGCGCATGCACGTGTGCGTGCTCTGTCAGGTTCTAAGCAATATATCTAACTTAAATCTCACGAGGATCAGCCACAAAAACATGTTTTCATTTTCATTTCAAAACCTTTAATTATGGATAATCCGACCCAATCCGAACTCTCTAACCCAACTTCACCTCCTTCAACTACTCCGAATCTGGCTCAACCTCTTTGTAAGAGCAAGTTCAATGGCAAGATCTATTTTGAAGATTCAAATCTTGAAAATGGCTCTTTGAATAATGTATATTTGATTTTTTTATTGATATGTGCTCCAATGATAAAAATTATTTTGAACAGCTATTTTTTATATTATTTCAAATATAATGCAATTATTTTGAATTTAGTTTAATTATGCAATTAATAGGAGTTAATATAAATTAATAAATAAAATTATTATTTTTTATTATTATTTAAATTAAAAAAAAATTAATTATTATTAAAAAATGAATTTAATTATGATTAATAATAATAATTATGTTAATTTCAGAGGCCTAGGGTTTCTGATTTTTTTATTTGTATGCAATTTTGAAGGTGGAAGAGTGAATGAAGTTCCAGTAATTACACTACAAGAAAAGGGTGCTAAACAAATTCAGAAAATAAAAAAAAAATACACATGGGTTGCAACGGATATACCGTTGCAAATTTAATTTGCAACAGAAAATCCGTTGCAATTTAAGCAAATGTTGTAATGGAAAAATAATATAAATTAATAAATAAAATTATTATTTTTTATTTATATTTAAATTAAAAAAATGAATTTAATTATTATTAAAAAATGAATTTTATTATAATTAATAATAATAATTGATATAAACTCAACAACATTAACAAAAGAGTAAGCACGTAAGAAAAGCCTAAAAATTATTTTTTAATATTATTGTTAGTATTATGCTAATAATGAGAAAAAAGAATTAAATCAAAGACTAAAAAAAATCTTAAAACTTTAACAAAAGAACAAACAAAAAAAATAATAAATTAAAAATTATTAGCTAAAAAAATTATTTAACTTGAAATTAAATTTTTTTTTGTTAATAACTGTTAAAAAAAATATGGTAAATAATTCACCGATTAATACTTATGTATTAATAATTGTTTCTTGTCCGCTGATAAAATTCCCCGTATAGAAAAGAAAAGAAAGCTCCCGCTCTAGACATGGGATGGGCGGGCTAAATGAAAAAGTTGATTTTTCAAGTCTGGAAATGGAGGGTGGGGCAAACCGCGCGCATATATTATCCTTCACTCTGGCGGTACTCCCCCGTCTACCATGCTTTTGGATTTTCTATCTTTTGTTCTCCTTTTTTCTCTCCCATTGAAATTGAAAAAGAAACGAAAGAGAAGCAGAGAGAGAGAGAGAGCAGACAAATCAAAAGCGAGAAGGAAGCGGGTTCTTAAGCTCACTGTTCACCCTCGCCCTCTCTCTCGCCACTTGTTTTACTCATCTTCACTCTTAACACCGACAAAAACCGTTCTCATTTTCGTCAAATCCCTCATTTTCTCAATGTTTTTTGTTATTCCGTTACTGAGAAGTGAAAGAAAGAAAGTTAGGGTTTCAAGCTGTCAATATTTTTGTGATTTCATCTAAGATCGGCTACTCGCTCATTCAAAATGCTGCATTCTATCTTGTCTGCGTAAATTGTACGTTTCTCCGTTTTATTTTTTTTTCAATTTCCTGTAATTTTATCTTTTTTATTTTTTAGACTGCTGTTAACGTTATGTATTTTATTTTGTTTTTTTAGTTAGTTTAGTTTACTTTTTTTTAGATTTCTAGTGAATATTATTAAATGGTAATATGTGTAAAAGCTGTGAAATCTACTGTGCTTTATATTACTTTCCGGTGTATGGTTATGGATTATTAATTGTTTTTGATAGATTGAAGAGAACGTATTATTTGTTTTTCGAGCCTAGCATTTTAGACTTAATATTTTTGGTTATTGTATACAGATTTCCAAATTTGATCTGTTTAGGTAAAAAATTGTGAAGTTTACTTGTTATTGATTTTGTTTTGTAATATATTATTTACGGGTTATCTATCAGGTTCCTTTATCATCTAGGGATTATTTATTAAATTCATCAATTTGGATGTATTGAAGTGAACTTGTTATTTGCCAATTTCAGGTTTTGCAGCTCTACCAAAAAACGCTGAGTGTGCAGTGTAGGTTAATAGGCGTTCTTTTTTGAGATTTTCCTGTGATTTTTTATTTGACCATGTCCGGGGATTCTGTGGCAAACCTTTCCAATGGCAATGCGAGAGAAAAAAGGAGATTTTCAGAATAGAGAAGAAGATAGCAACAACTAATCGAATGATTGAGCAAATGGAACTGGCCATGAAGACCAAAGAGGATCGGTGTATTTTTTTTAAATACTTCAAAATATGTATTTTTTTATTCCATGTTGATTTATTTCTACATGTAAATGTAACCGAATCTCTGTTGTATTATAAATTTTAATTTATGAAATTTTTATTTCAACAATATTTAGTTCTCAATATTAATAATATATCAATAATATTTATGAAAATATTTATTCATAATTAATTAAAAAATAAATATATTTCAAAAATTAATTAGCTTTCACTTCATTTGCATCAGCTTCCGTTGCAATTAGCAACGGATAATCCGTTGCAATTGCAACGGAACGGCAACGGACCAACCGTTGCAATTGCAACGGATCAGCCGTTGCAATTGCAACGGCAGATCCGTTGCAAACGGTGTATTTGCAACGGGTTAAATTGCAACGGATAATCCGTTGCAAATTATTTTGCAACGGATTATCCGTTGCAAAAGAAATTTGAATCGACTTATTTGCAACGGATTGTGTCCGTTGCAAATGCCGTTGCAAATTAATATTTGCAACGGATTTCTTTGTATTTTGCAACAGATCAATCCGTTGCAAAACGCCCCCTTTTTTTGTAGTGTGATATCTTGACAAGGTAAACTAATCATCTCAGGTCTAGAACCAAGGTACGATTTCTAATATAAATAGCCAAGGACACAAGCTAATATGATCATCACAAAGCGAGACGAACGATCTGAGGAGCAACAGCATCGATTATATACAGACAGAGGGAGAGAATTTGATAATAGATTGTTACGAGAGCAGTGTTAGGAAATGGGGATATGCAGACTGGGTTTTCTCGTAGGGTTCTTATGGTTTATGGCCATGGATTGCATGGCCCAAAGCAATACTCATCACTATAATTTTGTTGTAAGCCTTCTCCTTCTTTATGCTAATTCGAGAATCCCACTAATTGTTTCAGCTAAACGCTAGAAATATTGCTTTGTTCTCTTCAAAAGATATTACTTAATAGCTTTTTCTCTCTTTTAATTGCAGCTACAACAGGCCCAGTTTACAAGATTGTGCGAGACAAAGACTATGCTTACTGTCAATGGAAGTTTTCCAGGGCCAACAATACATGCTCGTAGAGGAGATACAATTTATGTCAACGTGCACAATGAAGGAGAGTACGGTGTCACCATTCACTGGTAATCTTTCTTTCTTTAGATTAAAAAATACTATAAAAAAACAAAAAAAATACTTTAATTTGTAGACCTTGGCGTACATTTCATTAAATCAACAATTGTCTAGATATGAAGGTCCAAGCGAGCCTAATTTGTTTTAATGTTCTTATATGTCAGGCATGGAGTGAAGCAACCAAGGAATCCATGGTCTGATGGTCCAGAAAATATCACACAGTGCCCAATTCAGCCAGGAAAAAACTTCACATACGAGGTCATATTATCTAATGAGGAAGGAACTCTATGGTGGCATGCACATAGCGACTGGAGTCGAGCCACAGTCCATGGTGCCATTGTCATTGCGCCGGCTCTTGGAACCACTTACCCGTTTCCTGCGCCTGATGCAGAAGAAATAATTATCCTCGGTAGGCAACGAGTTCCATCATGAATTATTATTTGTTCAAAAAAGAGATTTTCCGATCAACTATCTCAGATTTCCTTTCTAAACTTTACATTTAACTTTTCTAATTTATTTTTAAAAAAAAATTGTATGCAGGATCTTGGTTTAAGGGTGATTTGAAGGCAATAATTGACGAAGCTCTTGCAACTGGTCTGCCACCAGAACAATCCAATAGTCTTACCATCAATGGTCAGCCAGGAGATCTATATCCATGCTCCGCAGGTAAGCCATGCATGCCGTAACTATGTGAATAATTTGAAGATAATTGGGAAAACTCAATTATTAATAGTTACTCATGTTTTTCATATCTGGTGCAGAAAACACGTACCGTTACCGGGTCAATTATGGCAAGACTTACCTTCTGCGAGTTATAAATAATGTGATGAACGAAGAACAATTCTTTGGAATTGCGGGGCATAGCCTCACAGTTGTTGGACAAGATGCGGCATACATTAAACCTATAACCACCAACTACATAATGATCACACCAGGTCAAACAATGGACATTTTGGTCTCAGCAAATCAGACTCCAAGCGATTACTACATGGCTTCCATATCTTTTTCTGATGCTAATGCACCTATATTTGATACCACCACGACTACAGCTATTCTCCAGTATAATGGCAATTATACCACCCCTTCAGCTATTCCACTCCCACTCCTACCAAGATTTGATAATTCTGCAGCTGCCGAGAGCTTCACTGGTCGTGTCAGGAGTTTAGCTAGCAAAAACCACCCTATTAATGTCCCTCAATCAATTAACCGACGTCTTTACATTACAATTGCTTTGAATAAATCGCCTTGCACCGCGGCAACATGTGCAGAAAGGACTGGGGATGCTGCAAGCATGAACAACGTTAGTTTTGAGGCTAAGCCAATTGATATACTGCAAGCCTACTACAGAAGTATTGATGGTGTTTTCGACAGAGATTTCCCCAAGTGAGCCACCGAAGTATTACAACTTCACTGGAGATATGACGGCGGGCTTTGATATCACTACAGCCAAGGGTACGAAGGTGACGATGTTGAATTACGGAGAATCTGTCGAGATAGTCTTTCAAGGGACTAATTTACGAGCCGCAATGAACCATCCTATCCATCTCCATGGATTTAGTTTCTACTTGGTTGGCACAGGAAAAGGTAATTTCAACAATGTTACTGATCCCAAGTCTTACAATTTGATTGATCCACCAGAAATCAACACTGTTGCACTTCCTAAGAGTGGGTGGGCTGCCATCAGATTTATTGCCGACAATCCTGGTAAGACCTCCGAAAGATATCTCTTCCCAATAAATCAAGTTTTCTAGTCCACATATAGTTTAGCACTGGAGACAAATCGAATATTTTAAGCACATAATAATGTCTTTTCACAATTTTTCAGGGGTCTGGTTCATCCATTGTCACCTGGAGAGGCACTCGAGCTGGGGCATGGACACGGTTCTCATTGTGAGGAACGGCAGAACAAGGGCAACAAGTATGCGCCCTCCTCCGGCGTCCCTGCCGTCTTGCTCTTAATCCTCTGCTCACGAGTGGATCAAATGATTGTTTAATCAAGATTTAACTGTTTGAATATTTTAATTTTCTATTGTAGCATTTGTTCAGTGATTTGAATAAATCCTTTAGAAGGAACATTTCATGTGTAACTGTAATGTAAGATTGGTTTTCGTGATGGGCAATTGTCAACCTTTTCATTGAATAAAGCCGCTTTATTTCCTTTTACACTCCATGCCGGTATTTAAATTTTTGCTCCAGTGAAATCATTATTAGAAAATTGAAAAAAACTATGGAAAATTTCATCGGAGATCTCTAATGAGAATATAAACAAAATAATTTCATTATAGTGACTAAAATTATGATGAAATTTAAAAAATAAAAATTCTAACAACAATTTAAAACATCAGTAATGTTGATGAAATTACCAACAAAAATTTCATTAATAATTTCAAATGAATTAAAACTTGACGGTTCTTCTTCTCCCTACCATTTTTTTTCTTATTTTTTCAAAACAGTATTTAATTAGCAAATCTGGTCTCTCCCTTCACAAATTCAGCCACCCAAATCGAACTTCTCTCTCTTAGTTCCATTTATGGTCAAGCTCCACTCCACCAAATAAGCAAACCCATATTTTTTTGTAAGATATTTATATTTTAAGTGAATTCATTGAGATTCATTTGTAGTATTTGTTGTTTGC
>CM055444.1:2031912-2111877 GCA_029228465.1 Salix viminalis | reverse complement strand
TAGATAATTTTTTCCAATGAATTTGAAGTTGATTATGATAGCAGGTTATAAGAGGTTGTTGAACTGTGATATCATAGTTTACAGGATACATTGATTTTATTCAGATTATATTAAACAGGTCGCTATTTTTAACGTGAAGATTCCTTAGATGATTTCTTCTGTATAGTAAGTTATCAATAGAATAACTTGCATACACGAAATCCACGATGAGGGTTTCATTAACGAAATTATTCCTTTAATAATTAAGAGGCTGCCAAATATCAAATACAAACATAGATGGAATATTCTGTAGGCTCTAGCAATTTTCTGGTGCTGAATTAAAATGACTATAACCAATAAATTGCTGAAATCAGGAGTTCGGCATTAAGAACAAAACAAAATAAGAATTATGCGATTTTTTGGATGCGAGAAACTCATCTCCTGAAGATATATATTGTGGGTCTAGATAAGCGAGTAAAACCCTCGTATAACAAAGAATGTACATCCTTGGAAACCAAATTAAATCTTTTTAACCATACTTTAAGCTGTATAAAATGGAAACATATAAAAAGAAGATTTGGCTTGAAGACCTGAAAATACTGATTTTAAGATGTTTATTTACCATATACAAAGACACCACTTTCATGATACAACTAAACCCTCTAAACATCCGAAAGATTATGAAGAAGAGACAAAGAAAGGAAAATATAAGATGGAATCACCGAAGGTATATTATTATAGAATCGTCGGTGGGATCTTAATGATAGAATCACGATATATTTTAATAGAATCGCCGGTGGAATCTTTTTAAGATGTTTATTTATCCACATTGACAAAATATATCAATGGAATTATAGTCGGTGTTTTCGTCAGTATAATTATAATCAGTGGGGTTAATGCTGATGAAATCACCGACGGAAAAAATTTTCCGCTGAGTGTTTTTATCAATGGATGGTTCTTGTCTTGTGTTTGTCAAAAAATATAATTTCCAAATGAATATTACATTACAATACCAACAAAAATTTCTGTAAATAAAACAATTAATTCTGGCAGTGCAAGAGACGCGAAAGCACGATCAATGCTACTAACTGATCCTTCACGAAACCATGTATAACGTTGACCAACCAGAGGAAACTCAATTAACTCACAAGTATGTAAGAACAATTTGAATGAAGTGGAACCTGCAATATTTAACAATTCAGTTCCGCAGTCTCCTGTGAATAAATTCTCATTAAAATCCCCAGTCAGGAACATGGAACATCAAAAGAGTTAAATCCCTCCAGAAACGCCTATGTGGACATTTTGGTTTCCAGCAGAAAACAAAATTTCACGCCATAGTTGTATAAGAACTTGGAGATAGCCACAGACATTTCAAGAAGATCTTCATGTGAAGAAACAAAATAAATCCAACAGGTTACCTCCTGAAGAAAGCTTATTGTATAGCATTCCAGTCTGCAACCTCCCTTACCATTTGAGTTTCGATTGTTAGAAAATAATATAAAAATTTAAATTTTTAGGTGAGATGTTTTCTTAACATGGTATCAGAGCCTTGTTGACCCAACAAGCCACGAGTTCGAATCTCACTACACTCATTCTATTTGATAAAAAAAAAATCAAACACAATGTAAAATACATCTATATACAAGTTTCAAGTCCAAAAAACTTTTCACTTCAGATTTCACAGTCACGTTAGCTGGTGCAGACTCTTGCTCATCAGACTCATCATCGTCTTCTTGGTTGAGCAAGAGCGTGAAGGTCTCCAGGGTAATCCATACAAACATAAATTGACCTCCATATTGAGTTCTTCCACAGATGTAGTGCCAATGAGAAGACGAAAAGCATACAGTCAAGAAAACTTTAAGATCGCTTTGTCATAACCAATAATCCTCCCAAAACCATGTAAGATTTTAGAAAGACATTCTACATAATCAGATTTGAAATTTTATTTTATTTTTTTATGGTCATTTTCTATGGAGTATCTATCCAATAAAATCTTATTATGTTCAAATGATAACTAGAGATATAATACTAGTTATTTAATGAAATTTATTTTATAAAAATAGATAGTCTTCATGAGACATGATGTGATAACAGATGACTTATGACATGCATAATAAATCTCGAATTCGAGTCAGAGCGTGTATTTTTTGTAAGAACATGAAATAACTATAGTCTTAGTCGTTTACTTGAACTCACAAAGTGTGTTTTTCGAGTAGTGAGGTTTTCCTGTATAAAATAAAATAAAATAGATACAAATAGAAAAGAAAAAACAATGTTAGATAGCTATATTCTTACTATTTTTAGTGGTTCATGAGACAAAGAAATTGGATTTTTCTCTCTCTCTAAATCGTTACCTCACACTCTAACAAAGCCAGCGCCCCTTCTCCTTCCCCTATATAAACGACGGAAAAAATAGCACATTTCATGGTATAATATTTTATTTTTGTCTCTCCGATGCCCACAAGGCTTGAACATTATCTTGGCACGATGCATATCGTGCTCATTTCTTTATTAAAAATATATTTATATTAAAAGATTAGATGAACAACATCCATGCATTTGGAATTGCATCAAGAAATCTGATTAGGATCTTCCCTCTTGAGTCATGTCATCATCTGCTAAAAAAAGAAAAAGATAATGATAAGATGATTATGGTCGCTTTCCTGTTTGGGACGGTTGTACTGCCGTTTACTTTAAAATTTGATTTTTTTCATTTTAAATAAAAAAAAAATAGTATTTTTAAATCATTTTAATGTACTGATGTCAAAAATGATTTTTAAAAAATAATAAAAATATTATTTTGATGTATTTATAAATAAAAAAACACTTTAAAAAACAACCGCAACCGCTCTCCCAAACATACCCATAAGAACTCATAGATATCTGCATTTTAATTTATGAGTCAATTGCGATCTAGATTATTTTTTATTAATTGAATTCCTAACTAAAGAGCTGGATAAGAATTTGAGAATTACAAAAGGACCCTTACACCGCACAAGATCCCTTTACAAGCCTGTTTGGCTGTGCGATCTAACCTTCTTTTGACCGAAATTTGATTATTATTTTTTTGTATTTTAAATGAATATGTTTTAGTGTTTTTAGATCATTTGATGTACTGATATCAAAAATTATTTTTAAAAAAAAAATATCATTTTGATATATTTCGGTATGAAAAACACTTTCAAAAGACCGCAACCGCACTCCCAAAGAGACCCGTAAGAGCCTTTTTTTTTACCATCCATTTAGCATATGTTAGAAGTTAGATCCCTTACCTTTTATCAAAAAAAATAATAATTGGAAGAAACCCCATTTCTCATAAAGTATATTTAATGGACTTAAATAAATAAGTAAAATCCCGAACTATCTCAATCTTTTATTAAATAAAGATATCCTAATTCAAATTTAAGATCTACTATATAAATTATTAATCCTCTATCATCTGTCATCACTTAACTTAGAGTAGCTTGCCTTCTATCTTTGGATAACACTACATCAGCATAAGCAAAGGGGAGATCCTATTGCATTATCAGCAACCAAAAGGATAAAGATGAGGGTATAAAAAAAAGAAAAAAAGAAAAGGAAACATAAGCAGAGATTTGCGCATGATTGTTGGATGCATGAGCGCCTTGAAAAATGTTGTCCGACCATCTCTTGAAAGTCTCCATTTATCTCCACTTTGTACCACTTACGCTTTTCTTTCCTCTTCCTCCGTATAAACAGCCAAAGCAATGACCACAATCTAAAGACTCAAACTTTTGTCTTTTCTGCTTTAATTGAAGTTACACTCTTACACTTATCGGAACCCAAACTGAAATTACACCGATACCCTTCCCTAGTTTTCTTGTTGTTGATGCTGCTGCTGTTGTTATACTGGCCATGGAAGCTTGTTCTTGGAACTCAACAAGGGTGCAAGTCTCTGGTTTTGAGGGAATGAGTGGTGGGTTTCTGGTGAAATTCTGGTTTACAAGCCAAAACAAGAGCTGGGTCATCTTCAACTTCGGCTCTGGTTTTGGATAATGAAAGGGGAGAGCTTGTGGAGGCTACTGTGAGAATGGAGAGGAAAGTGGTGTCGGCTGAGAGAAGCATTGCAGCTTTAAAGAATCATAGTGAAGCTGAGAAGAAGCGTAGAGCGAGGATTAATGCACATCTTGACACTCTCAGGAGCCTAGTACCTGGTACCAGTAAGGTATTTGCTGCTTGTGGTTTGGTCATGTTAGAATTTGAGTTCAATTGAATCATAGTACTTAAAGTATACTTCTTCTTCTTTTCTTTACTTTTCCTTTTTAATGAACTCTGTTTCTTAAAGCTAGAGAACAAAATTCAGAGAACCATCAATTAATGCAGTTGAAAGTAGTATTACTTGATGATTAACTTTATTGCGATAACATGAGTTGCTTAATTTGTATTGTTTACAAGCTCTGCAGTACTATTAACTTTTGAATTTATGAATTTCTTTAAGAATTTGATTAGAGCTCGTGCTGATGTCATGGGAATTTCTCAAGTGGGAGTGTCCATTTCTCTTGTGTTTTCTGGTTGATGTCTTCGCTGTATGAGCATGAATCCCTAAAGATGACTGATAATATCTTGAAACTATGGATTTAGCTTCTGTAAGAATCGGATAATTTATTTTAGTTCACAGTGCTGCTTTTGTTGGCGAATGTGCTTGAGTTGTTTACTATAATTCCCTTGGTTATGTGTTTGTTCTTCCCATCTCTATTACCCAGGGTCCTATATTTACCTGTTATAATTTTCTGGTAATAGTTTTGATTAATTCTCTTGATTGAAATAGATCATAAATCAAGAGCATGCAAAGTTATATATGGACCACTTGATGAATAAACTGTGATAATTAGATTGAATTATTTGGTATTTTGAGAGCTGGATTGTTGCGATCCTGTCAAGATTCTTCCTCATGGGCTTGTTGAACTGGATTGCTGAATTACTAGTCAATTTGAACTCTCAGATGGACAAGGCATCGTTGCTTGCAGAAGTTATAACTCACCTGAAGGAACTGAAGATCCAGGCAACAGAAGCTAGTGAAGGTCTTCTCATGCCGTTGGATATTGATGAATTGAGAGTTGAACAGCAAGAGGGTGGTTTGCACGGCGGCCCTTGCGTAATCACGGCATCTATATGCTGCGATTGCAAGCCCGGAGTTCTGTCTGATTTAAGACAAGAACTTGATGCTCTCCATCTAATAATAATGAGGGCCGAGATTGCGACTTTGGAAGGCAGGATGAGGAATGTCTTTGTGATGAGCAGCTGCGGCGGCGGCGGTGGCGATACTAAAGCACACCAGTTTCGCGGTGGACGCCATCCACCAGGCCTTGAGATCCATACTTGACAAATTTTCTGCCTCGCCGGAATTCTCGTTAAAATCCACACTTTCAAACAAGAGGAGAAGGGTTGGCTTATTCAAACCATCCCTGTCATCTTCTTCAGGAGATCTCTGGTGAGCCTATGATTTTTCGGCTGTCGTTAATCCTCCTTGTATAATGTTCATAGCATATTTTATCTTGTTGGGGGTAAATAGTTTCTTCAAGATTGCTGTGTTGGTTTGCATTTTCCTTCTGATATGCTCGTAATCTTGTGCTGTATCCCTATCTTCTATTTCACCTTCTTCACTATCTTCCATGGCCAGAGCTTCTGTCATTTCAATAGCAAACTCGAGCACATTAGCATGCCTAGGAATGGAATGACCAGCGAACGTAATCCGCTGCGCGAGGAGATGCAAGGAACCATGATGCAGAACAGTTCCATTTCATAATTGAAATGAAAATCTGAAATATTTCATTCTGAAAAAATAAAATACCAAAATTGACAATTGTGGTTAAAACCATAGACAAATAACAATCCCTAGCCGTGTGTGCTTAACCTAGCCGATCCATTTTTTCTATTTAAAAGAAACAGAAAACTTTTAGTCTTTCCTTTTTTTTTAAAAAAAAATAACAATTTAAAAAAGTATAGTGTGCTTGAACTTGTAGGTGTAGTAGCCTCACCCCCGTGCACATTTATCATGTGAGCTGAACCATAAATCTAATTCAGAACAACGAGAGAAAAAAATATTAATCTAATTTACCATTTATATGAACCGACTTTTAATTTAATTTTTTTAGTTGCTAGTACAATTTGTGGAAGCTTTTAATCTTTAATTAATTAGAAATTTGACTCAATTCTATAACAGATTTTCATTTTAAGTCTAACTAAACATTTTTTTATGAATAAAAAGTCTTGGAAAAAAATTAAAATTTAGTGGTCATTAAAATTCAAATTTCTCAAGAAGAATTATTAAAAAGAAAAAAGGAAAGCAAGCATGAGAAGATAAACTCCATCCAACTTCCACGTGTATGAACATCATACGAGAATGTAGATTCGGCGCTTATGACATGGCGATAGGAACACCAGAGAAGTTTGTCTGGTCTTTCCAGTTACTACACAGCAGAGGATCCCCCCCCTCTCTCTCTGTGGAGCTTCAATGGCGTTGTCTTCGCATACCCACAGCTTCTCTGTTCTCTCAGTAAGCAAAACAGCAGAGAATGGCAATGGAAGAAGGAGAGGAAGAATGGTTGTTAAGATGGCAGCATCAACATCAGAAATGGCCGCCGCCTTTGAAGAGGGACAGCTAGAAAGACCTAAGTGGTCAGGAAAGACGCCTCTCTCTCGTCTTGTTGGAGCTCTTATTGCTTTCAAGCCTCTCTCCTCTGTTCTCAAACTTGGTGCCAGACAAGTCCTCATCAGGTCCCATTAATTAATTTCCCTTTATTTACCTACGATAATTTTCTGTGCTGCTCAATTTTGCTGGTGTCGAAAATTAGCAGGCTGGCATTGGTTATGCCTGAATTTTTCTAATTTAATGGCTTTCTCTTTGACTTGAATATGGAGTTTTGAATGTGTGGAACAGAACAGCTGAGAAGGGGGACATTCCATGGAGAGAAATGACAAAGGAGATTCTGGAATCAGATGTTTATAAGGAGTTGGAGAGCATTCAAAATCCCTCACTTGTTTATCCAGATTGTGAGCATCTGAACCTATTGAATTCTTTCATATAATGATTCTCTTGCTCAAACTCTGTAGTCAGTCTTCTTTTTGCTTGTAATTATGTTTGGATGGTTAGATTTGCTCATATTTCATTTTTGATCTAAACTTTTTTATGACATAAAAGTTTGAAATTTGCTGCCGACATCCCTATCTTGATCTATAGATGCTTGCAATTTCTATTGGAACATTTGCATGTTTAAGGATATTTGAATTGAGCTAATGATGGAGTTAATTTTTAAGATTTTGGAGGTCTGTCCCTTTTCTTGGTGGGTTATTACTTGCAATTTTCTCGCTTTATTATGTTCTTCATACTTCAGTGATAGTATCTAATAAAATAAGCTGGTTCTATTTTCAGATTACCTAAATCCTTTCCATGCTTACGACGAGGGAAATCTTTCATGGCTGGTAAGTATTTATTACTCAGTTTCAGTGACATGGATTTGTATGTATCATTAGATGTATTTCCTTTCTGTAATTTAACAGTTCTGCTGAATGTATTCTTGACTACTTTATTTAGTGCTTACAATTTACTGTTTTTCTTTTGAATGTCAAATTCTTGCCCCCAAATGACCAAAAACTACAGCCTAGAATCTTTTATGTTCTGTCTAGCTCAAGTGGTGCTTGTAGATAGGCTTGAGCATATTCAGTTTGGTTTTTATCAATAAAAACAACCAAACCGAAAAGAAAAAAAAAAACCGAACCAGACTTGGTTTAAACCGACCGGTTTCGGTTCAGTTGTTTTTGCCTTTTGTTTTAACTTTAATCATGTTTTCCCTTTTCTCATTTTACCAAAATGGAAGCAAACCAAAAAATTTGAACAGAATTGGACGAATAAAAAAACTTATAGCATATTTTTGCTTAATTTGAACCGGTTCGGTTCGGTTTACGGGTTTTTTACTTAAAAAACCGAAAAACCAAACCGAACCGGACTTTTTTTAAAAACATCTAATCAGTTTAATCGGAGTTTTTTTTCGGTTCGGTTTTTCTCGGTTAATTTTTTTCGGGTTGTCTTCTTGCTCATGTTTATCAAGAATGAATCGCAAGTTATAAAACATGTGTACACGATGAAGTTAAATGTTAATAGTCTTCTTAGTTCCTAAGCACAATAATATGAAAGAGAGGATGATCCTATGGTAGGCACGTGTCTAATGTCAGGCTGCAGCTGAAGCTGAACCTGCAACCATGTCAATGGTGAGGCGAGCAATACCTAATGCTTCTACAGTAGATGAAGCAAATCAAGTAGTGCGTGGAAATTGGCTTCAGGCAATTGAACAGCACCATCTACAGTACTCTCGGACTACCATCATTAGAGACATTCTAGATATTGGATGTTCTGTAGGTGTCAGCACAAGATTTCTGGCTGACAAGTTTACTTCTGCCAATGTCACCGTAAGTCCGATCATCAAATTTAGTAAGATTATTTCAACAATCCTTCACATACGATACAATGCAGTGAAACTAAGATGATCATAAGCTTTCATGGCTGAAACTTGTTTATTTTCTTCCATATGCGAATCCCACACTGCAGGGGCTAGATCTGTCACCTTACTTCCTTTCTGTAGCTCAATACAAGGAAAAGAAGAAAGGTCCGAGAAAGAATCCAATTAAATGGATGCATGCTAATGCAGAAGACACTGGCTTTGCACCCCAATCATTCGATCTTGTTTCAATTTCATATGTGGTAAATGCTTTTCTCTAAAGCTGGATGATTCTTGATATTCTGGAAGATTTGGTAATTTATTAAAAATAAAAAAAAAAGAAAAAACAGCCCCACATCATGTTTAACCGTCTGAGAGATCTGTGTGATAATTCAAGCATTGAATGATTTGTATTCTGAAAGCTTCTGGTGTGCAATAATTTCAGATACTTATGTTTCCAACTCCCTGAAATGTATGCAGTTCCATGAATGTCCTGAAAGGGCAATAATTAATATACTGACGGAAGCATTCAAGCTACTTCGTCCTGGAGGCACTATTGTTGTATCGGATCAATCAGTAAGCATCCATGCCTATGAAACTCTGGAAAAAACATAATATATCTCCTACTACTGTATCGTTATTAAGGTGATGTTTTCTGCTTTGTTATGCAGCCAAAGTCAAAGATCCTTCAGGTATGGTTCCAATTCTACCATTACACGCCATAGATTTATCTGTGTCACTGTGTTGCATGTTCATGTTTTTGGATATATCAGTCATTAAATCAAAACTTTGAGAAAATCGATTGTCTGGACACGTGTTGAGAAGTGACAGGAATTTGAAATTTCTTTCTGTAAATATAAAATTGTACATGAGTTTTCACAAACATGCAATAAGCAAATTGAAGCCCTGTCGTCCCAATAAATATGGCGTAATGGCAAAGGGCTTAAGATTTGCACAGCAGGTTTTGAGTTTCGAGTCAGGATGTGCATCTCTTGTAAGAGCCTGAAACAGCCAGGGGATCTTACTCTCTCACCTGGGTCCCACAAAGTGTGCTTCCAGGGAAGTGGGGTTCCCTCGAATCCAAAAAAATAAAAATTGAAGCCCTTGCCTGTTCATGTGTTGCAGGAAATGTCTCCAGTTCTGTTCACATTATTGAAGAGCACTGAACCATTTCTCGACGAATACCATCTCACTGACCTCGAGGGAAGAATGAAGGGGGTTGGCTTCATAAATGTACAAACAGGTCTCACGGATCCAAGACACAGGACCTTGACAGCAACCGTGCCTTGTTAAAATGTATACTCACTAAACTGATCACTGCATTATCTCCAAGCTCGTCTCTGAATGGATCGATCAGCAGAAAGTCAGTCATTATTTGTTGCTCTTTATGCTTCTTTCTAACCAGCTCATTGCAGACATGAAATATATTTGTTTATTCGATGCCAATTGTCGATAAACTATGCAGAAATTTTGTGACAGTTTGTGTTGATTGGCATGTGTAAAACTTCATTAGTGCTGTTATGATGCGATCAAGCAATTTCATTGTAATAAATTCATGATGGTGTATGGGGATGAGGATTAATCTGAACAGATGTATACTCCACCTAAATCAACCTTGAAAGAGTTGGGTTTTTTTTTATATATATAGTTATTATTTTGGAGTGGATATTATTAACATTAATTAACAAGAAATAATTGAAAACCAGTAACATTTTTCTCTCCTCTCTCAAATTATAAACTAACGAAATAAATAAAAGTTATGGATCAATATTAATTTCTTGAAAACTAAAGGGACCTAAAAGTGTATTTTTAGCTAATTTTGAAACAGCCATGTATATTCTTGTGTTTTTCACTTTGATCATCAATCTTTCCATTTGTTAACAGTCTATAGTAAGTGACCATCAATGTGGCCAAAAAAGAGTTTAATTACAGAGAAAAAGTTTGGGGATTAAAATATTAAAAAAGATAATTGTTTGAATTATATTGATATATTCTTAAAAAAACATCTCAAAGCTTTTCTTTTCCTATTTTTTTAATAATCCAATTCATATATTAACTGAATTAAAAGGATGCAATATGACTAACTAATATAAATAAATAATGCTTTGAGGGCACAAACGTAGAGCAAAACAGCAAGGACCAAAATGCAACCAAAGAGAAATTATAATTATAATGTTAAAAAACCCTTTTCTTTTATTTTTGTTATTAATTAATTCCCCCATTGACTGCTTCCTTGCAAATCAAGCAACCGCTCCACCAAACTCCCTAGTTGACTCCGACTGCCTCGTATTATACCACAACCGTTGAGTTATAGGCCCGGCGGGTTTCATAGCTATGCATGTAGTCATGAACTACTCGTTCTTTTTCGTCTCTGTATAAGCAAAAGGAAAACTAGGAGACAGAATTCTCTCTGCGTACTCTATTTCATTGTTTCTTAAAAACCCACTATTTTTTTTTTTGCCCCTAAATTCCCATCAAGTACCAAATCTTTCTCTCTGTGAATTCACACTTCCATTGCTCTCTGATCCAAATTTCCGTGTCAAGAGTTTAATCTTTCGTTCTCTAGTGATCATGGAGAAAGTAGAGGAGGCACCAAACGATCCAGAGAGTGAAGAAAATGAAGCCATTGAGCTTATTCTCTTTCAAGTCTCTGAATGCTATGTTTATCTGGTAACTTTCTGTCTTTATCTGTGTCCATGCATGTGCTGTACTGTCTTTCAATTTATTTTTAGTGGATATTTCTTGTGATTTTGCAATTGGGTTTTTTTAAATTTGTGATCAATGATCTTTTGAGCTTTTTGTATATAGCCAGCTTTGAAAATATGTTCCTTTTCCAAAAAAAAAAGGCCTTTAAAGAAAATTGGGTTTCAGTTGTATGGATTGGAGAACAGAACTTAGATTTGAATTGTTGTAGTTAACTGAATTGGAAAAGGTGGCAATCAGCACTGTTCTCTCCTCTTTTCTTTTGATTAGTTCTAAGGAAATGAAATATGATATAAATGTATGTGAACTGTGTTTTAGAAGTTCTTAGGTGGGTTTTTGGGGTGTTGCTTTATTGTTCTAAAAGAATCATCATTGATTAAAGGTTCTTGTTTTTCTGTACTTGTGGACTGAGTACTGATGGTGTTGATCATTGATTGGGTAAAATTGATGAAGGGGACCACTCACAATTGAAACTGATGTTTGAAATTAATTAAAGATATGTAATAGAAGCAGTGATATTACCTTCAGAGATCTAAAAGCAATTTTGATAGACATTCATTAATTATGGTCACTTGTGGTCCATATATAGCAATACTAACCGATAGTAATCACTTTTTTCCCCTTAATTTGTTTCAATATGAAACCTTTCGATCATTTTATCCACTAAAAGCACAGGTCCTATGACCTCAGTCTTTCTAAAAAGTTTAAAAGTTCATTTTTTCATGTTTACCTTTATGTTGTTGATATTATTTTCCCCAGTTTCTCTTTAATATACATATTAAATTGTAACCTTGACATCAAATTCTTTTTCATATCTGTTTATGGTCTTTGTATTCATTGCAGGTGTTTCAAAATTTACATATTCAGATATGTCAATGCAAGTCTAAGCTGTTTGTTATCATCTTTTAGGCTTTTCATTAAACTTTAATATCTTATAGGCTGGCATTCATGCTTAACTTTCTGCTATCACCTGTTTACATAGCTAGTCACCTGCAAATCCATCAAAAATTGTTTTTTTTTAAAAAAAAACAAATTATGCTGTATCAAAACCACCCAGAGTACAGATATAATGCCATTGTGGCAAATGATTACACGCTCCTTACATAACAGCTGCATCTTATAATTTTCCTCGTATTTTCCTTGTTATCTAAATGCACAAGGTAGCTTTTTTCTGATTAAGTCAATTCAAACTAGGTAACATTTGCTAAGCTAATTCGTTTATTCTTTCTGCAGATACCACCTAGGAAAAGTGCTGCTTCATACAGGTTCTTGCTCGACTTGTCATCTGATGCCTGATATAGTGATATTGAATTGATGGCACATTTTCTAAATGATGTCTTGCATACATTACTTTGCCATTTTGAATTACGCAGAAATTGTTCATCGATCTAATTAGGAGATGGACTTTAATTGACACTCATGACCTAATAAGGATGTGGATGCAATAAGACCTTTTGTAATAGGAATTGTTGACAAAATGTTTTATCCTTCTTTTGCGAATCAGGAGATAGACAGAGGAACAACTAGTTATCTCAAAATACCAGGAGTAATCTTGTAATTCATTTTTACAATATGCATGGGAATTATGGGTTTGGAAAATTATATTCAAATAACCAGTTTGATTTCTAAAAGAAACTTATTATCTAAATTTACTTTCTAAAATACAACCTGTTATGAAATCCAGTCTCTCCATACCCTTTCTTAGATTTTTTTCTGCAATCAAATGCAGCCAGGCATATAATGCCATTGAATATTTGAATCTATGGCTATATTTACTTCTTAAACTTGTTTTCACCGATTGAATACGGATATTTATATCTCTATAGGGTATTTCAGGGCTGATGAATGGGATGTCAACAAGGGTGAAGAGTGCATTATCAGACTTGAAGATAAACTAACAGGTTACATTATCTTTGGATTGTTATTATGCAGAAAATGGTATAGTGTGTTTCTCCGATGGACTTTGCTGTGTCTGATATGCTTTGATCTAATTTGTATAGGTGAATTATATGCGTTGGCATTTTTAAGAAAGGGGGAGCTACTTCCAGTGGAACCTGTAATTGATAGCAGCAGGTATTTCTCACTGAATCTTAAGCTTATCTTTGTTGTATCATTTGTTTTATTGATAAGAGTAATGATATATGACCTATTGGCATAAACTCAATACATTAAGCTTAACTGGAGGTTACAGAAGATTCTACTTCTATATACAACTGAATTTACTCTAGCTTTATCAGAATGGATTACCAAATTCCATCCTATATTTTCTGCAGTTAATTTTTCAGATTATAACTTATTTAAGTTTTTTTAATGATGCACAATCTCCCTTTGATCATCAATCTCTAATCCTGCTGATGCAGTTTCATGTTGCTTGCATATCGTTTCAGCTTCTTCGTTTCTTTTTCTTTTTCTTTTTTTCCGAATTGTGATCGCCTCTATGAAAATTATTAAACCTCTTTTTGAAATGATCTGCCCACATTTTTTATCCTCTTTCCCATTGGATTTATTATCAATTTCGTTACTAAATTAGCTGTCTGAAATCATGCAGGTGGTCGCTGCCTTTATGTCCAGTCCACGTCCACTGTGAATCTATTCCAGATGAGTCCATTTGCTAGATCCATGGAATCCATTGCTATCCAACTATTCAGTATCATGTCCTACATGAATTGCATGACTACCATGGACCTAAGACACACCATGAATCTATGAGTCTGTCCAGAGTCAGTTATTTGACGAGTCCTCAACTAGTGGCACTCTTTGAATATTGACATGTTTCCAACACCTATAGTGTCTATACATTTATTGGCATAGGATTTAGAGAAAGAACAGAAGCTTATGATTTCCAGGCAGCGCTGCACGATCACATGAAGTATGTTCAAACCCGTAAATGTATCATTTACCTTTTCCTTACAGAGTTCATACTCCACGTATCCTTAGTATTTTGTGCTGTTGATATTCTATATGGGTTCTCATATAGAGATGAAATTCTGACTAGCAAAAAGTTGATTAATATAGGCATTCTCTTGTGTTGTCTATTAAAGCTATCTGGACAAGAAGAAAACAGCGGAAGAGATGGAACAGCATTTTCAGAATACTTCCTCGGTTGATTACAGTATAAAAGAAGGGGAAACTCTTGTACTCCAAATGAAAAATGTAAGCTCATGTGCATCACATTTCCCAACTATGTATGTATGTATGTATGTATGTATGTATGTATGTATGTATGTATGGACATGTTACGAATGCTAACATCCATTGAAATTTTCTCTTCTGGTATGACAGAAACCTGGAGGTAGTGTGAAGTCCAAGATTTTTGAGCAGGGTTTGAACAATCTGTCATTGGAGGGGAACAGTGATGGAAAAGAATCAGCCTGCCTCCACCTCCACCTCCACCAGCGCCGCTTTCGCCTGCAACGAGTGTACAGAATTCTCCATCAAACTTGCCACCAAAAATTACTCTTGATGGAAATTCTACTGAAAAATCCCCCAACTTGACAAAGGATGAAGCAGGACACCACCATTTGCCTGACAATGAAAGCTCACAAGATGACGATTTCGGAGATTTTCAAGCAGCTAGGTGATGAGGACTAGACATTGACATATTTATGATCAAATTCCTTAACCTTTTTTCTTTCTTTTATGGGATTGGAGTTCTCAAGGGCTTAGATAGAGATCCAGCTATGAGATTTTGAGTAGAGCATGGTCTGTGAAATATTCAGTAAATATTACGAAAAGTGGACTTACCCTACCGACCTCGTTATGCTGCAGAGATTGACTGACCTTTTTCTCCAGAAAGATGTCTAATTACAAGAGGCTAATGTGCAATCAAACAACTACTCCAATTGCAAAGTACTTCATTTCTGTAAGTAACCTCTCCAGCTCTATGTTGTTAAGGGTTCCAGCTAATAATGTCTTCGTAATGCTTATCACATCTCTTGAAGCTTAGCATAGTGGGTTTGAGGTATAAATTCAACAATTCTTTTTGTGAAGGTCTAGGTATACTTGTTTAAGATTTAATATTTTTTTTAAAAGTATTTAAATCGTTTATATGCAAATTAGTTAGATAATACCTATATTATTAAAATTAAAAAGAAATTAAAACTAAGAAAAATAAGAAGTTGTAATCCCAAGGTTTTGTTGCCCCTAATTTATTTTTTAAAGTGCTTTTTGCTTGAAAAAAAATACCAAATTGATATTGTGGTTGTTTTGTGTTTGTAATTTGAAAAAATAAGTTAAAAAAACTTCAAATTATAGTTTGTTTTTAATAAATGTTTCAAAAAATGTTTTAAATAGAATTTATACAAAAACTATTTTTAAATTTATAGTTAGAATAAAAAAAAATCAACATCACATAATCTAACACCCACAAGCAAAGACGTGCTTGTCACATAAATTTATTTTTATTTTTTATATTGAATTAATTTTTTGTAGTGTCTTTATATTTTTTTCATGTGTTGATATCAAAAATGATTTAAAAAAATATAAAAATATTATTTTGATGTATTTTTGAATAAAAAAAATTTCAAAAAAAAATTTAATTACATTTCCAAACGAGCATTAAATATTTCTTCAAGATTCCTAGATAGTTTCCATTTTATTTTCAGAAGGAACATATTTCTCCTTACCAGGGAGCAAAAAGAATTTCATTCCACCAACGCTGTAAAAATTTATTAAGATAATTAACAAGACTTCTTTAACATCTTAGTCTCTAATATTCCAAATTCCTTATAACTTCATTCCTCATATTTATATAATTAATTAGATAACTTCAAGAAAAATATATTTATTTGATGGTCAAAAAGGTGTGTTTTCTCTCTTAATTTTTTGAAGTGATATTTACAAAAAATATCATATGTTTTGGCTTTTTTTTATCAAAGTTCTGAGAAATTATGGTTTATTGCTTGAACTTTATGCATGTGCTAACAGTTCATATTCTAAAAATGAAAATCAACAAAAAATATCTTATTATTTATAGATTTGTTATTATATTTATTTTAATGACTAAAGAGCCCTTAGAACTTTAAAATAACAAAATTGCCATCTATAATTCATAATTTTAATAATGTCATCCATAATTCCCCAAAACTCATGAACACAAATCTTTTTTAGGAATTTCATCAAATAATTTATGAGCATCTAATAAACTATTATATTAAACTGATCGTGTAACATCATAGCCCACTCATCACACATTCTTGTAAGAGTTTATCAAAATTGTTATTATAAAATAGAGCTCAAGTGTTAATCTGTTATCAATTTTATGTGTTTAATATCAATTTTTAAATTGAAAGAACAAAGGGAAAATAAGAAATATCAATTTTTAAATGATCACAATTATAAACTAAATTTAAGATTTAAATTATTTAAAAAAAAATTACCTCCACAAAAGAGCAAATAATAAAAAGTAAAATTCAAAACTAAAAGCATATATATGTAAACATGGACAAAAATAAGAAAAATTTAAGAAATATAAAAAACAAATGAAGGAATTGAAATAAAAAACTAAAGGTATAAGGGACTGAAATAAAAACAAAATATATAATCAATTTCCATCAAAGGATACAATTGCAAAAAATCAAAATCTTTGTATCCCGAATATATTAAGGGATTTCAACTCAATCTGAAAACTAAAAGAATAAGGACCGTATTGAAACCTAAATATATAATCAATTTCCATCGAATGACAAAATTGAAACAAATCAAAACTTTCTATAACATAAATTAGGACCATACAACACAATCAAAAGATAAGGGATTGAAATGAAAATACCAACAACATTGGGAGAATGTCGAGCACTTTCGCCTACAGGAGAGAGAGACGAGGGAAAAAACTTTCGACCCACAACCGGCGCATTTCCGATAAACACGAGACGCAACGCTCTACACCATAAGGTGGAGTACATGGAGGCGTATCCGGTTACACGCTAGATTAATGTTTTAGACCACCTGAATTGGCTATACATGTCACCCTAAAGGAGGTGTTAGGTCAAAAATCATCGGTGTATTCGACGGACGTGCCTGTAGTTTTCATCAGAAATTAATATTTAAAAATAGTTAATTACCTAAACACCCCTACAATCCCATTCTTGTATTTTGATCTTTTATGGGGATAGATCAGTATTTGCACATTTATTTACTGTTCATTAAAGATGTGAAAAATACCGTGATACCCCTGCAGACAAAACTTGGTTTTCTGTCTTATTAGAGGGTATGATAGTTATTTTACTATACACAGAAATGCAAAAAAAATCAAAAATACCCCCGAACCCAAGGCTAAAAAACACAGTAAATAGAGGGGCAAAATAGTAATTTCATTATTACTATTCACAGTGATTCTAAGTCTAGAGGAACCGGTGAATTTTACTATGCATTACTGTTGAAAACCTTGATATCATTTAGCTTTTAGTATAATTTAAAAAATTATATTATTTCGGTTCAATAATATCAAGTCATTTATATTCATGAACTCTATTGCTTTTGAACCGGGTCGAAGAATAATTTTTGTATGGTCGACAAAAGAAAAATAATGTAGACTTCAACTCTTGTTTGTAGAGAGTTTACTGACTATGACTATCAGAGAGGGGTAAAGACCCCGTGTTATTCATCATCCATCCAATAAAGATAGTTTTTTTTCAAGTCCGAGACATTTGATTGCTAATATAATAACTATTAAAAATTGTAAAGATTGTTGAATTCAGGGTTCATAAAATTAATCAAATACATATAAATTAACCTCGATACCCACATTAACAATAGTAAAAATTTGTGCGAGATGGTGAACACCCATGGATTTCAAATTCATTCCAACACATTTTATTCCCTTGCTTGTTGTTAGGGTTCATATTTGTGATTATGATTGATAATAATATTATGCATCATTAAGTGAAGTTTTATTCATTGCCCAACCATTCAAATTCATAGATGTAATCAGGATCTAAGTATTTTCTTCATAAATTATTTACTTTACAATTAAGTTATTTTAATTATTTGATTATTTTTTTAGTTGAATTACTGGTTGCATGAAGTATACTTAATTATATTGATATTCATTTAATTCTATAATATCAATTTGAAAATACATGAGCAATTAAGAATAAATCTAGAATTAGAATCAATTAACTTAAAACTCTAGATTTTAAACTAGTTAATTCAAAACTTTATTATTAAATTACAAAGTCTTGACATACACATACACACACACAAAAACAACTCTACATCCAACCAACAATAGATGACTATAATGAAAATGTGAAAGCACTATAAAAAGTTCAATATTACTAAGAAGTTTAGAGAAGAGATGCAGATTTATTAATGTTCTCCTTGGAACAGAACATGACATGCCAACTTAGTTAGAAAATCGAGTGGCAGCATGGAATGGCTGCTGGGAATTCCCTGTCCCCAGGGCCATGCCCCTCGATCTATTCTCCAAACCCTTGATCAGCTTCTGCACGAACGCATTCGATTTCTTTCTCCAGCTCAGTATACATGGTCTCGAACTGCCCAGAAAAAAACACGAACGAAGGAGAATCAAAACAAGTTGGATGGGTCTATTAGCTCAGTTCCTTGTTGATCAGGCAAAGAAAAGAAAAGGAATTAGTTACCCTTTGTTCAATCCATTGTCGCTGGCTTGTAAGATCTAAGATTTCTTGCCGGAGTTCTTCTACAGAGCGCTTCAGGTTTTCATTCTCAGTGATGGTCATGGCCAGCTTGTTCTCGGTTTCTTGGACTGCTCTCTGCATGATTAATAAAAGAAAACAGTAATGAATGAAATGTTATGATCATAAATTCACACGTAGAGGGAGAGGAGACACTTTCTTTCTTTCTTTGCATGGATTTTTTAACCTAATGATGAGCAGTACTGATCCTGAGACTGGCATTTACCTTCTTGTTCAGTCGATAACGCCTATCAGTTTCCCGTTTCTTTCGCTTCTTCATTTCCTTGGTGTGCAGTTCCGTTTGAGCACGAGTACTCATGAGGCGGGATCGGTTGTCCTCGAGGGAGTGTGAAAAGTAAGAAAGGAGATCAGTGGATCTAGCAATGACACCAACAAAGCGAGGGGGGGAGATATATATATATATATATATATATATATATATATATATATATATATATTATTTAAAAATAATTTTGATTTTTTTCTTTTCAAAAATACTTTTTAAAAAATGGAAGAATCACTCAATCTCCTCGTCCATCCAGAGCAGGGGCATAGCCATCGAATTAACGCGCGGTTGAATGCACTTGGGCTATAAAAGAATGTTAATTGTTTTTTTTGTCTACAAAAGTATTAAATCAATTTTTTCGTAATAATTTTGATAGAAATACAACTTCATAGAAATGCTGCCTTGGGTTTGATTTGGACACATTTTTGGACACATTATAGAAATGCTGCCTTGGGTTTGATTTGGACACAGAACGTCACATAGAAACGTTAGGCATCAGCGAAGAGGATTTTTTTTTTAGTCAGTACGGAAAACACTTCCACGGCATCAATGGAGAAGATCGAGTTCACCATTTATTTGAATCACATCACCAAAGCTAATTTTTTTTTAAAATAATAAAATCATATTGCTAGCCAATGTTGGCTTTTTGGCACAATTGTCTAAACATGTTGGTTTTTTGGCACAATTGTCTTATGTCATTGCATTTCCAAGGCTAGAAATTTGTTGGAGTATTAGCTCCACGTGGCAAGCACGGAAATAAAATTCAACTTTCATTAAACTGTAACTATCGATTGATAATGATTGTTTGTAGTTGAAAACGAGTCATTAATTTGCGCTCCCCTGTAGTTAGAAATTTTTTTTTATCTTATTTTAACATATAATTTTTTTTTTATTTTGTATTTTGGTTCTTGTTCTTTTATTTTTTAGTTTAGTTTTGAATCCTTTATTTTTTTTTTTTGAGATAGTTCTTAATTTTTTATTTGTATTTATATATCTATACTTTTAGTTTTGACTTTTATTTTTTATTGTTATTTATCTTTGTATTAAATACAATTTTGTTAAAAAAACAGAGTAAATTTAGTTTTGGTGGCGTGAAATGAGAGTGAAACTCTCTCTTATACATTTGTAATGAATTTTCTGTTGTTAGCGATTTGTTATGTTTGTGTTTTTTTATTTGTTTTGTCTATGTATAGTTTAATATATTTTTAATTTAAAATTATTTTTATTTAAAAAGAATTTTTTTTTTAGATTTATTTTTCATATTATTATATTAAAAGTATTCTAGAACACTGAGATTAAATTAATTTGATATATATATATATATATATATATATATATATTAAGGCGTTAATATTAAACAAATATCAAAGTATACAATTAGTCTCACATATTTTTAAGAAAAAAACCTTAAAAATAATCGTCATTATTTTAAACACCTTATCTACAATAAAATTAATATAAAAAAAAAACTAAATAAAAAAAAATTATAGGTTGATTATTTCGCTCAGATATATAGTATTATAAGAAAATCTAGGACCATTAACATTTTGTTTACATGTTAAAAAATTTGATTCTAGTTGTGGCGAAGCGCAGGGCAAGTGACCCGTTTTATCTACCTTTGACTTTATATATTTTTTATTTGCTTGATGTTAGATATTAAATATCACACATAAAAAAAGTGTAAAATTCAATTTTAACAAAAATAACATCAACTAATGAATTATTTCGATTATTATTTACAATTTTTTTTATCATGATTATTTTTAAATAATATAATTGAAATATTATATTATCATCAACTAATAGAATTTACAAATTTGAGAAGTAACTAGGAGTAAGTATAGAAATTTTACACTAAATTGAAGATTCTCCAGAATTTTTTTTAATGAGGAAGCATGGTTGTAAGTATCAAACTAATTAGTGTTTTTTCCACACTATTTAGGAGGTGTTTGGGAGTGTGATTGAAAAATGCTTTTGAAAAAATTTAAAAATTTATTATTATTATTATTTACTTTAAATTAAAAAAATAGTGTTTTTAGATCATTTTGATTTGTTGATGTCAGAAATTATTTAAAAAAATAAAAAAAAAATATATCATTTTGATGCATTTCTGAACGAAAAACACTTTCAAAAGCAACTTTAACCACACTTCCAAACAATCACTTAGAGTATAAGTAATTAGTAAAGGTGTGTTTGGGAGTTAGGTTGTTTTTGCTTTTAGGTGCTTTTCAAAAATGTTTTTTTCTAAAAAAAAAAAAATCAAATTGAAGCTCTTTTTTATGCCTTTTAATGTTTTTGATATTTTAGATATAAAAAATCCAGAAAAATAAATTATTTTGATATGTATTTAAGCAAAAATATATTTTTAAAAAGCATGCTCTTAGTAACGCATTCACAGATGTATATAAATTCCTGTAGAAAACTGAAGCTCAGAGGATCGCGGTCACACTAACTATTAAATTACAAGTTTATCACCTGTTGCTGTGAGGCTAATTTATGACCACTTTGGACCTGAAAGGTTTAGCAGGTTGCTGGAAGTGGAAGAAATTATGTACGAGGTACGTCCTTTCTTGTAATGTCACCTGAAACTAATACCTATATATCTCAGAAGGCCAGTCTAAGGGCTGTATCTCTCTGCTGCCCAGATTTGTAGGCGGCTGAATTCAAATGGCCTGTAAGAGCAGTGCAGTTTCCTCCCAAATTGCAACTGTACTGATGTGGCTTTATTATGAGATTGGCCTTTATCTTTTTTCTGTTTCAATTATTTCCATGGAAATAAATTCATGATGATCTCCTTTGAGCTCTTATCCGGTGTGTGTTACACTCCGTGCATTTCCTATTTATGGTCTCCATCCAATTATTTATGGCTTGATTGATATGTAATGGGAATTGATTAATTGACTGTCTGAAGCTAATTGCCCCTGGCTACTTTTCTGATTTTGGATTTAGGCTTCGTTGTTGTTGTTTCGGACAGGAAGTAGTAAAATATGTCGAAAATCGGATGCAGACTGTTAGCAATAATGCGAGGAAATTCTACTCGGATGTCATGCAAGATTTGTGCTCTCCAGATTCAGAGGATCCTGCAAATGGGGCAGTCTCCAAATTTCCTGTAGATTCAGGAGCTGATGTTGGGATGGAAGAAAAATGTGGAAAGGCTGATGATTCTGAGAAATTGACAGAGGATATGAAGATGACTACTGATCCTGGTTCTGATCGTCACCCACTGGGTAGAAGGATTACTGTGAGAAGAATCTTAAGGCAGCATAGTAAACGAAGTCTGTCCGATAAATCAAACCTGGATATTGATAAAAACTCTAACTGCAATAATGTGTCACCAAAAGAGACATCAGGATTACCACTCCTTCGAGTAAATATTTGATAAGATATTCATCAAATGCTGAACTTTCTGATCAAAAATCTGGAAGCATCTTGTGATCAGACAGCAAGACTTACAACTCCAGGGTGTGTTGAAGTTACAGATCATTTCTCCACAGAAGAAACTAAAAATTAGAGACAGAAAATGAAAGCGAAAACATGCCTGAGATTTCATTCTATAAACCATCATTGGATATGGTTGTTAATATCACTGAAACTGGCAGGCATGAAGGAACAGACAGTAGACCTTCCTGCAGCAACCTATTAGAAGAATCAAATGGTGAGTTTTTTGAACAATTATTTCTGATTTTTTTCTTTCTGTGTACTCGTAGAGTGTTCTATTTTGACTTCTTTTTCAGAAGGTGTTTGCATAAGCAATGAGTTTGTTTCTATGATAGAAGAGATGTGACGTGATAGCAAAGGGTTTGAGATCTGCACAGCATGTCTCGAGTTCGAGTCAGGTAATGCATTTCTTGTAATAGCCTGAGACAGTCGGGGTTTTACTTGCTCACCTGGGCCTCAAAATACGCTATCCAGGAGAGTGGGGTTTCCTCGAATCCAAAAAAAAAAATTATATTGCATTTTACTGTGCATTACTGTTGAAAACCCTGATATCATTTAGCTTTTAGTATAATTTAAAAAATTATATTGTTTCGGTTCAATAATATCAAGTCATTTATATTCATGAACTCTATTGCTTTTGAACCAGGTCGAAGAATAATTTTTGTATGGTCGACAAGAAAAATAATGTAGACTTCAACTCTAGTCTGTAGAGAGTTTACTGACTATGACTATCAGAGAGGGGTAAATACTCTGTGTTATTCATCATCCATCCAATAAAGATAGTTTTTTTTCAAGTCCGAGACATCTGATTGCTAATATAATAATTATTAAAAATTGTAAGATTGTTGAATTTAGGGTTCATAAAATTAATCGAAATACATACAAATTAACCCGGATACCCACATTAAGAATAATAATAAATTGTGCGAGATGGTGAACGGCCATGGATTTCAAATTCATTCCAACACATTTTATTCCCTTGCTTGTTGTTAGGGTTCATATTTGTGATTATGATTGATAATAATATTATGCATCATTAAGTGAAGTTTTATTCATTGCCCAACCATTCAATTTCATAGATGTAATCAGGATCTAAGTATTTTCTTCATAAATTATTTATTTTACAATTAAGTTATTTTAATTATTTGATTATTTTCTTAGTTGAATTACTGGTTGCATGAAGTATACTTAATTATATTGATATCCATGTAATTCTATAATATCAATTTGAAAATACATGAGCAATTAAGAATAAATCTAGAATTAGAATCAATTAACTTAAAACTCTAGATTTTAAACTAGTTAATTCAAAACTTTATTATTAAATTACAAAGTCTTGACATACACATACACACACACGAAAAGAAAGAAAGAAAAAAACTCTACATCTAACTAACAATTGATGACTATAATGAAAATGTGAAAGCACAATAAAAAAGTTCAATATTACTAAGAAGTTTAGAGAAGAGATGCAGATTAATTAATGTTCTTCTTGGAAAACCCTTCAGCTGCTGCACAAACGCATTCGATTTCTTTCTCCAGCTCATTATACATGGTCTCGAACTGCCCAGAAATAAAAAAAAAAAAAAAAAAAAAAACAAACCGAACAGTAATGAATTAGCTCAGTTCCTCGTTGATCAGGCAAAGAAAAGAAAAGGAATTAGTTACCCTTTGTTCAATCAATTGTCGCTGGCTTGTCAGATGGAAGATCTCTTGCCGGAGTTCTTCAACAGCGCGCTGCAGGTTTTCGTTCTCAGTGATGGCCATGGCCAGCTTGTTCTCGGTTTCTTGGACTGCTTTCTGCATGATTAATAAAAGAAAACGTGGAGAAGAAAAACAGTAATGATGATAAATTCACACGTAGAGAGACACTCTAATGAGTACTTCTCGTGAGACTGGGATTTACCTTCTTTTTCTGTCGATGACGCCTATCAGTTTCCCGTTTCTTTTGCTTCTTCATTTCCTTGGTGTCCAGTTCCGTTTGAGCACTAGCAGCACCCATGAGGTGGGATCGGTACGTAGCCCTCGAGCGAGTGGGAAAAGCAAGAAAGGAGATCAGTGGCTCTAGCAATAACACCAGAGAAGCGTCCGGTTGACTACACTTGTGCTATAAAAGAATGCTAATTGTTCTTTTTTTGTCAACAAAAATGTTTTCTTTATAATTTTGATAGACACATAACTTTATAGAAATGCTGCCTTGAGTCGGTACGGCAAGAACTTCCACGGAATGAATGAAGAAAAGATCGAGTCCCTCCACCATTTCTTTGAAGAAAAGATCGCTACTTTTTTAAAAAAATGAAAAAAAAATCATCTTGCCAGCCAGTTGGTCTTGTCGCACAATTGTCTGATGTCATTGCATTTCCAAGGCAAGAAATATGTTCGAGTATTAGCTCCACGGAGCAAGCACGCTGCCTCGTCATGAGCTCTTGCGGCTTCTTCAACTGTGAATGGAAATAAAATTCGACTTTCATTATCGATTGATAATGACTGTTTTTAGTTGAAAACTAGTTACTTTCCCTGCAGGCCGAGCACATATTCTTTTAAATTGTTGGGATTGAAATAACTAAAAGAATTTGTTAGTTTAAAATAAAATATAATATTTATACATGCAAGGTTTGATATAATAAAATAAATCCTATTATAATAACAACATCATTGAAGGTTTAACATATAAAAATATCATTATTATTCTTGCTAAAACAATAAAAATTATTAAATTATTCCGAGGAGAAAAAAAAACTCAAAAACATTAATAAAAGAAAGCAAGAAAAAAAACTATTATTATTATTATTATTGCATAATAAAAATGAAAACAATAAAAATTATTACCTAAAATAATCATTTGATATGAAAATAAAATAAAAAAACTAATACAAACAACAAAAGAAAAAACAAAGGAAAACAAATAAGAAATATCAATTTTTAAATGATCATAAACACAAACTAAAATTTAAGAGAAAAAAAATTTGAAAAAAAATGTTATCTCAACAAAAGAGAAAATAATAAAAATTAAAAACCAAAACTAAAGGCACATATATATAAACATAGACAAAAATAGGAGTTATTTAAGAACTATAAAAAATTAAAGGAATTAAAATAAAAAATATAAGGGATGAAAATAAAACCAAATATATTATTAATTTCAATCAAATGAAAAAATTGAAAAAATCAAATAAAGTATAACATTTATACATGCAAGGTTTGATAAAATAAAATACATTAACACACTATATTATAACAACAGGAATATCAAAACCCTAACATATAAGAATATCATTACTATTATTACTAAAACAATAAAATTATTAAATTATCTTGACGAAAAAAATCAAAAATATTAAAAAAAAGGAACAAAGAAAAAAAATTAAAATTATTATTCTTATTACGTTAATAATAGGGGGAAAATCAATAAAAAAAAATCATTAACTTTAACAAAAAAAAATGAAAAATGAAAGAAAAAATAAAATCATAAGAAAAAATTAATGTCAAAATAAATAAAAAATAATCAAAAGAAAGAAAAATGAAAAAAAAAAAAAACGAAAAAACAGGAAAGCACAATCAATCAGGCGCGCTAGGCTCAAGGGATCGAACCCCAGCCCTCCTTGCTTAGCCCTTCTGTAAGCAAATGAGGAAAAACTTTTTCGACTTCAAATTAAAAGATTAAGCTTATAAGTTAAGTCCCGGAATATAATTTATATTATCTTCTAATATATTCTTTTAAGTGAAAGTTCTTTAGGTTTAAAACTTATACACAGCACACACTACCTTGTACTTGATTTTTATCAAATAGAATGAGGGTGGTAAGATTTGAACTCGTGATCGTTAGGGTCAATAAAACTCTGATATAATGTTAAGGAACCATCTCACCTAAAAAATTAAACTTATAAGGCAAGTCCCATAATATAATTTATATTATCCTCTAATAGTCCTGATATACACACACCAAAAAAAAAAAAGTCTACATCCAACTAACAATTGATGAAGTTTAGAGAAGAGATGCAGATTTATTAATGTTCTTCTTGGAACAGAACATGACATGCCAACTTAGTTAGAAAATGGAGTGACAACATGGAATGGCTGCTGGGAATTCCCTGTCCAAACCCTTCAGCAGCTGCTGCACAAACGCATTCGATTTTTAACCTCGTGGTGATGAGCCTATCAGCTTACCTTCTTGTTCTGTCGATAACGCCTATCAGTTTCCCGTTTCTTTCGCTTCTTCATTTCCTATTATTTTTTTTCAAAAGTAATTTTAACAAATGAAACAATCACTCGATCTCCCCGTCCATCCAGAGCACGACCATAGCCATCAAATTAACGGCGGTTGAAAGCCACCACATTAACGGCGGTTGAAAGCCATCAAATTAATGCTTTCTTAATAATTTTGATAGACACACAACTTTATAGAAATGCTGCCTTGGGCACACAACGTCACATAGAAACGATGGACATCTGCGAAGAGGATTGTTTTTGAGTCGGTGAGGAACGGCAACGATGTTTGCGGTTTATTTGAATCACCGCCGAACCTAACTTTTTAAAAAAAAATAAAAAAAAATATCATCTTGGCAGTCAATGTTGGCTTTCTGGCACAATTGTCTTATGTCACTGCATTTCCAAGGCTAAAATTTGTTCGAGTTTTAGCTCCACGGAGCAATCAAACTGCCTCGGCATAAGCTCTTGCGGCTTCTTCTCAACTTTGAATGCAAATAAAATTTAACTTTTATTACAATGTCATTATCGATTGATAATGATTGTTTTTAGTTGAAAATGGGTCATTAGTTTGCGCTCTTCTGTAGTTAGAAAATTATTTTACCTTATTTTAACATATATATATATATATAATTTTTTTATTTCGGTTTTTATTCTTTTATTTTTTGGTTTAGTTTTGAATCCTTTATTTTTTTGGTTTTTTTGGGATAGTTTTTAATTTTTTGCTTGTAATATACTCTTAGTTTTTGTTTTTATTTTTTATTGTTATTTGTATTTGTATTAAATGCAGTTTGTGTTAAAAAAAACATAGTACATTTAGTTTTGGTAACGTGAAATGAGAGTGAAACTCTCTCTTAAACATGTGCAATGAATTTTCTGTTGTTAGCAATTTGTTATCTTTGTGTTTTTTTTTGTTTTTTTTTGTCTATGTATGATTTGATATATTTTTAGTTTAAAGTGATTTTTATTTAAAAAGGATTTTTTTTTAATTTTTAAGATTTATTCTTCATATCATTAAATTAAAAGTATTTCAAAACATTGAGATTAAATATATATATATAGTATATATATATATATATATATATATATATATATATAATATTAAACAAATATCAAAATATATAATTAGTATCACATATTTTTTAGAAGAAAAAAAAACTTAAAAAATAACCGCCATTATTTTAAACACCTTATCTATAATAAAATGAATATATAAAAAACCTAAATAATCAAAAATTTATAGGCTAATAATTTCGCTCAGATATATAGCATTATAAAAAAATCTAGGACCATTAATATTTTTTTTACATGTTAAAAACTCTGGTTCTAGCTGTGGCGAAGCTCAGGGCAAGTGACTCATATATTTTTTCATTGTAGATAATTTGGCTTAATTTTTCCACTCGTTTTGTCTCCGTGTGACTTTGTATATTTTTTATTTACTTGATGTTAGATCTTAAATATCACACATAGAAAAGTGCAAAAATCTATTTTTAACAAAAACAATATCGACTAAAGAATTATTTCGATTATTATTTACAATTGTGTTTATCATGATTATTTTTAAATAATATAATTGAAATATTATATTATCATCGACTAATAAAATTTACAAATTTGAGAAGTAATTAGGAGTAAGTATAGAAATGTTACACTAAATTGAAGATTCTCCAGAATTTTTTTAATAAGGAAGCATGGTTTTTTATAATTCACTTTTACTTAGAAAAATCTGACTGCTTGATTTCAATTGGGGGCACAAATCTCTTAAACAATTGACCGGTTCCAAGCGAAAAAGAGCTTTGTCTATATGCATTATAGCTGTGCCATAAAAAATAAACAACATGAGGAGAAGAAATTAATTGTGGGAAAGCACTTACCAATCCACAGTATTTTGTATTTTGTGAGAACAATTACAGTGTTTTTTCCATATCACTTAGAGTATAGGTAATTAGTAAGGGTGTGTTTGGAAGTTAGGGTGTTTAGTATCTTTTCAAAAATGTTTTTCTTAAAACAAAAACGTCAAAATGATGCTCTTTTTTTATATACTTTTTAATGTTTTGATATGCTGATAAAAAAAAATCCAGAAAAATAGATTATTTTGATATATATTCAATGAAAAAACCCTTTTAAAAATCATTTTGCATCACAACGCCCAACCCTCTCAGTAACCCATTCACACGTATATATTAGCTGAATGGGGTGATTAAGTTGTGCCAGATGTTAATAATGGCAGCTGGGTTTCTCCCAAACCTTGTTCCCTTTCTTTGCTTGTTCTCTTTTCTTTAACTGTCGAAGTTTGGAAACGGCAGAGAAGAGATACTGATAAATAGCGTCCTATAATTATTAAAGTTGTGAATTTATATGTAGTTATTTTATGTTGTCTTCAAATTATGGGGACGCAAGTTCTATTTACATGCATGGTCTTTGTGCCTTGAGTTTCAAGCTAAACCACAGATAGTTGAAGAAATTGTTTCCAATGAAGTTAGGATTCTCTTGAGAGCTGCAAGAGTTATTATATTTGGATTTCTTGAAATTTGTTCTTACATTCTCAAAGTTACTTGAAGGCAGAAGGTGCTGCTACCTTGATGACGGGCAACTAACAATTTCAATCTTTTGATCAAAGTTATCAATCTTGTTTCAATTAATATTTTGTTTTTTCAATTGGAATGGATTGTTTGGGTTTTAAAGAGTTTCGGCTCGCCATTTCAGGGTTGTATATATATATATATATATATATTCAAAAAAAATTAGTTCGAATCCAAAAATAAAATTATTTAGAATTGTGGAATTTAATATAAAAAAAACACCATAAAATGATTTTTCTGAAAAAATTATGAACATTTATAATATTATGAGAATGTCATCATCAATCTCGCAAGGTCATTATATTTTCTGATTGCTCTAAAATTTTAAAATAATATATATATAAATATGTCAAGAGACTCGTAAAATTTCATCTCAATCTAACAGCTGGATTAAAAGATATGATAGATATTGTAAAATTATTTATTATTTAAAAAAATATTATTTGGCCGAAACGGAACGGACGGAACGAAACCGGAATGTTCTGACTGAAATTTGGGTGAAATTTCCAGAATTGACTGAATTTTAAATGAGGTAAAAACTGCGTTGTTTTATCTTGTTTTTCTAACTGATACAAAATATTTCGACCGAAACGAACAAGATTAACAACACTGGTTCTGATAATACTAAAACCAAGGCACATGACACCTCTCTGTGAACGATACTTGGATGATTGGCAACTGATCAAGCTGGTACAGAATGAAATAACAAGTTAAATGATCTGATGATTCAAACCAAGAAACAGAAAAACTCAAGTTCGGCTGTTTTCTTTCTTGGTTACAACTCAAGTTTCTAAACTAAGACAGCACAATTCTAACTCTGATGGTCAAAGTCAAACAACCAAATGCGAGGAAATCGAAGTGTCCATGACCAAAGATGCATACAAGAGCCTGTTCCATGTATCAGGCAGCCCTGGTAAACACCAATGGCTGCAATCGGGATGAGATTCTTCTAGCAGTTTCTGCTCAGTTTTCAAAATCTTTTCCTGCTTTCTTGCGTACGAAGCTGGATGAGCATCTCTTCTATACTCGGATAGCTTTGTGATGTTCAGGTATCTCACTGGTACCGCCATGCTTCCAATTGTTATCTCGATAATTTCTCTCATTGATTTAGGAAATGCAGACTCGTACGACTCGTCCATATTGGGCTGTGTTACATTGTAGCACCACTGCTTCCCCTGGTGCGGCGGCGATATGCTTCGGAAAAAGACGGTGGTTTTGGCTCCATCAACATGGCGATCTATCCAACGAGCCCAAGTCCTCATGCCTTTCCTTAATGCAGACTCAATCTCCATCTCCTCAACTAATTTTCCATTGTACTGAAACAAATCCCACCTGCAGATTAATTCATCAACCAACTTCGATATTATTTCGCGTTCAAATTCAACATGTTCAACTACCTGCCATAATTATAGCTCAACGGGAAACTTACGCCTTCATTTTCCCACTGTGAACCCACCAATGGCCAGTGTTGAATACCATGACATCAGCTCCGCGCCACCTGCCTGGCTGAGGGTGACAGTTTGTCAAGACTTAGGATTCTGCTCCCATTATCTTGCTCGAGTTGCACCAAAAATGGGCTCCAGTAAAACTCCACAGAACAATTATAGTCCTGTAAGAGGAATAGTCTTACGTTTCAGGGTTTTTAAAATTGCTAGAGGGTTATAATTGAACTAATCTCTAAGAATCAATGGAGGATGATAATAGCATAACAAAGAATAATCGTACCTTGGCTTTGAAGACCTTATAGAAACCGCTACGAACATCTACATGAGCTTGAGAAGAAGGTATGGCTGAATAAAGAAGGCAAGCTAGAGATTCCCATTGGTTTCTGTTGAGAGAATCTCCAACTATTATCACCCTTTTCCCTCTAAGTCTCTCCAACATGTCTGTGCCATTAAACCTTGAACACCAATCTTTGTTAGAAAGAACACAAAATATGCACTTTATATATATTTAAGCTAAAATTTTGGCTTAAAAGATCCATTTCAATACTCATTTGCACTCCAATAACATGGGCATAGGCTAATACCCCCCACAAAACATGGGCATAGGCTAAATATCCCACAAAACATGGGCATAAACAAAACAAAATGCACTTATGGTAAGAAATCTTACATGGGAACATCACAGTCTTTGGCTTCCCAGCTCCATTTCTCATATTCAAAGTCTGGCCTTCCATTCCTTTGGCAGCTTACCTGTTCACTAAGAAACGGACATTCAGCTGGAGTATGTTGAGGGCCTCCCTCTGGTTTATAAACCCATTTCCCATCAAATATATTGCACCTCGCTTCTTCCTCTTTCACAGGGTTCACGCCATTCTCGACCAAGTTTGTACTCTCATTCTTGACCAAGTTTGTGGGCTGTAAGAGTTCACTAGACGTGAGACTGGACATTGACATCGACACACCAACATTTAGAAGTGATGAAAATTTCGGGCTGTTCTGACATTGTTGTAGCAAGAACATCAGTACAACGCAACTCATGAAGCTTGCAAATATGCAGAGCTTCCAATTTTTACCAATGGTGGAACTACCAGCTTCCATGCCTTCTGTGTGTTTGTGCTTCTTCAAGGTTGTAGAGAGGTCCAGGTTTTGTGCATAAGGGTTGCCAACCACAACTTAACTAAGTTTATAATTCTACAATGTGCAACGCTTAATGAATCCTTGTTAGTGCACGTACATAAGTAGCAACAGGCCTAAACATTGGTTCAGGTATGCCAACTCTCTTAATTTCCAAATTTGGTGGAGGGTAGATGTAACAAGAATTGATACCAACTTTTTGAAAAAATCATTATTATATGGCGTGGACTATCACACAGATAACCATGCATACAGAAAGTCAATCAGTTTTCATTACCAAAGTCCTGTGTTATAAACCATATTAAAAAGATTAATTAGTGTTTGAGTTCATCATTTGGATGTGTTGTTTATCCTCTAGTGATTAAGTTGACTTGAGGAATCAATCAGATTGCGTAGAACTTGATCATGCACTTGTCTATGTCCTTGTTAAGAACATGCACTAATCATATGTTCAATATTTGATAACAAATATGATTTTTTTTTCATATAAAAAATTAGAAATATATCAAGATTACATTAAATTTACGACACTACATAAAAAAAACACTGTTATATATGTTTTTATTCAAAAATTAAATTTCGTTAAATTAATGTTGTTTTTGTTAAGGAACTATTTCACTTAAAAGCTTAACCTGTTAGGTGAAGTCTCAGAATATGATTTATATTATTCTCTAACACACACCCTCAAGTAAAAGCTTTTTGAGCTTGAAACTTGCATAAACCCATATTATTTTGTGCTTGATTTTTATCAAATAGAATAGGGGTGGTGAGATTCGAACTCTTGATCGATAGGTCAATAAGACTCTAATACCATATTAAGAAACTATCTCACCTAAAAGCTTAAGCTGTTAAATGAGACTCCAAAATATAATTTATATTATTTTATATCATGTTTTTCCTTTGCAGCTCCGAAAACATCAGAACTTTGGCATATATCAACGTTGAGCAGGATAGCAAAAAAGAGTCTGACGTGTAGCAGGTGAAAGAGGAAACACGTTTTGATTAAGCAGGAGCTGCTTAACCTACTGCAACATTGGACCTCCATTTCTGTCGATTTTTTCAAACCTTCATTAATGGATCACATGATCACAGGTTGTTTCCACGTAAAAATTGAATAATTTCTCTTAATTAGTTAACCCCACCAAGCTTTCTCAACCAGATTTCTTTGCTTTTTACACACACAGTTACTCAATAACTTTTGGTCAAGCTGTGGTGGAGGGAGCTAAGTACTGTGAATCTCTACTTGCAGGGTTTTAGTATTTCCACTGCTGTCTTTTTACTTCTTCCTGCATGGTTGCAGGGACAGCAAACCAACATCATTACACTGTTATTTCTTGCAATGAATTAAATTAAGACTTTTGATCATTTTTTTCCTTCCTAGTTGATCGTAATGTCTCAAAATTGTTTTCAGATACTGAAAACAAGTAAATCCACCAAGGAGGATCCGTAATAAGTGGTTTATAAGACTTGAAGACGTCTAATTCTGCTAGGGATTCACTGACAATCATCAAATATCTGTTCACAGTTTCATGCTATTAATTAATCATTCAATCCATATGGTAGCTTTAAACATTAATCCATGACTGTTTTTTCACGCATTTTAATGTTTAGAAGCGATACTGCAGTGCCATTTTCATTTGAAGACTGAATCACTGAAAGAGAATAGAACACTTAAAAGGGGAGTGATGTAGGCGGGTATCAAAATTTTGCTACTTTTAGTTGTTTATGTTGGTGGGAGAGGCCACTGGTTGTGGCTTCTAAACACTCAAAGAGAATAAAATAAACCGTTTTATTTCAACAACAAAATTACATAGAAGCTTGATCAAATTGTCAAAGCTCTCTTTTTTTCTCTAGTGTTTCTCTCTAATGTCTCCCACTACTATTTTACCTTAACTAAGTTTTCTATTTATACACAAAATGAAAACTTGATAAAATTGACTTTAAGGTGAGAAAATAGTTGGCGGTTGCAGTTGATGGTCGTGGATAGTGGTTGTCAGAGGCTTTAGTTGGTGGTCGTAGATGGTTGATCGTGGATAGTGGTTGTCAGAGGCTTTAATTGGTGGTTGTCGGTGGTTGCTTTGCTTGACTTTGCAGATTTGAGTTTATCCCAACAGTTTAAAGTGCAAATTGATGTTAGGAAATTAATGAAAAGAGTTATGAAAATAAATATAACCAAGATTTTATCATCTTTTTTTTTCTAATTGAATGCTACTAGAAAATTAGTAAATACAAATGTGTTTTTTTCCATCAATAATTACACCGATAAAATAAGTTCTTGTTGTATTTATTAGTAAATGAAAATAGAAACATCAAGAAAAATCTAATTGGAAGAAGAATGAATTAAAAAAAGTAGAAAAATACGGTAATATGTTATTTTTTACAACAAAATTACCGACAAAAGTTAACTTATTTGTAAAATCTATCTTTAATATTTAATTTCTACAGTACATTAGCTCATTGCAACTAGCCGAGGTCATGAAGGCCTTCAAATTTAGCATGGAAGATGCACTTTATTTTTGTTTTGTTTTCTGAATGAAAATTTATTTTTAAATTTATTTTTTTTATTTGATTTAGAATTTTAATTTCTCTACCTTATAAAATTTGATTATTAGCCTATTTAAGGAGTTTGAAAATCCCTTGATAAGACAAACTACATCGCAAAGAAATTATTCAATAATAAAATTCACATTAGAGTGGTCGTTGTTGAAACTCTTTTCCTGAGATTTTCTGTCTTTCTTGTACTTCGTTTCCTGACACTTAGTTAATTCGGCTGTGTGAGATTTGCCTTCTATGATGACAAAGAAAAGCAAGAATATGATGAGATCAGAGTACTATCACTGACTTCCGGACATGGCTCTAAGATACAGTAACTGTTCGTGAATTTTGTTGAAATTATTTTTAAAAAATATATATATTTAAATTTTTTTAATTTAAAATTAAAAAAAATATATTTTTATTTTTGAAATACATGATAAAACACCCCTAGATATATCACATGAAGTTTGTGCAAGCTGCCTCTGAATTTGAACACAGCTAGCTAGCCAAGAGACATCAGGATCCTACCAAGGCTGAAGAATCCAATCACTGTTAGCTCATGATTTTTTATCAAGGTTAAAATTGTTTTTAAAATTGATTTGTATTATTTAGATAATATTTTTTAAAATAAAATTATTTTTGATATCAACACATTTAAAATAATAAAAAATTTCAAAAAATTGTAATTTAAAATAAAAAAAATTTCAATGTTTTTCAAAAATATTTATGTAATGCGTAAATACTACAAGAAAAAATAAAATATTTCCTTAGATTCCTAAACACATTTTGCATTTCAAAAATACTTTTAAAAACATATGAATTTTTTTTAATTTTTATTTTAAATTTAAAAAAGATAGTATTTTTAAATCATTTTTATATATTAATATCAAAAATAATTTTTAAAAATTATAAAAATATTATTTAAATATATTTTTAAATAAAAATTATTTTCAAAAACATCAACAGTGCAGTCACAATTTACCGGAGCTGATTGCACGATAGACTATTACATGACCACCCAAATCCGATGCAATTTGACGTCTACAGATCTAGGCATCAGAGATGTACGAAACAAGTGCATATAGAATCATCATGAAGGAATCAAAACGCAATTTTTGTTACTTCACCGCAATTTTTGATGAGCAAAACGCAATTTTGTTTGCAATCTTCTTCATTTTAGCGATGTGGGCGTCTCGGGTTACTTCTCGCGAGCTACACGAGTCATCCCTGTCTGCCAGGCATGAGCCAAGTGCTGATATTGATGATAATATTTTTAGTAATATTATAAATGTTTATAATTTTGTTTAGAAAAATCAGTTTATTATGTCTTTTTTTTTATTGAATTTTTCTCAAATTCATTATTCAATAAAGAGTTTATTAACTTTATAATTTGAGTTGATTTGTTTTATTTAAGATTACCAGGGTCTTATAACGGAGATCACATATTTGAAAAATTAATCTAGATGGACCTAAGTTCATTCAATATTTTTTTAAGATATCAACTTTATTTTTTGACATATGTTTGAAATTTAAATTATATAATTCTAAATATTTTTATTTTTGATTTGAACTAAAAAAAAATGAATTAATATATTTAACTATATACATATATAAACATGAACAGTACATCCCCGAATAAAAATATTAAAATACTTCAAAACCAAAACATTTATTTAAATCAAAAAAATAAAATATTAACCAAAACGAAACTTACAAACTCGATTCTGCCACTGGACCCAGCAATGCCCCCTTACCACTGCTTTTATGCTACCGACGACTCTTACATACGTATGTAATGATGTCATTATGCCTGGCAGCTGCTGGGCCTTTTCCACTGTGGCAGCTACTGGTGAGGGGATCTATGATCTATTAGCTAAAACATTGTTTATTTTATAATCTATTTTTCTTAATTTTAATTTATTTTGATCTTTTATATATATAAAAAAATTAAAAATCTTCCTATTAGCATTTAGTTACCACTAAATAGTTGATTCGTGCCATCCTACGGGATTAAATGTTTTTTTTTAACTAAAAAACCATTAGGTATTACTAATATCTTTTAATAAAAAAATTTAAACGGTATAGAAGTTTATTCGATGTAATTGATCAATTTAATGGGTTTAAAAATAATAAAAATAGTCAGTAAAAATACAATTTAATTCATAAAAATTTATGATCTAAATTATAGAATTATGATAGCTCGTTTAAAGCAAATCAAAATAAATCATTCAATTCAATTCTTAATCAACTCATTATTGAAAAATAAAATTAATAAATAATAACAAAAACTTTGATTTAAATCAATTTGTAAAACATGCGAGCCAAATTATGATATCATGATAACCTTATTAAAAATAAATAGATAAATAAATGACATAAATCAACTCAAATTAATCTATCAAACTCATGACTAAAAAATGAGATTATGATAGCACCTTAAAAAATAAATAAAAATAAATTATGAAATCTAATTTTAATAAATTCATTGTTAAAGGCTGAAAATAAAATAAAAACAATATAAAAATAGAACACAATAAAATAACTTGTGTATGTCCGGATTAACCCGTAAAACACATGACTAGACTCATGATACTAGAATAATCTTATAGAAAAACAAAGCCCAACAAATCATTACACAAAATACTCAATCAACTTAATATTAAAATATAAAATTAAAAAAAAAGAGTCTATATGCAACACCAGCAATGTATTTATGAGGGCACACGGCTTGAACTCTGTGCTGTCATGCATGAGAGACAAATCCCAAATTCAGGTTTTAATTTATATTAAACTATTGCTTTCGTTTTTAGCAATCATAACTCATAAGACGAGTACCCCCACCAAGTGACCACCTAACCCAATAATTGAATAATCTCTCATAAAAAAATGTAGTCAACATGGCTTCCCAAAACCGCATGGCATCTGAAAAATTTAAATTACTAGTGTCGAGTACATGTGAAGCCAAATAAAATAAATATCAACAAATCATCTCATCTAATAAATTTTACGTATTAAATAAAATTTTTAAAATATAATTTATATTATTTTTTAGAAATTTGCACAAATTTATATTATTTTGTGTTTAATTTTTATCAAATAGAATAATGATAATGAAATTTAAACTTATAATTGTTGAATTAACAGCACTTTAATATTAACTATTTCATCTAAAAATCAAAGTTATTAGATAAGTTTCAATAATATAATTTATATTATTTTTTTTAGAATAAGTAGTAGGGCTGCTGCTGGTGGTATAATTAGAATTATTTGTAAGAAAAACAAGTTTCATGGTTAAATCATAGTTTATAAAGGAAAGACAAAAACAAGGTAACTCATTTTACAAGCAAGTTCTACTAAATGCCGCCCGAGTGGCCCTGCCATTTGGTGCTGGTGACCCACCTATAGCACGTTATGAAAGGGGATACCTTTCGACCGAAGCTTCCATCTTTTTCCTACACGTGCCCTTGTTTCATGCAATTAGATTCTTGAAAAGTTATTTGGTATTTTATTTTGAAAGTGTTTTTGAAAGAAAAAAAATTATTTTTTATTTGAAAATATATTTTTTTAATATTTTTATATTATTTTCATGTATTAGTGTTAAAAATAATTTTTAAAAAAAAAAAAATATTATTTTAATATATTTATTAATAAAAATTATCTTAAAAAACAATCTTAACACATTATTATTATATACGAGCTTTAGTTTACCATTTTAAAAAAATATTTTGTATTTTTTTATTTCTTGAGATATAAATACAAAAGTGTTTTTGAAAATTTTTAAAGTTTTTTATTTTATTTTTTTACTTTAAAATTAAAGTTTTTAAAAGGTTTTACATCATTTTCATATATTAATTTCAAAAATATCTTTAAAACAACTACAGCTACTAGCATGCAGCACGTTCGTATCCACTTAAAGCAGATGATATATTATTCCTTTTGCCAAAAATTATTATGATTACTAGTTGCTTTTCTCTTTTTTTTTCTTTTTTTTTTAAATAATTACTAATTGCTTTTCGGTGTGACATTAATGACACAAAACAAGACAATCCTTTCCTAACAACTGGTCCCACATGCCATGAAGATGTTCTAAGAAATATGATTATGATGATGTACAATATTCAACCTATATAAATAATAGGTTATTCGATATTTGGGATGATAATTAATCAATATATTTAAACAATTGGATTTCTTTATTTTAAACTAAGAAATTCCTAATTAATAATGAATATTTGAGTATCTGCGAATACAGTTCTAATTGGAAGGATTTAAAAACCTTAGTATACTTATAGGAAGAATTATAAATGACTTAAAAAAAAAGCTTTATATTCAAAGAATAAACATGTTTGTTCATAAATTGTTAAGATAATTAATACTCTAAAATCTATATAAGTTTATCTTAAAAAATAAAAAAAAATTTGGTCTTTTATCTCAGCAATTTAGGGGTATTTAAAGACTTTATAAATCATCTAAGAAAGTAGACTTTATAGAGAAAAACAAGGTTATGGATTTGGGGCTCACCTCGACAACCTCTTTCACTCATTAAAATTCATGTATTCCTTCTTGATTTGTTATCTTTAGTTTCCACCTCCATTAGAAGTCATTACATCATATGTGAATGACTCACATAATTATTCTAGATAGAAATACATTACGGTTTATCATCATGTTTACAATACTTTTAATTATAGGAATCATATAGAAGTCAACTCCTTTACAAGCTATAAATAATAATAATAATAATAATAATAATAATAATAATAATAATAATTAACCCTATGTTCATTTTTCAATAGATATAATTTAACCTTCATTTGGAAGTATTAAAAATAACTTAAAGGACATATATATCAACAAAATTAAAAATCATTTTTTTCTCTCCACAAGATATCAAACATAATTAAGACAAAGAAGAAACACCAATAACATCGGTTGTTATTTTTTATGCGAGGAAACTCTGATTCTGAAAATCACATTTTATGAGAGTAAATAAAATCGTGACTATTCTAAACTCTTATAAAAGATACATGTTTGAAATTAAACTCGAGTTCTATTATACAGATCACAAATATTTTATTATCACACCACGGCTACGTTAGTTGTTGGTTGCTAGAGGAAAGAATATTATTGCCATTATAATTAAAGACTGATGCATAATTATTACTATATAAAAAAAACGTTACTATTAATATTTTTTGAATGACATATCTATTAAATTCGGATCGTGACCTCTTGGGAATATAATAAAACCAAATCTAGACCAGGTACCTATTCATATTTCAAGTTATCTTTAGGATTATTTTTTGTAAAAAAGAAATAAAAATCTATTTTTGGAGTATTAGTGAATCATGATATATGAAAACGATCACATCTAAATATCAAAAGTCAGGTCACTCTCAGCTCTCAGCTCCACCACCTTGCCCACTTCCGACCGACATGGATCTAAACCTAACTAGGTACCTCGAACTCGAGTTTGATGTGTCATAAGAGAAAAGAAAGAGTGACGTGGTCAAATAAAGAGCACATGGAGATTGTTGATCTGGCAACATCATCAACATGTTGCCTGCCATTTTTTGATGTCAACCACTGCTTGATCGACCTCTGCGTTTCCAGTTCATGGGGGCACCTGTGACTTTTGGCTATCAGCTTTTCAAGCCTAATGTCTGTTTGTCGTTTTAAAAATATTTTTTTTATATTTTAAATTAAATATTTTTAGATTATTTTTATTTATTGATGTTAAAAATAATTTTTTTTTAAAAAAATAAAAAACTTAATTTTGATACATTTATGAACGAAAAATATTTTTAAAAGCAATTTTAACTATACTATAAAATAGTAACTAATAAAGAGACAAAAACATATGATTTGTTGCACATGACAAGTGGAAATAGTTGAAAACTAAATTGATGCTGAAAGACTCTTTTATCTAGAACAAAGTTATTAAATTGGCCTGGCACAAAGACTTGATCCAATCTTAATAAATCAAATTTTAACCGGATTGAATGTATTGTAAATTAATTTATCAGTCAATCGAGTCAATTCTACATTGATATTTTAATACATGGTTTATGCTTAGACTAGATGGGATTTAATAAATATGCTCTACAATCTTCAAGAAACGTGATGTGATGGCAAAATACTTGCGATCTGCACAGTTGGTCTTGATTTCATGTCAGGACGTGCATTTATTGTAAAAGCATGGAATAACCGGGTTTTTACTTGCTCATCTGGTCTTACAAATTACACTTTTCGGAAAATGAGGTTTTTTAATGTAAAAAAAAGCAATCTACCATTATTTCAATAGAAAGGAGTGTCTCGAGAATATTCATGTAACCTTAGTCTTGAGAAATTATTTTCTATACTAGTACTAAGATGGAGAAGTTTTACATGAACTATTTTTTTTGTACGTTACATACCTGCCCCTCCTCTCATTATCTCTCCCCGGTCTAATACGATGTAGTTTTAGCCTAATACACCCATATCCATATATTTTGCTAATAAACCTAAGGTGGGAAGACATGTTCATGAAAAGGGATTTAAGAACTCAGCATATATTGAAGGTTATCTTAGATGCTTATACCTAGAACATGATATTTGAGCATTTTATGTAGTGATCGCGATCCGGTGTGGAAAATTAGAATAAGAAGATTTATGAGTTTTTTTTTTTATCACACACACCAACAAATTGATTCCTTTTGTGTTGCAAGCAAAATAGATGGTAGGATTTTGTTTCATCACATATATATATATATATTTTTTAAAATGATTGTATTATACAAAAATATTTAATTCATAATAGTTTTCTCTTACAGGATATGTGGATCTTAGACGCAATCAATGACTGGTGAAGTTTTTTTTTGTTGAAACTCATATGCAAAATAAGGACCATCATAAGTTTATGGGAAGTTGAATTTTAAGAATATTTTTCTTAAGTTATTGTAATTTATTTATTTTAAATTTGTTAGATTGTTTTTTTTTAAAAAATATATATATAACACTTAATTGTAGAAGAGATAGAGATGATCTTTCAATCCATCCAGAACTCGATCTGGATTTGTGATTGGATGTTGCAATAATCAATGAACAAAGTCCCTCAAAAAAATTTTTTAAAAAATCGAAAAAGAAATTATAGGACTTTGTCACTACAATTACAGATGAAAATTAGACATGGATTATTTCATTTCCCTATTCCTTTCTGGTTTTCTAATGCATATGCCAGCCAGCCAACCGTTAAACCCCAAACAAATGAAAAGAATATAGTTGACATCATGACATTGTTAATAAAAAAAACACAACCTAATTACCTAACCATGTCATAAAAATGGTCTTAATCTATCGACCCCATGTTAGTTAGCTCCTCCCTTTGTTCTCTGTCATCTTTTTTTGTCTTATATTATTATTATTATTATTATTATTATTATTATTATTATTGATAATAATAATAATAAAACCTATCCTTTTTGAGATATTAAATTCAGCTTATTTTGGGTGGAACTGTTGAACCTCGCCAGCTTCCTCCACCAGATGGAACCGAGCCAAATAAGCACTTCACCAAATTGGAATTATCAACTGGTTTGTTAATTGCTATCATCTTCGATTTTCGTGTCTGCCTTCGTTTTTTTACGATAAAATAATTGTTTGATTTCATCATCTTTTTCTTATAAAACACTCAATAGAATACTCGAATTAAGAGATCGTGCTTTCTAGGGTGGGGGGAATAGGGTCCTATCCCTTATCCAATCTTTGACCTCGTTGATCTCAAAATCAAAATCCTTAGACCTAGTTTATATTCTATTTTAATTTTATATTTTATATTTTATATTGTAGTATTAAGTATTTTTGCAAAAATATTTTTTTTATTAAAATGATATTTATTTTTTTTAGATTTAGATTTTATTTTTAAAACCCAACTCATTTTGTTTTTCAAGTCTCAAACCAAATATAACTCTTAAATCATAAGCTTCGTAGCTATAATAAACTAGTTTTAAAACCTTTATAAAACCATTTTTTAAAAAAAAATAAAAGTTGAAAACTTGTTGGTAGTTTCTGTTCTATTAAAAAACGAAAATGAACAAGTTTTCACATGTTCATTTCTTTTTATTTTCTTAAAAAGTAAATTAAAAAATTAAAACGATTCCAAATTACTCTTTATTTATTCCTAGTAGATCATGGAATATGTTAAGGCAAAACGTCTTACTTTGACTCAAATAGCATTTTTTAATATCCACGTAGAGAGGAATTTTGTAATCCAAGCTTATCCTTGCTTTTCCAAGGAAAAATAAAAAGAAAAAAAGAAGGCAACTTATGGGTTACAACTCATTCGATGACCCTACCATATTATTTTTCAAAAATAAAAAAAGTGGTTCGACCAAAAAACAATCAAACAAGAGAAGCAGGCCAGCAGTCCATTAAAGGCTATTTGGTCCCTTCCCCCCGTTTGACACGTGCGTGTACTTTTTTTATTTAAAGCTCCTTAATTTTCTTCCACCACTCAATTTTGAGCTCTCCCTGCACAAATATGAGAAATTTTTTGAAGAATTTTACCATTTTGTTTCTAAAAAAAGGTTCCTCTTTTTCTATCTGCCCACTGCTATATAGATATCTTCACTGATTGGCAGGTTTGAGTGGGCAGTGGTGGTTGATTGAGAGCTTGAGTTCGATTCCAAAAGCTGCAAAAGGCTATCCATACACTGTTACCGACTGTTTTGGTTTGTAATTTAGTTTTTTTTTTTAAGTTTTTTTTATAAATAATATTTTTTTAATTTTAAAAAAATATTTTTGATAACAACTTATGAAAAATGATAAAAAAAATAATTTTTTTAATTTAAAATAAAAAGCTTTTTGCCCCCTTTTTTATATATATATAAAATGCACACACTTCTCAATATGACTCGTAGGTGGGGTGGGTGTTCACTTTTAAAAATCAAATGATGAAAGAATCGCAATAACTTAATTTCTTGTTTTGGAGAATTTTTTCCTAATTTTAAAATGTTAAAAATAGTTTTTTAAAAATATAAAAATATTATTTTAATATATTTTCGAATTACAATACTTTAATAAACAAACTGCAATACTTCTAAATAGACTATAAAGCTGTTAGTGATTTGCATATCTATTTACATATAGGTTGAAAAATAAAAATAATAGAATTCGAATCAGTAATTTTCTTTCCTTTGTTAATCCTTACCATTTAATTATGTTTATGTGGTCTCCTATCCCATTTGTTTTTGGCCGGGTTTTTCCTAGCTTGGAGTATTGGAAGCCATAAATAATGTCCAGTCAAAACTTTCAGAGAAATAAATAAAAATAATAAAAATAAAATAAAATAAAAACTCGGCCTAGATTCAGTTGTTACGCCAAAATTTACTTTGCTCATGAAGTTCTTGGCAGACCAAATTTAGATCATAGCCATGAAATACAAACTTAAAGGCAACCCCATCATAATTTTTTTTTAATGGAGTGAAATTGACTGAAAAATAAATTCTTTGCTTATCATGATTAATGAAGGAAAGGAAATGTTTATACAAAATTGTTGACATTTTTATAAAACTTGTACAAAATCATAGATATATTTTGTCGATAATTTTATCATTAATATTTCGTCAGTAGATTCAATTATATCAAATCAAAACACAAATGTTAATAAATTTAATGTTGTTGTTGCTGGATTTGTTACGAGAGGTTGAATTGTGATGAAACTGGGAGAAGCTGGTGATAATCAGGGGTTAGAGAAGAAAAAATACAAAAGAAAGAAGGGAATGAGAGAGGAAAGTGGATAATCAGGTCATAAATTAAACAATGATAAACGGAATATATTAGTTGGTAAGTCACTATTAGTTCTATCAGTAACAATATCATGTCATCTTATAGATTTTTTGAATTCTATTGTAACTTCGCAAACAAATTTATCGATATTTATCAAAAGAATTACCGATAGAATATCTGTTGGTAACTTCATAAGTAATTCTATCGAAATAAATTATATCATCATCATATATTAAAGGTTTTTTGAATCTCTTTGTAATTCTTTTATTGTTCATCATTGACATTTACCAATAGAACCATCTTTATTTTCTTATAAATTAGTTGATTTTACAGTAGTTATATAGGTATGCCTATCATCATATAGTATTGGATACTGCGAGATCATCAATGGTGTCTTAATTAGGACACAAGTTAGACAGATCTGACATTATAATGAAAGTTGTAAATTTACTTTATAATTCCTGCAAGGGCAGCCTTAACGGCAAGCATGAAATGTGACAATTACAAATATTATATGCTTATCTTCAGCTCTCAAAATGCATAAAATAAAGAATTGGGACAACGAAAAGTTCTTTGAGTCACCTACAAGAAAAGAAACTTTAATAACTTTCTATAATTATTTTTTAGTACTGCTTTTATATATTTATTTATTTATTTTTAACAGAAAATGTTGCCATTATTTTAGAATCAAACTCATGATGATTCCTATTTTTCAAAGCTAAGGGGATTGTCATCATCCCCTCATGCCACAGTGAAAGGAATCCATCCAAGATTTCTTAATTTCTCTTGCAAAAAGCCAAAAAAAATTAAAAGTTTACAGTACACCGTGATAAATTCCATGTGACACCCCTTCTTAATAGTTGAGTTATTATAATATAATTTATATAAATTTTTAATATATTTTTAAGTGAAAATTTTTTAGACTTGTAACTTATACAAATCTATATTAATTTCTGCTTGATTTTTCATCAAATAGAATAATAATGATAAGATTTAAATTTATAAATATTGAGTTAATAAGATTTTGATACCATATTAAAAAATTATTTCATCTAAAAACTTAAATTATTTGAGATTTTCATACCATATTAAAAAATTATTTCATCTAAAAAATTAAATTATTAGATAAATCTGTTAATATTTATTCTATAATAATATAAAGCGCCCCCTTCTGTCTCTCTCCTTCCCATGATAAAAGAACTTGTCAAAGACAACTTTCTCTTCACTCGCCGTCTACTTCTCTAGACAAATCTCTAAATATAGGAAAAGAAAACCAGAGATGGCGATCTTCTTCAAACCCATGTTTCTCTCGTTGTTTTTGCTAATATTTTCTTACCGTACAGCAACAGAAGCTTCAAAAATCACTCAGAGTTTCAGCTTCAACAGCACCTTCAGCAATGGCACCGGTAATGCTAGAGAACTCGCCGGAAAGTGCAACTGGTTCAGCGGAAAATGGGTTTTCGATCCTAAATATCCTCTCTATGACTCAAATTGTCCCTTCATAGATCCACAATTCAACTGTCAAAAGTATGGCAGACCTGATAGCTATTATCTCAAGTATAGGTGGCAACCTTTTGCATGTGATTTGCCCAGGTACCATTTTTTTTGCCGTCATGTTTAGGAAAATATGTGATTGTTTTTCTTGTTTATAAGAACATATCATGTTAATTTCCAGGTTTAATGGGTTGTATTTCTTGGAGAAATGGAGAGGGAAGAAGATTATGTTTGTAGGTGACTCGCTGAGCTTGAACCAGTGGACATCTTTATCGTGTTTGATTCATTCATGGGTTCCTAATTCAAAGTATACAGTGTTTCGGACAGATGTGTTATCTTCTGTTACATTTGAGGTAAGAAATTGAATCTCCATTGTTGGTTGCTTTAAATTTTCAACAATCATTACTTTAACCACTACTGCATGCTCGTCCTGTCCTTTTCTCTGCACCTTTTTTGAAGGTAAAGTTTCTATGGCTTCAATGAAATTCCTCTATCTCCAGTCCCAGTTTTGCTATTTTTACTCCACTGAAATGGTCTCCCTCCATTTTTGTCGTTCTTTTGTGTTCTGATCAGCTCTTACTGTGGAGTTTTGATGATTACTGAAATAGTTGTATGGTGACAAAAACCAATCAAAAGATTTTTTATTTTCTATAACCAAATTAAGAGGCTGTTTGGGAGGGCGGTTGTGCCGCCGTTTCCCCAAAATTTGATTTTTTATTTTATTTTAAATGAATTTTTTTGATGTTTTAAAATTATTTTAATGTGCTAATGTCAAAAATGAATTTTTAAAAAATAAAAAAAATATTATTTTGATATATTTCTAAATGGAAAGTATTTTCAAAAGCAACTGTAACCGCCCACCCAAACAGGCCCAAAAAAGAGAAACTTTTGGTTGGTAGATTTCTTAGTAATTTTTTAAAATTATTTTCCAGCCCATACTGTAATTCTGTAATTGTACAGAGACAAAACTCCATGATTTCAAATTTTAATTCGTTTTGTGGTAACCTTCAAGTCCTTGATTTACCAATGAATAATTCTTTTTTTTTTTTTGCCTTTTCGAATCAAAGGTTGTTTCCTGGTCTACATAGAAATACCCTTAAACCTTTCTAAGATCTTTTGCTGAAGTTAGTGAGAGATGCAGGTAAACTGTAGTTATGGGATATATATATATATCAAAATATTTTTTAATTTGTTGTATTAATATAAAAAAACACCAAAAAAAGTCAATTAATTCAGCATTTTTTCAAATAAAAAAACACGTAAAAACAGAATAAAAAGCTATGGCGCCAAACACTCCTTTAATTTAACTCATCATCATTCATTATCTTTATTTTGAGTTGAGTAAAGCTCACTAATCAATTATTACCCCCAACAAATCTACTCTAAACACGTTTCAATTAGCAACAACTACAATCATAATCCCTGGCGTCTTGACTTGTTATTCTCTTATGGAAAAATTATTTGGAGTTCATATTAATTAATATGGAGTTTTTAAAATCTAAATGGTGGCTTCAAATTAAATGGGTTTAGTAGAAAAATACAATAAAATGGAAAAAAAATTATTATTATCATTATTTGGGACTTTGAAACTTGACTATATATAAATATAGAAAAACAAATAGTCTATGTATTTGCTTGAAAAATAAAAATAAAATGAGCTATAAATTAAATGGACTGTTTTGAGCAGGATTACGGGGTCAAGATATTGCTATATCGAACGACATACCTGGTAGATCTTGTGAACGACAAGGCAGGAAGGGTATTGAAGCTTGATTCAATAAACAATGGCAAGGCATGGCTAGGCATGGACATGCTGATCTTCAACACGTGGCATTGGTGGACTCATACAGGAAGATCTCAGCCGTATGTCAACCTTATCTGTGATATTACAAAAAGCAATTACAAATCACGTGGCTAAATTCATTTCTATGTTTTCCAGATGGGATTACATCCAAGAAGGGAATAAATTGTACAAAGATATGAACCGGCTAGTTGCATTCTACAAGGGGCTAACCACTTGGGCTAGATGGGTCAACCAGAATGTTGACCCTTCTAAAACCAAAGTCTTCTTCCAGGACATCTCTCCTACACATTATGTGTAAGCCTATTTCCCTCGCTCCTTTTTCTGTTTTTAGCTTTTCATGATGGTGGATGGCATGGTTACGTGTTATCTAAAAATTTAAATTATTAAATGAGATTTTAAAATATTATTTATATTATTTTTCAAAGTAGAAATTTATTTGAGTTTGAAACTTGCATAAACTTGTATTATGCTTGTGTTTGATTTTTCATTAAATTGAATTAGAGTGATAAAATTTGAACTCACGATTGCTAGGTCAACAAGGCTCTGATACTATATTAAAAAATCATCTTACTGCTAAATAATAATATAAATTATATTCTTAGATTTTACATAATAGTTTAAGTTTTTAAATGAAATGGTTCTATGAGATACTGATACTCTATACTTTTTCATTATGTTTGCACCAACAAAAAATATGTTGATTAGTAACTCAACGAATAACCTTACCTTTCTATTTTTAATTTATAAAATTAAGTCGTTTTTCATAAATATATATCATAATTAGAAATGCAAGATCACTAGTAAGACTTACCTTTTAATGATTTTTTTTTTACAAAAATAGGGGCAGGGATTGGAATGAGCCGTCAAAGTCATGTGCCGGAGCGACACAACCATTCTTTGGGACAAGGTACCCGGCAGGAACGCCGGTAGCCTGGGCTGTTGTTAACAAGGTTTTGAGTAGGGTTACCAAACCAGTCTACTTATTAGATGTGACCACACTTTCTCAGTACCGGAAAGATGCGCATCCTTCGCAATACGGCGGCGATGGTGGCGGCACAGATTGCAGCCATTGGTGTCTTCCTGGATTGCCTGATACTTGGAACCAACTTCTGTATGCAGCCCTCTTCAGTTGATTGGCATTAATTATGTTGTAATTTAGTCATTTTTTTAGATGATCGATCATTGTTTCGATGATGGTATAGGAGCTTTGTTTTTAATTTTTAGTGTGCCTGTTGACAATAATTAATGAGAGATGTGATTCCTCAATTGTAAATTTAGATTATTTTGGCAATGAGATTGCCCATGAAATGAAAGAAATACACTCCAAATCAGAAGGCCTGTTATTGAGATTGGAGATGATGATCTTTCAAAAGTGTTTATTAACTTAAATAATAATAATAATAATAATAATAATAATAATAATAATAATAATAATAATAATAATAATAATAATAATAATAATAATAATAATAATAATAATAATAATAATAATAATAATATTTTTAACTGGAAGCATAGAGAAAGATTAAACTAAAAAAAAGTCATAAATATAATAAAATCATGTTCCAAATCTATTTAAACATTTTAATAATAAATATTTGCTTCCAATAGAGTTGTCATAAATAATTTATTATTAGTATTAGTTTCTTAGATCAAATGCATAATAATTGAAAAAATATAATAATATTTAAGAGCTATATCAAAATTAGTAAACGAATACATTAATTTTTCTTGAAGTGTAAGAAAATTAAAAAAGAGAGAAGAAAATAATAATATAATTGAAAAAAAATATAATAATATACACGGATTGCACTTAGACTTGGATTTGTTGTAAGAGAATTTTAAAAATATATATATTAATTTTGTTTATATAAACAGTAAAGAAATAAATAAATAAAAGTCAAGTTGTTTTTAGTATTGTAGGTTAATAACGAGCTGATTTGCCCGCTTCGCTGGGTTTTTTTATCTATGTAGAAAATTAATTGATTTTATAAATATTGTATTTTGTTATTTTTATATTTAATTAATATAATTGTAATTAATAAAATTTGTTGAAAATGTTTTTTTTCAACCAAAATGTGATTGAATATTGCTATTGCTAAAAAACTTTTGATAAAATTTGTTAGAAAATTTGCTAAGAAGGTGAAATGATTTATTATAAACTTGTTGTCACAGATACTCTGGTTTTTTAAAAAATAAAGAAACCCGATTAAAAAAGAACAACTGATTTGGACACTAAAAAATAAAAAATACATGTGAAAAAAAGGTCATTGTTTCTTAAATGGAAAAAAAAAGAGTCTAAAATATAAATTTAAATTCAAACCCAAAGTTTTTTTTTATAAGATTTATTCATCATATTACTATATTCAATATATTTAAGAATACCGATATTAATTTTTTTTGCAAGAAATCGTAGGTCATTTGTTTTCTCTCTATATATATTTTTAGACGATAATATTAAATAAATATTAAACATATATACAATGCAAAGTGATTTTTATATTTTTTAATTATAGATAACCTAGATAAATTTAAAAAAAAATATGAGTTGCCTTTTTTCCCAGTAATATTAGATCTGACACATTATAAATAAAAATATTGTATTTTTTTTAAAAAAGAAATATAATTTTTTTTTGCGTGCTATAATTACTTATTTGCCGCCTAAAAAAGAATAGTGTAGTCGAAACAGAAAGTGCCTCATGATATTTTTTTTAATTGTACATAATGTAGTCAAATTTGTTTACCTTTTGTTTTTTTTTGAGTTGTATTTTTTTCTCGGGTAATATTAGATCTTAAATATTAAAAAATTCAATTTGTTTTTTTTTAAAGAAATAAACTTGAACAAAAGAGCACAAAATTAAAATTCATAGCCATTTATTTTATTTTATAATATTTATTCATCATATTATTATATTAAATGTATGTAAGAATGTCTGATATTAATTTTTTTTCCCTGCAAAAAAAATCCGAGGTCATTTTTTTTTCTCTTTATATATTTTTTAGGCTGATAATATGCAATAAATATTAAAACATATAATAATGACTTGTTTGCCGTTTAAAAGGAACAATGTAATCGAGACAAAAGTGACTTGTATCGTCCCTTTAATTGTAGATAACCTAGGTAAATTTGTCTATTTTTTTGTTCTTGAGTTGTCTTTTATTCCCCATTAATATTAGATACAAAATGACTATTGCTATTATTGCAAAAAACAATTAAAATTATCAAATTATCTCGAAAAGAAAAAAACACTCAAAAAACATTAACAAAAGAGTAAGCAAGAAAAAAGAATATATTATTATTATTATTATTATTATTATTATTATTATTATTATTATTATTATTATTATTATTATTATTATTGTGTTAATGATGATTAAAGAACAGAAATAAATAAAAGAAAACAAATCATAATAACTTAAAAAAAACATAATTATCGGGGGAAAAAAATTCATCTAATTTGAAAATAATGACAATAAAACTAATAAAAAAAATTAAAAGAAAGAGCACATAAAAAAAAGAAAAAAAATCATAATAACTTAAAAAAAACATAATTATCGGGGGAAAAAAATTCATCCGATTTTGAAAAATAATGACAATAAAACTAATAAAAAAAATTAAAAGAAAGAGCACATAAAAAAAAATATAATAGATGATAAAACAAAAAAAAATATTAGCTGAAAAAAATCATTTAATTTTTTTTTAAAAAAAAATATATGTTCTACATTATGGGATGAGTAAAAAAATAATTTTCACTATTCAATACTGTTTGAAAATGTGTTTTTATGTTTTTTTTATTTTAATCGAATTTTTTATTTGTTTCTGTTCTTTAAATATGTGAAAAAATAAACGAAAAACAGATTTTAATGTTTATCAAATAATTTCTATGTTTTTCCTAATAATTTCTATTTTGAATTTGTTTTCTATTTGTCTGGTCTTAGATTTCGCTCAATTTTTTTTACTGTTTTACTAATTTCTGCCACTTTCATTCATTAGAATAATAATAATAAAAAAAAGAAAAAAAAGTTCATTAGAATAATAATAAAAAAAAAGGAAAAGCCCAGACAGTTGCTTTTCTAATAATAATTTAAAAAAAAAGAAAAAAGTTCATTAGACAGTTGCTTTTCTAATAATAATTAAAAAAAAAAAAAAAGAAAAAAAAAGAAAAACAAATAACAACAAACGTAATAATTAAAAAAAAAAAAAAAAAAGGAAAAAAAAAGTAAAAAGCAAAAAAAAACGCAAGAAAGTTGAATTGGTGGCTAGGGGTTCGAACCCCTCAGCACTGAATTTCCAGCGCCTTTCCAGATACGACAGGGGCCGCTCGGCCACAGACTCTTTCTCTTCCATTTTCACCATAGCAATGGTAAATACCATCTCTGCGAAAAAAAAACAAAGACAGAGTGCACAAACTCGCTGCGAAGCGAGGGAGACAAATATCCAGTCCACAGTGTTTTCAGTCTGCGTGAACAGTAAAAATTACTGTTGAAACGGCCTACCTCTTTTAGATATATAGTAATTAGCTACGGTAATAAAGACACTCCTCCAGGATTAACTTTTTTTTATATATTTTTTAAAATTCGCTGAACTGGGTAGCTCGGAGGATCCAGAATAGGACTTTACCCTTTGTAAATGTTGGGCTTAGTTAAATAGCAGATCCAGAAAAGCCCTGTTCTAGAGGTTGGTGAACATCTAGACCGACAGAAAAAGCCCACTATGAAAAGGCCCAATAGTATAAGATCCACCACCAAATAAATAACTTAAAAATTAGAAAAATAAAACTTAAACCCGATATGCGATAGGAGCGGAACTGATCTAAAGCTTGTAAAACCGAAGAGTCACACACGGCAAAGGGAGATGCATCCACGTGTCATCTCCTGAAATGGCTAGCATAAGCCATATCCTCTTACGTGTGCCAATGCATCAATCTCTTGTATAGCTGAGTCACCTTCTTCTTTGTACTGTAACAACACGTTGCTTCATGCACCCACACGTGTCCACCCCATGCAACGCCACCTCCATTGCCTCTTCTTTTTTAACGCCAATCTTCTCCTCTCCTCTTCCTTCCTATAATCATACATACAGCTCTCACACATAACCCACAAAGAGAAAAACACGCACAGAGATCTAGTGATTTGTTACCTTCTTGAAAGATCAGCAACAATGGCATCTCTGCAATCCAGGAGAGAGAGCGCTACAAGTGAGAGAGAGAATTCTGTGGAGAGAGAAAGAGTCCCAAAAATGGCTAGTCATTTTGAGTCTTTGATAGAGAAACCAGAAGAACCAGTTGTAAGAAAACCCATCGGTGAAGATGACAACGAAACGGGAGCCCAGTTTGAGTCTCTTGCTGAGAAAATGAAAGAAGCTGGGACGGATTTTTCTAGTGATCATAAAGAAAGGGAAAGAAGAGAAGAACAAGAACAACAAATATTGAAAGCAAGAGGGGTTATTCTGTTGGAAAATTTGATGTGGAAGGCAAAGCAGAGGAGAATGGACAGCGATCGAAACAAAGAGCAACAACTTTCTCTCGATGAAATAACGAAATTGAGAGAAACGGCGCAGGAAAATTCTTTGGAGGCTTTAAAGGCAGCTGAAGAAAGATACGAGAAAGCAAAAAACAAGGCAAGCCAAGTTGTGGGTTCCGCAAAAAAAACAGTGTTGCTGAGAAAGCTGCACAAACCAAAGATATGGCTGCTGATAAGGCCGCGCAAGCCAGAGACATTACTGCACAGAAGACCGCACAGGGAAAGGACACTGTAGTTGAAGGGGCTCAAAAAACTACCAGTTATATCGCAGATAAGGGAGCACAAGCAAAAGACACCATTGTTGAAGGTGCTTGGAGAACTTCCGAGTATGTTTTAGAGAAAAGCAAAGCGGCCAAGGATTATACAGTAGAGAAGGCAGTGGCAGCTAAAGATGTGACTGTGGAAAGTGGGAAAGAGGCCGCTCATTATGTAGAGAAAGTGGCCGTGAATATGAAAGACAAGGCCGCCGCTGCTGGATGGACTGCTGCTCATTACACATCTGAAAAAGCTGTGGAGGGGACTGTGGCAGCCGCGAGGGCAGTAGAGTATGCTGGTCAAAAGACTACGGAGCTTGCAGGGAAGCCATTGCGTGCTGCTAAAGAGACAGCTGCGTCTACTGGTGAAAGTATCATGGACTATACAGCCAGGAAGAAGGAGGAGGCCGAGAGAGAACTTGAGGCTCGAAAATCTGCAGAAGGACAGGTATAATTCACAGAATAGTGTATATATGTCTAAGTTCTTTAAGTTTATGATCCTCTCTCAACTATTCTGTAGTGCAATGTAATGTTTGTTGAATAATTTGAATGTCTGATTTTGTTTCTGCATACTGAATTGAAAGGTGATGAAGTACGGCTCTCTTACCGTCAGTTAGTTAAAAAATAATATAAATTATATTTTATAGTATTGTTAAATTTTTAAGTGTGAAAATTATTTAATATAGTATTATAAACTTGTTGATTAACGGTCACAAATTCGAATCCCACCATCCTTATTTTATTGATAAAAATCAAGTACAAGGTAATATGAATACATATAAGTTTTAAACCCAAAATTTTTTCACTTGAGATGATTTGTTAGAGAATAATATAAATTATATTCTAAAACCTCACCTAACATCTTAGACTTTTAGGTGAAATGATTATTTTGAATTGAACTGAATTGAACAATATCACAATAGGTAAGAAGAAGAAGAAGATTGATGCTTAATTGAAGTTCGTCTTTCCAATTGAACCTGTAAAAAATGTTAACTAGACTGCATTTTTACATGCAAGAGAGATTTGATTTGTGTTTCCTACTGAGGATGATGATTAGAGGAGTTTCCAGGGAGGAGAATACAAAGGAAGAATCACAAGTTCATGCAACAGGAGGTCAAGGAGCAGAGGTCGCAAATCAATTCAGCGAGGAAATCACCCCAGAAGGCGAAGAACAGTATTGGCGGCGGCAGCAGGGACAAGAGGCAAGCAGCTTACTGGGCGCCATTGGCGAAACTATAGTGGAGATTGCTCAAGCAACCAAAGATCTCGTTATTGGGCAAGACCCAGCCGGATCAGCTGGGAAGAAGGATGGCTATGAGGCTAGCCATTTTGACAATGGGAAGCAGGAGAAAGAAAATTACAGAAGAGAATAAAAAGAGAAGCTTTTAACTTTGCTGAAATCGAGTGAAAGATATGAAGATGTCTCGTGGGATTCTGTCGAATGGTTGATGGCGTGTGTTTAAATCTATAGTTTGTTTTTGTGCTATCGAAAAAGTGTTGAATAATTTTGAACCTCGCTCTGCGTTCGCATGCATGTTTCAATAATAGACTTTGACTTTGATGACCAACATTACAAGCAGAGAAAACTGAGTTGAAGCAGCAGATTTTGAATGACTGTTTTTTTAAAATGTATTTTTTTTTATTTAGAGATATATTAAAAAGATATTTTTTATTTTTAAAAATATCTTTTTATATCAATATACAACAATAAAATATCTAAAAATATATAGAAAACAAAAATTAAAAGTGATTTCAAATACAAAAACACTGAGCCATTTTTAGTATGTTCAATAAGCCAACATATTAAAAAACTAGTTTAAATAAAAATTAAAAAAATTCATAAGTAATTTTGAAACACATTCTCAAACAAAAAATAATAATTTAGAATAAAAAAAATTCTCGAAGTAATTTTGAAACACACTCCCCCGAAAACATTAAGCTATTTTCAGTATGGTCTGATGAACATCATATGCAGTTATATTTTTTTTTTTTTTTATGAGTTTGGTTGATCTGCTTTCTCAATTGATGAATGTTAAAAGTATATACATCAAAATAATTTGAAAATATAAAAGTAATTAATTTAAAAAAAACAAAAAAAACAAAGCTTCAAAGTATTTCGAAAATGATTTTAAAACACTCTTCCAACACCCAAAAAACATTAAGCTATTTTTAGTATGGTCTGATGAATAAACCAGCATATGCAGTATTTGTTTTTATGTTTTAATGATTTTGGCTGCTTCCTTGGTCGACAAATGTTGAATGTTGAAGGTTTTTAAGTTGGTCAGCCGTGAACAAAACCTGTCGACAAATTAAAGGGTTTGAATGTTTTGCTGTTCAAATCAGATTGGATTGGCTGTTATAAAGGAAAATAAGAAATCTTGAGGATTTGGGAAATCCGTTAATTAAAGGAGTGGCGTACGTGAAGATATTTTTTTTTTTTACTAATTCTTTAAATGAATTTTTTTTATAAATAATTGTTTCTTCGAACATCTCCAGATCATGGGGATAAGGAAATTTTATTACTACAATTCTGTTTTTTTTTGAATAAAAATATTCAGATCAGCTTGAGTGCACTTTGATTAATTTCACTTCGATTAATTTCATAAGTCCAGAAGTTAACGACTATGTAAGCTTCTAGATGTCATCATATTAGCAACTACATGATTCAAACATGAGATCACAAGAGAAGCGAATCTCTTAGTCCCAAACTTTTACCACTGGCCACCTATTAAATGGTTAACTTCAACTCTTGATTCCATATTCCACATGTGTTATATCTGTGTTTAATGATTTTGATATGTTGTTGGATATGATAATTTAAATTAGATTTAATGAATATTAACTTGACCTGATCTTAATGAATATATTTTTTTTAGATTTGATAGATAATAGATAGAATATAAATTTTGTGAAACTCGACTCAAAACTCATTTGAATCTAACTCAAATATATATTTATATGATATAAATATATTTAATTTGTAGATTATTTTTTTATATATTTTTAATATAATATGATACACACACCTTAATATTAACATAAAACACACATATAAATAATACCTATCATTTTATCACATAAACTTCAAATATATATATATATATATATATATATATATATATATATATATATATATATTAAATTTATATTTTAGTTTATTAATAAATAATAATAGATAATAGATACCCATTGAATATTAAAGTCAGATGATAATTTATAAATATCTAAATATTATATCTAATAAATAATAAAAAGAATATAAAAATCAAGAAACTTGATATAAAGATAACCATTTCCATTCCTAATACCTGTAGTTGATTTGGACATTGTATCAATCTCTTTTGTCGGTTTGTCTTGATTGCCTACTGAACTTTCAAAGAATGCCCTGAAATGGATGATTACATTATGATAGAATTTTCTGTGACCTTATTGACTTAGCGAGCAGGATGCAAATCTGCTGTAGAATTATCAAAGTCTGAAATTTCATTATTATATTTCTTACTTTATTATTTGAATTTTCTTATTCACCTTGAGATTTAGTGCAATGTTGTCGGTAAATAATCTACAATGGCTTCAGGAAGCTTCAGTAGTTTGGTATCTTTCTCATTCAGGTTTATGTTTTATTTGACTAGAAATTAAAATCTATTTTGAAAGGAAAAAAAAAGAGTTCCTGTTAGAATCTGAAACTATCCACATCGAACTGGTGTTCTATTGAACTTGTCTTGGCAATTTTAAGAACTTTGATAACCCTGTAGATAATGTTATCTACAAACCCTAGAAATTTGAGATTTTGTCAAATGAAGCTCAGTGTTGATCCTATGCTTCTGACATTTTGCTTTGATTGCTGTCAAGATTTGTAGACGATAACGCTGTAAATCCATTCCTTTCAGGAAAAAAAACAGGATCATTTTTATATCAACAATGTCAAATGGAAGTCATCGAAAAGTGCTCTGATGCTTATAACAAGGCTGCAAATTACTGTCAGAGGCATGATATTATGACAGAGAACTTGCAATCTCGATAGTAGGTTTGTATTTCGAGTCAGAACATATACCTCTTAAAAAAACCTAGAACAACCAGGGTTTTATTTATTCGTCTAGATTCACAAATTACATTTTTCAGAGAATAGTTTCTTGTATCGAAAAAAAAGAAAAAGGTGGAAATTACTGATCATTTTTTGTCATTTATTTGTTGAATTAGGTTTGTAGGTGTAAAAATAATAGACAAGAGCTGGTGCAGGTTAGTGCCATGTCTGTGCTGTTGTTGACGAGGGAGAGAGCTGACCAGTTCCAGCAGCCAAAACCTATGCTCAACGCGTTTGCCTGGTTTGACATGGATAAATGGCTGTGTGAATAGTAGTTTTGGAAACGCAAAAGCTCTTTTGACTTGGAGTTGTGTTCACATTCTTTTTTTCTTCTCCACTGATGCAGCTTTTGAAGTGTCAGGTGCTTGCTTTATTTAAAAGACATCAACTTTTGAACCACTTGGAATATTATTGTATTTTTTTGCTCCCTTTCATTGATTTGTTTTGGTTTCTTTTTACTTTCAGGATTATATCTATTATTTAAATACATTTTATAATCTTCAAAGCTTATTTGATTGGAATAGTGAAAAAACCCCTCATGATTTAGCTATCTAATTTATCCAATCCAATCCAAAACAACTATCATCTCTCCCGCAGCGCAGCGCGAGAAGATGACCTAGTTCATACTATAGCCAGGGGATTGGAAAATTCACCTTTCAGTGATGGTACTCAAGCACCTCATGATCCTTTAATGAAGAAATATAATGGATGAACTACTCAGTTCGAAGTTTTGGCAGACAACATGCAGCAGTTGCTCTGCTAGAATGGCAGACCTTAATTATTAGACAGCCAGACTCAGTTGGGTGTTCTTAGTTCATGTCTATAACATAGTTGTTATCCACAGATGATAAGAACACAAGCTCTAACGATTGTGGGACACCAGAAAAACAGTAACATCAAACTCATTGGTCAGAAATCATAGGAAAACCAATCTGCAGATGAATAATCTCATAAATCATTCCATAATATTTTATTCACAGAAATAGGTATATATTCAGTAGAAAGAGGAAGAACTCAAACCAACAAACAGAAAACCACTACATGAGTAAGGAATGTTCGGTAGAATTATAAAATCAACAAGGAATCCGAGAAGTGAACCACTCCATGACATGAATGGGGGCCTTGATCAACTCCAGAGCCAGTTCTATTATCACTGTCACGCAGAGACAACAAGGACAAATACAGGATAATAGCAACCTGCACAAACACCAAAAGGTCTAAATTCTCAAGTACGATTGTACAATATAACATTATATATATATATTTTGACAAAACCGAGATCATATGTTGTATCAAAACTGCCAAATTCTGAAATAGAATCAAGAAATATCAAATAACCAGAGATTGAGATGAAATTAAAAATTTATATTTAAATTACAAGAGAAACTATCAAAAATAAATTCTCAAATACTATAACTTTGAAATGCAATAAGCTAAACCCTGTACAAAATGGAAAAAAACAGTCAGATAACAAAACTATGATGCCCAGAAACAAACATAGAAGAGAAGAACAGCCAAATTTGTAAAAAAAGGAAAGAAAAACTATCACAGATTCAAGAAATCTCAGAGAAGGTCGTCCAGGAATTGATTCATAAAATCAAGAGATCAAACACATCAAGAAACTATGATACAGAAAGAATTATTACAAGGGATGAGAGAACAAACCCGACAATCCAAATGATAACACCAACAACGGAGATAATCAGACAAAGAAAGGCAAAGGGAAGGCCTAAAAGAAAGCCGAGAGGCCGACAGTCACCGTCTCCACAGCACATCCTCTCTGATTTGCTTCTCGAGCTCGAGCTCCTTAGTCTTCTTGTATTTTGCTTCTATCACTTAAAAGTCGATGCGGTGAGGGAATCTGACAGAGAAGCAGAGATTATGTTAAGTTAACGTTGAGAATTTCATTTAATTACTATAAATAATCTATTTTCCTTATAAAAAAATGTTTGATTTCTTCGCATCCTCCATGTCCACGTTATGTATTAATGAGCAGAGAGAGAGACAGGGTTAGACAGGGTTTGGTGGCATATACATACTTGTAGTTTAAGGCAACCAATCACTAAAGTCCAAAAGTGTAAAGGGCTAGTCGTTCTAAGAGGCTACGAATCTTATCTTAAAGTAGTTGTATAAAGAAACATAATTTATTCACTTTTGTATGCATGAAATTGCCATCATTCACGTTTACTTTCTGGCTCTGTATCACAGCTCATGAGTACGTGCCTCTTTTCGAGTTGTTTTTCAATGTGTTTTAAGAATATGTTTAAAAGATTTGATTTTTTTATTTTAAATTATTTTTTTAATGTTTTTAGATTATTTTCATATGGGTTGATATCTTTTAAAAAAAAATTAAAATTTAAAATTTTTATTTTTATTTTTTATTTGAAATTAAATTTTTTTTAATGTTTTTAGATTATTTTCATGTGTTGGTATCAAAAATAATTTTTAAAAAATAAAAAAATATATATTATTTTAATACATTTATAAACAAAAATTATTTTCAAAAATATCTATCTTGCATATTCTTAATCTTTTCTTTCCCTTTCTTAAGGGTCATGGTGTGTAATGGTTTGATTTTGGACGCAAGAGATAGAGTTAGAAAACAGAAACTAGAGAATAGCGTGTGTGTATATATATAAGAGTTAAATATCCTATAAGAATTAACATGGGGAATGTGGATACGAAATGTTTTAGGTAAAAAACTTCATAAAGATATTTTAGTTTAGGGGATGAGCTAGATGTTAAAAAAGGGAAAGGGAAAGGTGATAGAACAAGTGTGGGTAAATAAGGTAACATGATTAATAGATATTTATAATTTAACTAAGGTTATTAGATAAATGTTATAAGGAAAGATAACATTTAATGCAAGCTAGAAGCCTCGTCTAGGCATTCAAAGTATGCTTGTTATTGGATACTAATTGAATTTAAAAATATTTTTTATTTGAAAATATAATAAAATAATATTTTTTATTTTTTTAAAATAATTTTTGACATTAGCATATTAAAATGATTTGAAAACACTAAAAAATTAATTAAAAGTAAATGATTTTTTTTAACAAAAAACAAATGCTTTAGCAACCTTTGTGATCGTGCGTATAAGGCCAATAAAAAAAAACGTTAAGTGAGCAATAATTCCTCATGTTAATCATTATTCTTTTATACCATGAATGTCATATTAGCAATGAAATCATGCAATTTGTCACATAGCACTACTCAATCATATTGACCCTACAAGTTTGGATTGACAATTATTCATACATAGCACATATCATAATTGGCAAAGTTTAATTTATTCTACCGAGTATCAAGATCATTGTTACCACCTCTTTGATCTCTACAATTACTTCTCTCTCCCAAGATATTGATGATTTTGATGAAACAAACTCTAGAGTTTCTTCTTTTAATCCTTCAAGTGGAAGCACATGTTTTGATAGTTATGGGTCAATATCACATTGAATCTTTGTAAAAGAGAATTCTAAAGCGATAGATGCTGAAAATATAAATTTTATAGAGTTTCTACTCCTTTTCATTTAGTAGTGTCCACTTGTGTTACTACATGTTGTTTATCTCTATTTTTGTAAAGGAAAATCTTAGCTTTGTACAAACTAGTATTGTCATGCTTGATATGATGTCTTTACTTTTAAAGTGTCTTACATGACATATTATTTTTATCTTTACTTTTATATCATTAGTGTGTGTGCCACGTATGTAACGTCTTCTTTATATTTAAAAGTGTTGGTCTTCATCAAAGAGAAACAACAATAAGATTCATAAGTTTTCCCAAAAACTCTTCTTTGTACTTCTTTTGCTTTTTTCTACTTTGAGAAAGCATGATGTCATATTACTATACAATAGTGTCAAATATTAATGTCAGTGAGGACGAGAAAAATAAAATATCATCAATATATACAACTATTGTACCACCATATATATTTAAATGGAATACAATTTTTTTTTAACAATGTCACCTTTATAAGAAATAGAGTTATTTATGGGTGTGTGTGTGTTGTCACACACGCGTTATCATTTCCCAACCCATCATGATACAATTTTTCATTTGCACATTAATCTTTAAATCAATAGTTCCTTTTCTTTTTTACTTTTCCTTTACACTAATCTTTTTAACACTTAACATGTGTTTCATTTAATTCCTTTCTTACATAATACATAGTATACTCTTCTTTTGCATTTTGATCATGCTCATAATTCATTCTTAATGTAAACTTCCTTCATGTTTTTCTTGCTTATGAATCCATGTGATAATGATTTCTATTTCGTTAGCTTTTCATTTAGGATTTCTCACTCAAACCGTTTAAAACATGTAAGGGGCAAGATGGAAATATCAAATAACACATATATCTTATCATTATACATTCATTTACTTTCTAAACATTGGAATATCCAATTAGCAACCACAATTTTTATGTTATCCAATACAATAATGAATTTCATACTTTATATTAGAAGTTTAGGAATCAAATTGGAAGTTTGGAGGAAGAAAACTAAACATATATGACATCCTTTTCAAACGTTTATTTTCTCCCCCCGTGTAGATAAAGATGGTAATTTCATCTCAACATGATGAATACCGATCTAAATTGATAATGATCAAGATATACATATTGTAAAACAATCTAAACCGGGAAAAAAAAGAAGAAAAAGAAAATGAATATCCATTTTGTTTTACCTTAATATAGAATACAATTTCTATAGATTTAATTAAAACCTAACCTCATGGATACCGTTACCATCGTAGTCCAGGTGCTTTGATGACATTCATCTTCAAAATAAGCTCCCTTTTAATGTGTCCCCCACTAGCCTAAGCCCTTTCTTGTACGAAGGATGATTGCATGTGATTCAACAACAAAAACAACTGGCTAGTAATTTGTTCCTGGCCACCTAACTCTTCTAGTTTGAACAATAAAACATTTATAGAATAGCTAGTACTTGTTAATTAAACCTAAAAGATGCTTTCAGAAGTTTTATCTATATAATTATATAAAAATTCATCCATGGATCCAGTAGAATCAAAAAGACTAATAGCATAGCCTATTCTGCTCCACAGCCACCCAATCCAAATGCCATCAAGAGGGATTTCATTTGTTACAGTTATTTTCTGACATCTGATCAAGAAAGAAACTACAGAAATTATAATATATACAAATTCAATACCCAGAAAATAAAATTCACATGTATACATGATAGAAAGACAGGCAATATGATGAAAAGAGCACTTCTAAAACTAAAAGCTCCAGAAAGGGCCAGCATTGGCAGTTACCAGGAGTTGCTAGCTTCCAAAATGCAAAACAAGATGGCTCTGAACTACTAATTCAGAGTGACCTGTCTGAGCCATATCACTATAGCTACTGGCTGAGTCGTATATGAAGCTTCAGAAATAGAGCATGAAATCAGAAAATTGGCACCCAACCAACTGCTTAAGAATTTTATGATTTTCAACCTACACTGCCGATGCCCTGGGTATTATTCAGCTGGCTTATTCAAACTTGCATTTTCATTCTCCATGGCAATGATAGAAGCAAGTCTTCCATAAATCTGTAATGTGAACCACCACTTTAGTTTATTTGCTACTAACATTGTACACGTGTGTTAACTCTCCCGGGGAGGGAGAGAAAGAATCTAATTCTCATACCATAGAAAGCTTCTCGGTGGTATCTGGTTTTGTAACCTCGCCATGTTTATTTGTGGATGATTTATCATACCTACACAGCAGGTAATGCAAGAATCAAGTTAAAAGAAAAGAAAAAAAAGAAGCTTTTCTTTGGATGCAGAGTTAAAAGAAGATTGATTTGCTGTTAGATTGTCAAGGAAGATAGGTCAATGGATCATACATTAAGTATTAAAATATGTCACATTTTGAATTCCATGCAACCAATAATGAGATACGGTTTTTCTCACCAGTCACGGGGAATCCCAGCTTCATCTCTAGCTGAATAATTGAAGGGCCCTTTCAACTCCACCTTGTACTCTCTTAACAAATCTGCTCAACGTGGCAATATTTGCGAATAAATACTTGCATGGCCTATATGGAACTAAAAACATATGAACAAGTGACTATCTAAGATTAAACATTAAAAGGTCCGCTAAACCTTTAAAAGTGGAGCAAGGAGCACGACCCATTTTCTGACAGACTGAGACAAACCAGTAGACCCCAACGGCTACATGAGCAACTTCCTCATCAGCAATTCTAGCCACTATTTTAGATGTCTTATTGTCTCCAAAGCCAACTAGTTTTTGCACTAGCCTTGGCCCAGCATCAAGTCCTCTAGCCTCCTATATCCATGGTATTAGAGGAACAATGAAAAAGCTTTTTAAATAGAAATGAAAATAATGAGTTTTCTAGAATCTATCTGTGATTGAAGTTTCATTACGACTAAGAGTTCTATGGGCCAGGATTCAAGGTCGGATAATCAAATGGAAATCTGTTGACTAAATTCAACCAGTATCAAGAGTACGAATCATCCTTTAATCAGCATGTGCACACATCATATCTTCGCCGAGTGAACTGAAATGGCAGGCGGAAATAACAAGATCTTCACAAGACACGTAACACGGGCCTGAGGGTAAGAATTCTATAACCTACCTATCTGGCAATAATCATCTAAATATATTTTATGGAAAATTGAAATATATCAGGTGACTGCAGAAATCTCTACAGTTCATCTAAACAAAATGATGTCATATTATTATTTCATAGAGCATATTATCTTAGTAATTGTATGCCAGTATGCATGTTTGCTTGTCATGAACATATTAGTAGCTTCTTGAAAAGAAAACCTTGAATGGGAAAACAAAGGAAAATTAAAAAAATGGCATATGCAGAGCCATAAAAATCACTGTGCAAGCATATTTTAACACCCACTGGATCACTGGGGTCTAGATAATGTATTCATAGCAAAATGTTACCTGAACTAGAGGTATCACAGCCAAACGTGCAGCAACATCATCCGATGATTTTTCACACTCCCTCCAAAGCAAATTATGAGCAGGCATGTCTCCATATCTAATGACTAGGAAATTAATGCTATTCGGTACAACAATAAAGAAGCAATAATAATTACTGCTACGAATTAACTGACCTGAAACCCAGCTCGTCAAGTCTCTGAGAGCACCAAGCAAAATGGCGACTCTCATCATCAGCAACATGTGCAAAATCTGCAAAGAATCCTTCCCCCAAAATCTCACAAAAAGGCGAAAACCGAACAACAGTATCCCACGCCAAATCAATTGCATTTAGCTCCACATGTGCAAGATTATGAAGCATGTAAGCATTAAGAGGCATGCCTGAATCTTTAGGAGCTGGAATTTCCTTTGGGGAAACCTGGGAATGAGCACATGAATCCAACGACCAATTCAAAACTGAAGCAATTAATTTTGCTATAAACAATAATTTGCTAGCAATTTCGATCAACTACTAATATTCAAATCACTAAATCATCAACTGCCAACCCAAATTACTTTAGGAACATACATAGGTAATGGCATTTTGTTTTGTGAGAGTATCAAGCTAGTGACATTTTAATAATGTAAAGGGGACAAATTCCACAAATAGCGTAAACTAAAGTGAGGTCCTGAAATGTCCAATTCTGAATGAAATTGAAAGCACAAATCCCACTGACATGAACTACATACTGTGAAAGCAATACCTGCACAGAGGCACCATAAAAAATCTCCACTTCCTGATACTAGAAAATAGTTCAATGAAACAATTGCAAGTAACTGATAAATAAACCATACTAACACAAAATTCATAAACACTTAACCAAATGTCCATTGCAGTGGCATTGATAATAAACACACAAAAAAAAACCCATAAATCACCTTGGCGACAAACAACACAAAACATAACAACAAACACAAAAGAGCCAAACTTTAATAAGCAACTCAAGCTTTTAGAGGCACCCATTAAAGATAAGTTTAAAAAAACAATAAGAAAACAAACCAATTCAGGTTTAGGAGGCCTAGCAGGTCTTGAAGGAGGGTCATAGACCCCAATTGAAAGTTTCTCATTGCGCCACTTAGAGAAAGCCAAATGAGAAAGCTTGGATTTTAAGAGAGGGTCGCTAGTAGAGAGAACAAGAGCACCAAGTTCTGCAAGAGAAGAAGCAGAGTCCAACAACGAAGTGCCATTGGTGTCAATTGAAGAGGGAGGTGTTTGTGGGCCATTGGGTCCCCAAAACCTGTTTTTGTTCAATGGGCTTTCTCTCCATGATTGTAGACCAGACCATGGTGAAAATTCTAAAGAGGAAGAAGAGAAAGGTTTGATTTTGAGGAAATAAGGTGTGAGATTGGATGAGCATCTTGTAAAGGTTGGAGAGAGCATGAGTTTGAGGGGATGAATTTGCATACCTTAACTACAAGCTGGTGACTGGTCTACATTGTTTTTCGCTTTTGTGCGTGTTTGCTATCGTTTTTTTTTCTTCTAAATATATTAAAAACTTAACTTGTCAAAATAAATAAATAAAAACTTTCTTGACATTAAACAACAATTCAACAGTATTTTTTAAAAATATTTAACTTTATATAATGTATATTTTTTTATTTGATAAATTATTTAGATTATTTTAATGTTTAAATTTACACTTTTTTATGATTTATAGATAGAAATGTATTTTGATTTTTAAATGTATTTTTTATTTAAGCAAAAAAATAGAAGAAATCTGGGCACTCAGCCACTTACCAAATGAAAAGAAAAAACCTTCACCCAATCCAATCAGCTAGACTATAGATGAATAGTAGTGATAGATTAAAATATTTTTTGAATTACAGATGAAAGCAGAAAAAACCAGCTCAAGCTCAACACGTTTCGCCATCCCTAACCATGGTTCTTATTTCTTTTCTTCACTTTCTTCAAGGATTTTACAGCAAATAAAATACCCCATTTACATGCAATGGATCCAAGAAACATTGTACAAGGGAGACCACAAATTGTTTTATATATTAGTATTAAAAATTACATTTTAAATAATAATAATAACAATAATAATAATAATAATGTATTTGTTGTTGCGACTCGTATGCAGAGTTTGAGTGTTCATATAGAGCCCCATAATCTGTGCCATGAGCACAAACCAACAATCTTCAGAAAAAAATATTTCTTAAGAATTACAACTTCATTAGTGTGAATTACAGACTATCTATTCTATAGCACCAAAGAATCCTGAATCTGCTAATAACACAAAATCAACGGCAAGGTAGCTCTACAACTAAAATGACTAGTAGTTAGCCATGTACACATGCTAGGGTAAAACAAACCACCGAATCTATATCATAACCACATTCTAGGGCATATTATACAAATGCAAGACCAGACAGATAAGCCACGTGTAGATTTAAGAAACCAGGTCCCACAAGAAAGACAAACTTCACTTTGCACTGTCAGAACAATCTGTCGCCTTGAGAACTTCACTGTACACCAAAGGCAGATTTCTAATGAGAATCGAAATCCAGAATGCATTTACCCTGAACTCTGAGATCTGTCAGAGAAAAAAGGAAAGGTGAGATTAGCAAGGAGTACCACTAGTATTTTACCAAATAAACTTCAGACATTGCCAATGAACTAGTTAATGCAGAATAGAGAGGGAAATTTTCTACAAAACCATAACAGCAAGACAAAGCTTCACCTGTTTACAAAACATTTATTTGCATGTCCATGCAAGAATTGACAATCCACGAAAACTAATGCCTATTTGTATGCAGACATCCTCAACAATTACAGTTTCATTTTTACTAATAATCCAGAACGCAAAGATAAGCATTTCTTCCACAAGTTTAATAGGAAAAACAATAAAACAGATGGAAAAATACAACCAGAAAACAGCTCTAAGAATAACCAGGATTCACCAACTATCCCAAATCAAGATTCCAAATCAAGAACACTGGCAAAACACTGCCCCAGAGCAATCAAGAACACACCTCTACAGCATTAATTACTGCATTAAGAAACACCTTAAATGTTTCAGATGGATCCTCAACAAAAGCAAACACACTACACTCCCCAGCAGTCTTCAAAGTTTATGAGTGTAATTTCAGATGGATCCTCAACAAGAGCAATGGCATAGAATTAATACATTCACTTGGCCTGCAAAATCACTTAACTGGAAACTAAGTTCCCAGCTGTAATTTCAAGGAAACAAATCCCACAAGCCATGGATGTTCTTGCTAATTTGTTACTAGGTTTGCTCACAGCCTGCAACTCTAAACTTGTTGGTGGCTGTGACTGCACCTAATCTGCTCCATAGTTAACATCACAGCGATAATTGCATGCAACCCAGTATACTGTAAAGCTGAGAACAAAACAGACACACATATAGGATGCTATACAGCAGAATTATGGGGGGCACCTTTTATCCATGAAAGAAATCACCACATTAAGAAAATGAAAAGATGAGAGGCTGGTAAATAATTGTACAAGTAAACAAAATGAGTTTCCTGTAATAACATGTGCACACGTTTGTTAAGGTCAAAGAGAACAGTTTTTTTGAGAGCACGTAATTTCATATCAACATCTTTACTGTTCATTGAGACAAAAAAAAAAGTCTCCAACTCCATGACAGAAAACTTCCCTTTTTTACAAGTTTTCGAAAATGTCTTTCTTCCAATTAATCATCATTTAGGAATTAGTTGTGCATACGGGAAAACAAAACGAAGTGATTGAGTAGAAGACTATAAATATAATCCAACTTGAGAGCCAACATCTCAAGGTGATTAATTAACCCTTCAGAGATGGCAATGGTGAATTGGTGGTTTGCAGAGAGAGAGAGAGAGAGGTTGGTCCAAGAAAATGGAGAAAATGTCACTAGCTGGGAAAGTATATATTTTAACACCAGAAATGGACTTAAAATTTTTTTTTGTACATGATCAACAAGCCTAATTCATTGATGATGAACTATCTCCTCCAACCCATATTGTTGTGATGTGTGCCAATTTATGCAGTGCAGGCTTTCTATCATTTAGAAACCAATTTCTAATGCCAAGTCATTACATTCGCCAGCTAATCTTGGAGCAGATGATTAGTCATCTGAACCTATTTTCTGCTCCCAAGCTCTGAGTTCCTTTCAACTCAATTTTTTCCCCTCACTAATCCATACCAAGCCTACACAGTATTCAGACCAGTGAGTGGAACCCACACAGAATTCAGAACCAACCCACCAATAACCAAGCCAACATCATCTACATAACTAGACAGTACTTTAAGCAATAAAAGGTTAATCACCAAACTACTACACTCTAACTAGAGCAATCACATTCTTCCTTATATAAGAGGCACTGTACAAGGGCAATCAGAGACTGTTTTAACATGCATAAAATTATGTTTTTGGTTTTTCACTAGTAAATCACAAATAAGGAGTGTTGTCCTAAAACATCCTGCAAATCCTAAGCAGTCATACACTCTTTTCAACAACAATAATCATGCTGTTATTATCTCTATTGCCACTACATTGCAGGTAGCACTTGCAGACCGGACAGCAGAGAAGCGCTCATATGACAATGAGGTGACATTGATCAACAGCAAAGTATACCATATTATAAATCAACAAGAAGGAAGAAACACAGGAAAGTGCACAAGTTATCTGCAAATAAAAGTCACACAAACATTTCATGCAAATCCAGGAGAATATGCAACCACCTGAACTACTTGAGCACTCAATTAATTCCCTACATCAGATCCAGAAGCTGAGGAGCTATCGCTGTCAGAATCTGCAATAATCATGCAGATAAAGAAAAATAAATGAGTTCACCAAACATCAGACCAATATATAAGACATAACAATGACAGAAGTTGCAAAATTAGAAAAGCAAATCACTACCACTTGATGAAGATCCAGAATCACTGCTGGAGCTGCTTGAACTACTAGACCTACTTCCATTGTCTCCCTGTTTCTCCACGTGATTAGGTGACAAAGTGGAGACATTCCTTTCATCTGCCAGCAGAAGAAACAATGTTTCAAATAACCAATACAGCAAAACTATATGGAAAACAAAACAAAAATAAAACTAACTATACCTGCTTTTGTTTCTTTTGGTGCCTCCACCAAAACTGGTGCTGGGACCTGCAACCAAATATCAGTAGATTTAGCAACCACAAATTCCTGTTAGAAAATTACGCTTAATGATGAGAAAATTGGTCAAAGGCTTTACCTTCTGCTGCACATTCAACTGAGACTCTGCTCTAGCTTGAATGGCAAGTTCAGCTTTTCTCTTATTCTTGCTTAAACTCTTCTTATAGTTGGTGACAAACCTATCCAGCTCCCACAGAGTCTCCACATCAACACTGTCAATATCCACTTCAATTTCATCATCATGTTGGGAGAGTGCTGAACTCCTCTTCTTTATTATCTGTACAATGTTGTCCAGTTTCTCTGAAGGTAAGCTCTGGAGGTTAGTACTAAGCTTCTGTTTCTCGTCATAAGTCATGTCTCTCTTGTTTGGATCCTTTGCCTTGGGCTTCTTTGGAACAGGGGTTCTACCAGAAGGTGTAGTGGTAATGGGTTTGGGTCTGGTATCAATAATAGGATATGGCATTGATACTGATCTATCCAAAATTCTCCTCATATCAAGAGGGGGTGGTACAAATGGATTCTTTCTTGATGTAGGTGTAGGAATGCCCACCTCATAACTGGCAGCAAACCTCATCTCATGATCATAATCTGACTTTATAACAGACCACTTAGTCTCAAATATATCCAATAACTGCTCTGCCATTACGTGAACATCTTGTCCTTCCGGGTTATACGTCATAGCATTGTGAAATGTAAGTCTCACATCCTCTGCAAACTCTTCCGGGGACTTGTACCAATTCTTGGTCAGCCTGGACTTCACAGTGCCCAAGTCCATGGGATGCTTGATTATGGTAAAGTAATCATGCAAACCAAGACCCGTCACATCAACAGGTGTATTAAACACCCAACCATGCTTATGCTTCATCAGTTTGTCAAGCAAAGCACTGCAATTCTTGAATACCTTAGTGCCTGTCCCAAACCCAAACCCCAGTTCCCCTGCCCCTTGCTTTCTCCCATTCAATTTTGACTTCTTGTTACTCTCAGCTGGTGGAAACTTGTCTTTCGCAAGCAAAAACTCTGAATTTCTATAGAACTGATTTGCTTTTGGTGTCCTCTTCTCTTTCTCCACAAACTCACCCACGCCCTGGCTATTCTCCAGAACAGATATACTAAGCTGATTCAAAGGCCTAAACTGCCTTGGAGTAGGAGTAAAAATGGGAGTTGTGCTCTCACGGTGAACACCCACTGATCCCACTTCTGAATTAACCCTCCTCAATCTTCGATCCACCCCATCATTTGCCAGCACCACCCGTGAATGACTCAGCCTGCCAACACTGAGCTGCAATTCTTTCGCCTCAATCTTCTTCACCAAACTCCTCACCAATTCAAGCTCACTCTCCAACTTCTTTCTGAGCTCCCTCTTCTCCTGCTTCGACCGCGATAACAAGTTCACCTTCACCCTGTTATCCAGTCCTTCTTTCAGCAGCACCCCATTCCCCACAGGCAGCTCCCTCTCCACAACTTGCTCTCTCGTGCTGGGCACCACCTCCTGAACTTCCTCCCTATTTAGTCTGGTAGAATTATCCGAAACTACAATTGAGTGAGAAACAGGCTGTTGCACTTGCTGGCCAGTATTTGTGTCTTCAACTGCTACAGGTTCCGGTTCTCGCACTTCAACCAAGTCCTTCTCGTAGTTCTCCTTGTCATTTGTTTCATTCCCAGTTGCAGTTTCAGTAGCTTCAGTGGAAGTGGTTTTAGTTGCAGTTGCAATTCCAGCAGTGGAAGTGGTGGTTGGAGCAGTCGCAGTTTCGGTTGTGGCAGTTGCAGTGGTTGTTGTGGTGTTGATGTCATTTTCTCTAGTGGCTGCGGTGGTGGTTGGAGCAGTCGCAGTTTCGGTTGTGGCAGTTGCAGTGGTTGTTGTGGTGTTGACGTCAGTTTCTCCAGTGGCTGCGGTGGTGGTGGTGATTATATTTGCGTTACTGTTGTTATCAGTGGTGGTGGTGGTGGTGGTGGTGGTGGTTATATTTGTGTTACTGTTGTTATCAGTGGTGGTGGTGGTGGTGATAGCGGTGTTGATGAGGCTATTCTTTTTGAGTCCTTTAAAGGCTTTTCGTGTATAAACCTTACTCTCTGTATACCTTTGTTTCTCTCTAACCTCTCCCCCTTCATTTCCTCCTTCTCCAACTACACTCTCAGAAGCCATACATGTACCACCCCAAAACCCTAACTTCCCCCTTTAATTTCCTCTCAATCCCTCTTTCGAAACCCTAATTTCCTCAAAATAAAAACCCTAAACCCCAAAAAATTAGGGTTTTCTATATAATCACAACCCCTGCGAAAAACCCTAATTTCACTCCCAAATCAATCTAAACACAAGAATAGAAATTCAATTAGGGCAAAAAACACGCAGAAACCACAAAAAATTAGGGTAAAACACGAACCTTTATCGAATCTTTCACGATCTAAGAGCCTATACATACAGAATCATGTAGCTACACATCACCAAACACACAAAGGATAACAGATAGAGATTTTAGAGAGAGAAAGAAAGTGAAGGTTAGGGTTTCGAGCTGTAATTTTGTGGAGATCTTCTATTCCTTTTGCCTTTCGCTTTCTCTCTCTAACATTTACAAAAAAAAATGAGCACGCGATTTTCTCTCTCTAAAAAATGTTTCTCTCTCTAGAAATGTTTCTCTCTCTAAAGCTAGTCACCTTGCTTTGCTATCCCTTTATCTTACAGGTGTACGGTGCGTGTGCTTTCGTGTATTTAAAAGTAGTGCTCGTGTAAGATCCTAGCTACTTTCGAGAGACTTAGACCCACTAGGTGTTATAATACGTGTTACGCACGCTTCAATAATACAGGGGTAGATGTGTGCGTGTGTGGACGCGAGAGTGGAAATTCTAGAAAGGTTAGTGGCGCGGAGTTTTGATTGTGGAATTTTGAAGGTTTCCCTCACGTGGACAAAGAGCGTGTGATATGTAACCGCTGATTTTGACGGGGTGGAAGAGGTGTAGTGTTCGGCGGGGATTTGCACGCGCCAGAAGTGGTTTGCAGGTTTAAGGAGTTAAAATGAGGCTGATGTGGCAAAATCTATGCCGCTCAAAGTCAACAACAAAGGAAGGGAGTGTTCTGTTGAAGGAGAGAACCTCGTAGGAGTTACATGAAACAACAGGAAAACGTTGTGGGATGTTATACAAATCAGTCCTCTAAGTTTAAAAATAATCTCAAAAGAGTACCCAATGTTTAACAATTATGAAATTCTAACATGCTATTTATGATTGAGGTCAAATCCCAAACTCAGAGAGAAGTTTTATGTTTAGGGATGAGAATAATTTTTGTAGTTGTTATAAGAAAATTAAAACTTTTAGCATATAACATTATAGTATTAGTGAAAATTAGTTAAATTAATATTAAAAAGCAAAAATTATGGGCAAAGACATCATGGAGACATTTCAGTAAAATTTGATTGACATGAAAGTGAAATAAACATGTAGTCATATGATGTTTGATCTTAGTTTTAAGGAAGAAACTACCCGGTTTGCCCCGACATTGTTTTATTGAATGTTGTTGTAATTAAAATAAATAATGGTACGAAATCTATGAAATTAAATTTTGAGGAAAAATATATTATTTTTAGTCAACATTCATTTTTTTTTATAGATTTATTTTGCTTTTGTGATGATAAAAACATATCTCTTTTATTTGCAATACTGTTTTTAAAATAAAAACATTATATTTTTAAATAAATCAAAACTCTTTGTTTTTATTCACGTAATCTTGAGATCAATCAAATGTCTGAAGATAGCACTTATGAGTGTACTGTGCCAGCATCTAGATTAATTTATTGGACTGCTCCATTGACATCCGCTGAAAGAAGTTAATCATGAGTTAATATAAAATATATTCTAGATCTATTTTTTTTTTTATAAAAAAAATTAGTTATAATAATTTTTTTATATGATAGCATATTTAATAACCAAACATATATTTATGAAACATTCACGTTCTGCAGCTGCTGGAATAGGGTGGTTGAACCTTCAGCCCAGCCCACGTAGTTATTGTTAGGCTGGTACAACTCATCTTTAAACAAAAGAAAAGAAAAGAAAATTAAAGGCCTTCAGTGGGCTGAACCAGTTAGGCTGCGCTTGTGTTTCAGACCCAGCCAACCCTCTTCTGACCGAAAGATGTGTTTGCACTCCAGCTTTTTTTTATTTTAGTTTTTAGTTTATTTTTATTTTAATATTTAACCGAAAAAAATATAATAAAAATCTGAAAAATTCTAAAAACAGTTGCAAGGATCATTTTAAAATTTTTTTTTGCGGGTTCCTTTGCATTCTTCTAGCAATTCTGTTTTTTTTTTTTTTTTTTTGAGTCATGTATTTACAAAGTAAAATATTGACTCCTTATTTAAATACCATATTTTCTCCAAAATTTTGGAAAATATATATAAAAAAAAACTTGTTTAAAAACAGCACAAAAATTTTTTTGATTTCATGCATATGGTCAAATTCTAAAATTTTCATGTATGTTTTTCATAAAAAAATACAGAAAATCTATCAATAGCTATCATAATCATTTTATGATTATCCATTAGAACTTAGACTACATTTATAAAACATCAAAAAAATTATTTTGTTTTCGTTACTTTTCAGGATTATAAAGCTTATACTTAAAATATATTCTCAATATTAAATAAAAGATAGTTTCTTCCATTTGTGTGTGTGTTTTGATATTAGAACAATTAGGTTTTTCACCTGATATGATAAAGATCTCTTTATTGAGGAGAATTTTTCTTAAATGTTTTTTTTACAAATCAATAAATAGAAGCAAAATAATATCTTAGTTTATATTAAATAAATAAATAATGTATTTTATTTGAGGTAAGTATCTTTGTAAGTTTTTCTTACAATCTTTCTTCATCTTGTTATTATTTTGTAGAGCATAAAAATAATTATAATAGAAAGATTACACTTGCATATACATCAATGTATATTTAGCAAGTTAGACCCTTCAACATATCATTTAAGAACATATATATTTGTGGAGCATAAAATTAGACCCTAATAAAAATAAATAAAACTCTTAAAACTTAGGGTTTTTTTTAGTCTTTTTTTTATATAAATATTTTTTTCTCCCTTATAGTATCTTGTAAAGTTTTCTGATTTATAAGGAAAACCTTTTTGATCAGGGAAGAAGCTATATAAAAATAGTCACGTACAGGCCATCATATCGTCGATGATCATTAAAATAAAAGAAAAATGACGGAACTTTCTCTAGTCAAAGTACTTTTAACAAAGCCAAAGCCAACTCCACATCATCGTTCATACATTTTACATAGACAAAAGGAAAATACATCAAAGACCCTGTCTTTCACCGAACCAAAGTGATTGACTTATACCGTACGATGAACCACAGTTTCTGTCAAAACAAACCCACAAAACATCTTAACGAGCTCCATACTTTTTAATTATGATCAAACTCAAACTTTATTCGAAGGTGGCGCTCCCTTTAACAGCTTGTTCAATAATGATGATGAGGATCTGGGTCCTCCTGGTGAAAGTCTATCAGAGGCAACACCAAGAGTCGACAACCTTCGAAAATGCTCGAGTTTGGAGAGATCAAAACCTAACTCGAGCAAAATGTGGTGGCTGTTATTAACATTTCCTTGCATGGCTTGACCTACCTTGAGGATCCGAGCCTCAGAGGTTTGGCAGATAGCTGAGAATAAAACCATTAACAAAAGTATCATTGCTCTTGACGAAGCTGAAGCAACTCTACTGGCCATGTTCTGGTATGTGTTAAGAGTTTAACTAGGTTTGGGAAGAAGAGTAGCAAGCTAGGGTTTCTCAAGTACTAGCCGGTTATAGCTTGAGCTCCGAAAGAAGTGTGTGGTAGCTTGCATGGAACATAATTTCATATTTATAGGACAAAATCTAAGACCGAAGAAATTGAAATGGGGCACTGTTTAGTGGAGAGAATGTGGAGACCGAGGAAATCCATTCAAATTAAGCATGGTTGTTGTCTACGGTGTGTTTGACATTACGTTTCAATAGTGTTTTTGAAAAAAAAATTGGATTTTTATTTTTTTATTTTTTAGATCATTTTAATGTGCTGATGTCAAAAATTGATTTTTTTTTAAAAAAAAATCGTTATGATATATTTCTGAATGAAAAATATTTTAAAAAACAATTGCAACTACACTCCCAAAAAAAGACATTTCATAGAATAAAGCCTTCTGTGTTTTTATTATAAATTTCACCTTAAAGTTTGTCCCATTGATCCATAGTGTTTATGCAAAGCATCTCCTGAAGGAAAATGTTAAGGGGAAGGTCTAGTCATCATGTGCTTCTCCGTCACTACACTTGGATGGCAATTGGATTTTAAAGTAGGAAAATAAAAAATAATACAGGAATTAAGAAGTAATGTGTAGGTCAACACGTACGCCGAAGGGTCTGCTTTATTTCAAAATTGTGGATCAGGAGTGAGAGAATAATTATTTTCTTATTATTTTGTGTTTCTATTTGATTTGATGATGTCTTGAGTTAATAAATTGATTTAGAAGTTCTTAAGTGAAAAACAACAAAAGAAAAAAGAAAAATTAGGGTCAGATATTTTAATAAATTTCTTCTATGTTTTATTGAAGAAAAAATAGCCTTTTATTTTAATATTTAATAAGTATTAACAACTTTTTCTTAGCCTATCGGCTCATAAAATTCTTAATTAGAATTTTATCCGCCACACTGCACAACAGATCAAACTAGCATATACCTACGCAACCTAATCTATTTCTTTTTGTTACAAGCAACCTTAAAAAGCTTTTCACAATCACTAGAATAATATATATATATATAAAAGTGCACTCCACATACAACCATGACCACTATTTAAGATAGTGTTTGTCATTGTATTTAAAAATATTTTTGAAAAAAAAATGATTTTTTTTAAAAAATTTACTTTAATTTTTTTTAACATTTTGATGTGTTAATATCAAAAATAATTTTAAAAAATAAAATAAAAATTATTTTGATGCAGTTTTGAACAAAAAATACTTTAAAAAACAATCTCGCAATCACTAAAATTGACACTACATTGTAGTTTTGCAGTATTGAATTATTTTAATATATAAATATTTTTGTCAAACAATTTCACTAAAATTTAATCATAAAAGGGAACAAGCCATGTTCTGACAAAACCTAATGGAAATATAATAACCTTATGATCATTTGGCAGCTGCAAATAGACATTGACCCTTTAGATCATAAAGGAACAATGCTTTTCTAGTTTTTTAGTGTTCATCTTTCTTGCAATCATCGTAAAAGTCAGAGCTACCTTAATTCTTATACCTTGACCACTAATCATATGGAAAATAAAAAAATGTCCGTTAGGGCACGGCCATACTAGGTTTGACGCACTGACAATTCTTTATCTATATTGATAATTAAAAAAATAAATTCAAGTTATCATGCACTGGCGGCGTCAAATTAGAGTACAGGGCCTGTTTCAGTAATCTAAAAGGCGTACGTGGCTTCAAGTAAGGTAGCTAGTGTGACTCTACATAGCCACCGAAGTTCTTGAAAACCAATTATCATATATAGGACCACAAGAAAAAGAGCACACATTAATGTAGTGGATGATTTAGACAAGTTGTATTCATTTGTTATTTTATATGTTTATTGACATTAGAGAATAATATAAAGTATAGTTTAGAATTTCTTCTAATAATTTAAATTTTTAAAGTAAAATGAATCTTAAGTTTTTAGATGAGATGATTTTTTGATATGATATCAGGAATCTCATAATTTTCATTCTATTTGATGAAAATCAAGAACAAGTAGTGTGCTGTCATAGACAACCAAAAATAAAATTTATACTCCTGAAATAAAAAAAAAAGTAGTGCAAGTAAGGATTGTTCCCACTGAGAGTATTTAGTTTAGTTTTTATGCTACTTGAACTAGGATGATTTTCTTTCTTGGAATTTAACGAATCAATGTTAAGCGAATAATTAAGAAATAATTCGAATTAAAATATTGAAATTAACCAAATGAACAAACTTTGCTCTAAGTCAACATCCACCATCAGAATTTTAGAAATGATCATCGATGCAAATATGTGTTAAGTTTCCCCTTGAATATTCATCATTGGAAAGATTTTTCTATCTCTTCTTAATTTCAGTAAGTAGAAAACAAGCTATCTACTTAATCTTAACTACTAAACAACCCAAGACAAACGCAAAGGTTTAATCTAGTAGCAACCTTAAGAATAAGAGATTGTTGAAGCTAAACAACACAAACACAAGCGAATACATTTCATTGGGTGCTTACTTTTTATGATCTATTAAATTTTGATGCAACCATTCATTAAATCTTAGTTACTTCATAAATTAGAGGGATCAAACAATTACAGATTTGATGTCTGATCTAATAGTAGATTGCAACGAATACTAAACTAGTAGGCCTCGTAGTAATTAAATGAAACAATCATGAAAATAGGTGATTTGATGTTTAATCTAGCAGTAGATTGCAACGAATAAAATAAAGTCCTGATATAGATAGGAAAGTGGCCTTTTCATATGGAACTTTCATCCCTAAGAGTTCAAAATGTCCAAGACACTTGAATTGCATGATAAGACACATTCTGGGATTGTAGCGATTTAGGTGCAACGACTTCAAAGCCAAAACTGACCTTGATGCATGTAATATCTCTTAAAACTCAAAACATGACAGTTGTAAAGGTGTTGCTTGGTTTTTCATGGCATCTTGAATCATCTCAACCATATCAAGGATGATAGAGTTATGCCCCGATTATGAAACGATGTTGAAATTGTCCAAAATCACCAAATTAGCTTCGTTCTAGTTTTAACTCCTCCATTTGAATCCTAAATCAAAATAAGATAATAATAAGTGTATTTAGACACCAAATTAGTACAAAAGACTAGACATTAAGGAAGCAAAATATGATATTTTGCATTCCTATCAATGTGTCAGAAAATAATACAAATCATATCTTGAACCTCACCTAATAGCTCAAGTTTTTAGATGAGATAACTATATGACAAATATTTTTTGTGAAGCTAATTTTTTAGGGTTGACAAGCACATATATAGAATCAAAACATACTTTTTTTCTTCTCACGATAGAAATCTTTGAGATTTGAAGAAAAACTCAGAAAACCAATCACATGAAAAAGCCAGCTAACACATCATGCGCCCACCATTGAAGCATCAAGATTCTATATACTGATCTCCCTGTGTTCCACTCATTCGCCCACGAGCAGCTCTACAAATCACATGCATGAATGTCTAATTAGTGGATATATCCAAATCATATTTCTCTGGTCATAGATATCCAAATGGCTTGATTGAAAAGAAATAATAGCGTCATACAAGACTATGTTAAAGAAAATCAACAAAATCCTCTTCAGATTATGCTACTTAACTCCTTGATTATAAAAGATAACCATAGATAGCTAGATTTATATTTATATTTATTTTAATGTGTTATGCTATATATAAAATTAGAGCACCATAACAAAGGTTACACTAATAAATTTTAAATCCTTTCATGGTATATCGTAGCACTCTTCTGGATTCAAATCCTTTGATCATATGGCCTCTAACACGTCATTCTTTTCACTATGGCACACCCTTCTAACCATTAAATTATATTATTCTAATTATTTTCTTTGGCGTTGTCGAGTATTACCACTATTTTAGTCCCAACTTCTCTTTGGATATGTTGATGGTTCTATTCCTATACCTCCTAGAATGATGCTTTTGATTCTAAAAATACAACTTGTTGAGTGGCAACAAAGAGACCGATTTGTGTTGAGCCTTCTACTTTCTTTATTGATTATACGAGGAAGCCATTTGATTGCTATTTATTTTGTTGGTGATCATTTTTTAGGTTATTTCTTTTTATAATTTCATATTCCATGGGTTTCTTTTACCTTGATTTGTATTCTTTTACTTCTATTTTTTTTTCAAGTTTTTTAATTTTCTTTTTTAATAATTTTATCCTTCGAAATTTAATTGGCTAGAAATTAAGTTTTTTTTTATTGAACCAAGTTTAAGGGTTTCATGAGTTGTGAGTTTTAGAGATTAGACCGAGTTTTGTGAGTTTGTTTGGATTGACTTGTTTTTTTTTTTGAAGATATCTTTTTTTACCCTTTTTTTTTAATTGATTCGAGTCAATTCACTAATTCATTGTTGCCTCGTCGAATCCATGATGGTCGAAGTCATGGACCAAATCTCAAAAACTATGGTGGAATCAGATGTTCTCAAATTTTACATTCAAACAAATTGTCATAACATCCGTTTCAGATTGGATCGTTTGTTTGTGGGTGCAAATTAATTAGAGTGTAATCAGACATCCCAACTTGTCAATTCTAATGATTGCCTTTTATAGGGAGATTAACAACAAAACAGTTTTAGGGCCTTTCTCCTTAGTCTTTTGCACAAGAGAGAGTTGACATATATGGTGTTTGGTGAATATGATTAAACCATTTCCAAATATCTTATTTAATAGCTTAGAATTCTTAAATTGAGTGATTAATGTTTATTACACACACACACTCACACTTCATTTAACTATTATAAGATTTTT
>CM055444.1:2011208-2031412 GCA_029228465.1 Salix viminalis | reverse complement strand
TTGTTAAGAAATTATTTCATCTAAAAGCTTAAGTTGATAGGTGAGGTCCTAGAATATGATTTATATCATTTTCTAACACCCCTCCTCAAGTAAAAACCCTTTGAGTTTGAAATTTGCACATAGGCCCACACTACCTTGTGCTTTATTTTTATCAAATAAAATGAGGGTGGTGAGATTTGAACTCGTGACCGTTGGATCAACAAGGCTCTGATATTATGTTAATGAATCATCTCACCTAAAAGCTTAAGCTGATAAGTGAGGCTCAAAATATAATTTATATCATTTTCTAACCTTCAATGCACAAAACACATACAAAAATGTACATATATAATAAAAGACTTGAAGAACTTATGATTGTCACAGTTTTGATAGAAAAACCAAAGCTCGACTGCCCCGGGAAGGGTTTGTATGAACTCAAGAGACAGGCCAAGTAACTATATATATATATATATTCTCAATAGTTTAGATTCTTTTTCAGTATTGAATGATTTGAGATTGCTGAAAATGAGAAGCTTATTTACATTCCCTTCATGAATTCATGCGGGACCCTAATTTATTAAACATCCCCATATTGTTCAATAATGCCTTGGCTGTTCTTGAAGAAAATAAGATGAATATTTCCACCCAACTGAAGGATTGAAATTGTTGCTCTCTCATCATCTCTAGCTATTAGAAATTTGAGATGCTAAAGTGAGGATAGTAAAAAACCTATGTAATCTAGGTGGCGGTGCCACTCCAAAGGGTTCATGCAGAAGCCATCACAAAGCACACATCAGAATATGAGCGTCGTGCTAGAGTAGATATGACACTAGCTAATTCATTTCTGTGAAAAAAGATATAAATCACAACATTATCACAGCAAAGTACATATTAAAGGATGTAAAATTCAGCATTACATGTTTCTTTTCCTACCCTTTCGAGCCCCAGAAGAAGCTTTCACAACTCGTGCAATTGTTCTTGGTTGCTGGATCATACATGGGAGTTTAGGGGTGAAACTAGAAATTCAGCACCACTTATTCACTTTCTTATTTTCAGCAAATATATTCCTTAATATATATAGATCATAAAACATATATCTGCAACCAAAACGTGATAGCTTCTTCATCGCGCAGTTTTGTTAAGGGTTTCCCGGGAGATGGGAGTGATGTTCAGGATTTGGTCCTTCTGGAGACAATCTATCAGTAGCTGATTCCGACATGGACATCCATCGTCCACGAAACTCCATTCTAGATTTGGAATTTAGTACTTTACTTAAAAGAAGGTGTTTGTCGTGCTCCTGCAGTGTGTGGATTGGTGCAGCCTCAAACCTCACGAGCATGATCAAGAACACAACCAATAACACAGCCAAAACTCTGGTTCCTGTTGGAGTGTTAGCCATTTAATGTAGTAGCAGTTTAGGAAAAAAAAGGATATTGGATACAAACCCTATCTTTTATCAGATAAAACGAGAGATGATTTAGGTCTTGACAAAGTATACCAAATTGGTTTTGAAAGGGGAAGCTAGCTAGGGCTTACAGAAGGCGGGTGATGATTTGTAGCTTAAACCAAGTGCTGCTATTTATAGGATTAAAAAAGGTAATGTCAATGATAGTGGAGATGAGAAAAAGAAAAAGAAAGAATAAAGGTCTCTATATTTTGTTTTGTTTTACTTTACGATTAATTTATCATGGAAAATCCTCGAAAAGACACGAACCCTTTAGCAGAAAGCTCTCTCCTCTTTAAATAAGTGAATTATGCAATTCTTGTCGGTATTTCATCACCCCTTAAACCACCACCAAAAAAAAAAGACTCCCCATTGCTTCTCTCTCTTCCATCTTCCTTTGAAAACGGAGAGTATCAGAGCCCGCCAATAGAAGCAGTATTAAATTTAAACCATGGTCCATTTTGGTTGGTTTTTTATTTTTTTAATTTTAATAGAATATTTTGGTTTCAGAGTGTTTTGATGTGTCATTTTGGTTATATTATATATATATATATATATATATATATATATATATATATATATATATATATATTAATTCAAAAAAAAATAGTTCAAATCCAAAAATAAAATTATTTAGAATTGTGCAATTTAATCTAAAAAAACACAATAAAATGATTTTTCTGAACAAAATTATGAACTTGTATAATATTACGAGAATGCTATCATCAATCTAGTAAGGTCATTATATTCTCTGATTGCTTTGAAATTTTAACATAATATATATAAATATATCAAGAGACTCCTCGTAAAAATTCATCTCAATCTAACGGTCAGATTAAGAGATATGATTGATATTGTAAAATTATTTATTATTTAAAATAACATTATTTGGCCGAAACGACATAGGCGAAATGATACCGGCGCGTTTCGGGCGGTATTTGGCCAAAAAATACGGAATGAAACAAAATTTTAACCGAGATAAAAACGATACTGTTTTTTTTTTTTTTAACTTGTATGAAACATTTCTCCGGCTAAAACAAAATAAAATTGACAATCCTGATTTAAATAGCTAAATGGACAATCTTGGACATGATGGACCATAAACATAAGGGGACCATCCACAATTTCATCTCTGCACTGAAGAGTTTGACCTACATAAACACTTGAGCACATTCAATAATTTGATAATCAAGGTAGGAGGAAAAGAATAACTACTGAGCATATTTGTCTTGTAGTCATGACTCTAGTTTCTTTTCTCGATCGATCCGCGGCATATGAATTTGACTCTGACATGTATTTTTCAGAGTATCTCTTCAAATGGTGAGGGGACAACATTTCCATTATCCTAATTATCATTTCAATGATAATATTTTTTATGCCCTAAGGTGGAGAATCTGAAAAAAATCCATTTCAGGACACAACTAGGCAGAGGAGAATCTCAAAATGGAGTAATCTGATCCACGTCAAATGATTAATTCTATGTGCTAAGTGCTCGGGTAAATAATTTATAGTTTCTAAACTTTTTTTTACGAGTAACTTATTATAGAATAATATAAATTATATTCAAGGGGTGTTATCTATCAATTTAAATTTTTAAGTGAGATAATTTCTTAAAATTATATTAGAGATTTATTGACCCAGCGGTCACGAGTTCGAATCTCACCACCTCAATTCTATTTGATAAAAATCAAGCACAAAATAATATGAACTTGTGCAAGTTTCAAGTCCAAAAAGCTTTCACTTGAGGGTATGTGTTAGAAAATAATATAAATCATATTCTGAGACTTTAACTATCAGTTTAAATTTTTTTTTAGATGAAATGGTTTATTAACATAACTTAAAAATTAGGAAAAACTTTTTTCGACTTCAAATAACAAGCCTGACGAGACTACAAAAACTCTTTTTTAAATATCAGTTTGTTGAGATATATAAGTTGACGTGAGTTGTTTTTTGAGATGTAAAATTGGAAAATTAACGGGAGTTATATTTGTTCAATAAACCTTTATTAATCTATCAACTTTTAACAAGTGTTTTACACCTTTTAAAAGGCTCGAAAAGCTCAAGTTTTTTTTGTTGAAAAGAACTGAAAAAAGTCAACAACCCATCATCAGTAGGGCACCACCATAAAAGGTTTTGATGCACTGATAATTCTCTGTCCTTATTGATCAATATTAACAAATAAACTAAAGTTATCATGCACTGACGGCGCCTGATGTTTACAATATAATATATATAAGATAAATAATTTATTTATTAGTATAATTTATATTATTCTTTAATATATAAACTTATGTTATCTTATCTATAATTTTATCAAATAGAATGAGAGTGATAAGATTTGAAATTGTAATCATTGGGTTAATAAAATTTTAATAATATCATGTCAATGGGTTATCTTACTAAGAATTTAAAATATTATATGAAATTCTAGAATATAATTTATATTATTTTATACTATATTTAATTATTAAAAGTCGCACGCAAGATAGGGTAACTTTACATGGATTTCCTATAGCTTCAACTAAGTTGTTGAAAACTATTTAATATAGCACCAAGAGAAAAAAGAAAAAGAAAATCTAGAAAATCATTTTATAAATAATTCAAGCCTGAATGCACACGTGTTGTTACACCAAGCTCACATTAACTCAAATTAGTATTGAAGGAGAAACTGATTGCGAATTAAAATGGTGGAGCCATCCGATTAAATCGCTTGGCTGTCGAAATTGAGTGAACAATGTAAATGAAAAATGCTCGGCAAGATAGAGTTCACGATCCATTTCATATTCTATAAATTGAAAATGTTTTAGTCCTAGCTAGCTACTGGTTTGCCTCAATTTCATTTAAAATATACTATTTTTTTCATAAACATTTTTAAAATAAAAAAAATAAACTATTCGTGAGAGCATACTGTTAGATAATAATATAAATCATATTATGGGGCCTCACTTATAAGCTTAAGCTTTTAGGTGAGATGGTTCCTTAACATAATATCAGATCCTTGTTGACCCAGCAGTCACGAGTTCAATCTCACCACCCCTATTCTATTTGATAAAAATTAAGCACAAGATAATGTGGACCTGTGCAAGTTTCAAGCACAAAGGATTTTCATTTGAATGTGTGTGTCAGATAATAATATAAATCATATTATGGAATCTCATTTATAAAGCTTAAGCTTTTAGGTGAGATGGTTCCTTAACACATATAAATCACACTGAATTGTTTATTACCTTGATTTAAAACAGAGTCATTAATTACTTCGACTGTACAAGGTTGGGTTCTTGTTCAAAATCATTTATATATTTGACTCGATTAAACCCGCGTAACATGGCATGTTAATCTATAACGAATGTGAGACAAGAAGTCAATTTTGTTTTTCAGAACGAAATTGTTTCAGTTTATGTATAAAAAAATATGTCCAAAATAATATTATTTAAATAAAAAATAATAGTAGTAATTCAAGTCAACTCATTGCCAAAGGCAAACAGAAGTAGTTTCTGAACTCATAACTCATATAGTAAAATAAGATTTGAAATTTTAGTGTACAAAAATTGTAGAATCGTTAGCTAAAATTATATAGATAAAAAAATAATAAAATCATAAATAAAATATTTTTTGATATAATATAATATAATTATGATTATAAAATTTTATTAATTAAAATTTATATATAATTTAAAATAATTTAAAAATACATTACAAAACAGATCGAGAGAGAGGGATGGACCCTAGCCTGGCGGGAGGGACGACAGGGCTGGGCTTGGGGGCGGAAAATCTTGCAGATTTTTATGATTTTTATCTGATTTTAATGGGATTTGATTATTTTTTTAATTTAACTAATTTTGTTGTTTTAACTCTACGATTTTAACAGCAATGAACTCTGCCAAAACCAGAAGCTTCTGAATTAAGCATACCCGGAGGTACTTTGTCTGTCTTTCTTTATTATTTATAAATCTAAAAAGTAAAAAATAATAATAATCAAGTAGACTGCTGCGTTTTGGAAGAAAGAATGCTTTTACTAAATTAAGGTTAAATCTCAGTTTTTGATGGGTTATATAGTTATAAAACCTGTGCTTGACTTTGTAGGCACAGAGTCAAACACCACTATAGTTGAATCAAATGTTCCCAAGTATTATATTTCTAAGTAATCAGACGTTCCCAACTTCACAAATCTGCGAATGCTTGTTGGAGGGAGATGAACATCAAACAATTTTCGAGGGCTTCTCCTGGAGTCTTTTGCAACTTGGAGAGTTTACGCATGGATTTTTAGTGAATATGATAAAACAGTTCTTATTTAACAAAATACAAAATGGAGAGCTTATATATATATATATATATATATATATATATATATATATATATATATATATATATATATGTTTTCTAACACTTCATATAACCATTATGAGGTTCTCTACTCACATATGCAACTCAATGCACAAAGTAGATACAAAAATATATAAAGAAAGACTTGAACAACTTATTATGATCAAAATTTTGATGGAAAAAGAAAGCTTGACTGCCCCAGGAAGGGTTTGCATGAACTGTAGGCCACTGAAGGATGGAAATTCTTCTTCTTTCATCACCCCAGCTATTAGAAATTTAAATGCTAAAATGGGGATTAAAAAAACAAGGTACGTAGTCTTAGTGCCACTCCACAGGGTGCATGCAGAAGCCACAAACCACAGAGGAGAATATGAGCGTCGTGCTGGAGCAGATATGACCATAGTTGTTAAAATCGTGATTTTGACACGATATGGAAGAGGCTTCTAAAACTCGGATCGTAAAATCGTAAGATCGTACCCGAATTTATCCGTACAAAAATCGTAAAATCACAGCTAAAATCGTGTGAGTAGAAAAATCGTAAATCGTAAGTAAAATATTTCTAAATACAATACAATATAATTATAACCATAAAACTTAATTAGTTTAGATTCATACATAATTATAACTATAAAACTTAATTAGTTAAAATATTTAGTCAGGTTTCAATTTTTTTTGATTAAAAAACTATTTTAATCAGGTTCATCAATACCATCCAAGGTTTGAAAAGATATCGAATCGGAATATCTGTCAAGAAATCAAGTGTTCCTGTCAAATAATCCAGAAGGGAACTATCTGGTTCTGAAGGTCATATCACTCAATAATCCTTTATTCACCAATTAACCTAAAACATCACAAAACTTAAAGCTTGAAAAACGGGGAGTTAGTTCTCTTGCTGGATATTATTCCCCAAAAAATATGCCATCATCTCAGAGGGGCTAGGGTTGAGATCCGATTTTACACTCGAAATGATTTTTCTCTCTAAATTGACATGATTTAATGAGTTGACTCGCAAAATTAGTATAATTTTATGAGTAAATTCACGATTTTGATAACTTGGATATAACACTAATTCATTTTTGTTAAAAAAAATATATAAATGACAACAAAGTACATATTGAAGGAAGTAACTTTCATCATTACATGCTTCTTTTCCTACCCTTTCGAGCCCCAAAAGAAGCTTTCACAACTCGTGCAAGTTCCTGGTTGCTGGATCATGCATAGCAGTTTGGGGGTCAGCAGGAGAGAGGGAGAGAGAGGGCAGTAAATCTATTGGTGCCGCCTCAAACCTCATAAACACAAATCCAAATCCATCAATCTATAATTCTATATATCAACAGGATTTTTTTGCTACTGTATTTCAGCATCGTAGGATTCATGTTGCCAAATCCATATACATTCATGTTGCCAAATCCATATCCGATGAGGAGACATGATCTACAGTAGTAAAATAGAAAAAAATGAGCAGCTGAAGATAAACAACTTCTTCAGTTACTTACTCAGACGGATCGTTCTTCCCTATAGCTGTGAAGCTTGAGAAAATAATTAAAATTCAAATAGATTACAAAAAACCCAATTGAGCAAATAATTGATCAGATCAAGTGACAAAATCAGTACAATAAAACCCTAATTGAGCAAGACAATGAAGGGGTTTTTTTAAGGTTAATTAAGAAAAAGTTAATCACCTGTAGAGGGATGAGAAAAAGAGTGACAAACGACACTATGAAAACGATTTTGCGGGTTGTTTTGATAGATTTAAAAGACAGAAAATAATAGAAGTTAAAACCCAGACAACTTCTTCCTCTTAATCTTCTCCACCCCCATTTGGTGTACTATAGGCACCACAATACTTCCATTGCCTTCTTTTTCCCGTGAATGTCATTGCCATCAACTGATGACTGCTACATTACTCGCTATATGTAGAGTACTGTTGATTTTGGTAGAATAGCTCGCCAAGTAGAGAGCTGCTATGTTTTTTCTTCACTCCCACTAGCTATTATAGCCAAGGATTTGGTTTGGCTAGCAAGGGTGTGGAAGCTCTTACAGAAGACAGGTGACTTGTAGCCCCAACCAAGAGCTGCTATTTATAGGATTAAGAAAGGTTAGGTAAATGCTAGTGGAGATTAAAAAGAAAAAAAAGAAGAAAAAAAAAGGGCACTGTATTTTTTGCTTTGTTTTACTTTATGATTGTCATGGAAAATCCTTGAAAAAGACACATACCTTTAGCAAAAAGCTCTCTCCACTTTAAATAAGATAATCCTGCAATTCTTGTGGTCTTCCATCACCTTAAACCACTAACAAAAGATAGACTCCCCATTGCTTCCCTCTTCCACTAAAAACAGATAGTATCAAAACTTGCCAATAGAAGCACTTTTAAGTTCAAACAGCTTAGTGGACAATTTTGGACGTGATGAACCATATCCACAATTTCATCCCTGCATTGAAGAGCTTGACCTACACAAACACTTTAAGTACAGTAATTCGATATTCAGGGTAGGAGGAAAAGAAATCCTATAAAACATAATTTGTTTTTGTAATCTCTATTTTTCAATTATTTCAATTACTCAAGGAAAATTCCCATCTTTTTTTTTCTGGAATGAGTCTATCCTCGATTCTTGATTCATTATTAGGATTCCAAATTCAAAATATGGAAACTAATCACTAATCCAGGACCACAATATTCAGAGAACTCCTCTGGTCAAACAAGTAATTGTCAGTAAAGTTAATTTTTTCCCCTTCAAATTCAAAGTCTTTACTTCATGTGCAGGTTATCGATTCAGCATTGGATAGGAATAAGAAATGGGTGAAATACCTATTTACATGAATGAATTTGACTGACATATTTTTCAGAGTATCTCTTAAAATGGTGAGGGGAAAGCATTTCCACTAGCCTAATTATCATTTCAATGATAATAAATTTAGTATGCCCAAAGGTGTGGAATCTGGACAAAAATCCATTTCAGGACATAACTAGGCAAAGGTGAATCTCAAAATACAATTCTACTATAACCTTATCCACGTCAATGATCAACCTTATGTGCTAAGTGCTCAAGTAAATATTTCAAAGGCTCTAACCTTTTTTTATGGGTATCTTTATAGGACCTCCTGGCCAGCCAACCCACATTCTCTTTCTGTTATGTTGATATCAGCTATCATTTAAGCAGAAAACACTTTCTGTCTAAAGCATGTGAAATTTTTAATTCAAATTTCTTCTTCATCGTATTTTGTTGTTCTCTTCCTGCAGAACATGTTCACCTAGTTATAAAATGACTTAAAAAAATAAATAAATAAAATTAAGTCTTCAAACAACAAGTCTGTTTAGGATACAAAAAAATTCTTTATGGAACCTTTAATTCCCCCTGCCTGCATTTAAAAATCAGATCATGTATTATATTTCAATTAAATCTTAATCTCAGATATTAAAAATTATCACATAAATACTCTTATTCCACTATTAGTTTAAAGAAACATTTTCATCATATGGTGATTCAAAAATCAATTGTTTGTTTGATTTCAACCAATAAATGTTTTTTGGCAGTACCATGATATCACAACACAGTCACACACCCAGATGTTTACATTATGTATACCAAAGCAATCTTATTTGTATTATGCTATTTCAGCTGTCCAATTGATAGGTTAGAATTTCGTAAATTTTTTTTTATATTGTTCAAGCAGAGCATATTATCCATCTTGATTCTTGACATGCATGTTATGTTCATATGGCCCTGTCTTATAGATCTTTCCTTTCAAATTTTGAAGTTATCTTATAAGCTATAATGCAAATGACTTCAATAGCACTACATTTCAAACAAAAGTCTTGCTCTAACGCTATCTTAACATCTATCTTATATCTCTTAAAGATATGACCATAAGACCTCACTGCTGTAATCCTTTCTTCTACTTGTACTTTTGGCTGTCTGTTCATGATAGCATGCTCCAGACCTCAACATATATAGTGACTGAAATAAAAGCAACAAAAGTAAAATTACATCCATAAAGATATACAGTAGATTTTCGGGGGAAAAATCCTATCAGTTACTACACATTAGGGAGATTAATTCCTATAGCCTTAAATAATAAAAGATACAGTCTCAAACTACAACAATTACCCTACAAATATGTATAAACAACATCATATACTATGCATGCATAAGCATTTGAAAGGAATAAGTGAGGTTAGATGTAAATGAATGACTGAAGGTTAATGTGAAAAAAAATTAAATCAAGGACAAAAAGTCAACCTTTCTCACAATCGTGTCTAGACAAATTAAGAGTTTTAAATACACAAAATGTAACACTGAAGACAGCTTTACTGCCCCAAAAACTTGATAGTAACTTAAGAGTTCCAACTTAACATCATATGCATCATGAGGGAGCATCAAAATCCTCACACTGTTCCTTTTCAGTCCGCATGGCATAATAGGGACATCTGATCTGGGCAATTGAGGCTTTAATATTTTGTAGTCTCCCATAGTTTCAGATCCCCCAGCTGCTAACAGATATTATGAATTTCGTTCTGATTTTTCTTAATTGATCTTATGCTCATTGGATCATCATTGAAAATACTTGGTGCCTAAGGGCAGAAGTGACATAGAGAGATGGTCAGTACCCTAAGCCTTCAAGAATAGGCCGATGTGTAAAGGAACATATGGACCAAAGCAGTTTGAATGAAATGCAAGAAAGTCACCAAAGATTGTGTGACACTATCATGAATTAGTCTAGTTGTTCAAAAAAATAAATCATGAACTGCTTAGAATGCAGCAATCTTACAATATCCTAGTTAGACATGCAAGGGACAAACTTTACCATTGAACATAGGAAAGCCTCAGGGTGGGCCATGCATGGCCACAAACTGAAGGAGGAGAAAGTGCTCAAACTGGCATCTCTGTTGGATAAGGGCAATTTTTGGCTCTGATAACGCAGGTTTAAAGATAGAGTTTCATGGATGATGATGCACGCTCCTGATTGGTTAATTTACAAAATCACATGACCATTATAGACCTATGTGACACTTGAGATAAGCAGAGAGGGGGAAAAATTCATTTCAGTAATTCTCCAACTGTTAATTTGGCCTCCACACCTGGCACATTAATCAGCATGACCAACAAATAATTGGCCTTGGAAATTCAGAGTGTCTGAACTCTCTTTCTTTATCTGGAGGCAAGCAGATTGAAGGCCATGTGAATTCCAAAGGTTACACAATGTCTCAAAAGGAACCTTTGAGAAAAAAAATTCAAGTTTACATGTTGAAGGCTTAATTTTCTTCATGCATGCACCAATGTCAAGAACTGACTTTTACTTTATGCACACTGCATGATCCTCAGTATTTCTAGGTCTCTTGCAACCTTCTAGAAAGCTGCGCCATATGTGGGCATCTGGTGGGAAAGGCATGCAGGAAATCACTTTCTCTGCTTCCTCAAGATGTCCATTCCTAGCCAATAAGTCCACTAAACAATGATAATGATCCATTTCTGGTTCAATATGGTAGTTATTCATTTTACCAAACAACTGCATCCCTTCTCTGACTAAAGCACCATGTCTGCATGCTGTAAGCACCGCGATAAAAGCAACCTTATCAGGTCTATAACCTAGAAATTCCATATCATTAAACCTTTCTAATGCTTCCCTGAGCACAGCCATTTATTCCAAGGGCTGAAATTAGAGCTGTCCATGTAATTAGGTTTCTCTCTGTCATACTGTCAAAAAAATTTTAACTGAACTTTCAAGGTGGCCACACTTTCCATACATGTCTATTAACACATTGCGGACAAAAAAATATCAAAATAACTGAAATTAGTCTTTATGAGGAGACCATGAAGAGAACTTCCCAGAGCAAGGTTACAGACCTTACTACACACACATAGAAGACTTGCATATGTGTAATTGTCTGGAAGCATTTGAGCAATACGCATGTGTTTAAAAAGTTCAAAAACCTCATTGTAATTTCCATTGCGTGCACAAGCTGCAATAACAATGTTCCAAGACTCAGTATCTGGTTCTTCACGCTGAGAAAGAAACTTTAATGTCTCAAAGTATTGACCAGATCTGTTATAAATTCCAGCAATACTGTTAGCGGGAACAACAGCAAGTGGTGTTTTAGAAGCTTTAACAAAGATCAGAGCATCAGTTATGAGACCATTCCTGCCATAGGAGGTAATAAGGGAGGTCAATACATATTCATTATTCTCATAGCCCAATCTTATAGTCAGGCTATGAATCTGCTTTAGCTCTAAGACCAATGATGATTTAAGAGCAGCAGAAAATGAAAATTCATTAGGTCGGAACCCTAACTGAAGCATTTCTAACAGCAAAGAAACTGAAGCAGAAGAGCATTTATTTGCATAGCCCAGGATCAAAGAATTCCAAGAGACCACATTCTTCTGATTTATCTCGCGAAAGCAGCAAGTGGCATTATCCAATTTATCACATTTGGCATAATAATCAACCAAGGCACTACCCAAATATACATCTGTTTCAAAGGCAATTTTCATTATTTTACCATGGACATATTCTCCACACATTGGGACCAGTAAACTGGTGCAAGAGTTAACGACACTTGCAAATGTGGTCTGGTTAGGCATTATTCCATCCTCAGACATTTTCAGAAAGACTTCTAATGCTTTTCCAGGGTTCTTACTTTTAGAGATGGCGCTAATTAAGGTGTTCCATGTGACTACATCTCTACCATCTACTTCCTCAAACAATTTCTCCACTTGGGACATGCTTGAACATTTTGCATACATATTGATAAGAGAATTCACAACTAAGACTTCACAATCAAACCCGTTTTTAATGATCAAACCATGTATTTGTCTTCCAAACTTCAAATCTTCTTCACACACCAACCCCGATAAAACACCCTCGAAAGAACATTTAGACAAAGAACCCTCTTTCCTAACAAGCTTGCGAAACAAAACAGCACAATCTTCCACAAAACCATGATGCCCCAACAACGATATCATCGAATTCCATGTTATCAAGCTTTTAATAGGCATATCTTTAAAAACATGGAATGCTTCATCTAACCACCCACATCTTTCAAATAAACCCAGCAAAGCAGTTCCCACAAAAGCATCACTACTGAACAACCCGTTCTTCATTGCCAGTGCCTGCAATATAATCCCACGACCGACATCCATTGACGCACACGATAACAAACCAGACAAGGTAAAGTTATTCGGCCTGAACCCACAATCTATCATCTCACAAAACGTTCTCCAAGCTTCCTCTAAATAACCATATTTACTATAACAACTAATAATTGAGTTGTAAGACACTTTGTTTCTTTCAGGCATATTGTCGAACACTTTGTGTGCCAATGGTACTTGGTTTAATGATGCATAGAAGGTGATGATATTGTTGTAAACAAAGGTGGCTTGCTCTGGATTTGGCCTTATAGTAATGGTGAGTGCATGGAATGGTTTAGTTGTGTTAAGGGAACGAAGTTTTGAACAAGATTGGAGAAGTTGAAGGAGACGATACTGGTGGAGGAAATCTCCATGGAAGCTCATCAAGGAGGGAAAGATTTGGAAAGTGCATGTGGCTTAGGAGTTTTATGAGGTTCCGGTTTTAGCCCATGATTTTATTGGATTTTGTTTGGGCTTGAGATTTGGCAGGCTAAGGCTTTGTTATTGTATTAACAAAAAAACAAAGAGCCCATACTGGTTGTTGATAAAAAAAATAAGTTGGATTGTTAAGTGTAATTACTATTTTATTTTTTAAATAATAGAAATTAAGTTTTTAGTTTAAATGATTTTTCGTTTTTTTCTCTAACTTATTTGTCATTAAAAGATTTTTTAGGGATGTATGTGTCTTTCAAAAATTTTTAACATAGTAAAAATATTCTTTTGTAATCATGGTCAACAAAATTTAAAATTGTTGACCAAGAGCTTTCTTGAATTTTCAAAAAGAATTGTAATAGTAAGAGTATCATTTTTCTCCAAGATCAAAAAAATATTGAATTGTTGGACAAGGGCATTTCAAGTTTTTTATATTTTTTATTTTATCTTTCAAAAAAAGTTAATCATTTTTGTTATTTCAATAATAATAATAATAATTGTGGTGGTTGTAATAATAATAATAATAATAATAATAGTAATAATAATAGTAATAATAACAATAATAGTTTACTATCATGGTTATAATGGTTATAATTTCAATAATAATAATAATAATAATAATAATAATAAATATAATTATAGTGATGAAATTAATAGTTATGATAACAATAATGATATTTTAATTAAATTAGTGGTGGTAGTAAAATTAGATTAGTAGTAGTAATAAACATGTTGACAAAGCTTGTTACCACAGATAAGTCTAAATATTGTTTGAGCTTTTATTAATGTCTTCAAGAACTCGACGAGACACATCATAACCTCCTGTCTCGGGTGGAGTTCCAGGTTATAGTTTTTTTTTTATTTTTCCACTAAGCAGTGAATATTTTTCAAGGTGGAGATTATCGTAGTATGTCGGTAAAAGAATATTATTTGAAATTACTAATACCTCTTGCACGAACTAGTATTTACTATAAAAATGTATTATGTAACTCTAATTTATATTAAAAATATATTAAAATAATATTTTTTTTATTTTTTAAAAATTATTTATGATATTAGTACATCAAAATAATCTAAAAATACCAAAAAAAAATTTAATTTTAGATTAAAAAAAATCATTTTTTTAAAACGCTTTTGAAACGCAATGTCAAAAACCTCTGAATATATGTATGAATTTCTTGTTTCCTCTCTGGTAGGAAAAAAAATCATTTTTTTAAAACGTTTTTGAAACACAATGTTAAAAACCTCTGAATATATGTATGAATTTCTTGTTTCCTCTCTGGTGGGAAAAAAATCATTTTTTTAAAATGCTTTTTGAAACACAATGTCAAAAACCTCTGAATATATATATGAATTTCTTGTTTCCTCTCTGGTGGGAAAAAAATCATTTTTTAAAAACGTTTTTGAAATACAATATCAAAATATGAATTTCTTGTTTCCTCTCTGGTGGGAAAATCGTTCTTTTATTTAATAGAACTCAATGGAGTAGTTTTGGCTGGCCAAAGCTGCTGGAGAATGCAAAATTTATTGAAATCGAGGGGAAAACAAAGAGAATTCATTACAAATGTATTGATCCGTGCGCATGATAATTCAATAAACCGTCGAATTCGATGCCGATAGCTAGAATCTCTTATTACATTCCATACATTTGGAACAAAAACTAAACATCAAGAAGGTAGCCTGATCACTTCAGTTTTGCATTTCATCGTACGTTAGCTCTGCCGGGACTTGGAAGAGCTTGCATGGAGAGATTTTAATGGTGTCTGGGGTCTGGCCCACCAGGACTGAGTCGTTTTGACTGGAAAGGGCTTAGAGCCGCCGCGTCCGATACGTCGTCGGATGTGATGCTGAGTTGTTTCGATTTCTCACTCAGCTCCTGCAAAACTCTTGCCATGTTCTTCCTCCCGAGGTAAGGCTGATCAAGATGTCTACTTTCTGATCTGACAAGCGTAAGAAACAGCAAAATAAGGCACACCCAGAACTTCAAACTGGCCATAATATCAATATTTCTCCTCTTTGGCTCCCAAAATTTGGTAAAAATTCTAGCAAGTTTGTGTGATTCGAATGATCAGGATACCTTATATACACTAGTAACCTCCATTCTGAATCTATATTTAAACAAAGTGGGACAGTAGTGAAGGGTCAAACTGGATTTGTTTTTCTCTGGAAAGTCTATTCAAGTTGAAGCCAATTGTTTATGAAAGATTAATTAGTACTACTGGGTCGAGCATCCTTGAAATTTTAAAGGTTTCCCTCTATCAATACTGCCAAATGCCTGCTGATATTAAGGCATTTAGAACCTGGATCATGAGTGCTTGTCTAGTCATTATAAGCTTTTGGCCTTGCCATGGATATAGAATTAGTCTCTGCACTTCTAGCATTTGGAAAGGGCAGCCATTTGTGTACAGCTTGTCTCAGCCACTTTCCCACGTGATGTCAAAAACTTTTGAGTTCAACCCTATCTAATAGGTAGTCTAGTGTAATCAGTTTGGAGTTAAAGAGTTTACTCTCGTGTTATCTCAGATTCGAGCTCTGTAATTTAATATAATGACAATTGGATATTAAATTGTATCCTCTCAAGTGAAAGTCATTTTGGGCTTAAAAACTTTCACAAATTCACATTACTTTGTACTTAATTTTTATCGAATAAAAATGGAGGATGGTGAAATTTAAACTCGTAACCGTTGAGTCAACAAGACTCTGAAATCATGTTAAAGAACTATCTCATTTAAAAATTTAAATTGTTAGGTGAGACACTAAAATATGATTTATATTATTCTCTAATACTAGAAACCTATATGGTCGTTAACTTCATAATCTGTAGGATTAATCGAGATGTTCACAATCTAACCCAAATATCTACATTAATAAAATAAAAAAAATTAAGTCCAACATATGGCATTTTCTTCGTTGAGTTTCATAGGTTCGAGAGGAGAACCTCGGTGATGAAGACAGCCAGCAGGTAAATTGAATGTAGTCGTCGTAGCTTTGCGTGCGCATGCGCATGTAAAAATTAAGATTAGCTAACATATTAACTTTTATATGTTATGATCTCTATAATATTAAATGTTTTGCACTCTTTATTAAAAGGGTTCTTAAACCTTCGAATACCGTTTAACTACATTTAATTAATCCTTAATCTAAGACAGTGTAGTTTTAGATGTGATGACATGCACGTGACGTACCGAAAGAAAAAGGTTTAGGATGTTTAAACCTATATAATTACCTAATAGTTTTTTCACATGCCTGGATTTATCATTTAAAAGGAGGAGTTTAAATCTAATTTATGTTCATGCATTCTATTTTAAACACTTGTATATTATCATTGAGAAACTATATATAGGGAATAAGTTTAGCTTGTTCTTATATTTTATATCTAGTCTCCCAATTTATTTTTTATTATTGTAAATAATATATTGAAATCAAACGGTTAGATCACAACATCTTTCACCATGATTCAAGTGAGTTCTTGCACTTAAACGAGCCTCTCAAACAAAGCCTTTCCTATCGTTTTCCCCGTGGAAATCAAGATGCAGAATACGGCCTTTGCAATGCATTTAGAAGTAGTCTCTGCACTTCTAGCATTTCGAAAGGGCATCCGTTTGTGTACAGCTTGTCTCAAGCACTTTTCCACGTGATGTTAAAAACTTTCGAGTACAATTGTACGATTTTAGAACTAAAAAGTTTGTTTTTCTCGCGATCTTAGGTTTAAGTTCTGTGATTATTAATATAATGGTAACTAAAAATTTACATTGTTGTTAACTCTATGACTCATAAAATTAATCGAAATACCGCAAACTAGTATAGACATCCACTTTTGAGCCCAACATATGGCATTTTCTTCGTTGAGTTTTATAGGTTCGAGAGGAGAACTTCGGTGATGAAGACAGCCACTAGGTAAATTGAATGTAGTCGTAGTAACTTTGCGTGCGCATGCGCATGTACAAACTAAGATTAGCTAACAAATTAATTAGTTTTATACGTTATGATCTCTATAATATTAAATGCTTTGCACTTTTTATTAAAAGGGAATAAGTTTAGCCTGTTCTTATATTTTATATCTAGTCTCCAATTTATTTTTTTATTATTGTTAAATAATATATATATTTAAATCAAACGGTTAGACAACATCTTCCACCATGATTCAAGAACGTTATTGCACTTAAACGAGCCTCTCAAACAGAATAGGGCGTACGTTTTCTGATAAACGCAGATCAAAACAAGCTACAAGGAAGCTGGTGATGATGAAGGACAAGCCTGCAAGAAATTATTTTAAATATATTTGATTCCTGTGATGAACTATTTTTAAATATGAATTTGGATGCAAGCATGCAATGGCCTCCATCATCGGATGTGTCCTTTCGGTCTCGAGAAGAATCGTTAATTTACAACAAGGTGGCCACCGGCGAACGTGGGCAATGGTGGTGTCTAAGGATTCGTAGGCTCTATTTGCTTGTTATTTTTTTATAGTCACGAACACAGCCATTCACAATAATTTTATAAATCTAAATTAACTATGTGCACGTACCATTAATTAATTAAATATGAAAATTAATGTACATTGCATAATTTAATAAATTAAAAGTGTCTTGAACTTTGACAGAAATGCAAAAGCATGTATAATAAACTGAAATATGATCTGTAACATTTGTAGTTATTAAACTAAAATAAAGAAAATAAACGTAATAAAGGGAGAGAAGAGGAGATAAAAGGTGGATATACAGTGGAAATACACTACAGTGTTACAAAAAAGACTACGGGCAAATAGAACTATTTGGGACCAGGGGTGGCAGTGGCCTCCTTCTTCATTAAAAATGACAATTTGTGTTTTTTTTAAGAAAAATGTTTAATTTGTGACATCATTGTAGTTGTAAGATCCCATTGAACAGTTCATACAACACATTTCATATTGCATGGTAGCGTTGTTCTTAGCAGCAAAACCAGATTACTTTATGGAGAGGTAGAGTTAATTTTAGCAGTAAAATAAAGTGTTTTAAGAAGAATGATGTGATGAAAAAGTATTTGTGATTACAGATCTTGAGTTCAAATAAGACGTGTATATTTTATAAGAGTTTAGGACACTCAGGATTTTTATTCATTCACTTGGATACACAAAATATGTTATCTAAAAAGTAGTTGCTTTGAATCCAAAAAAATAAAAATAAATTAAGTATGTTATATTTATAATCATAAGCCACTAATTAATCAAGTGGTGCTTACGAAAATCAAAATATAATCCATTCATCATCGCATGTTTTTGGTATTAAGAATTATTATACACGTTGACTGATCTTGCATGTACGATGATTCGTTGGGGCAATATTATAAGTATAATGTCGAACCTGAATTTCATTGTCTGCCATAATGTTTTCAATCATTAGGGTTACGTTGGCAAGTGCTTGCAAGTTTGTATATCCGAAGAGAAAATTCAGATAGCAGTACTTGTCCCTATGTTTAAAAAAAATTAAGAATTTTTTTTATATATATTTTAAATTAAAAAGATTTGGTGTTCTTAGATCATTTTTATGTGTTAATATCAAAAATGATTTTTAATAAATAAAAAATATTAGTTTGATGAATTTATAAATAAAAAATATTTTTAAATACAATGATAACCAAACTCTCAAAGGCAACAGGATCATTCCTACCTCCAAACTTAATAATCCAAGCTTGCCAGACATGGTGTTTAATTAATTCCTGTGGGAAAAGAACTCAAAAATAGGGCATCAATTTAGCGGATTACCAATCAAGTCCCAAATATTTTTTCCTCTTTGTGCAATCAAATTATAGGATCAAACAATCAACAAGATAATGCAAATAATCACACACATCAACAACAAGATTTTTATGTGAAAAAACCAATGCGGGAAAAAATCACGGGACCGTAGTCCACTTAAAACTTCCACTATCAACAATAATAGGTTCACAATGTTCTTCCTTAGATTAAACTAAAGGCTGTAACATATATCATCAAGAACAATCTATTTTTGGAATACAACAAGATTAAAGAGAACAAAGTTTGAGAAAAGGCTCACAATACTGACAGCCCTGTTTTCTGTCGAAACGACCAACTTTCACAACTCCAATCTTCAATCCAATCGTTCAAAATGAAAATTAATGTGTCTAGAAGCTGCTGTCCAAATCTTAGCTCGATCCAACGGTGAACGAGCTGGAAATAAAAAAAGAAGATGGATTGTTCAGATATCACCACCTTTTCTTTCTCCTGGTTCACTTTTCTCTTTTTGTTTCTTGTTAAGTATAAAACTCTAATACTACTTTTAAGTGATATGGCAGCCCCCTTTTAATTTAAATGTGGTGGTCCCACCATCACATGGTGCGGGACCACACAACAATTCCAAATGGATCAGACCTCTATAACAATTTTAATAAATTATATTTAATTAGAACACACATAAATTAATTAACCAGAAGATTGTAAAAATAAATATTTCAGATAGGATTCTTTTGTGATTATGGAGTATAATCTCAAAATCCTATGTGCATGATTGTTTAAGGTATCCACGTGACCACTAAATTAATTTCAATTCGCTATAAACTACTTGTGGACTCGCGGTGTTGTGTGCCTTATATATATATATATATCCATGATTGTAAATACAATGAAAAAAAAGAAAATAAATATATGACGAGGGTGTGAGTTAAATATATTTATTTTATTTTAGTTAGATAATAAAAAATTAAAAAAATGATTATAATAACCTATAAAAACAAAATACTCTAATGGAGATAATGATGTAGACCAATTCCTAGCTCATTAAATGTAGAAGGACAAATTTAGGTAAATTATAATTTAAGAAATCATTTTGGGTTAACTTGAATTAACATAATAAATATGTAACTCGAATAAATAATAATTATACTGTAGAAACACAAATTTT
>CM055444.1:1956409-2010708 GCA_029228465.1 Salix viminalis | reverse complement strand
CAGACATGGTGTTTTATTAATTCCAAATGGACCAGACCTCTATAACAATTTTAATAAATTATATTTAATTAGAACACACATAAATTAATTAACCAGAAGATTGTAAGAATAAATATTTCAGATAGGATTCTTTTGTGATTATGGAGTATAATCTCAAAATCCTATGTGCATGATTGTTTAAGGTATCCACATGACCACTAAATTAGTTTCAATTGGCTATAAACTACTTGTGGACTCGCGATGTTGTGTGCCTTATTTTTTCATATATATATATATACAATGAAAAAAAAAGAAAATAAATATATGACGAGGGTGTGAGTTAAATATATTTATTTTATTTTAGTTAGATAATTTTTTTAAAAAAAAATGATTATAATAACGTATAAAAACAAAATACTCTAAATGGAGATAATGATGTAGACCAATTCCTAGCTCATTAAATGTAGAAGGACAAAATTAGGTAAATTATAATTGAAGGAATCATTTTGGGTTAACTTGAATTAACATAATAAATATGTAACTCGAATAAATAATAATTATATTATTATAATTCACAATAATTTATATCTAATGTCAAAGAATTTATCCCACATTATAGCTTTTTCCTTATTACACTATTTACCAGGAGAACTTTTATTTGATGATGATGTTATTCGGTAATTTCAAAGTATACGGCCTCTACTTAGTGGATCGCCGTGGGTTCAAAGCTAACAAATTTTATAGAACCCTACAAGGATCTAAGCTCCATTAAATCATCGTGGGCTCTTAGCTAACAGATTTTGGGGAAGAAAAGGCCCATACGAGCCCAAGGAAATGCAAGATTCCAGCCCAATTATAACGGCCTGTTTGGCAGGATAGTTTTGTTTCCCTATTGGGCTCTGGATCCCATGAACCCTAATACAAAGGGAGATGATTTTTTTTATTGGCATTTAATCCACCAAATCATGCACTCGAATCAAGGACCTGTTTGGGAGAGCTGTTACAGATAGTTTTTTTAAAGTGTTTTTAATCTTGAAATACATTAAAATAATATTTTTTTTATTTTTTTAAAAATCTTTTTTTGACATCAGCACATCAAAATAATTTAAAAAACACCAAAATATATTCATTTAAAATAAATAAAAAATTGAATTTTTTGAAAACAACATTTGAAAAAGCACCGTCCCCAAACGGGTCTATTATAATTCACAATAATTTATATATAATGTCAAAGAATTTATCCCACATTATAGCTTTTTCATTATTAGACTATTTACCAGGAGAACTTTTATTTGATGATGATGTTATTCGGTAATTTCAAAGTATACGGCCTCTACTTAGTGGATCGCCGTGGGTTCAAAGCTAACAAATTTTATTGAACCCTAAAAGGATCTAAGCTCCATTAAATCATCGTGGGCTCATAGCTAACAGATTTTGGGGAAGAAAAGGCCCATACGAGCCCAAGGAAATGCAAGATTCCAGCCCAATTACAACGGCCTGTTGGGAGGATAGTTTTGTTTCCCTATTGGGCTCTGGATCCCATGAACCCTAATACAAGGAGATGATTTTTTTATTGGCAATTTATCCACCAAATCATGAACTCGAATCAAGTATTCCATGGGCAGAGGCTTGCAGATTTGGCAGAACATGTATACTGGGAGAACGTTAAGGAACCAGACCAAAGCCCACACAGTTGCCATTGCAAATAATCATGGAAAGTTATCCAGTAAAAACATTCTTCAATTTTAAGACAAACCGGTTGGGATTTAGGATTTTAAAACATTCTATCAGCTTAAAACTTTGCTTATGCCCCGTGTGGAGGGTATTTATGAGTCAACTCATCTAAAAATTTAACTTGTTAAGTGAGATACCATAATATGATTTATATTATTATGTAATACACCCTCTCAAGTAAAAACACTTTGAGCTTGAAACTTGTACACAAATCTATACTATCTTGTGCTTGATTTTTTATGAAATAGTGGTGTGATTTGAACTCGTAATCATTGATTTAACAAGGCTATGATATTATATTAAATAACAAACTCATCTAAGTGATTGTTTGAGAGTGTGGTTGTGGTTGCTTTTGAAAGTGTTTTTCGTTTATAAATGCATTAAAATGATGCTTTTTTATTTTTTAAAAAAATATTTTTGACATCAGCACATCAAAATAATCTAAAAACACCAATTTTTTTTAATTTAAAGTAAAAAAAAAAATTAATTTTTTTCATAAGAACTTTCTAAAAACACTTCCAAACACCTTCTAAAAACTTAAACTCTTAAATGAAACTCCATAATATATTTTATATTATTCTCCGTAACGTGATTTATATTATTCTTGAAATGAAAAAATCGATTCCAAAAATGGAAAACTGAAGTGGTAAGAGGGAGGGAGAAACATAGGGTAAGGATATGGAGCAACTTGCGTGAACTAAAAGCTCCAGCCAGCATGCATTCTACTTCATTTCCTGTCTCATATATCCATTATTTGACACATTTGACGGATACAGCTCAAGATAGAAAGAGACAGAAAGAGAATGGCATGCCATTGGCATTAAAAAAAGGGAATGACTTTCCCATGGGTTTGCTTTCATGATTCTCTCATACCATTCACTATCGTCAAGGATCACAAAAATCACAAAAATAAAAATAAAAAATAAAAGATCTGGTGGATTAATTGGCTAAGCAGTGACCTCATTTGTTTGTGGACAGAAAAATCCGCTACTTCATGCAACTTCCGAGGTAGAAAAGGAGCCTCAGCTAGATCTTTTCTATAACTATGAAGGTTATTATTACTGATTAATGAACATGGATAGTCTCACAATCATAATTTCTTTTTGAGTCGATTGAGAAGATGAGTTTAGTTTCCATACAGGTGATTAAGCCTGAAAATATTATTAACATTTTGTATAAAACATCATCTTAACTGAAAACTTAAGCTGTTAGGTGAGGTCTTAGAATATGATTTATATTATTCTTCAACACACTCCCTCAAGTGAAAACTATTTGGGCTTGAAAATTGCACAGACCCACATTACCTTGTGCTTGATTTTTATCAAATAGAATGGGGGTGATGAGATTCGATCTCGTGGCCGCTGGGTCAACAAGGATCTGATACCATGTTAAGGAACTATCTCATGTAAGAACTTAAAGTTTTAGATAAGACCTTACAATATAATTTGTATTATTCTCCAACAACAACAGAGAGCATCTAGAATCGGCTGGATTTAGAACTTGTAGATCGATGAGAGATGGCTTTGATATATACGTATAGATGTCCAAAGCCGAAAGGTTTGAAGTCTGCCAGTCATCAACATGCCCACCTGACATTTTATCTAAAGTAATCTCGGCAAGTGAAGCAGATTCAATGTTCTTTTGACAATTCCTGGGTTTGCAAAGTGTAATGGTATAATCTTCTTTCCCAAAAAGTTTGGTGAGCCCATGATTCATATGCATGTGCTGCATGACACCTCAAAAAAATTATGTTATCTTGATTTATATGCTTACTTTTAACAGAGATCTTTAGACATGCATGCTTGGTTTCCTAGGCAGTCTGCACTTTTCCTCCTTGGATAGCTTCTGCTGGGTGATTTTGAAAATTCCTAAACTTCTGACCTAGGAAACTGCCATAACTTTTTTTGCTTTACCCACGAGATCAAGATTTGTGTAGAAAATAAAATTTAATTAGTTGTCTTGAAAGGAACAAGAGAATGTTGGAAAGCTTTATCTCAAAAGAACACAACCATTTTCATGGTCGAGAGCAATGATGCAGACAACCCTTCTTCCTCCACTTGCTTAGGTCATGGTCACCAGTGTACAAAGTTTTGGGCCTACCATTAGCATAATCGTGTGTAATTTCAGATCCCACAGCTTCAAAAATTCTTTTAGAGTTGTAGATTTGAGGCCAGTGTGAGTTTCTGATTATATTATCATCGTCCATCCTGCCCGATTATTGTATTATCTAAAACTTTTAAGGACAGTATGAGTGCTCTCGAATACATGATATACACAATGATATTGTTTTGAGATACTTTAGATTTTTTATTTTTTTTGGATTTGAAGAAATCTTACTCTCGAAAAAGCGTATTTTATGTATCCAGGTGAGCGAGTAAAATGCTAATTGTCTCAGGGTCTTACAAGAGATGTACATCTTGATTCAAACTCAAGACCTCCTATACAAATCTTAAGCCCTTTGTCATCATGTCACACTTTAAATTATTACGGACAAAAAACTAAACTAAGAAGAGGTTATGCATGGATTGAAAGCCACTCACACTAATGCGAGGAGGGATAGGGCATGAGAAGATTAATCAACTCTCGTTCTTTAATCTAATTCTTAAGAAAATGACCACATAAAAAAAAAAGCATACATTTGTATTACTTCGTGAGATCTGAAGGAAAGGCTTTCAACTCAAGATTCGACCCAAGGAATCGTACCTTTCAAGATTGTCCACATAGAGATCAAAACGGTTAAGGAGCTATCTTATTTAAGAATTTAAATTATTAGATGAAATTTCAGAATATAATTTATATTCTTCTTTAACACCTTCATTTAAATAAAAAAAAATTGGACTTAAAACTTGCACACAGGCTCACACTATTTTATGCTTGATTTTTATCAAATAGAATGAGAGTGGTGTGATTCAAACTCATGACCGTTAAGTCAACAAGACTCTGATACTATATCAAAGAATCATCTCACCTAAAAATTTAAGCTGCTAGGTAAGGTTCCAGAATATGATTTATATTATTTTCTAATATACCCCCTCAAATGAAAGCTCTTTGGACTTGAAACTTGTATACTGACTCACACTACCTTGTGCTTTATTTTTATCAAATAGAATGAGGGTGGTGAGATTCGAACTCATGGCCACTGAGTCAACAAGAGTCTAATATCATATTAAGGAACCATCTCACCTAAAAATTTAAACTGTTAGGTAAGGTTCTAAAATATAATTTATATTATTCTCTAACAAAACATATGTCATGGCACCAACAAATCATAACCACAACCATGGAAATCATCGTGTTCTTGGTAAAGTTACACCACCATCCCAAACAAGGCCTAAATCTGCTTCTAGATTAATGTATTTTCATTTCTAATGAATTATAACAATGTCAAAGCTTAAAATCTCTTATCTTCAAAACCTTGACTCTTAATTAAGCATTTATTTTGCAAATGTTCTAAAATCAAAGGTCCCTACAATTGCAGCAACGCCAGTGATCACAAGCAAAGAGTGTTATCGTTTTCCTTTATGTTACTGGAACAGATATTATGGGTGTACAATAATTAGAGCAGTGTCGATTTTTACTAATGGGGTCCCAATTTGGTTGGTCATGAAACCATGAGCGATGAATTATTATTATTATCTTACAGCATGTGAGATGTCGATTATGAATCATCATTGCTAATTACTTCTTTTGCCCGATCAAGAGGATAAAAAAAATTCTTACTCTTAGCGCATTATTTTGCCTCATATTATGTATCTTATCTGTTAAAGAATAATATAAATTATATTTTTGGTCCTTACCTAATAACTTAAGTTTTTTAGGTGAAATGGTTTCTTAATATGGTATCGAGCCTTATTGACTTCATCGGTCACTGAATTCAAATCTCATCACCCCTCATTGTATTTGATAAAACCAATCACATGGTAGTGTGAACTTGTACAGGGTTTTTAAGCTCAAAGAACTTTTTACTTAAGAGTGTGTGTTAGAGAATAATATAAATTATATTCTGGTGTCTTACCTAACAGCTTAACATTTTAGATAAGATAGTTATTTAACACTTAGTTTCATGATTGTTGTCATAAGAAAACAACTTTCCTAAACATCAAGAGCGTAGATGCGTTAATCCATTCAACAGGCAAATCTTGCAGCTTGCAGGTATTATGAGAAGGTGAGGAGATTTGGAAAGGTCTACAAAGCTTAAAATTCGAATGAAATCTGAATTGCATTATCCAATTATCTGATAATGTTATGATAGTAACAACTATATATACGTAATGAATCCCACTTTTATAAAATAAATTGTGTGAATATATTAAATTATTGGTCAGCAAATATTAAACTCTCTTAGCTGCACGGCAGTGCATAAGGGATGATTCAAGCATAAACATGATCACGACTTGCATATTGCTCACCCCTTTTCACTAGCCATGCATAAAACGTAATTTATAGATCCAGGTAAGTAAGTAAAATTCTAATTGTTTTAATTTTTTTTTAAATATATATTTTGATTCAAACTCGATATTCTACTCATATCACAAGCTCTCAATAATCATAATTACAGCTGTTGGTGCTTGAAATAGATAGAAGATATGCGTTGATTAACTGTAGAATTGAAATTTGCTAAATGGTTTGCTATCAGATTAACGTGTGGCATATTCAGGATGGAAAGCCATGGTCGGAGCAATTTTTAATGTTTGATTTTTTGTTTCCTCCCGTGGGTTGAGTAACTAGAAATCAATTGCAATCTATTAAAAATCTTAACTACTTTTTCAAAGATTATTATATAAGAGGCTAATTCTACTAAAAAAAATATAAACATTATCCAAAAACATCATACTTGCCAACAAATTGCTTGGTGTTTGCTTTTCTTATTTAATTTTTGTGAAAATATTTAGATTTCTTTCAATATTTGATTATTTGTTTCCTAGTATGTGTTAGGGACTTATTGAATATATATATATATATAAACTCCATAGCAGTTCTCAATTTCAGAGAAGAAAGGATCTCAGAAAGCCAACTTGTGTTCCAATTGGAACTCCTAGGAATGTGAAGGTCTAAGTGAGTTGACAGTAATTTTTTAAACACACGAGTCCATAATAAAATTTAAATAGTCAAATTTATTCATATGAATAAATTATACTCATTAAAACCTTTTAACCCTATCGAATTCTAGAAAATTTACTTCGGGCAGAATGCGGTAAAAATGTTAATACTTGGAAACTATCTCTACTTCGTAGCAATGATAAAAGAGGGAGAAATGAAATCTTGCAACTTTTGATTGTATTAAAATATCATTATTATGCCTTGATCCGTTTGTTTGTCACAAATATTTGATTGTACAATTTTAAAGAATTTTAATATTGTGAAAGAATTAATAACTTAAAATGTTATTTTTCACCTCTCTTTTATTCCATGATAAATCATTGAAAATATAGACAAACATAAAAAAAAATCTAATTCATTTTCTCATAATTCACTTTTCAAAAACAATTCAATTTTTTACCAAAAACAGACCCTAACTTTTAGAGATTGGGGTGCCTAGCAAAAAAACTAAAAATAGCATCACAAATCTATATTTAAGCTTGTTTAAAAATATATTTGAAGTTGTTTTTAAAAATATTTTTTGTTCTAAAATTCATTAAAATAATATTTTTATTTTTTTTAATTATTTTTAACATCATCTTATTAAAATAATTTAAAAACATAAAAAAATTAAATTTAAAAATTTATAATAATTATATTTTAGAAATGTCCTGCGAAACACCCCTTGATACCTAGAAAATGAGACAAATAAATGATTATCTTGGATCACGAGCCTTGACTGGTGGCTTTCACGTTTTGCAGAGATGAAAACATTAAAGCATCTGACAAATCAACCTGCCATTAGCCCCCCCCCCTCTCTCTCTCTCCCTCCCTCTCTCCCTCTCCCTCCCTCTCTCCCTCTCCCTCTCTCTCTCTCTCTCTCTCTCTCTCTCTCTCTCTCTATATATATATATATATATATATATATATCTCTCTCTCTCTCTATATATATATATATATATCTGTCTCTCTCTCTATCTTCTCTCTCTCTCTTTCTCTGCCATTGTCCTTTTCCAGGACTGCAGCAAACTTAGCCCCTTCCGTCCTCGCATGCCTCACAATATCTTCTGACTTTGGCTTCTCACCAGGGAGAGAGATGGATGTAGAAGTCTACAGCAGCGTTGGTGACTGTTTTCGCTTTCTTTCAAAATCGATTTTTTAAAATGTTAAAAAACTGTTATTCTTTATTTTTAAAATTAAGTTATTTTTATGTTTTTTTTAGATATTTTGTTATGCTGAATTTAAAAATATTTTTTAAAAAATAAAAAAAATATTTTAATATATTTTTAAATAAAAAAAAACATCAAAAGCTCGTGATTCAATGTGATTGGAGCACTGATTTTTAAAAGATGATAATTTTGTTGTATTATTATATGATTTATATTTTAATTTGTCAGTGTTTGTAACTATTGATGAAACAACAAGTAATTTAATAGATACAAATTCTCTTAACACGATTCACTTATTTATTTATTTTTGGGGGGGATCAATTGTATGATATATATTGTACATGTGAAAATATTATCTAATTTTCCGATAATGTTAACAAATTTCTTTCCTACAACAAAAAGTTTTGGGCTAAACAGATAAACCTAATCTCAGATAGTAGCCATTGTGTACTGCCTTTGGAATCAAACTAAACATGAAAGTACGTACAGCCTGAAAATTGACTGCCATAATTTTTCTTCTGTCAGGACATTCTTTTGAGCTCAAGGTTTAAGAGGAAGGAGGGTGCAGATCAATTTAATTAGAGAGGTAGATGGTAAAAATTAACACATTGAATGCTGTGGAAAATCTGTACCGAGAAAACTTGACGTGATGATTAAAAAAACTTGTAATTTGCATAGTATGTTTATATTTCGAATTAGAACGTGTATCTCTTATAAAAATTTAAAATAGTTGGGTTTTACTTACTAATTTAGACCTATAAAATATTCTTTCTGAAAATAGAGTTTCCTCGCTTTCCAAAAAATATTATGGAAAATCTTCTATGTTTAACGATCAAGTGGTGGCAATAAAAGTCGGAAAAAATTAATAATGTTTTAGCAATGATCAACACATTGATGCCTAAAATAATGTTTGGTATATCATCGCAGCAAAACTATTTAGAAACACATAAAAAAATCTCATAAAAAATTAAAATTATACAAAATATGATTTCTACAGCAAAAACAAACATGTATCAAGTTATAGGTTCTCAAAACATGAAGAATTATGTTATGGTTGTATTCAAAACCAGGGCGTAAGGAATAATTTGGTCCATTATTTTATATATATTTTGAAGTGAAAAAAAGAAGTTAAAATTTACCAAGTAAATTAACTTAAACACATACAACTTTTTTTCCCCTTTCCTTAAGATCTTCAATGTGTTGAGGGAATGCTGTTATACTCTCTATATAATCGAGCGTTAAATTCATATAGGAACAAAAAAATTAGATTATAAATATTTTCAGTCATTTTTTGCTCAAACTCAGAAAATAAATTCTCAAAAGCAGACAACAACAACACAACTTCAAAATAATAGAAAAAATTTTATGAGAGAAATCTTTTTGATTTATGTCTACCAATGAGCAGTAGATGGAGTACACAAACTATTATTTATAGGTAAATTAGAGACCCCTCTCATTAATTAATTAATGAATTTTCTCCTCCCATCAAGAAAAAAATTAGGCAATCTATCTTCATGATCATGGGTTAGATCATGGGTTTGAATAAACATGAACATGAATGTGGGTGTGTCATGAGGGGTATAATGGTAATTTTAAACAAATGCCGCTTCATAAAATTGGTTAATATATATATATATATATATATATATATATATATATATAAACATATATGTATATAAGTTTGAGACTGATAATTCTCTTTTGCTTTCACGATTTCTAATACCATGTGCAACCTTTTGTGCCATTTCTCTTGACATGCTTGCATTTTGTTAGTAACATTCATTTAGGGTTATGATTATTGCATGAACCCTTTTGGGAAAGGCTTCTAGTGCACGGGTTCTCACCTTTTCATGTAAGAGTGAAAGCAATCAATGAAAACAATATTTCATTATTTCTTTTCCTTTTGAGTTTATTAATTAATTATAATCCTATCGCTTCAAGTATATTATTTTTTTTCTTTTTTTCTTTCTTCTTTTGCATACATGAATATAAATTGTTGCTGGGAGATTTGGAGAAGAAGGGCCCTTGCTGTAACCATCAGGGTAACAAGACCACACCGAACATTCCTAAATTATTAAAATAAATATATAGCAAATTTGGTTAATGTAAAATGTATTATCGAAAATGACATTACAAAAAGAACATTATAAGATATAATCGTGGAGAATCCATTACTTTGTGCATCTGATTTACTAAACCTAATCTTGCTAGGTTTTAATTAAAAAAACAAGGTGGGAGTTAACTGGTTAAAATATTTTATTTCGAGTTCTTTTTTCAAAATAATATTATTTTAATTAATTTAGATTAACTTGGATCAACTCGCTCCATTTATAAATTGCTTAATGTGTTATGTTTTAATAAATTCAATATGTGCACATGAGGTATTGGCCTAGTGTGGGAAGGGACTTGTTCCTTTTCTCTGCACCAGAGTTCGAGCCTCTCTGTGTATGTCTGTCATCCTGCGTTGACTTACCTATCTACTGGCTTGCAAGGTATTCAGTGAATCCGGGGATTAGCTGTGGTACGCGTAAGTTGACTCGGACATTTCGGTTATAAAAATAAATAAATAAATATGTACACAATTACACATTTGTGTGTTCTATTTCTTAAGAAATTGACAGGAACAAAAATTCATACCTAATACCCATAAAATATGCGTGTATCTCTTTACACAAAAAGCATGATGAAAAGAAAAGAAAAATCCAGATGTCGTAAGTTGATGCCATTGGCGGCTGATTATCATTAAAATAATTGAAGAAAAGCACTTCCTCGAGGCTTATATCAGAAGTTCTCCGAGGCTTTTCTATCACTGAAATGAAAAACTAGGGTAAATCATTTATCACATGCCTCCTCCTCCTCTTAAAATATAGTTTTTCTTATTTGTTCTAGCCAAGTGTTTTCATGTTTTAGTGGGATAAAATCAATAATATATATATATAATTGATGGAAATGGACCTCAGTATTCATAATTTGTAGTGAATGTTTGTATATTATTGGCAATAATCGTCTAGAAAGATGCAAGAAGCTACAGACTGAACTTTTTTCTATCCCCTTGTTTTACCTTTTTTATTTATTATTCGACCAGTTATTCGAACACTTGCCAAGTTGGGGAGACAAATGGAAGGGGAAAAAGAAAAAGGCAAAAAAGAAGAATCCCTATATAATTTGTAGAACGATGCCTACCCATATGATCTATATTTGTAATGCAGCCAAAAACACAGATCATCAATTGATTCCCTTGCACAAGATGATCCTTATATTCAAGATATCATTAATTCTTGTATCAGAAAATGTTCAGACAGTATAGCCTCACAATCTACATCTGTCACTAATTCTGAACTTAGCCTCACTCCCTTGCATGTCGACCACTCGTAGCAGCTTGCCGACTAGTGATTTTCATAGCCTTCATATTTATGGCATCAATTCAAGTCCATAAACTAGGCCCCCCCGCCTACAATTTGTGAAGAAAAATACAATTTTTTTTTATAAAAAAATGATCCCTTTTGTCTTGCTTACACCTTGATTGCAGAAGAACTCGTTACATTACAAGAACTAAGTCAACTTTTACTATTTCATTAGCCTTTTCTTGAGCTCTTTCTTCCTTTTTTGTCTCTAATTGTTTGGAATTATGAATGTGATTGAGAGACTACAAAGAGTGGAAAAGGGATGTAAAGAAAAGTGTTCTTGCTGGAAGGATGTTTGTCCTTTTTTTCTCTTTTTTGTTGCTGGTGAAGCCACACTTGTTTAATAGTGGGACTGTAAAGTACATACAGGAGAGAGACCAAAAAAGCTGTTAGATATCATTATCAAAGCTTGTAAAGCAGTGGGTAGGAGTGGTGGATAATTGAGTCATGTCTTTATTATCCATGGCTCTAATTATACACAACAATCCTGATTAACAAGTCCTTAAGAAAAAGAAAAAAAGTAGGAGCCAGGAGAGAGAGAGAGAGAGAGAGAGAGAGGTAACTAGAGAGATAGATTTTGGGATTTTTGATGTTACTGTTTCATTAGTGTTGTGATGAAAAAATATCTTCAATCTCCATTCTGACCATACTCTGCCACCCTTTTCAGAAGCATCAAACTAGCACTCACAGGCCAGATTAGGATTTCGCTCTTCTATTTACTGCTGCCTAATTGTTCTCTTCACCTTCTTCCTTCCCATCTGTACTACAAGGGCAAGACTTATTTTGTGATTTCAAATTTCATCTTTTCAAGGGAGTATTCGTCCAAATTCTGCTTAATCTTGCGCTGTTTTGCTAGCAAAGGCCTGATCTTGCTGGAGAGAAACTCACCCCATTCCAGTCTATTTTTCCTCTGGGATCTTACTCTCACTAGAGATAGAGATAGATGAGGTGGTAATTTACATATCAGAAAGCTTCAAATCAAGTTTTTTTGGGTAGGATTGTTTTCGTTGTGCGGTGTAGATTTTGGGTTTAGTGGTGTTCTTGGGGCATGGAAAATGGAATCTGAGGAGTGCAATGGCAGGAGCTTTTGGGATCTGCTGCAATATAGCAGGAGTATCAGTTTTGTGATCTGTGGAAACAGGAAGCAGCAACAACAATTTTAGGAGAGAAAAATCTGAAGATTAGGAATCTGGATTTCCAGAGAAATCAGCAGCATCCTCATAATCCCATCCACCAAATCATACAGCCAAGACCGGAAGAAGCAGAAGAGCAAAGCTTAGGCACGCAAAGCCTTTCCCACCATCCTCATCTTCTCCATCTCCAAAACCAGCAACAATATGGGGAAGCCATAAATCCCAATCAACCAGAAGCAGTACCTCGCACAGAATCATTGGAATATGCAAAACATAGACAAGGAATGGGAATGAAGAGCACTGCAGGAGAAATTATTCAGGTCCAAGGTGGTCACATTGTTCGATCCACAGGGCGTAAGGATCGACACAGCAAGGTTTACACAGCCAAAGGTCCGAGGGACCGCAGGGTAAGGTTGTCGGCTCATACTGCAATACAATTTTATGATGTTCAAGACCGGCTAGGCTATGATCGACCCAGCAAAGCTGTTGATTGGCTTATCAAGAAGGCAAAGTCGTCAATTGACAAGCTTGCTGAGCTACCACCATGGCAGCCGACAGCTAATAATGCTAGTGAGAACTTGGAGGCAAACCAGAATGCTGGATCTAGTGAAATGGCAGTTGCAGAGGAACAGGAATCATCCGGCTATACTTTTCAGCTCCACAGGCAATTGGCTGATCATAATCCAAGCAATGATTCATCTTTCCTTGCACCAACTATAGACCCTGATGCCATGAAATCTTTCTTCCCAACAAGTTCCGCAAACTCGTCAATGAACTTCCAAAGCTATCCTACTGTAATTTCAAGATCCACAAACCACACTGAAGATCTTGGCCTGTCCCTTCACTCTTTCCATGATCAAGGTCTACTTCATGGGCAGTCACAGGCAGACACAACCCATACACCTTCAACTGATCATAATCTTTTTGAAGGTTCAGCTCCAGTAGGGTTTGATCATGCTAATTTTCAAAGAATGGTGGCTTGGAGCAGTGATACAAATGCGGAGAATAGAGTTGCTGGGGGTTTACATTCAACCCCCCGCCATTGACACCACACCAAGCAATGCTAGCCCAAGCCCAAGCATTTTCCCAGAGGGGGCCCCTTCAGTCCAGTTTTCCACATTCCATCCGTTCATGGAATGATGTTCATATGGCATCCACAGACCATCATAGAGCACAGGAAATTCATCAATCTTTGATTTTTGGCAGCAGGTTTGTATCTGATGGATTGTCAGGTTTTAGCATTCCATCACGAATTCATGGCGAGGATGAGCAAAATGTTGTATCAGACAGGCCGTCCTCTTCTTCTCCAAACTCTCAGAGTTGATCGTGAAGCTTAACACGCTGCTGCTCATGCATGTTCAAGGTACTTGAATTTTATTGACTGAAGAAAATGAGTTTCTTTTCATCATCATTTTTTCCTTCATAGTGAAGTCTTGGAAACTTTCGTCAAGAACTCTTCTATTCACTTATCAACCTTCTTCTCCAGGTTACTATGGAATCAACGAGGGAGAATTAATGATGGTCAAATAGAAGAACAAAGGAGCAGTGATTTCAGTTGAATACTTTGGCCTATGAGAAGAAAACATCTGGTTGGACTCAACATTCCCCCCCAAATATGTTTAATAGATTCTCCAGGCATTTTATATTAATTAAGCTTGCTTATTTATTTATTAAGTGGGCTCTTTTGGCTCCACTCTCGTACTATGTTGACTGTTACCTAATCTTGATTTGCTGCTAGACTTGGATTCTCGAGCTATCTCTGCTGCTGTTTTTTGTTATTTCTGAAAAGCCACGATATAATAATCTTGTTGCTGATCATAACTACACCACACTAAACACATACTTGATTACTGTAATTTTCATTTGACCCTCACCTTTTCCCTTTTAGGGAATCCATTTCTCTTCCATTTTCTGCTCCACAGTGGAATGCCACAGTTCATAAATAGTTCTTCCCATATTTTATCTTCACTCGAAGGTCGGGAAACATTGCATGACTGAGTTAAAGCTGTTCTGTCTATTTCGTTGCCCCATTTCATACAGGTTAGTAATTCTGTTCTTTCCATGTCAAGTCATCTTGTCTGGGTGTCTTGTCGAATAGGACTTGAGCTCGGACAGTTTTTCACGAAAACCAAGGTTCATGCAAACTTCTCAGATAGGGTTAGATAGGATTTTCTGCATGTTCCATTTCATTTCCTCTCTTCTCCCCATCACCGCCTCTATAATTCTGTCCTAGAAATTCCATCGCCATTTTCACTGTCCAAAAGCTCAGAAATGAACAAGAATGGCCTGGCCTGGCATGGTGATTGAGCCTCCAATGTGCAGTAGAAGATTATTGTGTTTTTAAAAAGTGGGTCTGCCTGTTTTACCTGTACTGATCAGCAAAGTTTCACGTAGGTAAAAGCAAATATACGAACATAGCCTAGCCATAACGGCTCGTCAGTCCTTAGACTTGCAGGTGGGTCTGCTGTTCTCAGTACTGCAAAGTATCATTACAGAGTTGAAAATTACCACTTCAGGAGTGGTCAAAATAACTACATTTGAATACTTCAAAGAGCTAGGCATGCATAAACTACACCCCTTTTTTTTTATGGTCCTAGATTAAAGAAGGAAAACTATGATTGTTTTAGATTTTAACATGATAAATATGTTCTAAATAGAATCCCAAATTTGCAATACAGATTTCAGATGCTTGTTATCAAGTTGAAGACATGCACTGTAAATGTAGTTTGGTAATATTAAGACGTTCTTGGAGACATGAACTGGATATGTAGTTTGGTGATCTTCAAGATTCGAATGATGGAACCCTTTTCTCTTCCTTCTGATTCAGAGATGTTGTGGAAAATCTACTTGATGAAGATTGTAAATTAGAAAGAACACAACTAGGTAGTATATTTATATCTAGCGAGGAGATTTATTTTTACTGTATGCCATATAGAGTTATATAATTTGTATTACCAGCAAATCTTAAATAGTTTTAAGAAACCATCTTCACTCTAGACTCTTTCTGTGAGCCACAAAATTGCCAAGCCTGGGCTGAGCAGCACGACTCATTAAGCTATCTTCTCAACTGATAATATGCTCCCCTTCAAAACTCTCGTATGGCCAAAACTTTAGGTATCCAGTAATCAAGATGGGATAGTAGTCCCCAAAGTAACGTAGCGTGATGGAAGAGGACTTGTTATCTGCATAGTAAATTTTGAAATAGAGTCAGGATGTGTAATTTTTGTAATAGCATAAGATAACCAGGATTTTACTCGCTCAACTGAACATAAAATATGTTTTCCATGAAATAGGGTTTTCTCGTATAAAAAAAGAGATAATATATACTCCTTCTTTAGCAACTTAGCTAGCACATGTTCCTCCTTTTCTTGTCTTGTGATCTTTTTGTTAAAGAACCATCTCACCTAAATATTTAAGTTGTTAGGTGAGACTCGGAATATGATTTATATTATTCTCCAACATCCCCTCAAGTGAAAACTTTTTGGACTTAACTTGCACACAGTCTCACACTACCTTGTACTTAATTTTATCAAATAGAATGAGAGTAGTGAGATTTGAACTCGTGATTGTCAAGTCATCAAGACTCTAATACTATATTAAAAAATCATCTCACTAAACACTTAAATTGTTATGTAAATTCTCAAAATATAATCTATATTATTCTTTTAACATTATTTTTATACGGGAGATGACGAAGAAACTCGTACTGGCACTGAGCTACGCTCGACTCATTGACCAGCTACAGAAGCTCGATATTGAGCTGGTCATTTGTGTGTGCAGTCTTCACTGGCTTGACACTATCTTTGTAGGGGGATTGATTCGATGACGATCGGGACAGCTTTTTCTGTTTGATGATCAGACGACAGTTCAATCCAATCACAGAATAGAACACTTGGATTGTATCCAGAGCAAAGTATTTATATGTGTTTGAATGAACTAAATAACATACCTATTTCTTAGCCTTAGAAGCTGGGATGCGAGTGGTTTTAAGGGCTTTTTCACAAACAAAAAATTGTTTTCTTTTCTATTTTCAGCTTTGTTTTCCTCTTTTAGTATTATTTTCCCAATTAAAAATTAGAAAATGTGTTCATTTGTTGAAAACCAGGATGAATGTTTTTGCAAGAAAACTAAAAAATATATCAAGAATATTGTAACGGACATATTATTTTTCATAAAAAACAAAAACGAAATTATAATTTACAACGGACATTAATATTTTATATTTGTGATCATCTAATTATAAAATATTAATTTAATTTTATGTAAATTAAAAATTATGATGAGAAAGCTATATTGTTAACATAAAAGAAAGAAAGTTTTCATATTAGATTTAAAATAAAAATTAAATCTTTGAAACTAACAAAATATATAAATATAATAAAAATAATAATTTTAATTTGTAAAAAATATACTTTTACTTTGTAAAGAAAACCATGAAGAACCTCTAAAATTTATTTTTCAAACTCGGTATAAAGAAAACCATGAACAAAAGTTTCAATTTTTTTTTACTCAGATAAATCAAAATTTTACACTATTTATAAACACCGTCTCTTGAGCAAAAAATAATAATAATAACAGAATGCATCATTAGGGTTTCAAATAGTGTATGGACTTGGGAGAGGAAATGAATGTGTTGGATCCTTGTTGGATAGTGGAGAGGCAGGCTGTTTGAGCTGGGTTAAAATTTTGAGTCTGAACAATTTCTTTTTCAACTGAGGCCTTGTAATAAATTGGAAGGCCTGTAGATAGATGGGCCAAGGAGGTTTTTATGAGGCTACAGCCCAGCCCATTACCACCAGCACCAACGACTTATGGCTTCAATGAAAATGAATGACAATTGCTTCGCCTTTGCCAAGTAATTAAAAATTAAACACCTTAATGTAAAAAAAAAAAAAAAAAAAAAAAAAAAAAAAAAAAAAAAAAAAGTATTTTTCCCTAACATCCCAGGCTTTAAGTTACCTTTATTGCAAAAGCAAATCATTGTGTGACTTTATGTTTTATACGTAGTTGTAAAACCTAGCATATTAGTTTAGGTTAATCTAGAATAATATTATTTAAAAAAATTAAAACAATATTATTAGAAAAAAGAGTCAAATCATGTCTCGAATAAGTTTTGACAATGATGACCATTTATAAACTTATTCACCAAGTTAATTAGATTTGACGGAGTCAAATCTAACATAGTTGAAAATAAAATCTTATATATATATATATATATATATATATATATATATATATATATATATATATATATATATATATCTTGTACTTCTCCCCTTAAAAATAATAAAAACTAAGATTTAATTAATACTAATCATTTATAATTATAAATCTTTCAAAGTTGACCATTTGGTTAACTCCCCCCCCCCAAAAAAAAATCAATGTTTGCATTATTTTATAAAGAGTTATACCAACATCTAACATGTTACACAACGTAAATTATGGATCCATGACTACGTTCGATAATAAAAATCCATGACTATGTTCGTGTAAAGAACTCAAAACATCCCAAAAACACATTCACATGCCTATCGTGGTCATCTTTTTTCAAATGAAATTGATCCTTTGACATGATTGGGATTAGCTTTATTTTTATTGTTTATATATGTTCTTTTTAAAAATAAATTTGTTTTGAAAAAAATATCAAATTAGTATTTTTTTTTAATGATTTTGATGTGTTGATGTTAAATATAAAAAAAATTAAAAAAAAACTTATTTCGATATATTTAATAGTAAATAAGCAGTTTTGAAGCTCATCTTGCATCATAATCTCTATATATAATTAATTGAAGTTTCTTCTCCTAAGGATTTTTTTCCCCATTTATATATCAATCAAAATTAGATTATAATAATTTTAAGAATGCACCCTTTATTAATTCGAATACAATAATCTCTTAGTGATGTTAATTTTAATATTTAATTTCAAAAAACTCAATCCAAAGCACACCTTCTAATTGACTTGCAGACCAATCCTTAGGGTTTATCGATTAAAAAATAATAATTCACTGGAAAAAAGCTCTAAATATCTGTTAGGATTGAGAAATGTTGCAGGTAATTGAAGGAATTTAGGAAGAAAGAGAAAGTTGTTTAGAGAAGAGAAGAGAGAACGAGAGAGAGAGAATGAATTTTGTATTTCAACAATAAACAATTTTGTTTTTCCCATATGTTTCCTGTGAGTCCATATTCCTATTTATACATAACAAACTATCATCATTCATACTTCTAGAATGCAAATACACTACTCTAGAATATTCTTTCTTCTATACTCTAACAAATACATGTTTGAAAATGTGTTTTGGAATTCTGGTTTAAATTGTTTTTAAAAGTGTTTTTCATTTAAAGATATATTAAAATATTTTTTTATTTAAAAAAAAATATTTTTGATATCAGTATATCAATATAATTTAAAAATATCAAAAAATAATTTAAAATAAAAATATTTTTTTTTAAAAAAAAAAATAACCTCCAATAAACTCTGCAGCTTCTATTTCTATAGGTAAGGGCTAGCTGCTATAATTGACCGTACACCAGCATACATAATCTTCATTAATCAAACAAGACTTTCCATACCAAATAAGGGTGGCATAAGGGAAAGGGATTCTGGTAGCTTAGATAAGTATTCTCGAGTTTGATTTTCTATGGATTTAATAAAAAAAATGAATTAATTTTTTTTTATTTTAATGCTAACAAAGTCTCGAAGGATTAGTCTTTGGGAATTTCTTGGAAAAAATAAATAAATTTACAAGGTAGAAGGATTTAATATTAATTATATGGGAGCAAGGTGTAACTTCAACAATTCTCATTGGAAATTGCCGTTTATTCTACGAGGAATGAGAAACACTACGTACGCGGATGATCATTCAAAGCATGAAGTCGCGTTTGTTGACTCAGGGAACTCCCTGCCTTCTATTTTGGTGCACACTTAATTAGATATAATAAATAAATCTCCATGTTCCATCCCAATATTTACGCTACTTGTGAAGGAATTATATTAATAAAATTACTATAACCCTTAATAAAATTTCATTTATTTTTCAAGTTTGATGAAATTTTATAAATTGAAGAATTAAAAGATAGTATATATATTTAATAGAGAAAAATAATAAAAATATATATGAATTGATAAAGTATTAAGTAGTTGTGAGTGTTAGTTGAAAATTAAAAAAAAAAGTTGGTTTTCAATATAGATATACATATAAATATTTAACTTGATTATTTTTATTTTATATATTATTTTATTTATCTTGGAAGTATATTGCGGTTGTTGTTCTTATAAATGCATCATGTAAATATAATTAACTCATCTAACATTTAAAAGGGAAAAACTTGAATCATATATAGATCCCAACACGACTCATTTTGGTTATTTAATCTTATATATTACTATTTTTTGTAAACATAATTACATGTATCCACGTAATCTTCTTTTTTTTTTCTTTTTTTTTGGTATAAACCATCCGGTAATCCGGCCACTACCGACTAATCCGGATTCGAGCCGGGTAGGACCCTTAAGGGCGGCAAAGCTCTCCCAAGCGAAGTTTTAAAGCAGTCGCGATACCCAAGGCTCGAACTCGAGACCTTGGTTAAGCTGGGACGACCCCCTACCAGTCGACCCACGCCCCCGTTGGTTTCCACGTAATCTTCTTGATCGAGATAAACTAATCAAGGAAGAAGAAAAATTCAACAATCTCCAACGAGGGAGAAAACATGGAAGTCAACAATCAAAGTCAATACCCTTGAAATCGTCTTCGTTCATATATCTTTTTGGAAATTTCCTGGGAAACCCAATTGTCCACGCAATATTCAACAAAGAAAATCAAATGAATATGAAATCACCACCATAAAATATTGCTCTCCTGAATCCTGATACGAAAAACGAGCACACACATAACCTTCCTCCCCCCTCTATTCTGTCGAAGACACAAGGAGCTAGCCAGCCATGGCAGATAATCAGCCTCCGGCCGATCCTCTCTGGCAATACAACCTACCCACACCCAATTGGCGTGATCATTCAACGAATTATGATTTAAACAGCAAGATTATGCTCACTGCAATTCTATCATTATCCTTTGTTGTTGTGGTTGTTATAGTTCTTCATATTTATGCAAGATGTGCCCTAAGGCGTCATCAAGCCCATCGCCGCTCTGTCATGAATAGCCTAGGGCTAACCAATGCTAATGTCAGCTCCGGCGAGCCACCGAAGAGGGGGCTTGATCCAGTAGTCATAGCCTCGCTGCCCATATTTGTTTACCAGCAGACTGACGGCCAAGCCGAGGATGATTTGATAGAGTGTGCTGTTTGCTTGAGCATGCTTGAGGATCAGGAAATGGCTAGGAGTTTGCCGAATTGTAAGCACACTTTCCATGCCGAGTGCATCGATAAATGGCTAAGCTCCCATTCTACCTGTCCAATTTGTCGGGCTGAGGCTGAGCCGATGATCCAGCCCGAGCCACGGGAGGGTCCGGCTGGTGGTGGTGCAGCCGCAGCTCCAATGTTGGAGCCTATCATGGCTTCTACATTGGTGTGTGATGAGGGCACATCGTCATCAGTTGGAGGAAATCAACCATCTCCAAAGGTCATCGGCTCTGGTTCACGGCTGAGCTCGTTCCGGAGGATGCTTAGCCGTGAACGATCATCGAGGAGAATCCAGTATGAGGTTCCAGATCAAGAGGGTTTCCAAGATTTAGAGAGACAATGATTCTAGGTAATTAATACACAGAATGCGTTTATTAGTTATTCATATCCAGTTCCAGCTGATTTACATTTTGGGTGAAATTTTTGATGTTTTTCCGATTAGAATCAGTACATAATTATACAGATGATGATGAGATCAACTTTCACATGTGTTTAGTTTCCTTGGCTCCCATCACTAGATTGATGAGGTGAAGATCATGCGTATGTGCAGAAATGTTACCCATGAATCTATTAATTTGAAGTTTCATAAGTCTTTTTTTAGTGATAATCACGAAAGAAAAACTAGAGTTCAAAGTAAATTAGTAGTTTTTGAAAAGGGAAAAAATAAATATAAAATTACAGCATTGATTCATGTATCCTAGAGTTCCAAGTTTCAGAAGTCTTGTATTGTTGATTTAATTAATACGTATTTGGGAGTCTTGTTGAGGTTGCTTTTGAAAGTGTTTTTTATTCATAAATACATTAAAATGGTTTTTTTATTTTTTAAAAATTATTTTTGACATCAGCGCATAAAAATGATCTAGAAAAAAAAAATTAATTAATTTAAAGCAGAAAATAAAAAAAAAATTCAATTATTTCAAAAACGCTTTTAAAATGCAGTACCAAACACACCCTTAATGTTTAATTAACATGTATTTGAGAGTGTTGTTGAGATTGTTTTTGAAAGTATTTTTTGTTCATAAATACATTACAATAATTTTTTTTTGTTAAAAAAATCATTTTTAACATCAGAGCATGATTTTTTTCAAAAACACTTTTGAAACGCGGTAACAAACACACATTTAATGTTAAATTATTTAGACATGCACGCCAGGTAACTATACAACCAAATCTTATGGTATTAAACATTTATACATTCAATGTGATGTTGTGGACTCATGATGTTTGGTAACCTAAGAAGATGATAAGGTATATTAGGTGCCTGCCATGTGAACCAATCTTTCGTTGACCAAAAAATTTAGCAGTCATGCTTTGACCAGTATGCCTGAAGCAACCTGTTATCTTCAAAATCAAGATTCGATTCCTTTATATTGATGACCATAAGCAAATAGTATTAGGGAGTTAGTAGAATGAAATTCAATGCTGATCTGTTCATGATTCCTGTGGGAAATTGTATTCACACCGATGGAAAATTAATAAACGATTGATTAAAAATGGAAGTTGTTAATTAAAAATGGAGTTAGTAGAATGGTCATACTGCTAGCTAGCTAGCTATTAAAGATTAAAAGGGTGTTAACTCTGAAAACAAAAGATTGGAAGGGATTTGATCTTCTTCTTTTTTAATTAACGTGGGTGTCTGAGTCAGCTTGCACGCTTCTCGACTAATCCTATATGCTCTGAAGATAACGACCCTGTAAGTTTTCAGTGATCATTATATTAGTAATCACGAAGCTCGAACCTGAAATCATATGAGGGCAAACCCTTTACATTTAAACTCTTACCATTGAACCACCTATTAGATCATTTTATCCATATTTGATCAAACGGGTTAGGGGCCAAAACGTTCTTAATTAGTAATTAAAATACTATTTTTCTTTTTTCTTTTTTGAGAAATAGTATTAATTAATAACATTTGGTGGCACATCAAAACCACAGCACAGAGAAATTCGATGCCATGATCCAACTGCCGTTCTTTGAAGACTGTTGGAAACAAGTTGTGATGAAATTGTCAAATTCGCAGGGCATTTTTTTATTTTATTTCACACTGCTTACTCGATTGATAGATGCAATGAATTGTCATAACTCAAAAGTGTAAACCTACGAAGTTTGACTTTAATTTACGTTGTTGCGTGTAAGTCGGATCCTATGAATGACGATTTGAAACTTTATTCCATTCATGACTGTTGGGAAGATCAATTGTGGTTGTTTTTTAAAATATTTTTTATTTAAAAATATATTAAAATAATATTTTTTTTATTTTTTAAAAATTATTTTTAACATCAGCACATCGAAATAATTTAAAAACACTAAAAAAATCATTTAAAATAAAATAAAATTAAATTTTAAAGAAACAACGGTACAACAACCATCTCAAACAACCTCGTAGAGATGTCAATTCAAAGCAGCTAGAATTTTATTTCATGGATGATCCTAGCTAGCGAGGCAGGAATTTGTTTTTTTTTTTTTGGTATAAACCACGCGGTGTCCTAGACATTGGTCCAGACTAATCCACGTTCGTACCGGGTGGGCCCCGAAGAGGTGAAAGTGCTCCCCAAATGACCAGCTCCATACAAGAGGAGGGATTGAACCCCTGACCTCTTTTAAGGGACGAGAACGCCCTCACCACTCACGCCAGGACCCTTTGGGTAGGAATTTGTTATTTAATTAAAACCTAAATGGTGTCCACATTAGGAACCTATCACAGCTTTAGCCCCTTAATTTGACTTGATTAACGTTCATGATCATTCTTCTCAGCTCTTAACCTAGCAAATCAAGGCTGGAGTTGGTTTTGAAGAAAAATTTGGAGCTCCAACGCAACCATCCCTTTTTATTTAGGGTTTGTTTGGGAGGGCAGTTGCGGTTATTTTTGAAAATGTTTATTGTTTAGAAATACATCAAAATAATATTTTTTTTTTAATTTTTTAAAAGTTATTTTTGATATCAGCACATCAAAATGATCTAAAGACACTAAAAAAATTCATTTAAAAAAAAAAAAGTCAAACGCCGGTTTGGCCGCAGTGCCAAACAAGCACTTAATATAAATTTTGGAGTCCATAAAAATTTGAACGGTAAAATTAATTATTTATTTAGAAGTATGGTTATAGTTGTTTTTAAAATATTTTTATATATCAAAACAGTTTAATTTTTTAAAAAAAAAAAAACTTAAATTTTTTAAAAGATTTTGGACTAATAAATAACAAGCGTCAAAAGTCAACGTCTAGGTGGTGGCTCTGTACAAATCGTGTAATGGAAGGCCTGGGTCTTCCCTCGTGAATCCTAGCTAGAAGATGGAAAGTGAGGTGGGGGGAATAAAACAGCCTTGACAGAGGGCAGATGCCGTGGGTCGCAGGGGAGACGGGGAAAATACCGACGACCTAGCAGTGAGGTTTAAAAATTTAATTTAACTCCTACTTTATCAAATACTTTTAAAACCTTAAGTAATTAAGGTGAGGTTTAAGAAATAATTCAATATTACTCTTGAGCACAATTTATCAAGTTGAAATTCTTTGGATTTAAAATTGATATGGACCTCCCATTTTAATTTATATTTAATTTTAGAGTAATTAGAGAATGATAGGGTTGGTTAGGTTTTAGGACTAATCTTGTATTATTCTTTAAAATGTATCGATACCAATTATTAAAGATGGTTCATGGTAACATAGTTTTGAAATCTAGAACATGTTCCAAGACTAGGTCACCAAATTTTGACAGGTCATTGGGTTTTTTTTATTTTAATTAGAGAAAACTCTATCCTTTTTTTTAGATATTATTTTAGATTAATTATAAAAATATAGCAATAATAAAGTAAGGATCAAATTTGATAAGAAAAAAATATAAGGAGAATGAAATTGTAAGAACATCAATTTAAGAAGTTATCTCAAATAAAACAAATATAAAAAAATAGAGATTAAATTTGAAAAATTAAAAAAAAAATAGAAAGGATGAAATTGAAAATAAATTCTATTTTTACAAATTATTCCAAATAAAACAAACAATAAAAAATTAAGATCAATTCTGGAGAAGAAATTGATGGGACAAACACGATAATAAGAAAAGACAGGAAGAAAAATTTCAAGAATTTTATGGCTGAAAAGCAATTTCATCATTATATTGGGCTACTTCCAATAAGTTTAAAGGAAAAGGTGAGCTGCCAATAAGCAAACTTGAGGAATCAATTACATGTAGATTACAACCTTCTATTAGGAAGAAGAAGCAATAAAGTTCTTTTATTTTCATATATTTAATGAGCAAACCCTAAGAAATGCTCTCTGGGATTTTGAGATTTGGCCTTCTTGGGATTGCCAAGGCTAGAATCCAAATTGTAAAGTGATGTACAGTTCTCGTTCAAGAACATGAACACCACAACAGCTGTAATGTTGAAAATGATGCAAAGGGAATCACCATTTCATTATTATATAACGAAGGTTCTACAAATCTTGAGAGACTTTTAGTTCATTCATGGCCGGGATGCTTTTTGTCATGGCTGGACCCTCGTTTCGCTGTATGACAGCTTAAAAAGTAGATCACAACAAAAGCAAAACACATTAGCAAAATAGATCAGATACAGAAAAAGATTCAGAGAAATTTTCCACTCATAAAATGAGAATGCAGTGCAGGCAGTAAGAACTGCTTTCTGCACTAAACTTCCCAGCAAAAAAAGCCTTTGCTTTTGCTTCAACTATTTCTGTTCTCGCTGAATCAAACTCAGGAAACTAATGCCATTGAATTGGCCATGTAAATGCAACGAGCAAATAACCGGTGGTGACTAAAGGCAGAAACCATGTGCCGACAACCCTATTGCTGCTGCTCAAATCTGCACTATCTGGTCCCATCTGAATTGTTCCTGTTGGTGAAGAAATGCTTCCATTATTCACCGATAAGCTGCATTACAAAATCCACATGTATAAATGTCTGTTCTTAGTAGCAAAATGATTTGAATAAGTAGCAAAATGTTAAACAATACAAGCCGGTAAACATGGGTTGTTAAAACTTTTCTCAGCAAATAATCTTGTTTCCCATTATTCACCAAGAGATATTACATTTTCTGTAATTCAATTTAATCATCTCAGTAGAAAAATCCAGCTCCATAGAAAAACTTCCATGGAGCCGATCAACATGGGTTGTTAAGACTTTTCTCAGCAAATAATCTTGTTTCCCATTATTCACCAAGAGATATTACATTTTCTGTAATTCAATTTAATCATCTCAGTAGAAAAATCCAGCTCCATAGAAAAACTTCCATGGAGCCGATCAACATGGGTTGTTAAGACTTTTCTCAGCAAATAATCTTGTTTCCCATTATTCACCAAGAGATATTGCATTTTCTGTAATTCAATTTAGTCATCTCAGTAGAAAAATCCAGCTCCATAGGAAGACTTCCATTGCAGAACCTAAACATGGAGCAAGTATCGTAGTCTTAAAAGGAGATTTCCCAAGAAAACAGTACATTTTCTGTCATTCAATTTGATCATCTCAGTAGAAAAAACCAGTTCCATAGAATACTTTCCATAGAAACAAACAGAACCTACACGTAAAGCAGGCAGCTTAGTCTTGTGTTTAAGAGGAGAACTTGACTTCATAAATGCCATTTATAGATTCTACTTTCCCAAAAGCAAAAACAAAATCAAACACAATGATTCCAAATATTCTAGTCCATTACCTGGAAGGAAATTTGCATTTATCAAAACCTGAAACCGAAAAATAAAACATATAATTAACTCATATCCAAATGATTAACATATTAACACATAATCAACTAAAAAGATTCAACATTTCCAAGCTAAAACACTCTAATAAACCCATGTTTAACCCAGAGTTAGCGATGGAATAACAAAAACGTAAAAACTACTACAGCAAATTAATCAAGATTCAAACTTTACGGATCCAAAACCGCAGAAATTAACCAGAAAGGGAACAAAACCCAAAATTTCATTTAACATAAAAAAAAAGATAGTAAGTAACTAATTACTTGGATTCAAAGAAGTGAGAGCAGCAGTGTTGCTGAAGGAACAAGCATCATCAGTCAATCCATTCTTCAAGTAATAATCATTAAAAGCCCAAGAAGCTGTTCTCTGAATATCACTAGAATCATAGCACGCCCCTCCTTGTTGTATCGGTCCACAATTAGCCCCCACCTGGTCCACATGCCCAATTAATAGCATCTTGCAGTGCCTGATCGGCCGCGTTGTTCTTGGCTACACACCATAGATCCCTTGGTGCTATACTCTTCTGGGCCCCTCGAACACTTTGGTAGTGACAAAGCCACTAGAAGTGGCAATACACACAGAAGAAGAGAGTAGATTTTCGACATGTTTCTGGGCAGAGAAAGTCAGAACTCTCGGTGCATAGTTTATAGGTGGTGATTTTGGAGCATATTTAATGAGGGGATTTGAGAGGAAATGAAAGGGAAACAGTAACTGTTTCGAAGAGGGAATTTCTGAAGAGGAAAATGAAAGGAGAGGATTAAAGTAACTGCTTTGAAGTGGGAATTCGAAGAGAAAAGAAATTAAAGTAACCGTTTTGAAATGGGATTTGGAGGGTTTTTATTCAAGTGGAAGATGGAAATGTGACCGTTGGAGGGTTGATGAGAGATCCAAGAACCACCAGACACAGAGAGAGGGAAGGATGTAGGGATGGCGACAGTGAGTGTTGAGGGGTATCTTTAACGCTGCTGAATGTGATTTTTATATTTTTTTTAAAAATATATATTAAGATAATATTATTTTTTTTATTTTTAATATTATCGTATGCTTGATTGATATAAAAAATCTTAATAATTTAAATTGTTAAATAGTAAATATTATAAAAAGTTAACGATGACCAAGAATGAAAAGATTTGAGTAATAGATTGTCAAACATGAAGACTAAATCATAATCATGTTAAAAGCCCGGAGACTAAAGATTAATTTACACTTTTTATTTTATTTACTAGTACAAGAATTTTTTTTATATTAATCTCTTACTGAGAAATAGGGTTAACAGGGATAGTCTTGTGACCTAATAAGAGATAAATTCAAGAATGTTAATTATAAAATCTTTATAGGTCTAAAAACATCTAGAAAATATCGGATTTTGGACATATTATTATAGTAAATTGGATATATATATATATATATATATATATATATATATATATATATATCAGATCAATCAGAAAATATAACGACCTTGTGAGATTGATGATGATATTCTCGTAATATTATACAAGTTCATAATTTTGTTTAGAAAAATTATTTTATTGTGTCTTTTTTTAAATTATTTTTTTTCTTAATTTGATTATTCAACGAGTTTGTTACGAATTGAACTTTATAATTTGATTTGATTTTTTTATGTAAGGTTATCATAGTCTTATAGCACATGTCACATATTTGAAAGGTTAACCTAGGTTGATTTGAGTTATCGTGATGATTATTGTCGTAATAAAGACAATGATTATAACAATACCTTCAATAATAATCATAATATTAATTATTTACAATAATTATTATAATAGCAGTTATAATAATTATGATAATTTAAGAATCATGATGATTAAAATGTAATAATAATTGAAATAATTCATTAGTTGATTTTTTTTTTAAATGGACTTTCACGGCATTTCATGTATTATATTTTAGATTTAATATCATGTAAACAAAAAATATACGAATTCACAGATAGAGAAAACAAGAGGGAAAATAGGACCAAATTATTTATAATGAAAAAATATATGAACCACTTGTCATGTGATTCGATGCACATAGACAATCTACAGATTAAATAATTATCCAAACATTTCGAACAATAGCAATATTCAATTACTTCGATACACAAAACAAATAATCCATTTGAAACGTATTTTATCGATGATAATTTAACTAATTAAATTTTTATTTAATCAATTAAAATATATAATAATCAATCAGTTTATTATATTAAAAAAAACCAGTACAACACGCAGGCAAGGAAACTCGCACTCTCTAATTGTATCGACCATCAATTTCTCATATAATATCTTTCTTTCTCTAGAATGCTTCTCCATGTTTCTTTCTACAAGTGCTTTAGGTCAAGAAAATGATTAGTGAAGGGTGTTTTTGAATGGTGTTACAGCAGTTGCAAAGACCCTCGAAAATGATTGATCTAAAAAAAGGGTATTTACCTTTTTTATTTTTGAATTTGTTAAACTAAATTATAAGTTTAAAATTAAATTAGCATAATATAATATAAAATTATAAATGAATGAATGAATAAAATAGATCGAAACCTCCGATTCCAAGGGCTGGAGCTTAGTAAACAATCTTAAAGATATTCTAGAGAGACAACTTAAAGTAAGGTTGTGAATTCTGTTTTGGTTGGTAATTCATGTTTTCAATTAAAATGAAATATTTTGGTTTTAGAGTGTTTTGATGTGTTATTTTGGGGTTATATATATATATATATATATAAATAGTTCAAATTCAAAAATAAAATTATTTAGAATTGTGCAATTTAATCTAAAAAATACACAATAAAATAATTTTTCTGAATAAAAATTATGAACATGTATATATTACGAAAATATCATCATCAATCTTGCAAGGTCATTACATTCTCCGATTGCTTTGAAATTTTAATATAATATACATAAATATATCAAGAGACTCCTCGTAAAATTTCATATTAATCTAACGATCTGATTAAGAGATATGATTGACATTGTAAAAATTTTTATTATTTAAAAAAAATATTGCTTGACCGAAATGGAACAGGCAGAACAAAACTGAAACATTTCGGCTAAATCTACACCATTTTATCTTCTTCTTTTTTAATTTTAACTAATACGAAATGGCGGAAACAAAATGAAATTCACAACACTGACTTAAACTAAAAAATCTAAGCAGCGCAAAAGCAGAAAGAGACACGACAACAAATTAGAGCTGAAATGTGGAATAGAGTGATGAAATGTTATCGAGCAACATGAAACTTGGGGCTGCCTCTTCACTATCATTATGTTGTTCAGGTTGTCTGCTAGTTTGTAGGTAAGGTGCTTGAAAAAATGTCTGGCTGACTTCCTTTCATTTCCTGCATATTTCTTTATGCCCCACTTATCAAATCATTTTTCTTTTGATTATTTCGTTTCTTTTTGCAATCAAACATTCTAACTTATGTTTTTAATTCAATTATTCTTTCTCCTTTCATACTACTCACAATTAATGACCATAGATGTTAGCCCAAAAATTTGGGGCAAAACAGGACCCCACTCCTCCTCCGGGTCACGACAGCACGTAGCATCTTCCACATGGAGGTTACTGTGTATGTCGTGCCAATAAGGTAAATATTGATACCATATATAGGATAAACAATATTGAGATGGTGATAAATTGAATTAGTTTGAGTTAATTTATTAAATTCATGACTTAATTTTTAAAAAGAAAAATAAATTTTATTTATCAACTTTCAATAAAAAAAATATTGTAGAATAAAATAGAAAAAAATCAATTAGAAAAGACTATTAAAAAAAATGAATTAACCTCTTAAACTCTAAATTTGGATCATAAGATCAAAATAAACTTATAAGAAAACAAATGAAAAAAGGCAACGAAGCTCCAATTCTAACATATGTTGAAGTTTTAAATCAAGAAAAAAAACTAAAGCTATTAGACCAATATATAACTCAACCAAAACTAAACATAAAACACAATTTTAAAGGAAAGATAGATTAAAAAATGATATTATGAAAGAAAAAAACCTTTATTGAAAAAAAAAACTTTGTAGATGTTGCTTATAAGTGTTTTTTTTTTTAAATTATTTTATAATTTCTCGAACTTGTAATAAGAACTAGGGTAGTGTTTAAGAAACATTAAAAAAAATTTATTTTTAAATTATTTTGATGTACTAATATTAAAAATAATTCTAAAAAAATAAAAAATATTATTTTAATATATTTTTAAATAAAAATCAACCTAATTACACTCTCAACTAAGAGCCACTTCCTGACCCCAACAAAACGAAATATATTTCAATCAACAAAATTTCTAATAGGTTGTCGCAGGTTTTCATTTCGAAGATTGAATGACGTTGTCTGATATCCATAATTTACTCTTATCCTTCCCTGAATCCTGACATATTTTTCCCTGCTATTTATTATAGCATCCCATCCTCTTTACTAGTGACAAGCAACCTTACAGAACTTCTCGACAGCGAACCAACTGGGGTAGTTAGGCAGTGAATAATTAATTTTTGTTTTTTTTTTTTGAATATTTTTCATGAATTTTCAAGTGTTTTTTTTTAAATGATAAATAATTTTATAATATCAATCATATCTCTTAATCCGACAGTTAGATTAAGATGAAATTTTACGATGAGTCTCTTAACATATTTATATATATTATATTAAAATTTCAAAGCAATTAGATAATGTAATGACCTTGCGAGATTGAGGATGACATTCTCGTAATATTATACATGTTCATAATTTTATTCAGAAAAATCATTTTATTATTTTTTTTTAGATTAAATTGCACAATTCTAACTAATTTTATTTTTGAATTTAAACTCTTTTTTTTTTAATCACACGCCAAAACGCTCCGAAACATTTCATTTAATTAAAAAAATAAAACATCAACCGAAAGACTTGCTTAAAACAGAAATGATATTGACAAACTTGCTTAAAACAGCTTACTGTAACTTTATTACAGGACCAATATGGGCAACATCATAATTATACCTGAAGTTACTTACACGTAGTATGAGACAGACAGGGAGATCTTAAGACAAATTCCCTTAATTTAAACACACCAGAGCAACAGTACTCCAATTATGCAAATTATATCTGCATTAATTGTTATTAATTAGTATATAGCTTGGATATGTAATCTTCACGCCTGGCAAAATCCATGCTTTCATCATTGATCCAGCCAAACTTCTCGGTGAAAGGGTTAGATAAGGTGTTCGGAGGGTAGTGATCTATACAGTCTTTCCAGACATTTTTATCTTCCAAGTCCTTCATCACCTTCCACACGCAATTGTTGCACTTGAATCCTGCCCCGAGGCTGATCATCAGAATCGTATCACCTTTCTTGAGCAGTTTCTTGGCTTCCATGTAACCTAGAACATACCACAGGCCACCGGACGATGTGTTTCCGAACCGGTGAAGTGCCATTCTAGCCGGTTCGAGATCATGATCGTTGAGTGCTAAACTCTTGCCGACCTCGTCTATAATCGCTCGTCCACCAGGGTGCACACAGAAGTGGTCGATTCCAGACTTGAGATTCAAACCAGGTCCTGAACCCTTCGGAGCTGGCCTCTTCACCATTTTATTTCGATAATGGTTTATTGTATAGCGGAGGATTTCTGACAGTGGCAAGACTTTCGGGAGAAGAACTCGGAGGTTCTTGGCTAAAGCTTTAGCACCAGCCCTTGGCAGATCTCTGGTAAGGCGAAAGCCTTTGTTTCCGATGTCATCTTCCAGCTGGAAACAGCTTCTGTACGCTTCATCGTCGGAGCCGATGTGTGTTCGCACATAACAAGTCAATTCCAAGAGGGCTTTTCCCTTCCAAGCTCCATTATTTGTTAACAGCATGGAACAGCCACCAGTTCGAAATAGAATGTTGGAGAGCATCATCGACTTCTCTTTTCCAGAATACCAGTTTGGACCTATGGATTCTGTGCTCACAACAATGGCGAATGAATTCTTGCATGTCTTGAACAGTTGCTTGACTAAATCAACGGCTATCACGTTTGCACTGCAGCCCATTCCAGAGAGATTGAACGCCTTGACGTCGTTCCTCATCTTGTATCGGTTTATCACTCGAGCCGTCAGGGAGGGAGCAGGGGAGAACAAGGAGACTGAAGCGACGACAATGCCGATCTCTGACGGAGAAACTCCCGTCTTGGCGAAGAGCTCGTCGAGAGTATCAAAAATGATATCATCCATCTCGGAAAGTGCATCCTGATGAGTTGCAGATTCCTCTCTTCCTTCCATGACATTTCTAGGGCAGTAAGTGTCTTCTCCAATGCCAGAACTAACCATGGTTTTTAAAAGAAACCTGTATTATTCTATTCCCAGACTCTGGTTTCGTACAATAATCTTAGCACAAGATCCAATGTCAAGCTTTTGATCCTCGACTGCTTTATGGCACTGATAGCCTAGCATGTAACAACGCTGGTCTCTCTTTTCGTATGCCAACTTACAGAGCTTGGAGATGGCAGAGTATAGCAGTAGCAGACAGAATGCCAAGAACAACTCCATAGCAGACAAAGAAAAGAAAAGAACAGGATATGGATTGCGTTGCAAGAGATCGATGCAGAGATTTTCTTCAATATTTTAAGAAATGATCTAGTTATAAATCTCAAAATAGTTGAGACATTATGCATACACGTGATTCCTTAACAGTTAATGTTCAACCCCGAACCGACGACAGAGAAGAGAGCTTCGATCTACTTGTACTGTGTCGCAGGATTCGGACCAATCAATAATTCTGCACATTTTATTTGTAATCGAGAAAATAATATAAATTATATTTTTAAATTTTATTTAATAGTTTTTTAGGTGATATAATTTATTAATATAGTATCAAATTTTTATTAATCTAATAATTATAGGTTCAAATCTCACTATTTTTATTTTATATTATGAAAAACTAAGTATAAGGTAGTGCGAGTCTGTGCAAGATTCAGATTTGAAGTGCTTTTATTTGAAAGTATGTATTTGAAAATAATATAAATCATATTATATAACTTTATCTAATGATTTAAATTTTTAAAAGAGAATATTACTTCACATGAAATATATCTAAAATAATAATGATAAAAATTAAATAGGTTAAAAAAAACTAGAAAAAAGGTTGCAGTGGGGTTATTGATGCCATCATGCGCAAGGAATTAACTGGGATGTATCCTGAATTCTGATTGTTAAAAAAGCCAAAATTTTCACATTCCAACCGTGAGTGTCGTCCTTAAAGAGAGATCTCTCTCTCTCTTTTCTGTAATAAGGATGCTGACGCTTCTGCCAAGGAGTTTTAAGTTTTTTTTTTTTTCAAGTGTATTAACCTGAAAACTTAAATTTAGAAGAGATTTTATAATATGATTTATATTATTTTTTAATATATTGTTTAAGTTAAAAAAATTGGGTTCAAAATTTACACAGACATATATTACTTTATGCTTAGTTTTTTTTATCAAATAAAATAAAAATATTGAAATTTAAACTCGTTACAGCTAGATTAACAAAGTTCTAATACTATATTAAAGAACAAACTTTCTAAAAATTTATTTTTTTATAAATAAGTCGTAATATAATTTATATTATTCAAATTGACATTTAGAAGGGCAATGGTGCACTCCTTTTTACCTTCGAGATCTGGTTCTTTTCGTCTTAAATTTCCATTAACGACTTCTCTCCTGTACCTCGATGAATCCAGCCACTTGATGGGGAGGAGTGAGTGTTGGTTTTTAAGGGTGTGGAGCCTTCTTGTCATTACAGTGTGCGGTTGGGGTTGTTGGGTTAGTTCATAAATGTTCAGATGACTCAGTTTAGAAGGTGTTTGGTTCCTCTGTGGTTGCCGGTGACTGTGCTTTACCCCTGAAGAGACCGGAAATTGGTTGCCGGCGACTGCTTTATCCCTGAAGAGACCTGAAATTGGTTGTCGGCGACTGCTATGGAAGGGCGATCACCGTAGATGGGCTGATCGTCATCAAGATCTAACCTGAGTATTTGCAAATATCCGATTGCCTATATCAGACCCTGCCAAGATTGTCAAGAGATTGATGCTCGCAAGTTCTTTTTCATGAATTCGTTGAAGCTACTGAGTTTAATTTGAGGTTAAAAAATCTCATTTTGTAGATTTAAATAACTAAATAAAATCTCGATTATTTTATTCTATTATATACATTTTGATTTTAACTAATATGTTCTATAAATTACAAGAGATGGCAACTTTAGGGTGTTTGAAAAAAAAAACATTTTATATATTTTTTATTTTAAATTAAATTTTTTATATTTTTAAATTATTTTACTTATGGATATCAAATTATTTTTAAAAAAAACTAAAAATATTTTAATATATTTTTAAATAAAAAAAAACAATTTAAAAAATATCAAAACTTTAACTTATTTACTTGTGGGTGACCCACACTTGTGGTTGTGGTCTTGGCCTATTAAATGAAAATAAAACGAAAAGGTTGTTCATAAATAGTGAGTGTCATAAATACCAGCACGAGTCATCTCTCATATGGCGGTATCGTTCTGTCAAAGGTTGTCCATTCATAACTTTAATATATATATATATATATAACAAGTTTACTAAGGATGATTTGGTCTCTTACAAATACAATATTATTATTTTTTTTAAATATTGACATGTGTCATATATTCACTAACAAAAAAGCGACAATTATATCCTTCGGGTGTCATGTGCTATATCTTTTTTTTTTTTTTGGAACATTCCAGATGTATATTAGAAAAAAAAGGACAATTTACAGGATAGCCGACTAAAAGACAGCTTGAAGGCCCGGGCTTACCCAAGCCCAAACACTAAACAAATGTTGTTGCCTTTTAAGATAATGTTGAAAGTATTTCGTTGTGACCTTCCCATTCGTGTCGCGTGTGTACATGGTGAAGTACTGGTTCAACCCTAGTTAATCATTTTTCTTCTCCTCCTCTTTTGCTTTCTCTTCTCCTTACCAAAATATAAAAGTATCCTTTCATTTTTGCTTTTTATTTCGAATCAAGTCTTCATTATTTTGATTGTTGTTTATTTTATTTTAAAAAAACAATTCATTGATTTTTTTTTATCAATTGCATCCCTCATCATATGGTTACATTTATTTTTTATATCAAATTTGATTTCTATTTGTTTGGTTATTGTTTTTTTTCTTTTCCTAAGTCAATTTAATTTTCAACTTCATCCCTCCGGGTTTGATTTCAAATTTTTATATCAAATTTATTTCTCACTCTTTTTATTACTATTTGTTTGGATTCTTTTGTTGCATCTTTTCCTCTATCAATATTTTGTTGATTTGGAATTGCATTGTGTTATTTTTTAGGGTTTGCTTTCTATGAGATTGGTGAGGTCATAAGTTTTGAAAGTTAACACCAATTGACTTTGTTTTTTAAAGTTATTTTTTTAAATTAACTTTTTTTTTCTAATTTCTTCTTTCAATATTTATTTTATTAGGAATTAATCTTTATGTTTTATTTTTTTTATTTTTATAGGATTATCTCAATCATTCAATGCTGGATTGTTTGTGATTTTTTATGAGCTTATTTATTGTCATCATATTTAAAAAAAAAAAACATTAGTCGAACTTATTAAATTTATTTAAGCTAATGACTTGAGCCTCATATTTTTTTTAATTTTTTAAAAACATTTGCATTGTAATATTTTTATATTAAAACAATAATTAAACTAACCCACAACATATCATGTACCATATCTGGCTATATACCAACTGTTAATCTCAAGAGCGCAACAACCTTGAGCAATGAGCTTAATACCCAAAAGCGGTTGTAAACGTTTCTTGGTCATCTAAGAACTCTTTTGTTTGCCTTTTGCACTTAGTCTTTTCGTTTCTTGTCTGGAGCAAGGTTGTTAATTTTGTTCTGTTTCGGACAAATGGCCGAAACATCTTATACCAGTTAAAAAAACAAAACAAAACGACATCATTTTTATCTCGGTTTAAATTTCGATCCATTTCAGATTTTCCGGTCAAATATCAACCGAAACATACCAGAATCACCTCATCTGTGTCGTTTCGGGTACAAGAAAAAAATTATCTTACTTTTTAGTCCTTAAGCCAGTACACATTCCAAGTGCAATTGATGTCACCTACCTAGACCTTAAACCCCGTCCAGGCAAGCGAATTTCAATGTGGCTTCCTGATGTATATTTATACACAACCTTTTATCTTCTTAGCTATCTGTTTGAAGTGGGATATTTGAAAGATTAAGCCCCAGCTAAAGGCCCTGCTATTTGTCCCAATGTGGGATAACTTCTCAGCTTATTTCAATTCCTTTGTCCAGCTATCAATAACACACACACACACACACACACACACACACACATATATATATATATATATATATATATATATATTAAAAAAAAATATAAAAAAATAAAATGTTATAGATTTTATAAAAAAAATATATTTAATTTTTTGCTTTTTAATTTTTTTCATATATATAATTAATTAATTAATTATACATGAACAATACAGCTCCAAAACGACACACCAAAACGCTCCAAAACCGAAATGTTTCGTACCAATAGAAAAAACGAAATGCCAACCGAAACGGTATTGACATCCTTGGTCCGGAGAGCTTAGGATTTTTGTTTTTAATGTTTATTTTGTTAGATTCATTTACAACTTTGTCAGTTCATTTCACTAATTTTGTACAATTTCTTACTTTATATTTTTACTTTTTGAAAAATGAAAAAAAAAAGAAAAAGAGAATAATAATAATAATAATAATAATAATAATAATAATAATAATAATAATAATAATAATAATAATAATAATTGTAACTAGCGTAAAATTCGTAACCGTATAAGTGTACTGATCGGGATAATTATATTTGTACGTAAGTATATAGTATATAGGGTACGTACGTGATGATCTGTAACCAAGTAAAAATATGTGTTAGAATATATGGTATGTACGTAATTGGCGTTTATGTACGTGATTGTTAGGATTAATTAATGTACGTAAATATTTAGGAAAAATAATTTTAGATGAATTAATTAGTAAATCCTTTGTATATGTAATAAGTATAAATTATAGTATGTAAAATGATGATAGCCAAAATAATAATAATAATAATAATAATAATAATAATAATAATAATAATAATAATAATAATAATAATAAAACAATATATATACCTAAATGAATTGCCTTGAAATCCATTACAATTTAAGTCTAATTTAACTTTGCATTTCACCATAACTCATTGACACATGGCATAAGCATGAAAGGTAAAAGATATTTAAGTAAAGCAAATATGTGGGAGAAGGGGACATTTGGTTATGCATCCCGAAATTTTACCAAAAAGAAAAAAAAAAGAGTGAAAGAGAAAGGAAAAAGGGAAGAAGAAGAAGGGAAAAGAAAGGAAAAAGCTAAAAAGACTTTAGGAAACTTAATCTAAGGTAAGTAGGTTTCATTTCATTTTTGTTTGTTTATGCTTTCCATTTTTATGAGTTGTTTCATTAATGTCAATGTGATTATGATGGTTTTGTAATTATTTTTACTCTTGATGTTTGATGATGGATGGTTAAACATGTATGATGAAAAGTGTGCTTGGTCTGAATTTCTTTTAGGGATGGAAAACCCGAAATTGGGGTGAATTATTTCTGGGTCTTGGAGTGAGTTTTAGGAAAAATGCAAAGAATGAAAGTTGTGGATATATATGTCTACTATATCCCTGTTAAATTTCGTGATTTTTAGAAAAATATACATGGAGTTATGGCTGATATGGTGTGGGTTGCTCAAATAGATACCTGTTGGAAAAATATTTTCTGTCCGAAATGGTGCATGAATTATTTAGGGATCTTGGAGTGAGTTTTAGGAAAAATTCAAAGAATGAAAGTTGTGGATATATATGTCTAATATATCCCTGTTAAATTTCTTTATTTTTAGAAAAATATAAATGGAGTTATGGCTGATATGGTGTGGGTTGCTCAAATAGATACCTGCTGGAAAAAAAAAATTTCCATCCGAAATTGTGTATGAGTTATTTCGAGATCTTATAGTGATTTTTAGGAAAAATACAAAGAAGGAAAGTTGTTTATCTATATGTCTACTATCTCTCCTTAAAATTTCGTAATTTTTAGATATATATTTAAGGAATTATGGCCAAATGGGTATGGGATATGTAGGCATACTATTGTTGAAAAAAAAAAAAAAAAAATATATATATATATATATATATATATATATATATATATATATATATATATATATATATATATATATATATATATAAATATGTAAAATTAAGTGGGCTTAGATTTAGATGAATGTGGGCATGAAATAAACCCATGGACTTAACCTAAGACATATGGGCTTGTGGGCTTGGATTAAAATAAATGAGTTTGAACTAAGATAAAGTTAATAAACTTGGATCAAGCTAATGGGCCTAGAACAAATTAAATGGACTTGGACTACAATAAAAAGCTTGGTTTTAAAAATAGATGGGCTAAGATTAAAAGAAATGAGCTTGGACAAAATAAATAAATAAATAAATAATAATAAATAAATAAATAAATTTATTCTTTTAATAATGGAAATAATTAGATCTTAATGGTAATGGAATTAATGAGCAATATTAATGAGCGGAGGTTGTGTTCCCGCTATGAGTACCATGATTGGTATGTGAACGATGGGTGAATCCCGAGTGTGAGTTGGACCGTGAGTATGGTTGAGAAATAAGAATTGGTACCCGAGTTTGTTTGAATGTGATTAAACATGTCATCACGTGCATCACGTGCATTGGGGGAAATTAATTTGAGAGAAATCATTGAGTCTTGAATTGACACGGGTTGATAACCGAATTGAGTGGAATGGGTAATAGCAAGAAATCCATAGTGCGAGCTCTATTTACTAACACCGTTAAGCGAGGGATAATTCAGCTAATCGTGTGCTACAGCGAGGGATAATGCCGTTCTGCGGCGAGTAAGTGATATTGAGATCAACGAGAGAAAGTAATAGAGCGATGAGGTGATAACATGATCACCGAAAGTGATAGTTCGTACGGACTTGCATATACCTAGAGTACCCGGATTAAAAAATAGATGAAAATGTGGGAAACACAATAGCATTGCATATCATGTGCATCACCCTACTTACTCGAGCTTTGGCTCATTACATTTATTGTATTTTTTTTTATTTATTTCGAGGCAAGGGTAAGGTTAAAGTCTGTTTGAGGATGCTACCGGTTCTCGCTAAAAAGAGGCTCATGTGTCAGCTGATAAAAAATAGGAATATCTTTAGTTTGAAAAAGTGCGAGCCAAATTTGTAAATTAAATATCTAGGCATTTTGAGTATTTTGTAAATTATAAAATGGTTATAAGGATGTTGTAAATTATTCCAGTATGTTTCCAATAATGTAATTATCTATGTATTTTGTTGTGTATGATGGAGGAAATAGGGGACATTAGTCCCAACGATTAATGGCGAACTCAGTCCACGCCAGTTAGGTAGCTAGCAAAGGGAGTCTGGGAAGCGTCACAATAATAATAATAATAATAATAATAATAATAATAATATATCTAGCAAATAAGCCATATTTTTGCTGGGAAAAAACATAGATTGAGATGGTCAACCTAGTTAAGAGTTTATTTAATTATTTATGTTACTATAAAGAAGATAGAGCAAAAAAGTTTTGTTCTTTTCCTTTTGAATTTTATATCAAAGCTTAAAGAAGTTATTACTTCAAGAAAAGGATGTAATGATTATATAAAAGTTGGTTGAAGTACAAAACTTCTCAATAATTAAATCAAAATAAAAAAAATACTTGAAATGATATGAGATAACAAAAGTGTTTTTTATTAAAAATATATTAAAATAATATTGATTAAAAAAAACAATGTTAATATATTAAAACTAGTTAAAAGTAAAGTTTTCAATTCCGTTTGTATTGTTATTTTTTTAATTGAAATATAATATTTTGATTTTGAAGTGTTTTAACGTTTCGTTTTAAGATTATATATATATATATATATAACAAAACAATTAGTTCAAATTCTAACATAAAATTATTATAGTATGAAATTTCAAGTGAAATTTCCGGAACGAACCGAGATTTGGAGTGAGATAAAATTTGTTCTGGTTTGCTTTGTTTTTTAATTGAAATGAAATACATCGGTCATTCCAGTTGAAAACAACCTTGTTAAAACCATAAAAAAATATTGAATTTTCTTATAAAAATAATTTTAAAAGCATGAGGTAATGTAAAAAATAAACACTTAACCGTGCCATTCACTTTAGCTTTAGACTTATGTTGCGATAGTAAGATTACAATTTTGCCTCTCATAGCATAAAAACTTTGTATGATTGACTGGATAATTTGATTCTATAATTGTTTTTTGAATAGTAAAAATATTAAAAAATATCTTTAGAAACAAAAGAAATAATCTAAGGATGACATATAGGGCATTTTTGCCTTCTCAACTTAAAATGCACGATTAAATTAATGAAATGCTTTTGAGGTAAAATAAATTTATATCTTTTATCAAGGATTATTTTTATCATTTTAGCTTTATTTTTTGTTTCTAGGTGGGATATGGGAAATATTTATAGTTTAGTATTTAATAAAATTTTAAATCGTATCAATGCATGAAGGATTGTTGTGTTCTTTGGGCAACACATACAACATCGATTACAACCGATCAACAATTTCCAAAGTGACTTTCAATTTCTCTTGGTAGCCCCTCATTTTTTTCATCTTAACTTTTGATTTTTTTGTTATTGCTAGTGGGGTTTGAGACAAATTTATACTTTAATATTTAATAAATATTTTACAAAAGAATATTGTGGGTTTTACGACATTTTTCCGAGGTGAATTTTGATTTCTCTTGATAGCCCTTCAAGATTGGTTGGTATGTTTCCTTAATAGATCTCTGGTTTTGCATTGACAACTTTTTATCCCTTAGTTTTCATGTTTGACCCTCTAGATTCTCAAATTTACCTTTTAATTTATTTTGCTTTTAGATTTTATCATTGTTCATTTGGTTTCTAATTCTTGTTTTACCTCTTTTGTATAGTTATTTCTCAATTTTATCGTTCAATTCTAATTTGTCATGTTTAAATTTTTTCACTTTCATCCTTATTTTTTTAATTTTTGATTTTTTTTTCTGAGATTCTTATTGGTTTTCAATTTCATTCATCAATTTAAATTTATATTCTATTATTTTTTTTCAATTTTTTTTTCTCATTCTTTTAATTTTTTGTCAAAAAAATCTCTTTTTAATTTCAACATTCGATCAAATGTACCTTTTAATTTGTGTATCTCCATTCTTCTCATATTGTTTTTGGATTCGAGAAAACCTCACTCCTCGGAAAACACACTTTATAGGTCCGGATGAGCGAGTAAAACCTCGGTTGTCCCAGATTTTTACAAGAGATGCACACCCTAACTCAAACTCAAGACTTGTTGTGCAGCTATCAAACTTTTTGTCATCATGTCACGCTCCTTAGAGACCTCATTCTTCTCATTGTTAATTCCTTTATGATTTTTTTAATTTTTTTTGTTGGGGATCCTGAACTTATGACATAAGCTATGAGTTTGCGAGTTAATTTAGGTTAACTCGCCTTTTATTATTTATATTACATGTTTATCCCGATACCTTTATTACTTTAATCCAATTTTATACTTGCTAAGATTTCTTTTCAAGTTACTCTGAAAAATATATATTTTTAAAAAAAATTATGGAATGCATATTTTTTTTATTGGATTAAAATAAAAGTAATTATTAGACTTAATCATGACTATAATTTAAATAATTTATCTCTTTATTTTTTGAAATATAGTTGCCTCACTTCTATATTATTTTTTTTATAATATGGAATTGCAATGCTCTAATGAATATGCTCACAAGGCGTAATAAAATAAGATAAATTATATAATCAAATTAAAACACATGAAATCTCTAAAACTATATTCTAATAATTAAAAGATATATGTTGCCGCCGGTAAGAAAATCATTGACGCCCTCGCACAATGATGATAAAATAATAGTCCTTACGAGGGACTGAGGAAATGGAAAGGCTTTTTTCAATATATCTTATTATCTAATTTGATAATAAGATGTTTATCTTTTTATTTATATAAGCATACGAATTACTTCAATTTCAAAACTAACATATTGAATAAAAAATCAGAAATAAATTTAATTCCATAAAGTTATAAATATAAAGTACAATAATAAATTTATAACAAATAATTTAAAATACATATTAATTCATTATAAAAAAAGATGAACATCTTAATTTTATTATTGTAGTCTTAGATTACATGCACAAAATATATTAAATATCAAAATTCATATTTTATGATACTTATTGGCTAAACAAAGGCATGCTAGACAATTTAATATAAAAGATGGGGGCATTTGATTTATAAAAAAAATACTTAAATGTTGTGGCCTCATAAATTTCCCATGCTTCAAATTTTATGAGTAACGTAATATCCTAAGTCACTGTTTGACATTCCATTTTAAAAATATTTTTGATTTTTTTTAAATTAAAGTTTTTTGGTGTTTTTTAATCATTTTCATGTACTTATATCAAAAATGATTTTAAAAAATAAAAAAAATATCATTTTGATGTATTTCTAAACGAAAAATACTTTTAAAAACATTTTCAACAACACTACCAAATAGACATTAAGACACATGAGATTCTCATAAATTTGATTCTGTAATCTTGAATATCTTGATACCCCATCATCAATGAATTATATCCTTGAGTAATTTGTGCTTCAATATATATATATATATATATATATATATATATATATATATATATATTCTTAAGTATATATCTTTAATTTATTAAAAATAAGTTTTATAAAGAACTGTTTGAAAATGCAATAATTTTTGGTTTTGAATGCTTTTTAAAAAAAAAAAAGTATTTATCTTAAAAAAATATCATATGTTTTTTCAATGTATTTAATATGTTAACATATAAAAAATAAAATAAGATATAATTTTTATTTTTGAATGCTTTTATAAAAATGTATTAAGAAAAATTATAGCTATAAAATCTATTTCTTTAATTACACTTGAAATATTTGAGAGGCAAATTTCAAATCAAAAAATGTTTACACATGTAAAAGTAAAAGCATAGGTGCTATTTTTCAAAATGTTCACCTGTGAAGATTTGGAAGGGTATTTAAGAAATAATATTAGTTTATTTTTTTAAAATATTCAAGTCAGAAAATGTATTAAAATAATATATATTTTAATTTTAAATTTAGTATATTAAAATAAAAAAAATTCTTTTTTTGAAACAGGCTGCTTGAAATGCAATCCATAAAAATTCAACCTTAATATATGTACCTAGATTATGCCCCAAAACGACCAGTACTGTCTCACAGCACACCCCACGCCCATGGCCTCGTCTCCTTCTCTCCCTCAAGATCCAAACCCACACTCAAACTCTCTCTCTCACATCCCTAACCCGGATCAAATTCAAGAAACTTTACCTGATGATGATGCTCAATTTCCCAAGATCCTTATCCTAGAAATCCCAAACCCTAACCCGCAAGAAGATGACCCAACAAACCAAAACCACGACGACTTTGAAGACCTCACCATTCTCTCTCCCGCCACCGCGGCCGCCTCTCGTCGTGGAAGTGGTGTCCGGAAAGGCAGAAAGGCTAACAAAAAACGACGCGTGCAGGTTAAAAAGTCAGAAAAAAAGCTCGAAACTTTAAGCCAAACCCTAAAACCAATCCCCTTTGTGCCCAACAAAGCCCTAGACTTTGCTTCGCATGAAACCCTCTTGAAAAAGTTGGGTTTGTGGGATTTTGTGCATCTGCAATTTGATACTCTTCTTCGTGCTGATTTGCTTGCTCAATTGATTGCTGGTTATAACCCTGCGATGCGGGGCAGTTATGTTAATGAAGTGAAAATTATGGTGAATCGGGCTGATTTAGGGCGTGCTTTGAAGTTGCCTGTGAAGAAAGATAAGGGGAATGTAGTAGATGGAGCATCTGAGGTGAAGGAGAGTGCGGAGTCAATTGGGTTTATAGAGGAGTTGGTGTCGAATTGGATTTTGTTACATGAGGATACTTGGATGATGCCGCCAGATATTTTGAACTGGATTAAATTGATCAAAGAAGGGAACTTTGAGAAGTTGGATTGGGCTGGAATGGTTTGGTATATGGTGGAGAAAGAGTTGAATGCAGCGCCTAGTTTAGGGAATTGCTATTATGCCTCGCATTTGCAATGCTTGTTAAAATGCCAGAGAGAGGAGCTGTTGAAGGAGGAGAGTGTTAAAATGGAGATTGATGCTAAGGAAGGCGAGGAGGAGGAGGAGGAGGGTTTGAAGACGGAGGAGGTGGGTTTGAAGACGGATGGGGTTGTGAAGATGGAAGATAGTGTGAAGAAAGATGATGATGTGAAGATGGATGAGGAGTTTAGAGGTGAATCCTCTGTGTTAGAGGAACATAAAATTGAGTTGAGTCTTGGAGGGATGGATAATTCAGGGAAGGAAGAGGGTGAGAAAGAGGGAGAGGGGAAGGATATTGTCGGTGATGAGGACGTGATGGGTTTTGAACAGAGGAAAGAGGAAGAAGATCAGGGCCAGTGGGGAAAGAACAGTATGGATGGGCATTTTCTGCAGCCGTGTAGTCTTAATCAAGTTGGGGGAATGACATGTGAGGAAGAGAGGAAACAGCAGGTTGAGGTAGACGGAGAAGAAGAGGGAAAGGGAGGAGAGGAAGAGGGAAATGGAGGAGAGGAAGGAGAAGAAGAGGAAGGAGAAGAAGAGGAGACAGAGGAGCAGGCAAGGGAGGAGGAGTTGGAGGAGGAGGAGGAAGAAGAGGATGATGATGATGTTGGCTTTCACATCTCATCCAAAAGGAGTATTTTGGAGGTTGTAAACTCTGAGAATCTCTTAGAGGCAATGGGAGCAGCTCAAGTTCCTTTTAGTTCTGGGGTCCAAATACATGATAATGTATCGCCAGGGGAGTTTCTTGTTTCTAGGGTTGATACAGAGACAATTCCTGGTGATTCTTCGCTTTTTGGTAATGCTGGTGGGAGCAAGAGGGTGATTGACCATCTTGAGAGCGATATACCTCATCACTCACTTAGTGGTAGTAATAAGAGGATGAGAAGTGATGGACATTGGGATACAAAGCCTTATTCAGACTTTGATATATTTGAGGAGGAGATGCAGCATATGATGGGAAAAGCTAGGATGATGATGGAGCAGAAGGAAGAGTCATGTCAGCAAATAAATATGCATAATCAGGTGTTGTTTAATGAGTTGCAGCAGCGTGATAACTTCATTCAGCAATTGCAGAAGGCCAAGATGGAAGAGCAGCGGAAAAGCCAGTTGGATATTTATAGGCTTGAACGTGAACTATATATGATGGGAGATCTCTTAGAGGGCTATAGAAAGGCTTTGAAGGAGACGCACAAGGCATTTGCTGAGTACAGAGCAAAATGCCAAGTACCTGAAGAACCGATTTACAAGGATACTGGGTCTGGAGGTCTTGTCTTGAGTACCACAGAATTGGATAAGCAACGCCTGAAGCAAGAGGAAGAAGAAAGGCTAAACAGTTTATTGCTTGAGAAGATGGTTAAGGAATTTGAAGTAGAGTGCATTCTTAAGTTTGAAGGATATGAGGATGCCGTTAAGTTACTGGGTGACAAGTTACTGGTTGTTGAGAAGAATTTCTACCTCCTGAAGGAAATGTTTGGAGAGCGAAAGGCATTAGATATGTCAGAATGTGTTGCCTCTGAGGACTGTGTTCCTGCTAAAGAATCTGTTCCAACTGAAGAATGTGTTTCAGCTGAAGAATCTGGCCCAGTTGTAGAAGGTGCTCCTGCTGGAGAATGTGTCCCAGTTGTAGAAGGTCCTCCTGCTGAAGAATGTGTCCCAGTTGTAGAAGGTCCTCCTGCTGAAGAATGTGTCCTAGGTGTAGAAGGTCCTCCTGCTGAAGAATGTGTCCCAGTTGTAGAAGGTCCTCCTGCTGAAGAATGTGATCCAATGGAAGAATGTGATCCGATGGAAGAATGTGGTCCAACAGAAGGATGATCGCTTGCAAGTCTGTTCGACTTTGTTATGATGTAGGTAAAGAAGATCCCTTTTATGTAAGATAGCTGATGCAGGTTTTGACATTTCACATATGGTAATGTAATAGATGTGCTGATATATGTTTTGAAAGTTTGTCAAGTACTTCTAGAATTGAGGTTTCATGTCAAATTAGTTCCCTGACCTTTTCCTTTCAACTTCAAAATGTGACCTTTTCCTTTCAACTTCAAATTGGGTATGCGTTTTGAGTAATGCTGTGTGGTGATGCGAAAATTATCATTGATATGGTAATTTCATCCTCCGGCGAATGCTTATTGATCACGAGAAACGATAATACAATTGGATTTCATCCTCCCAATGTGACACAATATTTCATCCTCCCAATGTGACACAATATAGCTTATGGGGTTGGAGCCTAGAAAAATAATTACAAATAGAATGCCCATAAGCTGTGAAGTATTGAAGTTATCCCTGTTGATCATCGTAAGTGGATGTTAGCTTATGAGTGCATCCAAAATAGTTTCTTGTCTTTTATGTCTGTTTTCCTTTCTTTTTTATTTCTCACTAGCTTCTTATGTTTCTTATATTTTGTCTTGTTTTCCTTAATTCTTTTAACAGCTTCTTATGTCTTTTCCTAGAAGGTTACAAGCGATCGAGAAATTCTCCTTTTCTTCTATTTATATATATATGCTGCATAAATCCTCTACAAAGAACTGAGAAAAAGACTAAACAGCATGCTGTTTAGCTGCGCTAAAAAAATCCGATTAAACTGAGAAAAAGACTAAACAAACCTTCTCGTTGCGAGAGCATTTGGATTGAACATGTCGAATCTATCGGACTTGAACACATTGTGTCCTTCCTCGAGCTTCGTGTTGCTCTCAAAGCCATTGTTTAATAAGATGCGATCAAGAATCCGATAACGGTTAGTGTAGAAGGCCGAAGAGGAGAAATTAGAAAGTAGATCCAAGGGTAAACGTGGAATTAAGCAATCAAAGAGTCAATATTAATCACAACCAAACAACGTACTTTGTTTTGGTTTCTTACATAAAACCTAACCAGATCAATTTTTTTCTTTATAATTTTGATTTGATTGTTTTTATCAATAAAAACCGAACTTAACCGAAAATATCAACGCCCATGTCAAAACAATCTGAAACTATCCTCTTTTTAAGTGTTTTTTCATGGTCTTGTTTCCTGCATCTGCTGTTTCTAAATACGAATGTGCTCGCCATTGCAAAAGCAAAGGCATCATCTCTGTGGCATTTTGAAATTTGAACATCTGTCATCACCTTCTGTTCTTGAAGAGCCCTGTAAACTTTTCAGAAATTTGTCAAAGTACAGCTACAGAGTGAGCAAAAGATGGGGGAAAATGCTACTGCTAGGTGTTTCTCTTCATCGTCTGTTCTCGTTGCAGGGCAGAAACAATCGGGCATTGCAGGTTTATGTTGAATTAATGGCTTTTCTTTGATTGATTTGCAAAGTGATGGTAAAACTTTTCATTGAGGTGTACATGATAAGAATCCCTGATTTTTGAACCACCCGCATCGAATAATAATAGTAATAAAAATAATATTATTATTGATTATAATAATAATGTTAATAATAGTGATGTTCACCACAATGATGAAGCATTTGTTACCATGTGTTAGTTTAAATTTAATTAGTGGTTTTATATATTTATCATAACTAGTTTTTTATATTATTTTTCAAATTTATTTCAATATTAAAATATATTATTTTATTATAGTTTTACATTAGAAGTACTTGATTTTGATGACCATGAATTTCAAGGGAAGGAATGCTTTTATTATCTTTCACTTTGTTAGGTGGGGTGTAGGATTTATAAAAAAAGAGACTAACACACCCAGAAGAATATTTCATCTCTTTATATTTGTCTCACTGTGTTTTAAAAATATATATATTTTTAAATAAATTAAATTTATTTTTATTTTTTATTTTAAATTAACATTGAGCAAATGAATTTCAAGGGAAGGAATGCATTTATCTTGACACTTTTTGAATATTGAGCAAATGATATTTTTTTAGCCTATCAAATCCATGAACTTTTGAGTCATAAACTCCATTGATTCTAATAACTTGTTTTCTTAAAAGATAAAAAACTATTTTTATTTAATTATACAATAATAAAAATAAATATTTATAAAATAAGCATTATTAAATATTAAGATTTTTATTTGAGATGGTGATAATCTTATACAAAATAAATTACAAAAAAAAGAGACGAAGCCTCCTACTAGTCACTGTATCCAAGCATCACTCTCAGTCTGACGAACAGAGTCTTAACTTGAAACTTCTTGGTAGAGTGGCACTATTCACGAGGAACAGGAAATGTTTGATCCAGCAACTGTTGATATTGAGAAATCAAGGACGACAGCAGCAGAGGTTGGCTGCGATGGAGGCTCCTTCGTGGTGGCGTATCTGAGAAATGCATTAAAGATTCTCCCGGAAAATACTGTGACGGTATATTCAGAAGACCCTGAAAATTCCTCAGAGCCCGATGACGATCCTGATAGACGACGGCTTTTTAGCTTCCTGGGCCTCTTTGAATTTGCCGGTGGAACAATGACGCAGCAAGAAAATCAAAAGAGGGATCCTCACGTTCACCCTCAAGAGTTGATCTGGAATCCACCAGAAAATGAGATAAAGTCTCAGAATTGTATTCAATATTTGGAAATCAAAAAGTACCGTAAAACAAAGCTTACATTGTTTATTTATTCTAATTGAAATAAACTGATTAATTATAGCTATTGAATGCTATTTAAACTCAACGTTTAATATTCAGCATCTCTTCGTCTTCACGTCTTCACCATGCACCTTTCAATTTGTTCTTCAATTTCCCCTGCCAAGCGTTCTGCGTCAGACTCCTCTTCTTTGAAAGAACTCGCCTCTGAGTTATCTTCAGAATAAAGGGCTTCATCTTCATGATACTCATACAAATCGGCAACATTAAAAGTGCTTGAAATTCCCATAGACGCAGGCAGGTCAATGATGTATGCATTATCATTGATCTTCCTTAAAATCTTGTAAGGTCCATACTTGCGCGGCTTCAGCTTGCTGTAGGTTCCAACAGGAAATCGTTCCTTTCGGAGAAAAACCATCACATAATCTCCTTCACTGAAAACTTTAGCTCGCCTATGCTTGTCTGCAGCAGCTTTGTACTTAGCATTGGTTTTCTCCAGCTTATTTCGAACTTCCTCTTTAACCTCAATAACATCTTTAGCCATATGTTGAGCACTTATACTAACTCCATTAGCTTTTGGAAGTTTAACTAAATCAACAACATGGTTAGGAACTGAAGTATATACCAAAGCGAAAGGAGACTTCCCTGTGGCACTATGAACTGCATTATTGTAAGCAAACTCCACTTGCGGCAAGGCATTATCCCACTTCTTGGATTTATCGGTGCAGACACTTCGAACCATGTTGCCAAGTGATCTATTAGTCACCTCCGTCCGGCCATCTGTTTGTGGATGTGCTGTATCTTGCTCAGCTTCAAGGTAGTGCAGAAAAGCTTCCATAGAGTAATCCGAAATGACTTTCGGAAATTTGGTGTCACGATCGGATGTAATAGTTTTGGGTACACCATGCAAAGCGCACCACCTCTTTGAAAAAATAGCTTTAGCTATATGAGTAGCATCGAAGTCTTTCGGCAAGCTATAAAATGTGCCATTTTAGAGAACACGTCAACCACAACAAACACGGGAATCAACCCCACTTTGAGTTCGAGGGAAGCCCCAACACAAAATCCATGGACAAGTCTTGCCAAATATCGCTAGGAACTGGTAAAGGCATATAAAATCCAGTATTTTGAGATTGTCCCTTCGACACCTGGCAAACATAGCAGCCCCTCACAATTTTGCCAACATCCTTCTTCAACTGAGGCCAAAAATAGCGTTCCTCAACTCCTGCAATGGTCTTGTCTCTTCCTAGGTGCCCGCTTAAACCGCCCCCATGAATATCTCGAATAAGCTTCTCTCGTAAGGATGAGCTGGGGATGCATAACCTGTTGCCTTTAAACAAATACCCTTCCCTCAAGTGATAGTCTAACACAGGTTGATTCTGGACACACTTCTCCCAAGTGTCTTTGAAACCAAGATCAGTTTCGTATAATTCCTTCAGAAATTCAAATCCCACAATCTCTTGTGCTAAAGTAATCAACAAGTTTGCCCTCCGACTTAAAGCATCAACAACACGATTGAGAGATCCAGATTTATGCTTAATCACAAAAGGAAATTTCTGAAGAAAAAGTGGCCCACCTGACATGCATTTTACTCACACTCTTACGGCTATTGATAAACTTTAAGGCTTCATGATCGATGTAGAGAACAAATTCTCGTTGCACCGGATAATGCTCCCATTGCTTCAAGGCACGAACAAGCTGCATAAAATTCTTGATCATAAGTACTCCATTTTTTGGCCGGGCTTCACTTAATTTTTTCAGCGAAAAAATGCTCTCGGTCTTTTTCTTGAGACAACACGGCTCCCACCCCCAATCCACTTGCATCACATTCGACTTGAATATCTTTTTCGAAGTTGGGAAGGGCCAAAAGCGGTGCCGTGCTAAGCTTCTCTTTAATCGATTGCAAAACTTTGATCTTGGGACTTCACCCCCAACGAAACTTTCCTTGCTTAAGACATTCGGTCATAGAGGGCTGCAAAGGGTACTAAAGTTCAGTACAAAGCGCTGTAAAAGGTAGCAAGACCATGGAAACTACGTAACTCACTTACGGTCTTTGGAGTTGGCCATTCTCTGATTGCCGCGTACTTTGTCACGATCCACATGAATTCCATCTTCGCTAACAATATACCCCAAAGAAATAGCGGTTTGTTTGTAAGGAAAGTGCACTTCTTCAAATTAATATAAAGCTTATTCTCTTCCAAAACATCTAGAACGCTGTCTTAATTGCACCAAATGTTACGCTTTGCTTTTTCTCGTAAATAAGGATATCATCAAAATACACAACTACAAATGATCCGATGAAAAGGGCGCTTAAAACACTGGTTCATGAGTCGCATGAAAGGTGCTTTCGGTGCATTTGATAATCCGAATGGCATCACCAACCATTCATAAAGACCCTCCTTGCTCTTAAATGTCATCTTCCATTCATCCCCCGGTTTAATTCGAATCTGGTGATAGCCACTGCGCAAATCAATCTTCGAAAACACATTGGAACCCTCTAGGACATCCAACATATCCTCCAGCCGCGGAATTGGAAATCTGTATTTGATAGTGATTTTATTAATAGCTCTACTATCAACACACATTAGCCGGTGTTATCCTTCTTTGGCACTAGCAAAAGCGAGGGACTGCACAAGGACTCATGCTCTCACGAATAAATCCTTGTTTTCAGCTGACTCTTCAATCTTCTCCTTCAAGATCACATTTTCCTTCGGGCTCATCCGGTAATGGGGAAGATTCGGTAGGCTTGCTCCAGGGACTAGATCAATCTGATGTTGGATATCTCGCATAGGAGGAAGTTGTGCTGGTAACTCTTCAGAAATCAAATCTTCATACTCGCTCAAAATTGTTTGCACCTCGCCTGGAATGTGACTTGTAACAGCATCTGTCACCATAAGCCCCTTAAAAACAATTGGATACATAAATCCAACTTCTTTAATACTGTCTTCAAACTCACGGCTGCTCCTGGAAATAGCTAGAAAATTTGAACTCCCAGTTTGTGGTTTTTCTAACTTTCCAGATGGGTCAACAGGAGCAAGTGCAATTTTATGAGAACCCCACTCAAAGATAAACACATTATCACGCCCTTTGTGGGTAGCATTAACATCAAACTGCCAAGGCCTTCCTAGTAAGACATGACTAGCATCCATTTCAATGATATCACACCAAATCTCATGTTTGTAATGCTTGCCAATAGAAAGAGGAACCTTGCATGCTTCTGTCACTTTTACCGATGGTCCTCTCTTCACCCATCCTAGCATATAAGGATTTTTATGCTTCTCGGCTGGAAGCTTTAAATGATCAACCAGTTTTTGTGAGACAAAATTCTCACGGTATGCCACCATCTATAATCAACGTGCATACCTTGTTGTCAACAGAACACAAGGAACGAAATATGTGGTTCCTCTGCCCTTCTTGTTTAGGCGACAGTAGAGCTCTTTGTAACACCAGGCTGAGCACTTCGTCTTCTTCCAAAGCAGTACGCGTCATCATCAAACTTACCACCTCATTGTTATCTTCATATGCAAACTCAGCCCCATCATAATCTTCATCATAATCTCCACTATGATCATCAGCTTCGTTGATTCCTTCTACCAGGTTGGCTTGCTTCCGTTTTGGACAATTATTTGATCGGTGGCCAGGCTGGAAACACCTGTAGCAAACATCACCAGTTGCTCTAGCGTATGGGCCATGGTTTGGTCTTTGATTTCGATTCTGATTGCTATCATTGTTTTGGCTGCTCTCTCCTCGGTAATTCTGCCCTTTATAATTATTTCTTTGCATCGGCTGGAACTCTTTCTTCTCCCTGTTAGGAACAAAAGGGTCTGCTGCCTTCCTCGGGTAAGTATTGTTGTTTCCATAGTTTGTTTTCTTTTCCTTAAGTTCACGCTCCTTCAGTCCTTCCTCTAAATGTTGCGCCTTCATAGCCATATTTTGAGCCTCATGGACATCCCAAAAAACTTGTAACCCGATTCGATCCTGGATTGATGTCGTCAATCCATTGACATATCTTGATACCGTCTGCCCCTGAGTCTCACTCAATGAATTTCTCTCTGCCAACCTTAAAAATTCATCAGTATAATCTTCAACGGTTACGCTTCCCACGGACACAATTATGATAAAGGCGATATAGATCGCTGCTCATAATCTCTGGGAAGAAAGCGGTCCATCATCAATTGTCTCATCCTTCAGCCATGTCGACCCGGTTGTTTGGCCCTGCCTGCTGCGTGACTTACGTAAATTATCCCACCATACAGCTGCACTCCCTTTCAAACGAAAAGCTGTTATCTTAGTCATCCTCTCCTCTGGTATTGACATAATCTCAAAGAATCTCTCTACCTCCACAAGCCAATCTAAAAATCCTTCAATGGATAGATGACCATTAAAATAAGGGATATCACCTTTCATCCGATAATCTTCAATGGGTTGTCGATTATGTTGATTAGCACCAAATCGCGTTTAAGGGCGTTCTATCTCCTCCTCGAGAATCCGATTCAATCTCCTCCCGTTGGCGGCGACCTTCGCGGTTGCCTCCGGCACCACCACGTTGGTTATCTTGTTCATTGTTGTTGTTTCCCATGTTGAGAAGCGGTTAGTCGAATTTCTTCAGCGCTTGTAGCAAAGCGCGTCAAACTCTCTCACGAAGCTGGTTCCCCACCGAGGAAGGGGTAGATCATTGTTTGGGTCATTTAGCCATCGAGCCAAGGCAAACCTGCTCCGATACCAATTGGCGCGAGCAAGAAAATCAAAAGAGGGATCCTCACGTTCACCCTCAAGAGTTGATCCGGAATCCACCGAGAAAATGAGATAAAAGTCTCGAATTGTATTCAATATTTGGAATTCAAAAAGTACCGAGTAAAAACAAAGCTTACATTGTTTATTTATTCTAATTGAAATAAAGCTGATTAATTATAGCTATTGAATGCTATTTAAACTCAGCGTTTAATATTCAGCATCTCTTCGTCTTCAGTCTTCACCATGCACCTGTCAATTTGTTCTTCAATTTCCCCTGCCAAGCGTTCTGCGTCA
>CM055444.1:1821830-1955909 GCA_029228465.1 Salix viminalis | reverse complement strand
ACAACCACAATTTATCTTCTGATCTTTTTTATTTATTATCCACCGGAGTAGCCCCCTGAAGAAACAGCAGCGGCGGAACCACCAGCACCAGCAGCGACAACCGAGCTATCAGCCAGGGAAACAACATTTTGCATCACATCTTCAGAAGCAGCTGGAGAAGCAGAACCAGCAACATCAGCCACGGGTACAGCAGATTGACTCTTGACAACACTAAGAAAAGCAGCAAGATCTAGCTACATATGAACTGACAGATTTTTTTGAATGAATGAATCTTTCTTCATGATCTTTCCATTAAGTAAGAGTTGGTGTACAATCTATATTTTTTGCAGGGAATATACACAGCTAAAACTTTTTTTTTGATTCAATGAAACATTTCTCTCCGAGAGCGTATTCTCTCTTGAAAAAATATTTTGTGGATCCAGATGTGCGAGTAAAACCCTAATTCTCCTAAACTGTTATAAGAAATACACGTCCTGACTCGAACTCAATATCTCAAATTTTTCACCATCACACCAAGTCTTTTGAGAAATACACAGCTAATACACTTACGACTAATATTCTAATATAGGCAGCAAATAAGATAATACATTGAAACTCATAATCGCAGCCATTAATGCCAATGATTCTCCCATTTGATTTTGCCATTGATATGAACAAGGGTCGGAAAATGAAGGCACAAGCAGGGTTTTCTATGGCATATTTTTCTTATTTCTTACATTAGATGAATTGAATGAACTGCATCCATTTTCTTTATTATCATCAACGAAAAAAAAATATGCGAGCAAGGTCTCCCTTAACATTTACAGTCTGGAAACCCCAATTGAGAAGATTATTGAGGACATCTTTAAAATATGTATGCCAATTAAAACTTGAAAAAGTATTTCCAAGAAGGATTCATCTCAAGTCATTTTTCGATACATTTAATCTGAATCATCTATCTTCTGTCCTGATCATTTTGTGATACAGAAATACGTAACCATTGCTTGCTCTCTGCTGCAAACAGGGGAGGGGTAGCAAAAGTACCCAGATTCAAGATCTAGACTCTTGCTACTGATGGCTTGAGGGAAGATTGATGTAAAAGCCAGCAAAAACCTGAACTCTTATCCCTATTTATTAACAGAAAATCATTGCTAAGCATTTATAGTTCAAAAGCTCCTACATTCTTAGTGGTGCTCTCTTAACTTTTGCTACGGTTTCAACTCATTCTCGATACAACATCATTTTCTGCTGTAAAATGAAGATTCATGATCATTGATGTTGTACAATTAAATATATTTACCTTGAATAAAATACAGTTGCTGATGTTCTGGCTACAAGAAGTTATAATCTTGGCTTTGATCTTCATGTCTATAATGAGTCTCTTCACTTCCTTAAAGATATTCTTAATATGGATGGTAGGGATGTTGTGAGGCCCTATTCTATTGTTTTCGTAGGTAGTTGTTTTTAAGCTTTTACCCCCCTCTTACAAAAAAAAATGCTCCTACATGGAAGCCAACAATTACAAATGCTTCATTCAGAATGGAAAATGCTTTTGCCTGAATCTTATTGTTATTTTTCATGTTTTTTAAATTGATGTGAATCTCATAATCATATGATCACATAATCTATAACAAAATAATAATAGATCATAAAAAATTTAAAAGAAATATGATATAATAAAACCTTATACCAAATTACTTGTGAAATCTCTCACCTTATAAATGCCAATTCTCTAACAAAGTAGATGTAAACTTCGGGAATAAATCCATAATCAACACAACCCAATTTTTATAAATTTTACCATATATACAATTGAAAATAAACATCTGTTTTTATTTAATGTTGTTTTTTAGTAATAATTTGATAAAAAAAAACTATTACAAAAAAATGACAGAAAAAGAACAGAAATTCTGACATCAAAGTATCGAAAACACCACTCCCCTGACAGCCACCCTTCCTTACACACCCTTAAATCATCATCTTCTACCTTCCTGACATGACTTACAAAAGAATAGACAACATCAAAGATGCAGCCCTCCTCCTAATTTAAAGCAAGAAAATATTATTTTTCTTTCTGTTTTAAAAAATAAAATCAGCAGCTTTTTTCCTTTTGGGCTCTTTTATATTACAGATGCACATGATTTTCTCTGCTATCCATCCAATCATGTAATCTTGAGTGGTCCCTGTAAGATGTGAACATTGCACGTGAGTGCACAACTTAGCAGCAGCACAGAGAGAGCACCAGGATTTTAGCCCTAGTTCTTCAACATCTTTGTGGCTTTACTTCTTCCAGTGATTTTTTCAAGCATCGTCAAGTGAGCAGTGAACTCTAGCTAGCTTTGCTATCGAACACCGAAATATTCCAAACCCACAAACTTTTGGATCCTTGAGATGTTCCAATATTTTCTTCATTATTTTGTAAGGACTAGTATGATAAAGAATCATATGTCACCCTTTACCATTTTCTTGCTGTCCAATGATAAAGAGAGTTTACTTTCACTGTCCCATTTCCTGAAAATCACTGGACAGGACCTAAACTTGAAGTAGCTGCTGTTCTTTATCAGTAGTAGGAGTTGTGGGATCATTTGATGGGGTTGAAGATGCTGATCTTGGTGAATTATTTTCCATCTTGAGGTTTTGTTGATGATACACTTGCCTTAGCCTCTCTATCTCCCTCTTCAACGCTTCTTGATGAGCTGCATTTGTTCCAAATCAGCAAGTTAGATCAATCCGATATTAACAATGCAATGTTATCGTCAACAAACTATCTTATCTAAAAGCTCAAGTTGTTAGGTGAAGTTGTTAGGTGAAGTCTTAGAATATAATTTATATTATTTTCTAACATACTCTTTAAGTGAAAACCTTTCTATTTGATTTATATTATCAAATAAAATGGGATAGTGAGATTCAAAATCATGATTGTTGGGTCAACAAGGTTTTGATACCATGTTAATGAACCATCTCACCTAAAAACTCAAGCTGTTAGGTGATGTCACAAAATATAATTTATATTATTTTTAAACAGTGACCACTAAGCTTGATTCCAAATTCCACCATTCAATACATTTGATCATGGCAAGCAAGAAAAAAAAATTGTAGATGTAGACCAAAGCAATCGTATATATTAATTAGTTCCCACCTCAGTTCATCAATTTCGGTCCCCTCCCCCAGAGAAAATTGAGAAAAACTTAAAAAACAAGGATTGATCATGTGTTAAAATTTGATTCCTTAATAATTTATAGAACAAAATGGGATCAATTCACGTGTTATGTATTAAATAATTGAGTTGAATAATATTTGTGGGATAACAAAGAACATGCAGTAACAGTCGCTTTAATTATGAAGTGGATTATAGCTGCAGAAACCCTACCCCTATAACTTTTCTAGGACTGAAACTCATGCTAAGATTATATATTTCACGATTCAGATGAGATTAAGAGTTTTTTGAGCTTGCCATCTTTGAAGATCTTATCTTGAGCCAGTGCAGCGATTCTTTGCTTAAGAGAACTGTTGTCAACATTTAGAAGCAACCTTCGATGGTCAAGATATGCAACCCTTGGTGACAGGACTGAGACTTCAGCCTTCATTAAGCACAAAATTAGACAAAATCAAAAGCATATTATTACATTTCAAACCATGAAAAAATAGCATAATTATGATGTTTTGTAAGAGAATTAGTTAGGGTTCATGGAAAATTACTTACTTGCAATGATGTTACACTACGTTCAAGCTCAGATATGTACTGCAGCTTCCTCACCCGTGATCTTTGAGCAGATTGTCTGTTTGCCAAGATTCTAATAATGCAAATAAATAAATAAGTTAAAACATTATGATTCTTTCTCATTGCATTTGCAATTCTACGTCCTAAATTAACCATATTTATTATATTTATTATCTAGTATATACATATAAGACTCAATTACCTAAAATTATACCGAACTTTGGTCAAACTGAGTTTAGCTCTTGAGATTTTTTTTTATTGGAGTACGTACCATGAACTATTTTTTGGTAAGAAAACAAACAAACAAGGCTCCACGTCCTTTTTTGTCTCTCCATTATTTTGTTTTTCAAACCACTTAATTATTTTCACAATACATATCGTGTTTTAAAATTATCATATGTAGTTAAAATTAACAAAAATATATTTTTTATTGAAAAAATAATTTAAAGTACTCAAATTATAAAATAAAATAAAATTTAGAAACTAAGTTCATTTTATAAAATAAAATAAACTCAAGTTTAGTTTTTGATAATTTAGCATTCATATAAACTAAATATTTTTTTCAAGCTAAATATACTTGAGTTTCTCTTTCCCATCTTGACATTTTCTTTTCATGTTAAAGATACCTAAACTAACTGACATCCATATAAATGAAACAACATTTATGGCTTCACATTCTTTCAATAGAAGCTACAAAAATTAAAAAAAGAGAGGTTAAAATTACACGAATTATCATATAATTTGCAAATCAGAAGAAGGGTAAGAACCAATTTCATTTGAGTTTAACCTTTGGCTAATTTAATTAATTTATCCCAATAAAAACTATGCTTCGAAGATTAAAAAAAATATAATTGGTGCTATGTGGATGCTTACCTCTTAACTCTCTTGGGATCGATTTTCCGTTCATTAGATGTAGTAGCAGGATCGGTTGCAGAACTTGGTGTCTCCCATTCAGATGGACTTTTGCCTTCATCATTCTCCTTCCTCACCTTCTGCCGCTGCTTAGACACTACTGCTATGGCTTCTTTCTCATCTTTAAAGCTGCTGTGATCAGACGGCGAAGAAGGTGTACAGCTAGAATTCGGAGCTGCCACGGCGTCGGAAATATCATCGTTGAACATGGACATAAGCTGTTCATCATCAAACTTGTCAAAATCACTGCTGCTGTTTTGTCCCGATCCTATTCCCGGTGCACCTGCGCCGCGACATTTCTCTATCATCGTCGGTGCTTCTTCCAGGAATGCAATGGAGTCACTCACCGACCTCCTATGTGTCCCACGTCTCGTCAACGAGAAGTCGAGAAACTCGTCAACCCACGAAGGGTTTGTAACAATGGTGGATGTAGCGGCGGCGGCGGTGATGGTATTACCATCATGGGGCGGTGATGTCTCCATAATTCCAATTTTTGGCAATTTTTTATGAGAAAAGTCTGGCCAACTTGGTGTCACGTTTGGTATTTTTGGAGGTAATTGTGCCATTACCGAATGTTATAATGTAACAACAAGAACAACACTAACAATGTGTAGCAATCCCAAATGACACAAAAAGATTATAATTCAAGGAAATCAGGAAGAGAAATCTATAAAACAATCTATTACAGAATTATTACATGTAAATATCAGAAACTGGATTGATAATGTAATGCTGGAGAGAGTGTAAGGAAAGAAAGACACAAGAACATGAAGAAGAAGACCAAGAACACCATCATCATTAAAAGGGAAATCTTTCTTTCTTTCGATCCCATGGCTGCCAATGATAATATTATAAGGAAAATTCTTAAAAATCTTGAAAATGTCCATTCTCTGTCTGAGAAGAGGCATGCAGTGGGGTCACATTGGGGAAGATTGGACAGCTATCAACAGCTGTGAAGAGGTTTTGTCTGAGCGGCAATCCTGCAATGTCGCTAGTTGTTTAATAAATAGAGGAAACAGTGACCACGTGCCCCTAGTGAACGTTCCTTCGGTGGGTAACTTACCTTATAATATTCTCATTATTCATTGCGTGATTTTTAAAAAAAAAAGTTTTTATCTATTTATATTTTTTTTAAGTTTTTTTTTAAAATTCTTTTCATGTGCTATGATGCCATTAACGATTCTAAAAAAAAAGTAATTTAAAAAAAAATAATCTTAATAACACGCTCAACCAGTCATAAACATTTCCATATGTACCTTATACCATGTCCTTTCTTTGCAACATTATTTGTATTGAAAAAAATATTTTTTATCTTTATAATTGAGTCGATAAAATTTTACTTGAATTTATCAAATTGTAAATTGACACGTGATCTGAATTTTCAATACACAAAACCTATATATATAATAAGTTTTACATGCCTCGACTAATTCTATAAATTCTAAAGGTAACGACTATATAAATTTCTAGTAATTATCATATTAGTAAATATAAAGCTCAAACCTGAGATCACGGAAAAAACAAATTCTTTAGTTCTAATCTCTTACTGTTAGGCCACTTATTAGATAGATGATTTTTTTTTTATTTTCTTGATTATATCACAAGTATACAAGAAAAAAGATAAGCCATTGTATGATTATATATCTAATGACACCTTTCACAATTCTTGGTGACTATATATGAAGTAAAACTGCTTGATTGATTTTAGATGCTTAATTCATTTTAGGTTAAAGGTAGTGTTTGGTTTCTATAGGTTTTTAGTTATTTCCAGGTGGAAATTTGACTCTTGAAAAGTAAAATATTTGGTTACATGTGCTGTTGAATAAAAAATTATTTAAAAGATGCTAGAAAAAAAGACTTAACATTACATGTATGTACTGAGAAGATTATTTATAATTTTATATTTCTGATGACTTATTCACTGATGGGATTGTCCAAATTCAGCAACAAAATTTAGAATTTATACTTTAGGGTTTTCAATATAAACAATAGATTGATTGAACAGAAACTTAGGAATAATTGGAATAATCTCATGTTGTAATAATTAACAATAACAATAAAAATAAAACAAGATAATAAAATATTACTTCACATTTAACATGTCACTATTTATTCACTTTTGATGGCTGCAGCTGAACTAAGCGGTGATACGATATTTCTTCTAATGGACTAGTGGACAACATGTTGCCTATTAAATTAAAAAAAAAAGAGTGTATTCTTCCTAGTTTTTTTTTAAAAAAAAACATAAAAAATAAAAGGTGGTACCTAGGTAGGCCTATAGAACCATGGCACCTAGCCTTCCATTTTTTTTATTTCTTATTTTATAATAAAATGATTTTTAATTAATATTATTAAAATAAAATGTTTAAAAATCATTTAATTAGAAAATATGTTTTTGCCAAAATAAAACATGAATAGGGAAGAGGGTTTGGCAAAAGAATTTATTTGTTTTCTCAAAAATACCATGATGGTTATACAAGAAATCCATGTTTTCGTTAAAAAATAAATGTATAAATACAAAAAAATGGCTAAATATTTTTTTTTTAAAACTAAATAATTTGAATCCATGTAAATATTTATTCTGATTATTGCAAGATTAAATAAAAATGGTTTCAGAAATCACCACACACCAACAAAAAATCATACTACTACTAGTTAACAAAACAATGGAATGATATATATGGAGTCCATTTAATTATTTATATAAAATAAAATAAAAAAACAATACATGTTCTTAATCGTCTTTTAACAGTCTTAAAGGGCATGGGCTCGAACGATGAAATGCCGAAAATAATATATATTAAGTCTATGTTGGCCTTGCAAGTTGCAATGAAACCAAAATATTAATACCCTTCACGGCATAGCCACAAGTTCAGCATAGCTATTTCGCAGTATGATTTGAGATTGTTTTTAGAAATATATTAAAATAATATTAAAAATACATATTCACCATAGCTAAAATAATATTTTTAGAGATTATTTGTCGCAAGAGACGTGTTGTAATAACAAAGAATTTGTAATCTGCACAACAAGTCTTGAGTTTGAGTCAAAATATGTATCACTTGTAAGAATTTAAGACAACCGAGATCTTACTCACTCACCTGAACCTATAAAATACGTTCTCCATGTTCTTTGGTAACTTTTTTTTTGTTTTTTGTGAATTTCATGAAATCATATTTTTTGGAAAACACACTTTGTGGGTCCTAGTAAAAATCTGGTTATATCAAGTTCTTATAAGAGATGCACGTACTAACTCGAACTCAAAACCTGTTACGCAAATGTTAAGCCATTTGTCATTTATTTGGTAATTGATTCAATGTTTTTTCAACTACTTCCCTTTCAAGGGCAATGCTATACAATTTTCAACAATATCTTTCGTATGATTATCATAATACCTAAGCAAGCCACATGCTGCAAGTAAAAAACAAGGTTAGATTCATAATTGATGCGTGCAGCCACAGAATTACAAAGCCAGGTTCATCTTCTTATCCTTATCATCATGTGGCAGACTCCATAGCTAGAGTAGCGATGTCCTGAAAAGAAACTGGGAGGAGGGGACACAGTGACACTGACTACTCAATGCAACCATCAACTTACAGCACTGAGAAATTAGTCAAACAAACCCTAGACATGTTCAGATGACATTCAACACCATACGTGAAACATCCTCATCTCGATTTTATTACTCCATCCTCCACAGTTCTCCACATCAATAATGAGATCGAAATCCATCCATAGACACTGAAGTAGAACAGAACCTCTGAGTTCTACAGCCATTAACCCTCTTTCTTTTCTGTCTGCAAACCATTTCTTAAGAAGATAAAGCTAGCGATTTTCCAACATGTAATGGAGATTTGAGTTCTGATTTATTTGGTAGCTGTAGACATTGTATTAGTAAAAATCTCATGAAGGGTGATAATCCACGGTCCAAAGGAGCATAATATAATGACAAAGAGTTTAAGATCTGCACAACAAGTCTCGAATTCAAGTCAAAACATGCAATTTTTGTAAGAGTCTGGGACAAGCCGGAGTTTTACTCGCTCACCTAGCCCCATAAAATACATTTTCTAGGAAATAAGATTTCCTCGAATCGAAAAAAAAGAGTTTTGGTTGATACCATGCTCAACTCAGGGAAAAAGAATAACATTATCATGATTTAATCTAATGAAGGATGAAATTGCTTAGTTCTTAACTTGAAGCACGTAAATGAAATTAAATGTGTAGTTGAGAATTGATTTGTAATTTCCCCATAATTAAAACCCCTCATGGGACAAAGCCCATGAAAAACTAGCCACGAAGCAAAGGAAAGCCCAACCCAGTATCTCATATAGGATTCCACGGCCTCCCTCCCTATCGGAGCTGTTGCCAAAGACGACAACAGAGCAGCCATGGCCACGGAGCTTGAAGAACTGGTGGGCTTTCTTTCCTCTCCTTCCCCACCTGTAAATTTCACTTTTCTCTTCTCTTTTCTGTCTTTCATGGGTTATTTTTCCTTTTTCTTGTCCTTTTGTTTTAATGTAAATTAATTAGTGGAATAATGATATTTATAGGTGAAGAAGGCAGCTGTTGAAATAGTTCGAGACTTAACTGGATCAGAGGATGGGTTACTGGCTCTTTCCAAGCATGCCAGTACTGTGCTTCCTTCATTATCTCAGCTTCTTAAGGATAAAAAGGTTGCTAATGTCAGTTATCACTTGCAAATCACAAAAGAGTTATATAATTTGTTAATTTTCCTGTATGTCAGCTTTCCTGTTAATAATTTAGTGTTTTTGGTAAGGACTTACTTGAATTGTGTGGTTTGGGTGCAAGTTTTGAGTTTCATTTATAATGCCCTTAGGTGCATTATCTTACTTGTTGGAAGATGCTAAGTGCAGTCGCAAAAGGGGGACTACATTCATTCCCGCATTACAATGCGTGGCTAGCCTTGCATGTGGGGGAACTGTGCAGATGATTGCACGACTGCAGTTTTGCATTAGTAGGGTTATCATAGGTTTGGGTTTGTTTATTGGCCTTAGAAATGAAGAAGCTTTGGATTTAAGGAATTTGATCTAATATTTTTCAGGGGGTTTCTGAACCTGCAGCAGAAGCTCTTATTAATCTTTCACTCAACTTGAATTTAGCTGCAAAGATGGTTGAAATGGGGATGATTAAAACAGCCATGGATGTATTGTATAAACCAGATAGTAGCATTACTCGGTTGCTGGTAATGCTACTAGTTAACCTTACTCAATTGGATTCTGGTATTGTGTCCTTGCTTCAGGTACTTTTTAGATTATATTCCTTGATATTGGAACATATTGATTGTCAATATGTTTCTACGTTGCACTTTCTGGATGTGTGAGTGTGTAATGGATTTGATTTCCCATGATTTACCATATCAAAAATAGTAACAAGAAATGGATGTAATGTCACTTGCTTGTTAGATTGAGGATGAGAAGATGTCAAATTGGTACCAAACGATTGTCGCTGTCAGCTGCCGGAGGAATGAATATTGTACCTGTAAAGTTCATTGAAGAAGAACCATTTTTGGGGATGAAGTCTGTTAGGGAAAAGTTCATAGGGTTTTCAAATATATTATAAACCAGAAAGGGAGAAACAGCATTACTCTGTTTTGATTCTTACAGAGGTGTCCTGTCTATATTATAGTGTTCTTTCTTAGAAACTGCGGTACTCGAGTCTTGCTTTTAGTTTCATGCAAGCATTTTTTAAAAACAAATATGTCAACATTGTTTTTATTCATAATATATACCAAATTTATTTTGCTCGCACAGACTCTATGTTAGCAGTATTCTCAGGCAATCTCAATGAATTTCCATGAAGAGGGAGTCCAAAGAGAAAATATCTCTAGAAATAGCAAACACCAAGAAAAAAAAAATCGTGAACTTCGGTTCAAGAAAAATAAGTGATGTTTGAGAGCATACTATCTAAATATAAACAGTAAATGAATCAAAACACTTGGAACACATTTCATGCACGCTGAAACAGCGAATGTAATGGCCAACCAGAGAAATAAATGGTGCTTTATTATAGGCAAGGCTTCTGTATAAATACAGTCGATCAGCCCTCCATATTTCTTCAATCCCTGCCTCCTCCTGTCAACACAAGCAGTGCTCATCGGCACGTCGATCGATCACCATCCGGAACAATGTCGAAAACATTGATGGTTTTCTGGCTCACCGTGATGGTGGTCTGTGCATGTTTCGCCGGTGTACCGACTGTTGCCGGCACCAATTCTCCCTCTCCTGTGATTGGCTATGGAGCTATTGGTAAAGGTGGCAATTCCGGATGCAGTCCAAAAAATCCCAAAGCATGTAACCGTGTGCCAGCAAATCCATATCACAGAGGTTGTGAAAAAGAGGAACACTGTCGCAATGGAGGAGGGAGAAGGTTACTTGGAGAAGGCGTTCAAGCGAACGCTCCCATCCATTTCGTATAATGCACGGTGCACATTTTGTTCTCCGGCCGGTGCATAATTTACTGTATTTTCTGACAGGATTTCCGGTTACACACCGATATATATAGCCGGCGGTGATTTCTGTACTCTGTTACATATATTGCGAGATGGATATATATCCATGAAATAGAAATCAGGGATTATCAATGGACTTATCGTAAAATTCAGTGAGACTATTGATCTATTGCCATTTAAGCGATTCATACACTATAATTATTAATTAAGTTCCCTTTTTTCTTCAAAATTTGGGGAAAAAAGGATTTTCATGGTAAAAACATAATGTAATGTTAAATCACTTTCCTATGCTGAGTACTTTTTTCTTCTTCTTAAACCTCTTGTTTCGAAAAGCTAACCATATAGCCATAGCTTGTTGTAGATTGATATTTTATGTAGCAATATTTTGATGAATTAATGATTTTTTTTTAAATATTTTTGTATCTATTTACCTTGTAAATTACCTTGTAGATTGAAAAATACCTTGTAAATTACTTTAACAATAGTTTTTCTTATAAAAAAAATACTAATAAAATGGAACATGGTTCAAACCCATTTCTCGATTTATATAATAAATATACCAATCATATTATGGATGTCCCATTCAAAATATAATAAAATTACTTAATTTTATTATTTATAAACAAAAAGAAGAATGTGGTATATTAAAAAATATATATTATTATTATTTTAATAAAAATACTCATAAATTGATAAGACCATTATTTTTTTTTATTTAATTTAATTCTTAGTTGTTAGTGGATCAAATGATATTTTAGGATTGAAAATAAAATTATTGAAAATTTCTATAATTTGCTTAGAGTGTATTTTTGAGTTAAAATAAGTTGGGATTTTGGTTTTGGTGGTCTAAGGACTTTGGGACCTTAATTTTTTATATCACCTAGTAGATGACAGGTTGTGTTGTTTAAATGGATGTCATGTACAATCTATTTTTTTAAAATGCCAAGTGTGCCTATTTTTTTAACCACCCTTCAACTTTTTTATAGTTTTGTTTTCTTAGAATATAATTCTATTTTAAATAATAGTGATTATATTTTATTTTTTCTTATAAACATGTTCATAATTGTTAGTATTTTTTATAAATAACAATGAATATTTTATCTTGTTATATACTATTCTTGAAATGAAATGTACACAAGTCAATGTTTATAGTATTTTTTTAAAATGTTAGAAATTCAAGTGCAAAACTACATTAATATGACATTGTAACATTAATTTTTTTAATTAATTTAATCTACATACTGAACTTGTTATATAAATTATGCATTTTATATTTATTTTAATTCAAACAGAGAAACAATAAATCTACCAAAAATGCAATACCAAGTATTATATATTTATTTTCTTAGTTTCCCTATATAACAGTAGTTTTATTATCCTTGTGATCTCACCCGATTTGAATCCAGATTAGTCGGAGTTGTGGCTCCGGATACATGATGACTTGACAAAAAAAAAGTCAAACAATTGCAGAAATTGGCAGTCATACGTAAGTTTCTTAATTCTATTTTGGTTGGTGTTTTGTTTTTTTAATTGGAATAAAATATTTTAAGAGAATATCTCTAGAAATAGCAAACACCAAGAAAAAAAAATCATGAACTTCGGTTCCAGAAAAATTAGAGATGTTTGAGAGCATACTATCTAAATATAAATAGTAAATGAATCAAAACACTTGGAACACATTTCATGCACGCTGAAACAGCGAATGTAATGGCCAACCAGAGAAATAAATGGTGCTTTATTATAGGCAAGGCTTATGTATAAATACGATCGATCGACCCTCCATATTTCTTCAATCCCACGCCTCCTCACATCAACACAAGCAGTGCTCATCGGAGCGTCGATCGATCACCATCCGGAACAATGTCGAAAACATTGATGGTTTTCTGGCTCACCGTGATGGTGGTCTGCGCATGTTTCGCCGGTGTACCGACTGTTGCCGGCACCAATTCTCCCTCTCCTGTGATTGGCTATGGAGCTATTGGTAAAGGTGGCAATTCCGGATGCAGTCCAAAAAATCCCAAAGCATGTAACCGTGTGCCAGCAAATCCATATCACAGAGGTTGTGAAAAGGAGGAACACTGTCGCAATGGAGGAGGGAGAAGGTTACTTGGAGAAGGCATTCAAGCGAACGCTCCCATCCATTTCGTATAATGCACGGTGCACATTTTGTTCTCCGGCCGGTGCATAATTTACTGTATTTTATGGCAGGATTTCCGGTTACACACCGATATATATAGCCGGCGGTGATTTCTGTACTCTGTTACATATATTGCGAGATGGATATATATATCCATGAAATAGAAATCAGGGATTATCAATGGACTTAACAAACTCATCATGCTTCAAGAATTGCTTTTCATATGTATCATTTTTTTCTTTGACTATAGCGTTCATGCAATCCTACTACATGCTTGGATCAGCTTGATTAATGCATGGAACACAAGCTTTGCTGTCATATTGACCTTATTTATGATTAAGATCTAAGGTAGAAAATAAATCAAAACAAATCGAATCAAGGATGTGAAAACTATTTCTATTTTCTAATGGACTTTAAACAAATATTATACACTAAAATATCTTGAACATTCGGATTTTAAAATAAATGTGTTTTAACATGGATTTCTTAAACACAAAAAATATTTTATTGCCTTTGTGGGTTTACAGTATGTTTGTAAATTGCCAATATTCCAAAAAAAAACCAAAACTTTCAAATCAATATGTGAGATATAATTTCCAGTTTTGTACTCCGAATTTCCACCCATGACGCAGGTGTTGGGGCAAATGATGCCACTACCATGTTCATCACTTCCATCACAGCAATCTACAGACATAATATATATATATATATATATATATATATATATATATATATATATATATATATATATATATGTTAAAGACGTATAATTTCATCTCAATTTAACGGTCGGACTACGAGATATGATTGATATTGTAAAATTATTTATTTTTTTTAAAAAATACACTATTTGGACGAAATGGAACGGGCAGAAGGAAACCTGAACGTTTCGGCCGATATTTGGCTGAAAAATCAGGAATGTGTTGGAATTTAAACCGAGATAAAAACGTTACGTGTTTTTTTTTAACTGATATGAAATATTTTAACCGAAACGAAACGAAACTGACAACCCTGATCATAAGTATGCCTATTGTATTGACAAGGCAAGCAGACCATCAAGAGAAGTGACTCACTAGAATGCCTCACAAAGTAGTAACTAGACAATCACAAATCAATGCAAGATACTTAAATCTTTTGCATGGGATGAAAATATCTAGCATAGAAGCCTTCACTAAATACTTAGATTGAGAACTGGAACATACGAAAACAGTTCCACTCCTTTTCTTACCGCAAATATGATCATTTACACAGGATGAAAAGATAAATACAGGTGTACTTCCCGCATTCCTGCAATATAAATTTCCTCTTGGGCGGCTGAAGTTCCTGCAGGACAAATCAAAGTCACAACCGAAACAACTCGGTGAGAAGTAAATTTCATGTAATGCCAACCCATAATCACTAAACAAAACTCGGTGGCTCATGCATGATTAAGATGGAAGAATCACTCATCCAACTAGGAAAATCTGTATAATCATCTATAAAGTTGAAATAACAAAGATATTGCACTCAGCAAAGTACGAAACTTCACTACCCAACATGAAAGAGCTTCATAACACAAAGATAATAGGAGTCAGACCATATGTTAGGAGTATTCTCAGGCAATCTCGATGAATTTCCATAAAGAGGGAGTCCAAGAGAAAATATCTCTAGAAATAGCAAATACCAAGAAAAAAAAATCATGAACTTCGGTTCAAGAAAAATAAGTGATGTTTGAGAGCATTACATATATCTAAAAGAGCTCGGCCGTTCGACTGTAGATGCAGACTCAGTGGCACTGTGGACTGGTCTTTTGTCCTCCTTGCGTCGCGCGAGTTCGTCCACCCTATTTTTTTTTGTTTTTTCCTGATGTGAATAGTGTAATGACACTCGGACCCCCACTAATAAGACAAAAACACGTTTTCGGCTGAGGGCTACGGTTGTAATTGCACGGGTACGGACCGGTCTGCCGGAACCTTTTTTTTTAATATTTTTTAAAATGTGTTATGACGTCCGTAGCCCCCGATACGACAAAATCCATGAATTAGCGTCAGGGGTGGTTTAGTAATTGACTAAGACGTTACTGTTGCCTTGCATCAGCGCTGTCAGGGAACCGTACGGGCGTGTCGGCGCGTTTTTGTCCCGCGATCGCTTCAGGCGGCGTCATGCGGCGGTGGAAATTTTTTGTCCGCTGGTGAAAACGATTCGAAACCCTTCCCTGAATCTCATGGACTGGCGCGTGCTCTTAAAAGATTGACGTGGAGGCTCATATAGTCGGTTGAACGGTTATGTCCTCTTTTCTCTCTCCTCAGCGCCGGAATCAATTTCAGTCCCCCGAGTTATTGTGCATGCATTTCAGTCCCTTGGCTTTTGTTTGATTTCTGTAATCCAAGTTTTGAATTCTTTCAATTTCATCATTTCATTCAAATTGATATATATGCAATTTGCATGTCAGTCCTTCTACTTTGAAGTTTTCGGTTTTCTATCAGATCCCTGAATTTTGTTTAGTACAGCAGGTTATATTGTTTTCAATTTTGTCCTTCATTTCAAATTCATTATATATTGCACTTTATTTTCAGTCCCTCTTCTTTTAATTTTTTTTTCCTTTTAAATCTTTGAATATTTTTGGTACAAAAGTATGAATTGTTGTCAAATTAATCCTTCACTTTAAATTAATTATATCTTTTATTGTTAAATTGGGCCTTATGTTTTTAATTGTTCTTTTGGAATTGATTTCCTTTATTATTATTTATATATTTATGCATTATTCCCTATTATTGTACAAGTTCATGTATATATTTTTCTTTAATTTGGTTTTGGATATTTCTTTTATCTTTTTTTTTGTTGGGGTTTCTTTTTATTTAGTCTTCAAATTTTAATCCTGGTAGTAATCATTTGAAAATTAATTTTTTTTTAAATCATAAATATTTTTTAAATGCTAACAATGATGACAATGATAATAATAATAATAATAACATTTTTTTTTAAAATCACAAATATTTTTTAAATGCTAAAAATGATAATAATAATAATAATAATAATAATACTAATAATAATAATTAAAAATTTTTAATAATAATAATTTAACCGTTTGAATATTTTTTGAATATTATTGCCTAATAAAAAAAATTAAATTGTGTAAAATTAATTATATATTTGTATATTTATGTCAAATTAAAGTATGTTAAACTGCTTATATGTTTGAATATTTATTTAATATTATCATCTAAAAATATATACAGGGAGAAAAAAAACAGACCGCAGATTTTTTGAAGGAAAACAATTTATATCAATATTCTTAAATACATTTAGGATAATAATATAATGAATAAATCTTATAAAATAAAAAAATTTCCTCCAAATTTTATTTTTTTGCTCTTTTGTTCAAGTTTATTTTTGGAAAAAAATTTACAGTATATTGATTGTTAATATTGCAGATCTAATATTATTGAGAACAATATACAACTCTAAAAAAACAAAAGGCAAACAAATTTACCTCCATTATCTGCAATTCAAAAATATACAAACCACTTCCCGTCTCGATTACACTATTCTTTTTAGACGGCAAATAAGTCATTATAGCATGCAAAAAAACTCAGTTTATTTTTAAAAATAAATTACAATATTTTGATTTGTAATGTGTGAGATCTAATATTACTGGGAATAAAATTCAACTCAAACAAAGAATAAAATTACAAATTTACCTACGTTATCTAAAATTTAAACATATACGGACCGCTTCCCATTTTTATTACTCTATAAAGTATGTCAGACTAATTAGATGTTTAATATTTATTGAATATTATCGTCTAAAAATATATATAGCGAGAGAGAAAAAATTTGACCTTGGATTTAAAAACAAAATTTTTTATATCAATATGCTTAAATACATTTAATATAATAATATGATTAATAAATCTTATAAAAAAAAATTTTTGCTTTGAATTTAAATTTTATACTCTTTTCTTTAAGTTTATTTTTTTTATATTTTTTTTTCAATTTTCCCATTTTTAATATTTACAAATTTGATATTACTGGAGAAAAAATACAACTCAAAAAAACAAAAGGTACACACATTGACCTAAATTATCAACTCAAATTTTTTTCTTTTGACAAATTTACCTCGATTATCTACAATACTCTCCATTTTATTTATAATGTGTAAAATCTAATATTACTGGGAAAAAACATACAACAAAAAAATAATTTTTTTTTATAAATAAACCTAAGTTATCTCCAATTAAAAAATATACAAACCACTTCCCATTTCGATTACACTATTCCTTTTAAGCTGGGGAAATATTATGTGCTATATATTTTATCTAAGATAATGTTACTAATTAAATATTTAAACAACTAATTACAACATGTAAAAAATCAATTAGTTTTCTACATGAAAAAAACCCTAGCGCAATGCGCGGGCAAGCATACTAACTATACCACGCAAAAAACTCATTTCTAACATATTTTTATCTATTGCAATTTTAGTAATTAAACATTGAAATAACTAATTATAACACGCAAAAAATATAAGTTTATTTTTGGAAAAAAAATTACAATATTTTTATTTATAATGTGTCAGATCTAATATTACTGGGGAAAAAAAAACAACTCATTAAAAAAAATTACCTACATTATCTATAATTTTTAGCAATAGCAATATTGAATCAATTTTCTACATAAATAAAAAAAGCCCTAGCGGAGCGGGCAAATCGGCTAGTACTATCTAAATATAAACAGTAAATGAATCAAAACACTTGGAACACATTTCATGCACGCTGAAACAGCGAATGTAATGGCCAACCAGAGAAATAAATGGTGTTTTTTTATAGGCAAGGCTTATGTATAAATACAGTCGATCAGCCCTCGATATTTCTTCAATCCCTGCCTCCTCCTGTCAACACAAGCAGTGCTCATCGGCGCGTCTACCGATCACCATCCGGAACAATGTCGAAAGCATTGATGGTTTTCGGGCTCACCGTGATGGTGGTCTGTGCATGTTTCGCCGGTGTACCGACTGTTGCCGGCACCAATTCTCCCTCTCCTGTGATTGGCTATGGAGCTATTGGTAAGGGTGGCAATCCAGGATGCAGTCCGAAAAATCCCACAGCATGTAACCGTGTGCCAGCAAATCCATATCACAGAGGTTGTGAAAAAGAGGAACACTGTCGCAATGGAGGAGGGAGAAGGTTGCTTGGAGAAGGCATTCAAGCGAACGCTCCCATCCATTTCGTATAATGCACGGTGCACATTTTGTTCTCCGGCCGGTGCATAATTTACTGTATTTTATGGCAGGATTTCCGGTTACACACCGATATATATAGCCGGTGGTGATTTCTGTACTCTGTTGCATTTATCCATGAAATAGAAATCAGGGATTATCAATGGACTTATCAATCTCATCATGCTTCAAGAATTGCTTTTCATATGTATCATTTTTTTCTTTGACTATAGCGTTCATGCAATCCTACTACATGCTTGGATTAGCTTGATTAATGCATGGAACACAAGCTTTGCTGTCATATTGACCTTATTTATGATTAAGATCTAAGGGTAGAAAATAAATCAAAACAAATCGAATCAAGGATGTGAAAACTATTTCTAATGGACTTTAAACAGATATTATACACTAACATATCTTGAACATTCGGATTTTAAAAGAAAATGTGTTTTAATATGGATTTCTTAAACACAAAAATTATTTTTATTTTATTGTATTTGTGGGTTTACAATATGTTTGTAAATTGCCAATATTCCAAAAAAATACCAAAACTTTTATTTTTTGAGATTTATATTATTCACTGTTAGTATTTATGATAAAAAAAAACAATACCAAAGAGATTAATATCTAAAACATTAGTGAAAGACTAATTCACTATTATTTATTGTTAATATTTGGATAAAAGAAACCTTAAAGCGGTACAAAAAAACTTTTTCAGGAATAATAAATCATTATTATTTGAAAAGAAGCTCTTAATTATAATTGGGAACATTCAATTTTTGACTCCACGGTTTACGAGCCGTAAAAATATGAAATATTAAGGCAAAAATAAAAGCTTCTAAAACACTATGAATTTCATTAGATTTGTAATTTTGAACCATCATGGATCTAATAAAAAAATGACTTGATGACCCTCTGATTTTGAATGATAGGAATTCAGAGTTATCAATTGAGAAATCACATGCCCAAATCACTAGCTCAAATGTATTCGAAAATGTTTATCAAGGAGGACACATCCTTCCCCCATCACTAAAGCTTCAGCTTCAATATGTCATCGTTTTTATCAACAATAACGCATTCAGTGCCAGAAACGAATTAAGTGGACTTGTGTAAAAATCATTTCTTGAATTCCAAAATAAAATATGCAATATCAAGGTGTCGACCCATCATCTGCTGAAGGATAACTTCATCATTCTACAGTCGTATGTCACACTACCATGCTGACAAAAATCAAATCATATTTTCAAATTCTCACATATCAATTATGAGTCAGTAGTCAAGCCGCATGCCATCCAGTCTTCTTAACACAGGAATACAGAGTAGTAAACTATTTACCAGGCTCATCAGTCCCATCAACACAATCACAGAAATTATCATTAAGACGGTATTTATTGAATGACTTTGATTATTGTTTTTTTAATTGGAATAAAATATTTTAGTTTTGGAGTGTTTTTAGAGTGTTTTAACTGATTTAACATGCTATTTTGAGATTTTGCTGTTTATATATATAATTAAATATATTAATTCAATTTTTTTTGGTCAAATCTAAAAATAAAATGATTTTTCTGAATAAGATTATGAACATTCTTTGATTGCTCTAAAATTGTAACATAATATATATAAATACAAATAGACTCATCGTAAAATTCATCTCAATCTAATGGTCGGATTACGAGATTTAATTGATATTTTTTCTTATAAAAATTAGTGTGAGATAGTTTTATTTAATTTGAGTGAAGTTGAATTAACTTTTCTTAATTTATAATGAATTAACTTTTTAATTTATTACCCGAGCTTTGTACCATATGTTTAATAACTTTACATGATATATGTCAATAAGGGAACTGAAAGGGACAGTTTTGTGTGATTGTGACGAACACAAGTGTTTTTTTTTTTTTTTTTTTAATAAATACGAATTTTGTAATGTGATAAATTAAGTGAAAGATCTATCAAACACACTAACTTGGGGACACATTCAAAGAATTAAGGCATGTTTGTTTGATCCAACAATAATATTTTTGTCTCACATTGGCTAATTTTGGTGTCTTTTTGCTTCATTTATATATTTATTCTGTGTTTTTGCCTTGTGTAAGGGCTACGAGCTTGATTTCTGACGAAAAAGAAATTCACACAAACAAATACCACATCAAGTAAATATGAAGAAAATATAGTTTTTTTTTCTTCAAAAAATGCTTTCATGAACACACAAGATTCAGGACCCAAATGTAAGCTTCATTAATCTAATCATTCATTTATATTCTTGGAGTTTTCTATTTTCATTTTAAAAAAAATATATATTTAACATTATTCGACTGCAATAATATTTTCAAAGTGCATACCATAATGTGTCAATAATTATGCAATTCTCATGCGAGATGTGGTCGTGATTGCTTTTTGATAGTGTTTTTTTGTTTAGAAATGTATCAAAATGATATTTTTTTATTTTTTAAAAATTATTTTGACATTAACACAAAATAATCTAAAAACACAATATAAAAATAATTAAAATAATTTTTTTTTTTTCAAAAATGCTTTTGAAATGCAATGACAGGGATTGGATGAGATTTTTTTTTTATGAATAACTTCCATTTTATAAAAGGAATTCAGTGAGACTATTGATCTATTGCCATTTAAGCGATTCATACACTATAATTATTAATTAAGCTCCCTTTTTTCTTCAAAATTTGGGGAAAAAAGGATTTTCATGGTAAGAACATAATGTAATGTTAAATCACTTTCCTATGCCGAGTACTTTTTTCTTCTTCTTAAACCTCTTGTTTCGAAAAGCTACCCATATGGCCATAGCTTGTTGTAGATTGATATTTTATGTAGCAATATTTTGATGAATTAATTATATTTTTTTATTTTGATTTTTGTATCTATTTACCTTGTAGATTGAAAAATACCTTGTAAATTACTTTAACAATAGTTTTTCTTATAAAACAAATACTTATAAAATGGAACATGGTTCAAACCCATTTCTTCATTCCTTCCAAAGCAAAAACCCTCCTACACAGCGCGGTTGTAATCAGAAAACATGAAAATTATCCATGTTTTTAAACATTAAAATATTAAAAAAAAATACTGTTCTGAATTCCTAATTTATACCTACACATATGTATATTCACTCTTCAAATGAAAACAAATATAAGATTGAGATGTATATATAGATTAATCAGGAAACCTGCCTTCTGTCACGATGGAGAAGGAGCTAAGTTATGATGCCTATGGTCCAAGATCTTAACAATGATCCATATTGTTCTGCTCAAGATGAGCTAGCTAGAAGAAACTATGGTCAATCTTCTTCTGATCCTATGAAGAGTGTGCTATCCATCGAACCAAATTCACCTAATTACAGCAGACACATATGATATGATATCCCATTAGGAATTATGAAGGAGAAACATTCACAGATATCTATGTAATTTGCGTATGGGGAAATTACCTGGAAGATAGTATTGCTGTTGATTAAATCCATTGAAGGAATGGTGTTGTGGCAACGGCGGAGGCGGCGGCGGCGATGGAAGAAGAAGAAGAGAACTAGCATCTCTTTCTTGCTTTGATATATCTAGAGTACTTTGCACATAATTCCAATGATAACTGTGCTGGATTGAGTCAAAAATCATTTTCTCAGTATCATAACTCGCCATGTTATTGCTAGCCAGTCCTCCTCCAATGCCATTTCCCCTATTATTTGTCCTGTTAACCATCGTTGGAGATTGTTTGCTGTTAAAAACTACGCTCCCATGGTGTTGCCCTAATTGGTTCTGGTTCAGAGATGGGTGCTGAGTTCTGTACGAGTCAAATTCTTCCTGTAATCTCTTGAGCTTCCCATAACAGCCTAGAATCGGGTCATTTTGCCGACAAAGAGCCTCCCAAACCAGCGAGTCCACCGTCTCTTTACGCCGCTCTGCAATGACATCTTTCACCAACTTAACAACATTGCTGACACCAAAAACTTTATGAACAGCTTGAAATTCCAAGGTTTTCTCCGCCGGAAAATACGGGGCCAACGTGCAGTTCGCCGTGCACCTCTTCCGTTGATGCTTGCACGACGCGCACGCCGGATGAGCCAGCATGCGATTGTTAATATTGCTGCTGTTGCTCCCTCTTTGCATCCTTATAAACCCTAATCACCAAAAAAAAACCATTACATACCGCAGTACTGCACTAATTAATAAAAACAGGGAAGGAAATCAACAAACCTTACATATAAAAAGATGTGTCTTAATTCAGGTGTGAAGTGAAAAGGAGATGTTTGTATAAATAATATATACTACACGTTACACAAGAACAGATTAATGGTAGTCTTTGTGTAGTGCTCATGTAAAGATGGCTGGCCACCGTAAGAGACACAAAGGGGTGTCGTTTAGAGTGGTTGATTAGGGTTTAGGTAGCCCATATGAAGATTAAGATATGTAAGTATATATTAAACCTTTCGTAGAGGCATAGTTTTATAATAGGAAATAAATCTAAGCTTATAGTAGCTGGTTGCTTTAAGATATTTGTGTAGAGTGAGCCTACATGAGATCATATTTCATAAAAGGAAAAAACATTACTATATATAAAGATTTATTGCTTAATGATGCCATGTGGCAAGAACCCATTTGTTAACCATCATCATAATCATTGAGATTACCACCTTATCTTCAATCTCTTTCAAGTGGTGGCAGAAATAAATGACACGCTAATTAAATTAAAAATCTAATGATGTTTTTCTTTTTATTTGTGGCCATATGTAATCTCACGAGTTACTACTTACTACTATGTAAAGTAATTATATTTGTTCTGATCACAAGTTAGAAAAGCTAATATTTTTTTATTTTTTTTCTTAAAATCAAAACAATGTAGTTTTGGAGAAATGTTTAAAAAAATAAATGAATTTGGACTAAGTTATATTAAATTATTTTTTAATAAAAACTTGAGCCGACTTAGCTGGGTTGGGAAAAAAATAAATTAAATGCAAACTACTAATTAGCTAAGTTGGATCGTCTAATCAAGGGAGCAATTAATTCTACGACAACAATCTCTTCCAAGATTGGGAATGTGTTGAAGTGTGAGACGGTGTGGCAAAAGGTTAGTTTCTCTATTTTCTTAGTATTATATATATATATATAACTTAGGCCAATAAACGGTAAGAATATTTAATTCTATGTAATGGGAGATTTTATATCACCAAAAATAGTTCTGTTTTTTTTCTATTTATACTAACTGTGTTTAGTGTCATTTGTCTGTTTTCTATTTTATCATTTTAAAAAAAAAGAATCCCTTCAATGAAAAAAGAAAAAAGGAAAATAAAAAAGGAAAGAAATAAACAAAAACTCTTATGGTGCTCAGCTTAGATTCCAGGTCCATTGGGCAATATTGGAGGTATATTGATTGTTATTCTTGCAGTTTTTATTTTATTTTGATTATTAAGTGTTAAAGATTTTTAATGATTATTAAATATATTGTAATTTATTTTCCTTCTTTCTAAGATGATGATGATAGTTAATGGTGTGATAGCATAACCCATTAAATAATTATTTTCTTTTCAAATTGAAATTAAAATATTTGGTCATTTGTGTTGCACCTAAATTTTGAAAGTGATCCCATCCCCCACAAATCTTTGATTTACCCTATTTGGCACTTCATTTCAAATAGGTTTTTGATTTTTTTTATTTAATTTTTTTTAGATCATTTTTATGTGTTGATGTCAAAAATAATTTTTAAAAAATAAAAATAAAATATTATTTTAATATATTTCTAAACAAAAAATATTTTCAAAAACAACTTCAACTATACTTCCAACTAGACACTTAATTAATTTAAAGCAAAAGGCATCCCGTACATTTATAATCAACATGACTTCATTTTCTCATCATATACTTGTCTCTCTCTCTCTCTCTCACACACACACACACACCTTTTGTCTTAAAATATACACTAAACAATTTTTTAATTTCTTTTTTGAAGATCATTATCAATAGTTTAATTCTTTTCTTTTCTTTTTTCATTAAGAATTAATATAAAATTTAATATTATAGTAATTAACTTCCATTTTTTATTCAAAGCGAATGCCATCAAAGAGTATGTTTGGCCCCTAATGAGTAGGTGCCTTTGCTATGGTTAATGTGCTGTGCTGCACTTAATTGTGTCATATAGTGTTGAAACAAAACAATTAAATTGTTAGGTGATACTATGGTATTGCATTTTTGGTAGATTTATTGTTTCTCTGTTTGAATTACAATAAATATAAAATGCATAATTTATATAACAAGTTCAGTATCTAAATTAAATTAATTAAAAAAAAATTAATGTTACAATGTCATACATCCCTTATGGTCTTATCAATTTATGAGTATTATGAGTATTTTATCAATTAATGTTAAAATTAATTTATATAACAAGTTAAGTAAAAAAGCTTAATGGTCTTATCAATTTATGAGTATTTTTAGTAAAAAAATAATAATATATATAATTTAATATAACAAATTCTTCTTTTTGTTTATAAATAATAAAATTAAGTAATTTTATTATATTTTGAATGGGACATCCATAATATGAGTGGTATATTTATTATATAAATTAAAAAAAAAACCTAATCTCACATCATAACTTGACTCATTAATGATATGTACAAAACATTTCTATTTACAGCATTATCTTAATCAATCGATGCTTGTATCACAATTTTTTTTTCCACCACCCCATGCCAATATAATTAGTTTATCACACGTAAGCTTTGGTACAATGCTAGTGACCAGCCCGTGGTCACACCACCTCGTAAATTTCTCCGCTAATCATGGTGACACCAACGTAAAGCAGGCTTGCTCTTTTGGTTTCAGCCACGTTGACCTTACTATGCATTGATTTCTCCATGCAATTCAACAGAAGTTCTTACACATGAAGAATTCTAGAGATTGATTTGGGTAGCATGGAGTTCTTCATGCCTCCACAAGTCAATTTGCCTTGATTTTCCACCTGGGGCTTTGTAACTTACTCTAATTCTTACTTTCATGATAATAATTTGTCTAGCTAAGCAACAGGTATTTGTGTTTTTTTCGTAGATTTAATGATTCAATGCAACTCCCTTGTCCAGCACTTAACCACCTAACACTAGCACCAAACACCTCCTGTTGTTAGTGTCTTTGGTCTCTGTCCTTCTCCTTAAAGAAACAGAAATCCATCTGTGCAATCATGGTAAAGGCAAAGAAAGTCCAGCTAAAGTTGGGTGCTGCTTGCCTAGTTGCTCGACCTTATTAAATGCCCGCCTTACCCTCCCACCATCCCTATTCATGTTCTAAACCCTCTTATTCTGTCAAAGTTTTATGGATATTTGTGAAAGGAAGGTGAAAGAGACATACTCCTTGTAAGCTTTTAGTGTTTACTTTCCTGTATCGATGGAATAATTAGAGGGTGAAGAAAACAAGGAGATCAAGAAAATGAGCACAGCTAGGTTCATCAAGTGTGTCACTGTTGGGGATGGAGCTGTTGGCAAGACATGCATGCTCATCTCTTACACAAGCAACACTTTCCCTACTGTATGGATCAGACAGTACTGTTATTGTGTCTCAAGGCTCAAGCTTGATTTTTTTGTTTTCATGAAAGGAACTGGCATTTGTAATTACAATGTTTTCCTTCACATGTTTCCTGTTGTAATAACCCTTTTGGTTCTGTTAATTTTGATAGGATTATGTGCCGACAGTGTTTGACAACTTCAGTGCTAATGTGGTGGTTGATGGCAGCACAGTGAATCTTGGATTGTGGGATACTGCAGGTTAGTATGCTTGCTTTCTGGGTTTCTGATAGCAGATATTAATCCTAATATAAATCATAATTTAGGTTCTCACCTAATAGTTAAATTTTTAAATGAATCATAATTTAGGTTCTCACCTAGTAGTTAAATTTTTAAATGAGATGATTCCTTAAACATGATATTAGGTGAAATGGTTCTTTAATATGATATCAGAACCTTGTTAACTTAGCGGTTACGAGTTCGAATCTCATCATCCCATTTTATTTGATAAAAATCATAAACAAGGTAATGTGAGTTTGCGTAAATTTCAAGTCCAAAGAGCTTTTACATAATAGAGTATATTAGAGAATAATAGAAATCATATTCTGGAGCTCTTAACAGTTTAAGATTTTAGATGAGATGGTTCCTTAACAGAAATAAGAGTCTATTAAAATATTATGAGGAACCCTAAAAGAACAGGCATTCCTAATTGCGTGGTCTGTGGATTCAGGACAGGAGGACTATAACAGGTTAAGGCCTCTGAGTTATAGAGGTGCAGATGTGTTCTTACTGGCCTTTTCTCTCATCAGCAAAGCTAGCTATGAGAACATTGCCAAGAAGGTTTGATTTACTATTTTCAATTCTATTTTAAACGTTTAGTTGATTGAGTTTGATCCATCTGAAACTTTTTATAATCATCAAAGCTTGTCTGATTTTGCTTTCTTTTTGTAACAATATTTTGGCCCCAGTGGATTTCTGAACTAAGGCATTATGCCCCGACAGTGCCGATTGTGCTTGTGGGAACCAAACTTGGTAAGATCATTTTTGTTACCTTCTATGTTTTGTTTTTTTTTTTTTCATTTCAGGTTGTATTAATATCAGTAGGATGCAACGGAATGACTGCAGATTTACGGAATGATAAGCAATATCTGATAGATCATCCTGGTACCGCACCAATCACAACAGCTCAGGCAAGTAGCTGATTTTCTTTTGTACACCAATCTGTACAAAATGAGTTTTTCCATTTCATTTCTGAACCCAGAAATTTTCACATTGAACAGGGGGAGGAGCTAAAGAAGATGATTGGTGCTGCTGTTTACTTAGAGTGCAGCTCCAAGACTCAGCAGGTTTGGCCAATTTTTACAATTTCCTAGTGAAAGGAAAACATTTTTTTCAGTACAAAAAATAGTAATTTTACAGATATTTCATTGCAGAATGAGTTCCAGATGCTGTTAGAATCCTCCTGTTATCCCTTTTTGTGTGGATAAAGTACAAACAGCAGACATTTCTCTAGCTAACATCGTATATGAACTATGAATAGAGCCAGCTCTTACTGCACCATAATTGGTGAACAAACAGAGGAGAAATCTATTATCCATGAACTTAGGATTTTCCCATCACTTGTCTCTTTCTTCTCATCCATCGATTTGGTCTCAAAAATCATTTAGGAATCTGTTTCTTTACTCTCACAGTCCCAACAGACTCCATGGGTAGTAGTTAACGCCAATCGTTTGCTTTATAATTAAACTGGGTAAAAGTTGATATGATCTCCTGCAAACTGGTAAAAGCTTGTTTTGATGTTTTTTTTCTTCATAAAATGTTGTTTTTAACTTTTTTAAAATATATTTAAATTCTTTTTATTGATCTAGTTCAACTGGCTAACTTAACGTTGTATGTCTTATCCCCAGAATGTGAAAGGTGTCTTCGATGCTGCAATCAAGGTTGTTTTGCAGCCTCCGAAGCCAAAGAAAAGGAAACAGAAGCGTAGGGCTCCATGTTTGTTTCTCTAAATCAATATTCAGCTATCAGTTTCTTCCATGAGAAATCTTGACGACTCTGCCAAGTCTAAATCCTGTATGAATCACGATAGCATTTCTGTTTTCCAATCTCTCTGGGCCTCTAATATTGCTTTTTTTTTTTCTTTTTTTTTTTTTTGTAATGAAATATGTTCATATGCTTCAGAAGGATTGTGGGGAAACCATGTGGGTACACTTGAATCTACTATCAGTGTATCAAAACTCTGTTTTTTTCATAACCGAAGTATCCAGACCAGTTTAGACGCAATTCTATTATCAATGTGAAGTGCTCCTATCAAACTAAGCAAAGCATGATTTGTTTTTGAAAAAGGAATTTAAATATTAATTTAGAAGGAATTTATATTTTATATTGAAATAAGCTTTTTGGGGATTTTTTTGAACATTATAAGGAATTTTAGTAAGAAATGGTAGATGCTGAGATCAAAACTATTAGATCTTGAGAATTATTTTTACAAATTTTATTTATTTTTTGTTTTTTAGCTCAGTAGCTCCCCAAAAATCTATATGAAGTTTACAACATGAATTTCTTTTTTGTTTTCACAAAAATCTTGAATGGATTGCTGGATTTTGTAGCCTGTAATGATAATTTTTGTTAAATTTCTCTCTTTAAGTCTTAACACCTCCATGATTTTGTCCTGTCCTGCTCTGTCCCATAACGCCAACCCCATCTGTTCACAGAACTGTGGTGTTTCTTAATGGGTTTTAAAATTTCATTTGATTTTTTTTTAAAAAAAAATTTTAAATAAATTATTTTATTAATTTTAAATCATTTTGATATGTTAATATCAAAAATAATTTAAAAAAAAATATTATTTTGATGTATTTTTAAATGAAAAGTACTTTCAAAATCAACATCAACCACACTTTTAAATAAACAAAAATAGTAGTGGAAATGCAGTCAGTGCTTGTGTGAAATTGTTATTGCAGTTGTTTTTTAAAGTAATTTTTATTCAGAAATACATTAAAAAGATATTTTTTTTACTTTTTAAAAATTATTTTTGACATCAGCACATGAAAATATAGTGAAAATACAGTCAGTGCCCGAGTGTGATTGTGATTGTGATTGTGATTGTTTTTGAAAATAATTTTTATTTAAAATTGCATCAAAATATCATTTTTTATTTTTTAAAAATTATTTTCGAATTAACACATGAAAAATCTTAAAGCACCAAAAGATTTTAATTTAAAATAAAAATAAAAAAAATCAATATTTTTTAAAAAAACTTTTAATTTACAAGCAGTGACAAACCGTGCATTCAGCTAGTTTTGATTTTTTTCACGCTTTATTCATCAGATCTTACATCCCTTCCAAATTCAACTATTCAAATACGAAAGTAGGTGTTTGCAAGGGAAGTTTAACCTTTTTTTCTTTAAAATTTGTTATTCTAGTATTTTTAAATTACTTTAATGTGATAATATAAAAATAGTTTTTTCAAAAATATGTTATTTTAATATATTTTTTATTAAAAAAATAACCGAAAAAATTGACAGTTTGATGTTATTCCTCAAAAGTTATTGCGAAAATGACAATGACAGACAATGTTGTCAACATCCCTCTTTGGTGTCAGCATTAAATTCTCATCTTGAAGTGTAAACTCTAAGAAAAAGAGATAATTTAGGGCAACTGTAAATTTGCTCGAAGAACTTCAAAATAACTTAAAGAAAATCTAAATAAATAAAGAGAAGTTTGACACAAGGTTCTTAATATCGTTCCGGTCACTGTTTTGGTTTTTCTATTGGTACAGGATATTTTAGTTTCGGAGGGGTTATACTGTTCATATATAATTATATATATATATATATATATATATATATATATATGAAAAAAAATTAAAATATTAATTTAACAAGCATAATTAAAATTCAAGATAAATTAACTTTAAATTATACAATATAAAACACAAAGTCAAACAAACATAATCTCAAAATTAGAAACAAAATCACAAGTTAATCAAAATAAGGAGGATTTTAAGGTCGGAACGGCACACCCAGAACGGTACTGAGCCGTTTTGGCCGGAACGGAATGGTATTGACAACCCTGACATTGCATTTAAAAAAAAAATTATTTTATTATTAACTTTAAATTAAAGGTTTTTGGTGTTTTTAAATCATTTTCATGTGCTGATGTGAAAAATAATTTTTTTAAAATAAAAAAAAATATTATTTTGATATATTTTTAAACAAAAAATACTCTTAAAAACAACTATAACTACATTCCAGAACCTTCACTAAATAGAATGGATGAATATAAATATATTAATAATAAAAAAAGAATTTTTTTTCTTCAAAGACAAACCGTTTCTAATACTTAAAAAAAGGACTTCAGTTTCCGTGATGTATCTAAAATGGACCCTACGTTATTTATTTAATGTTAACTAAGCTGCTATGGCAACTTAGTTACACAAATAATTATGTTAATTTAATAATAAAATATGGAAATTCAATCATCAATGTTTTATTTTTAAATTTTAAGAGGATGACTTAGTGATTAATAAAATAAGTTTTATTTTTGGATTTTTTGAGTTTAGACTTTGAAGATTTTTTATATGCATCATGACAATATCGAAGCATTTCCTTAACAATTATATGAAGAAAAAAAAAGTTGGTTTAAGTTAACGTGCATGCTAATTCAATGATCCCTTTTGTAATCAATCGAATAAAAATCTTTTATCTTTTTTTTTATTTAAACTCCGAATCTCTATGCCTCTCTCAAATATAGCACCCTTTTTACATACAATATATCCCATCCAATGCAAGGTTAATTTATTTATTTATTATTATTCTTTCAAATTATCTTTTTATAAAACCTTAGAAAATCAAATCTAAATAAATTAATATAAATAATACTATATATCTCATAATCTTTGAAGTCACGCTTAAAATATTAATATTATATGTTTTAAGATTATATAATTTTGTTGAAATATCATTAACAATCTATACTAATAAAAAAAAGTTATGCTTTATAAAATAAAAAATTAGTTTAAAAGTAAATATTGAATTATGAGATTGGTTATATAGTGTTTTATAATAAAATAATTATACTATTTATTAAAAAATAATCAAAATACCGATTTAATTAAACTATTTATTTATTTATTTATTTTATCAGCAGACACAAGTAAAATCGGATTGAATTTTATCCGAATTGCTTTTGATTCCGGTAATAAAAATTCAATTCAAATAAACCCAAATGGTCTCAAACAAAAATCAAAGAATGTTCAACACTTCAAAATTCAAAACCTCTGCACAGATCCACATATAACCCCACAACTTCCCATATAAACACAGTAAGGCCAAACCCTTTATCTCTCAGCATCATTTCCCATATAACAAAACAGGAAAATTAGCAGAGAAAATGGGTGCTTACAGGACAGATGATGACTATGATTATCTATTCAAGTTAGTGTTGATAGGTGATTCTGGTGTTGGAAAATCCAATCTTTTATCAAGATTTACTAGAAATGAATTCAGTTTGGAATCCAAATCCACTATTGGAGTTGAATTTGCCACTCGTAGTATACATGTTGATGATAAAGTTGTCAAAGCTCAGATTTGGGACACTGCTGGCCAAGAAAGGTCAAACCTTCTTGATCTCTGTATCTCTGTATTTTTCTAAGATGGGTTTCTTCTTGTTTTGTGAAATTTGCATTTGGGTCTATCAGATCTATATGCCCTAAGTGATTGATGCTATAAAGTTTTGTTTTTCTTAATTTTTTGATTTGGGTTTTCGATACCTTTTTGCATATTTATGGTGGAAAAGGGGGCTTAGTAGATTGCCATTATGGTAGTTGATGGACTTCTTCATCTGTATTTGTCGACATGAATGGAAAATATACTACATGAAAATGGGTTTTCTTATGCAAATAATGCCCCCCCCTAAGATCCAGTCTCCCATGCCAAAAATGTTAGGAACAGAGATACCTAAATGTTTATATGGAGATATAAAATTTTCTTGAGAAAGGATCAAAGCTTGCACCTTTCTTTTCAAAGTGGTTGATGTTTTGATAACAAATGGCTGTTTTTGAGTTGCTGCTAGACTCTGATTTTGATTTTGTAAAAGACTGGAGAACAAGAAATATGATAGTACAGTGTTTTCATGTGATCTGTCTTTTTTTTATTTTCTATCCTCATTTTGCATCCAGTTCAGGAAATAAAAACATCATTTTGAGAGAGATAGAGCTTGATCCAATTTATTCCTCCTGTATGAATTGTTGTTGGCACATATAGAAAGAAGGAGAGAGAAAAATGCTTGCATTGTGCTTTGATTAATGTTTCACGTAATTTGTGCAGAATGTGATAGCTTTGTGTGATCATTAGACCTTTTCTCTCACCAGTGTCTAGAATATAACCACGTTTTCTATGGTTTCCTTTTCTTTTTTTGTTGAACAAAAATACATTCAAGCATGATATCTTTTGTTGAAACATGATTATTTCCAATCCTTGTATCATAAGGGAGGCCTATTTTCATCACTGTTTCTATTCATTGATACAGATACCGTGCAATTACTAGTGCATATTATCGAGGAGCTGTTGGTGCCTTGCTTGTCTATGATGTCACTCGACATGTCACTTTTGAGAATGTGGAGAGATGGCTAAAGGAACTTCGCGATCACACTGATTCAAACATTGTGATTATGCTTGTGGGAAACAAAGCAGATTTGCGTCACTTGCGTGCAGTTACTACTGAGGATGCCACTGCATTTGCCGAGAGAGAAAATACTTTTTTCATGGAGACCTCTGCCCTAGAGTCCTTGAATGTTGAAAATGCATTCACTGAAGTGCTCACTCAGATTTATCGTGTAGTCAGCCGGAAGGCTCTTGAAGTTGGGGATGATCCTGCAGCCTTGCCCAAGGGACAGACTATTGCTGTTGGCAAAGATGATGTATCAGCTGTGAAAAAGGTTGGATGCTGCTCTGCATAGACAGAATAGATGAAAGAAGTATTGGTGGTAATAGTTTCTCATATTTCATAATTTGCATTTTTGTTATTTGAAGACACCTTTCAGACACATGAATGTTAAGATGGATAGTTGTAGTCCAATTGCTTGCCTAGAAACTAGAAAACTTCTTGAAGCTGAGAGAGAGCTTAACTGCTTAAGGGTATGGATCCAAGAGGCATATGCATTTGATTGCCATTTCTTTTCCTTTCTTCCTTTTTTTGATTGTTCTTTTGTAAGTTTGTTCCTTGGAGTGTTGTTGTAATTTCTAGACAGTTTCAACCCTCTAGTTAGATTCAATTTTACTGCTTGAATTTGGAAAATATTAAGGTAATCACTCAACTTGATTGGTTGTTCCATTCTTCTTTTTTCCGCTAGTAATTATTTTTCACCATTGACTTCCACACCAACAAAGGTGTCATCAAGCTTTGTCATTATAACATCTAAGAAATTGATTTTATTTGTTGAATGTATGGGAGAGAAGTTGTTCTTTCTGCCTTGCTATCCAGCGGCTATTGTCCAAATGAAAGATCGATGTTCTTACATGATTTTGCTGGGTTTCTGCAATTCTTCCGGAGTATTAATGTTTTAGGATTGCTGGGTTGCTTTTTGGTTTAGTTCCTCCAATTAATCGAAACGTTCACCTATGAAATCCGATGATGTAAGAATATGAAAAAACATAGTAACCTATCTTCACCTGGATACGGTCCTCCAGGATTGAATATACAGCATAAGCCTAGTTGCAGATGGTTTTCTCATTTTGATTAGCCTAATATTGTCCTAAGTAATTAGCAGACAGTTAATGATGTAAAGCATGGATGACGATACTGAATTAAAGCTTAAATAGTATTTTACTGCACCTGGTTTTTGGCTACTGATGGAATGGTAGCAGAGGATAAACAATTGCTGTAGAGAGTTCCAACTTTTCAGGTTTATTCAAACACGATGGACACAGTTTAGGCCCTCAAAAATACATGAAATTTCTTCTCTATCCCTGTTTTACAATCTTAAAATCATTCATTTTCAGAACAGACATTTTCAATCTTCTTACAATCACCATGATTTCTATGGAAATATATAAGCTTCTTCATGGCTTGAATCCTCGTTCTTGCCAATTTCCAGGGTTATGTTTTCATCGAGCGATTCAACAACAAGTGCATCGTAAAGATTTAAGCTCATCATTCTCGAAAGCATGCGATCTGTATACTGTATTTCCTTGAACAATCTTGCTTTACTCATCTTGTAATTGCACGCACCTCGGCTGAAAATCTCATATCCTCCCACTTCTTCAGTGGTCTTGAACTTGTCAGCATGAAATGATTTCCATGTAAACATCTGAGAAACTAGCATAGTTCATCGTGAGAGTTTCCCCATCACAGACGAAATTTACACCATACCATGCATCATCGACGTAAGCAAATCATTTTGACCCCAGAGATTGATTCTGAACGCAGGGTTACTGATTTTTTTGATTCCAAGGTTACATCTAAGGTTATCAATTCTGTTTTGATTGGTGTTTCGTTTTTGTAATTGGAAAGGAAAGTTTCGGTTTCGGAGAGTTTCATACATTTCGTGCATCGCTTTATGTGTGTGTATATATATATATATATATATATATATATATATATATATAAAATTAAATATATTAATTCAAAAAAAAAATTAGTTCAAATCTAAAAATAAAAATTATTTAAAATTGTGCAATTTAATCTAAAAAAAGACATAATAAAATGGTTTTTTTTTAACAAAACTATGAACATGTATAATATTATGAGAATGTCATCATCAATCTTGCAAGGTCTTTACATTATCTGATTGCTCTGAAATTTTAACTTAATATATATAAATATGTCAAGAGACTCCTCGTAAAATTTCATCTCAATCTAATAGTCGGATTAAGAGATATGATTAATACTGTAAATTATTTATTATTTAAAAAAAACACTATTTGATCGAAACGAAACAGGCGAAACGAAACCGGAACATTTCGGCCAAAAGTTGGGTAAAATTTCTGGAACGAACTGAAATTTTAAACGAGGTAAAAACTACGTCATTTTGACATTTCAGTTTTTCTAATTAATATGAAACATTTTAGCATTTTGACTGAAACAAAACAAAATTAACAACAGTGGTTACACGAGCTACAAGATGAGTTGTTAGGTAAGTGGTTCAGTGAAGCGGAGATCCAACAAGCTCTTGATCAGGAGCAATAAATGGCTGCTCTTTTCTATCAATGAGGGATTGCTTCCCAATCTACAACCTCAATTACGCTTTCCATTTCTCAACCTACTTTTCTCATCACAACCAATCCATTCTAGTACTATCAAACTAACCCACAAAAATTACATCCTATGGAAAGCACAGTTTGAGCCTTTGCTCAATTGTTACAATCTTAGAAGGTTCATAGAAGGTACGTGTCTAGTACTTCCCCCAGAAATTCCTTATAAGAAATAATGGGTATACCTAGTGGTTTCAGAACGATCAAACGATATCTTTGTTTTTGGCTTCAATCTTTGGAGGTTTGATGTATTAGTATACAAAACATATAAATTTTAATAAGTAATAATGATGCAGGCTAGTTAAAAAAAATCAGCAAGGACCCATGACATGTTTAGGGGATTTATTCATGGTTTTGAAGGTTTAGCCTACTATAACTTGGAACAAATATGGGTGACTACATTTTCCTTCTGTTTCTAGGATTAAGGGGCTGAATGGCAGGCTATAAATAAACCTTATGGGCTTTATTTAATTTTGTTAGCTATAACTCAAAACTTGTTTGAACTTAATTAATATTTTATTTTCAGCTAGGATCCAAGATTTTTTTGGATTAAGTAATGGGTTTTCCAATTTAGGGTTTGGGGTCAGTTTTGAGTGGACCTCATTTAAGCCCACATAAGGGGTCGTTAGGGTTAATTTTTCAAGAACTATTTGAACTCATGTTACCTAAATTTTGGCAGTCATTGATGAATATTACTTCTGAATTTTTCAGTTTTATGTGTGAGAGTTATTCTTGTATTCTTTACTTCTTGAACGAACTGAATCTGACTTATTAAAGATTAACTGGTTTTGTGACGTCATTCTACTTCTTTTTTTTTAATTTTTAATTTTATTCCTTTTTTTTGGTCTTTTATTAAAATTATTATTTCTTATTTTTTCACTTTGTACCTTTTTCCTTTTTGTTCCTATTTTTATTTATTCTTCAAATCAAATGATTTTTAAATGCTAATAATATTTATTTTGGTTTTTTGCCATTTATTTTAGTTGTTTATATATGCTCTTTTGTTAGAGTTGTTTTTTGTTTTGTTCTTTGTTATAATTTTATAGTTTTAATTGTTTACACAATAATAATAATCTTAGTAATTGTTTTTTTATAAATGTTTTTCTAGCTTGCTCTTTCATTAAAGATTTCTTATGCTTCGGGACAATTTAATAATTTTATTTTAATCCAAAGAATTATATTAATTATATTTCATAATGATAATAATATTAAGTTTTCTTTTATCCTTTAATTATTTTCATTTATTCTTCAAATCAAATAAATTTTGTTTTACGCTACTAATATTTTTTCTAGTTCTGCCTTCAATCATAATAATAATAATAATAAAAAAATTTGGATATAAAAATTTACAACAATCAATCTGTTTGCTACATAAAAGCAAATAACTAATTTTTATGAAATTTATCAATTGCAGTTTTATTATCTACCAATTAAATATTTAGTCAAATAATTAAAGAAGGCCTAACATTTAATCAGTTTGCTACAGAAAACAAATAACTCATCTTTAACGACTTTTATCAATTATCTACTCATAAATCTACTAATACAGTTGTCTTTGATGTTTTACCTTATTTGTGTAAAATTGTTTTACTTCACATTATTATTAAATACAAAAAAATAGCTCATAAATAATTTTTTTAACAACACTTCACAAATTTTTTGTTCGCTTATTATTTTGATCAAATATATAGCATTATTAAAAAATCATTCTTACTAAATTTTTTTACATTTAAAAAAATTTGGTTCTCCCTACCGCATCGGAGCGCAAGGCAAATATCTCGTGTATATATTATAAATCAAAATTTCAAATGCTTAATTTATGGATATATTTCTCAAATCTCAATCTTGAAACGACCGATATTTTGTAATTACCATAGTATAAAAATATAAACACCGAATTAAAATCCATGAATCAATTGAATATAAAGACGTTGGGCACTCCTACATCAAAGTTGGTGGATATATTAATTTTGAAACTATTCCATTAAATTCAGTGTTGGTGGAATATTAATTTTGAAACTGTTTCCATTAAATTCAGTGTACTTGATTTAATCTTTTCACTTTCGTTTTAGACTTTAAAACTAAACCAAACAATTAATAGCATGAACAGTTTGGTTGCGTTTTATTTTTATTTTTTACTCAAAATATTACAAATACAATTGAGATTGAGAAAAATAAGTCATATTAATATTAGTGTTACATGCTTGGTTCTCTCTCTTATATAACTCCTCTAATAATCAAATAAGTGAGATCTCAATATATAATTTATATTATTTTTTTAATATATTTTTTTAAAAAAAATTCTTTTTAATTTGAAATATGCACAAACCTATGCTTCATTACTCATCTTTTTTTAATTCAAAATAATTAAATTAAAAAAAACTTTTAGTACATTTTATATATTGTTTTGATAGTAAAAATTCATATTTTTTTGAAAAAAATTAAAAGCATACCCTCCACATGATTTGATACATTTGGTTTTTTTCTAAAAAAAATCTAAAGAAAGGTAATAGTGTTGAAATTTGTATTTTATATATATATGGAAACTCCACACCCCACGGGCTACCATCATTGCTGTCAAAATCCTGAGTTGACTCATAAAATCATACGATTTTGCGAGACTCATCAAACCTTGTTAACTCGGGTAGAAAAATTGATTTTGGTCAAATTCGGTCAAAAACCGGTAAAATCGTATGGAATCGTAAAATCGGACCGGATCAGTCCAATCAGTCCGATTTTACGATCCCCAAAATCCATTCCCGCATTCTGCCTACACTCACTCTACAGTCCTAATCCCCCCCTCTTTTATTTTAAAATAAAAAAACAAAAAAAATAGTTTTTTTTTAAATGCTAATATAATGATATAATTGTTATGTATTTTTAATTTCCTTTAAGTCATGTATAAACCTTAACTAATAAAATTTTATGGCTATAATTATATTATATTGTATTAAAAAATATTTCACTTGCGATTTTATGATTTTCTACCTACACGATTTTAGTTGTGATTTTACGATTTTTGTAAGGTAAATTTTAAGTACGATTTTATGATTCTGATTTTACGATCCGAGTTCAGAAACAACTTCCAATTTTGTGTCAAAAAATCACGATTTTAACAACCATGACACCTATAGTATTAAAATTCAAGTGGGTAGACCTATAGGCCAGCTGGGTCTAAGACAAAAAAGGTGTTTTACACGTGTTTCTATAATATTTTTGAAAAAAAATTAAAGTATTTTATTTTTATTTTTTATTTAAAATTAAATATATTTGGTATTTTTAGATTATTTTTCATATGTTGATATCAAAAATAATTTTTAAAAACTAAAAATAATTATTGGTATTGTTGTACACTTTTTAATTTTAAACTTTTTTTAAAAATATTAATCGGCTTTTTAAATTTTAGTGATGCACGAGCCGTTCCCCCATGGTCAAGCAAAGCATCTCCAACGACTTCCACATGTTTCCACACCTAACTAGCGCGCCATTTATGTTTTATTTTTTAAGTGCGCCAAGAGTTACTGGTATCCATACTTCTGTGTAAACTACACTTTGGTCCCTTTGTAATTAATAATATCTCACTTTGCTCTAAATTTCTTAAATTCTTCTGATCTCATGCATATAGTTTCCAAAAGTCTTCATGCTAGAAGGAATATCATAAAAAGTGTACAGCCTTTTGTTTTAGACATTAGGGCAAGAATGAAATTGTGTATGCTGTAGCTAAGACTTAAAACTCAATGATAAATTGTATGCTAATATAATAGTTTTGTGTGTACAGAATTTTTATGATCACTATTGCTTCCATATTTATTAGAGGTGATAAAAAAAACTGAAAAATTGATTAAACCCAGAAAACTAAAAAAAATTAGCATAGGAAAACCGAAAAGAGAAAAACCCGATTAAACCAATTATAATTTTTTTAAACTTCAGGTTTTATTTGGTTTGTGGTTTTCTAAATAAAAACCTAGTAAACCAAAACTGAACCGAATAAGTTTCAAATAAAAAAAAATATGTTATAATTTTTTTTATTCTTTAGGTTCAGTTGAAATTTTTTTATTTGTTTTTATTTTGGTTAAATGGAAGAAGAAAAAACTTGGTTAAAGTAAAAAAAAAAGCTAAAAAAACCGAAACTATTTTTTGATTTTTTAGTTAAAAAACCGAACCAAACCGAAACTAGTCGGTTTAAACCGGTCCAGTTCGATTTCATTTTTTTTGATTTTTTTGTCTGTTTTTATTGGTAAAAACAGAACCAAACAAAAAATGCTCACCCCTAATATATACATATACACATTATATTATTATGAATAGACAAAGATAGTAAAACCTATCTAACTTAGACTTGTATATATATATATATCACTTAACTCGGCATATTTATAAGATTAGAAGGAAAGAATTCTCATTAAATTATGTAAATGTTTCTGAATGGATTTGAGCTGCAATGTTTTGATTAAAATAGTTTGAAATGTAAAGTTTAGTTCGATTGATATACAAATTAGTTAAAGAAAATAATTTCTAGTTGTTTAATTAAAAAAAAATACTCTTTTTATGTTACACATAAAATGAAAATTGCATCAATGAAAAGTATGTTTAATCATTGATGTATTAGTAAATATTATCGGATGGACAAATCATAAGACACAAACAAAGGGAAAAATCATTAAAATTAATTATAAGCATGTGATTCTCTATCAATATTCTTTGTATGATTTTCATTAAAACTCATTCCTCTGTTGTGCAAGTGGTTGAATAACGCGCCGAAATATTATGAGATTAAAATATTTTGTTCTAATTAAAAAAAATAAAACAAAATGTAATTGATGACCTTGGTTTTTAAGGGTTTGTTTGGTATTGATTTTGTTTTTGTGATTGAGATTTTTAAAAAAAAATAGTTTCATGAAAAAACATTTTAGTTGCGATTCAAAATAATTTTTGAAGTGTTTGGTTAAAACTGTGATTGAGTTTGAGATTAATGAAAAACAGTTTCAAATGTTTGGTTACCAAGCTTTTCATATTGCTTTTAACATATGAAATTACTTTAAAGTGCATAAATATATACACACAAATTTATATAATAAAGTAATATATTATCTGAAATAATATTATGAGTGCGAGATAAAAAGTTATATTATAATATTCTTTTAATATATTTATTTATATTTTAATTAAATTTTAAATTTTTTATATCATTTTAATATTAAAAAAATAAAGTAATATATTACAACAACCCCACCCCCCGCCCCTCCTCTCCCTCAACTTAAATTGAAAAGCAGGTATTATTAGTTTATGGGAGAACACGGTATACAATAAATAATTATGGGTGTCCCACCATGTATTTTTTGCTTTCTTAAAATTAACTAAATACTTAATCACTTAGCTTTTCTAACCTCTAGCTACACTACAAAAACAAACAACCTCAAAGTGATGAAAGAAAGAGGGTGAGACACCGAGTGGGGCCTGGTCCAGCGGTAAGTTGGGGGGCACCCTCCTTCTTGGGACCGAGTTCGAGTCCCAGTGGGAGCTGGAGGATATCCCCCTTCTCTAGCACCCTGGTCGATCCCTGCTTGGTATCCCTGTTATCCCTGCGGTGTTTTACATGTTTATTTGGGCTTGCAGGATGTTCAAGTGAGCTCGGGGAATAGTCGAAGGTGCGTGCAAGCTGGCCCGGACATCCCGGTCATAAAAAAAAATAAGAAGAAAGAGGGTGAGACTGTTTAATCTTTCCAACCTTCCGACAGTTGGATGAATGAAAGAGGGTGAGATTGTTTAATCTTTCCAACCGTCCGACAGTTGGCCTAGTTACTTGGAGTCTTGGACAGAGCTTGATCAGTTATTAGTTGCAGAATGTGGTAGTCACAGGCATCAGCAACCTGTGTCCATGCTCCACGTCAATCTAAGATTCGGAAAATAGGCACGTGAACAATGAGGATTGAGTCTGTGAGCATCGACAGAACGACCATTACTATAGTACAAGAAGCCAAATGTAACCCCGGGAAGGAAATAAATCTAGGTTATTTATGGAATTATTTTTCTTTAGGTACATCATCTGCACATCAATCAGGAGTAGATCTATTATTTATTTCTTAGCTTTTTGTATTGAGGAGTATTTCTGATAAACTCTTACATGAATGATCATTATTTTTAGAAAGATTAAAATATAAAAAAATTAACTCATTTCTGGATCTATAATGATTGATACAAATTATTGATTGTTATTAAATATATATTATATTTATTGTACTTATGATGAGGATGATGTTTATGTTTTTATGGATCCAAGATGATTAAGTGAAGATTGAATTATTGATAATTTGAAATCTACTAGTATAGGAAAAGTTTTGCCAAGTGAAACCTTATTTATATATATATAAATTATATATTTAAAAAAATATTATTTTGATGTATTTCTGAAAGAATAACACTTTAAAAAACAACTTTAATTACACTCTTTATTAGACACTTAGTTCAATTGATATACAAATTAGTTAAAGAAAATCATTTCTAGTTTTTTTTTTAAAAATAAAAACTACACTTTTTATGTTACACATAAAATTAAAATTGCATCAATGAAAATTATGTTTAAAAATTGATGTATTAATAAATATCATCAGGTGGACAAATCATAAGACACAATCAAAGGGAAAAATTGTTAAAATTAATTATAACCATGTGATTAACTATCAATATTCTTGGTATAATTTTCATTACAAAACTCATTCCTCTTTTGCGTAAGTGTTCGAAAAATCAGGTTGATTTAAGAGTTTTTTAAGAATAGAACCCGAAGTGAAATATCCGAAAATCTACAGAAGGCAAACTATTTATTTATTTATATTTTCTTTTACTGAAAAGACCTAACAACTGACTTGCAAACGGCTCTGATATGACACCTTCATCATTGCTTATATATATCCTCTCCTGAGCTCTGCAAAAAAATTGTACTAGAGCACAGTAACCTCAAAAGACCAGGCAAAAAATGGCACAAGAATCATCAATCAACAGAGCTTCACGAAGAACCAGAATACTAAGCAACCACCTAGTCCAATCTCCTTCAGACCCCACTTCTTGTCTTCAATCAAATTCTTGTTTAAGCTACACTCCACCAGAAGTAACAGAAAGTTTTGATTTTGAAACCAAAGAAATGAGAAAAATTCTTGATTTCCACAACTTGGAGGACAGGGACTGGTTGTTTCGTGTTATCGAACAAGGGAAAGTGTTTAATGGGAAAGAAAGAGGTGGGAGAATGTTTGTAATCCCTGACTATAATCAGACAATGGAGCAGCAAAGAGAAATGACTATGAAAAGAATTGAGTACTTGCTTGAAAGAGGTGTTTTTGATGGCTGGTTGATGAAAAAAGGGGTGGAAGCTGAATTGAAGAAGTTGGCTTTCCTTGACGTTATTCAGAATTTTGATCACTCTCTTGCTGTCATGCTTGGTGTTCATTTCTTTTTATGGTGCTACATTGATTTCTGTTATCTTTTTTATTTGTGTGTGTTTTGGATTAACGGATTCCGATTAAAAATATTTTTGTCAATTGTTGTGTGATTTATGGGTTTTGAATTATAGATTACTGTTAGTTACTTAATGATTTTAATGGAACATGTTGTCGTCATTTGGTCGCTGAGGAAGTTTGAGGGAACGAGTGAACTGCTTATTTTAGATTACAAGTTTTTCTGTTCTTGAACATTTCTTATGGTTAATTTCTGGGAATTTAGAATGAAAATGCTTTGCAGTAAGAGTATAATGAATCTTGAAATCAGGAACTGAGGTTCATATCATTGCTTTCAAATTACTTCTGGATGGTGGACTTTTCATGTTGAAAAGAAAAATCCCGGGGTTCCTGAATTGCATTTAACGTAGTTTGTTGTCTTTGCATTCCAATTGGTTGTTGAAAATGGAGGAAAATCTTGCTGTCGGTTGTTGAACTTTTGTATAGGATTCAATTCAGAATTGAAATATTGAAGAAAAAAAAATGAAAAAACGTGCTGTTAGTGATCAATTTAGCAAGGCTTGGTTTAGGATCTTAAAATTATTGTCCATTGAAATTTAAGTTCGTTTTGTAAATTATTTTCAGGGGTGGTGCTATCCAGTTTATGGGCACAAAGCGCCACCATGACAAGTGGCTAAGAGACACAGAAACTTTTGCACTGAAAGGATGCTTTTCTATGACTGAGTTGGGGCATGGAAGTAATGTATGTGAAAGCTGTTAATCCATTTGATCTATGTCATTACTAAGGTTTCGAAGTTACTTATGCTCTCTTGTGTTTATTTGTCATCTTTCCTCGGATGATGTTTTTAGGTTCGAGGAATTGAAACAGTCACAACTTATGATTTGAAGGCCGGCGAGTTTGTAATCAATACACCTTGTGAATCAGCTCAGAAGTATTGGATTGGAGGGGCTGCAAATGTAAGGGTTTCTGCGAACCAGCTCAAGTCCTTTCGTTGTTTTCTTCCATGCTGACACAGTTTTATCGATATCCAGCATGCAACACACACTATAGTCTTTTCTCAGCTCAACATAAATGGGGTGAATCAAGGAGTCCACGCCTTTATAGTCCAGATCAGGGATGAAGATGGAAACATATCCCCAAACATCCGTATAGCTGATTGTGGTCACAAAATTGGTTTGAATGGTGTTGATAATGGGCGAATCTGGTACTAACAACACCTTTTTCTTGTTTCTTGTTTTTTCTGCTTATGACTGTTTTATAAGAAAATGATGAACGTGATGAAGATTTTGGGATTTTTTTTCCAGGTTTGACAATCTGAGAATCCCCAGAGAGAACTTGTTGAATTCGGTTGCTGATGTTTCACCAGATGGTCAATATCTGAGTGCAATAAAAGATCCGGATCAAGTAATTATTTTATGTTTGTTTCAAGTTCTTTAATTGGTCAGCAAGTAACACCAATTAAGTCAATTGTCTTGTGTTCTTTTCCAGAGGTTTGCAGCATTCTTGTCCCCTTTGACTTCTGGTCGTATACCTATTGCTACGAGTGCAGTTTTCTCATCAAAGGTATTGAATTGAGATGCCTTGTTTCTATCTAGATATTTACTGCCAGAATCATTTACTGGAGACTACAAAAATTCCAGTGAGGAAATTGTTTACTGCTAATGCATGTTCCACTTTAAGGTTTAGGATCATGCAGTAGCTCTAGTAGCCATACTGGATTTGTCTACAGAACTCTTTTGTTTAGACAATTACTTTCAAAAAAGTGGTTGATGTACTAATAGTAAACCTATATACTCATAAAAGGAATTGGTTTAAGGTTGTAAATTATATCATGCAGATGACCTGGGAGATGAGTTTTAGGTAATGCAGAAAATGGATTTAATTATCTTATCAGAAAGAGTAGTTTTTGATAACCGGGGTGTCCGGGTTAGGTTGCGCGCACTACAACTAAATCCCCGGGCCTAATGAACGTTCTGCAAGCCCAATAAGCAGGTAAGACACTGCGGGGGTGACAGGCGTGCCTGACAAGGCTTGAACCTGGGGTGGGAGGAAGACAAGCCCCCTCTCTGACCACCAGGCCAAGACCTTGTTGGCCAGAAAGAGTACTTTTCATTCTACTCATCAGAGCTCTCTACTGGAGATGCATAATATTTGTACAAGGCCTCAATAAATGGAAAGTTCCTTCAAAATTTGATTTTCCAGTAATATGGACGCGATTTTTCTCTTTTCAGGTTGGTTTGGCAATTGCCATTAGGTACTCCTTGAGTAGGCGGGTTTTTTCTGATACTCCTAATGGACCTGAAGTCCTTTTGCTTGATTACCCAAGTCATCAACGACGACTCTTGCCTCTTCTTGCTAAGTCGTAAGTATCCGAGTAGTCGCTACTCAGTCATGCTGCAAAATATAATCTATTCACTCTTTTGGGATGTCAAATTGTGCCTCATACATCCAATTTCAAAAGAGTAAGACCCACTTTGATAATGGAGTTTCAATTTTTATCAAGCCCTTGTTTGACTTTGTCTTCTGGCCTTTTTAATGTGCAATAATCGTGTTGGTTTATTAGAATTCTCTTTTGCAGAGCCATTGTCATTTTAATTGCTGAGTCTGGCTTTAGCCATTGTCATTTTTATCTATTAGAATTCTATATAGAGGGGGTGCTGTTTTTTTTTGTGAAAAGTCAATATGATGATTAAGATTTTGCAGAATGTGGTCAGGACAAATGAGAAAATGTTATCCTTTTATCAAAGCACCGTTCTTACCAAGCTGCAAAAAACATACCTCAAAGTGTAATACTAGTTCTGTGAATCGTGTTGCCCCGGTTGTTTCAAATCCTCCGACCGCCCTTGGCAGTGCTAGTTCATGTATTTTGGAATTTCTTCTGCCATTCAGCAGCTTATTGCTTGTAACTGAAACCATTAAAACTCTCGTTCTGACGCGTTTCCTTTCTCTTTGCCCTGGAATGAATGCTTGTCATGCAGGTATGCTATGACTTTTGGTGGAAATTACTTGAAAATGATATATGTGAATAGAACCCCTGGATCAGCCAAAACCCTTCATGTTGTTTCAAGTGCTTTCAAGGCCATCTTCACCTGGCATAACATGAGAACCCTCCAGGTGAGGAGCTTTAGATTCACATGTGAAAGCTAGGTTCATGGTCAAAAGCCTTGCTGAATTTCACTAGGTTCATGTTCATCAGGAATGTCGTGAAGCTTGTGGAGGGCAAGGATTGAAGACTGAAAATAAAATCGGTCATATGAAAGGTGAATTTGATGTCCAGTCAACTTTTGAGGGGGACAATAATGTTCTTATGCAGCAGGTACAGTGTATTGCCTTCATTTGAGTGAAATTTATTCGATGATGACTGCAAGGTTTTGAGATTTGACAACTATTTCGAGCTTGTTCCTCATCTTAGAACATCCAAAAACTTGTCGTGTTTAATTTAAATGGAATTACTTTTACTCGCACTACTTTATTAAGATTTCTGTTTCAAGCATTGAGTTTTTGTTTCAGGTCAGCAAGGCCCTCCTTTCAGAATATGTAGCAGCTAAGAAGAAAAATAAACCTTTCAAGGGTTTGGGATTAGAACACATGAATGGACCTGTCCCTGTAATTCCATCTAATCTAACAAGTAGTATCCTCAGGAGCAGCCAATTCCAGGTAATGTATTGTCAGGTTTGTAACCACACTTTTCTCAATATATTTCAAAGGCTTCACCAATTCTGTGCATCAGATGAATGCTTTCTGCTTGAGGGAGCGAGATCTTCTGAACCGTTTTGCTGCAGAAGTGTCACTTTATCAATCAAAGGGTGAAAGTAAAGAGCATGCATTTATGGTGGTAGGGATGATTTTCTGGTAATAAAGTTGCCGGATTCTTGTGCCACTTCTCCCATTCCGATTGATGGACTTTTGCTTTACTTATCTGTACCAGAGTTATCAACTTGCAGAAGACTTGGGCAGAGCTTTCTCAGACAGAGCTATTCTGCAGACCTTCATCGATGCTGAGGCAAATGTAACTGCTGCTTCCTTGAAGGTAAGCAATATAGAAACTAACATGATTGTAAGGCTTTTAAGCCATTTTTTGATTTCCTAACATGATTAGAGGGCATAATCGCTAGAGGAGTCGGGCTAAAACGAACTGCAGCCTAAACAAGTTTCTCCCTTACAAGTTCCAGTAAACATGCCTTGATAAAATCTGCCTCTGATTCACCAGGAAAAAAAAAAAATCTTGCGAAGGGATGAGTGGTTGGAAGAGCTCAGTGAATTGGTGATGGAAGAATTATTTCGAGTTAATAAGACGTAGTATGAATTGAAACTTGGAATAGATTTGTATGCTTTCCTAATTATATCAGAAATTTTCTAGGAATCATATTCTGGGGCCTCACCTAACAACTTAAGTTTTTAGATGAGATAATTCTTTGACATGGTATCAGAGCCTTGTTGACCTAACGGTCACGAGTTTAAATCTCATCACCTCTATCTATTTGATAAAAAATAAGCACAAGGTAATGTGGGTCTGTGCAAGTTTCAAACCCAAAGAGTTTTCACTTAGGAGGTGTTAGAAAATAATATAAATCATATTTTGAGACCTCACCTAACAACTTAAACTTTTAGATGAGATGATTCCTTAATACTATAATACTATACTTCATTTCTTTCTCCAAGGAATTTTGACCAAAAGGGACATCCATATATTGTTTGATATGCAATATAAAAAATGTTAGAGAAGGGAGAACCTTATCAAGTTGCTGAATTTGTGGATTTGCTTCCATTGCAGAATGTCTTGGGGCTGCTGAGATCCATGTATGCCCTAATCTGTTTGGAAGAAGATGCTGCGTTTCTCCGGTATGGGTACTTGTCGACAGGCAATGCTGCTGCTGTGAGGAAAGAAGTAACAAAACTCTGCGGAGAATTGCGACCACATGCACTTGCACTGGTCAGTTCCCTCGGCATTCCTGATGCCTTTTTGGGCCCCATAGCATTCAACTGGATCGACGCGAATTCATCGTCTTCAGTTAAAACACTAGTGTCCGAATCATTTTCTGTCTTAAGCAAAGGTTTCATTGTCTCCTTCTTCCTATTTGCTTCAGTTCATAAAAAGAAACCAGGGGAGATGCCACCCCCAATTGCTGTAATGGTGCTTACCTGCACCTAAAGACTATCTGTTCACACAATCGATTATCACTGTTTCAGATTTATGAGAACTAAGTCACATTAACCCAAAAAAGCTTCTGAGCGAAGGTTGATGATGGTCTATTGACTGGATTTTGGTGGGGGAAATCGGGAGAGAAGAGGAATATCCGGTAGAAAAAGCTGGAAGGCTTTGAAGAAATCAAAGATGATGGTGGGGGCGCAGGTTTTTTTAAGGAGATGGAGAGTTTCAACTGCTGGAAGGATTAAATGTTGTCTATAAATAATAATTATTTAATAAAATACTTCTTTGTTGATGATACGTTGAGATTAATAAGAAAAAAAAACTTACAGGCAATAAATTTTAGAATCTCTACAGAGTGATACAGGAATTGAGCTGTAAATTAGCTGTGATTTTCCTTCGAAACGCTTGGTACTGTTTCAAAACGCAGTGTTTCAGTTAGCTTGTCCACGTGTCATTGTCCCTTTAGCCGAAGTGATCCTACCTTTCTTCCCCCTTGAGCACGATCCTAGCCGTCCATTGTCTACCCAATATTCTTCCTAAATCTTCTTCATATCCTGTCTAAGAGGCAATATTATGATAACATTTTGCTTTTAAGAAATATTTTTTGATGGAAAATATATCAAATATATATATAAATTTAGACAACTATTTATTTATTTTAACAATTTTCCATCTTTATTAGCTCCAAATATCGATCTAATTTTGGTGTTGCATTCGGCTGTAAGAACTATGTAATGGAGGAAGAGGGTGTGGTTGCTTAATCTTTCCAACCTTCGGACACTTGGACTAGTTACTTGGACAGAGCTCGATCTCTTATTAGTTGCAGAATGTGGTGGTAACAGGCATCAGAATGAGTTATCTTGTATTTTTAGTTTTAGATAAATATGACTATATTTATATTGATTTTTGGAAAGATTGAAATGTAAAAAAATTAACTCGATGTCTTATTCTATTACATATGACTATATTTACATTGATTTTGGTGTAAATTATCGATTGTTGTTAAATGTATAATTGATTTATTACAATTATGATGAGGATGACATTGATGGTTTTGTAGGGTACAGAATGATTGAGTCAAGATTGAATTAAAAGTTTTGTTATATGTCAATTACTTGAGATCTGCTACTACAGTGAAAGGTTCTGCAGAAATTTCAATAAAAACTTGTAGAGAAACCTTATATATATAAAAACAAATTACATCTTTTTTTTCCTTGGCGAATATGTATTAATAAGATTACTTGTTTGTTTTCCAGAGAAAGGGAAGTTACATCATACACCTCCCAAAAAATAACAAAGGACTGGACAACAAAGTTGAAAAATACCAGACATCCAAAAACATTACTCAAGAGCTGAGAAAAGTTTTGCCTGCATATTGTCTTCACCACATTCTAAATAAGTAAAAAGTTGCGCATCCATATTGATTTCACACATGGTTTGTTAGCATCACAATATATAGACTTATCGGTAGCAGGGAACATAATTACTAAAATGGGTACCCTATGCTTTACACTCACAGAAGTCCTCTTCAGTTTTGACTCTCTCCAACTGTTGGAAGTTTAGTCGACTGGTCTGTACAATAATTATCTGCCAGCATTTCATCCAGTAAACTGAGACATCTCTTCAAATCAACAGAAAAGGTTAGTGTCTTCCATTGCAAACTGGAAAGAGAAGTGCTGCCAAGATGTTTACTAAAGGAGTGAGTAAACTAACTTCTCTATAAAATCATCTGCAGTTCCTTGTAAAAGAATCATCAGAAATACTTTGTTATAGACTTTCCATGGATTAAACCAAAGCTATTTAGAAAGTGATTTTATGAAATCATGGCCCATGGCCAGTGCCAGAAGTTTTCTGATCTTGGGCAGAACAGAAATCTACAGAACCAACTTCTGTATCAGCGCTCGTCTTTCCCTTATCAGAGGGACTATTATCTGCAGTTACAACAGCAGTGAGTCTTCCCATCTTCTTCTGTAGATCAGCAAGTGAATCCTTTGAAACTTTTCCTTTGGGAGTCTTCTTTCCACCAGCCAGTTTGAGTTCTAACCTATATAATGCACATGCATCGCAGTTGTTGATCTCATATTCATATAAATGCCACTCATGACAACCTGGAGGTTGTGGGTCCATGTAATAGGATTTCTTCTTCCCCCCAAGCTCCTTCATCACCTGCTTTCTCGATTCATGCCAACCACGCCCGCTGTAGTCTGGCAATGACCTCTGCTTCCTATTTCCACTGTCAAATGCTCTTCTAGGCTTATCAAAAAAGAGCCACTCCCTAATTGTTTCACCCTCGAGTAATGAAAGATCAAATAGTTCTGTGACATGGAAACCAAAGTCATCAGCCAAAACTAGTACTAACAACTTTCTCTACCATATTAAGTCACCTGAAGAAACATAATTAGCATACCACAGAGAGATCTAATCTATAGATGAATCTTTTGACATATCATAATAAATTATTCACAATTGCTGACACCAAGCAAGCATGCTGTAGAGCAAATATGCAAGGTCGCAAGCAATTGAACTTGAAAATTAAACAAAAGGGAGAAAGGAGGAAGGCGTGCATATAGGCTTACCAGCAGCATTCCATGGGGACTTCATGACAGCAGCACCTTCACATTGAGGAATACCAACATTCTTACCCTGCATCTTTGCAGTAAGAGCATCAAATAGTAAATTATCCTTCAAATTGATGCCTCTGGGCCGCAAAACTGGACTCATACCAGGGGGGCCTTCATTTAAGGCCAGGGTAGCATGAAAGCTGCTACAGTAGTCCTCGCACCACTCAGCTCCTTGAGCAGGCCTGGTGCAGTCCCATAAAGCACATTTAGGCCCCATAAAAGCAGAAGGTGGAGGGCTGATATACTGTAGATTGTTACTCTCAGCATTTATTCCACACTCTTTGGTGTCATTGGTGCCAACAAAAAGCCCAGGGTCAAATTCTTCATCCAAAGTGAACTGATGACAATCCAATAAAGTAGTTATATCAGGGCCACTAACTGCTACACTTTGCAAACCTGAGGAGCCGTTGTGTTGATGAAACCCTTGAAAACCAACCTCCTGACTATGACTATTCACCAAATATTCCTGCAATGCAAGTGTTTTATGCTCTCATCAGCCACCACTCAGTCTACCTCTTTGCCATGAAAGACCACAATTCAGGGCACTAGGAAATCTTAAAGAGGGGAAAAAAGAAAAGGCATACCATGTGAAAGAGAGTAAATGATTACTTTAGCTGATCATTGAAATAACACCGAGACATATAAATGATAATGATAAAAAGAATCCCAGTAAAAGCTCAAATCATTAACAAACTTGGCTTGAATGTTATGAGTTTTGCATTTAAAAAACACTGCCTATCCAAATATTTATTTTCATAGTCTAAATGTTTTAAATTTGCGATGTGTAAGGACTTGAACAAACCACAAGGCAAGTAACATGAAATCCGCTTCTCAGACATTGGCTTCATTAAATTAGCTTCAAGCAATAGGCTAGCTTCTTTTTTCTTTTTCAGAAAATTGAAGTAATAGTTATACATGCAGGTGCGAATAACCTGTGAAAAGACAATCTACTCCCTGAATGTCAATCATGGCATCAAGCTTCAAATTAAATCATAAGAGAATGGATGCATGGTAAGCAAGTAAACAAAAAAAAACAAAAAAACCATAATCTTTCAGTATATGACTTTCCTCAGGCAGAGCTAACATGATTGTTTTCTATTTCCAATTTCCATGTCTGTAAACAAGATAAAAAAAAACAGTGCTCAACTAAAAATTCCAATTCTTACTCTTATAGGTTATCATGATGTAGCATTTAAAATCACTGAAAGTGTGTCCTATAAAAAAAAACCCAGATGGTATGAACTATAAAGTATGCTATACTCTACAGCTGACTGGTCAAAAAAACATTACAATAATCCCCAAATAGGATCTTACATCTTGAAATGTTGTTAAATTGCCAAGATTAAGGTTTTGAAAATTGGGCTCAGGCTGTGTTTCCAGCTTCAAAACTGTCTGCATTGTTAATGGACTTGTGGCATCATCTTCCTCCTCACACAATTGCAACAAACGGCCTATATCCTCTGAGAAGGATCCCAGACTGATATCCTACAAAATACCAATCATAAATCAACTCATCTAAATTACTAAGAGACAAATCTACACAGACAGACAATACAAAAACTTCATTATCAACAGTACTATTATTAAATGTGAGATACTAACAATCAAAGAATTTGCAGGTGATGGCACATCAAGCTCTGCTTTCCACTCACGAAGGCTTTGACACACCTGCTCCTCCAGCAAAGCAACATCATTATTTCTTCCCTCTTCCCTTGCAGCCTGAATGTTAAAGAATCTTTCTTGAAGATCATTTAGCCGGTTTTTAGCATTATCCATCAACAGATGGTGCGATGTAGATGCACATTTACTCTTTCCCCCTCTCTGCATTGACCCTCTCCCTCTTCAAAATCCTAAAACAAACAAGAATCAAACAGTCAACTTTCAATCCAAAAATTAAAACAACTTCAACATCCAGCATCCAAAATAAGGTTCATAAATAACTGAAGCAGGACAAAGTACAAGCTTCCCTGGAGACAAAATCCAGGGCACGGAACAAACTAAGAAACCCTTGATTCAACTGATCTAAGGATACCCTTTTTACAACTTATTTCAATCTAATCACCACTAAAATCAAACTAAACATTACAAAAAATCTCAATAAAGCCGAATTCTTTGCCTCTTACAATAACAATATCACACAAATCACAACACAAAATTGATGACTTTGGGTCTAAAACGTTATAAGAACAAAATCCCACAAGCTAATGTTAGGAAATCATCACAGAAACGTAGTTAAACAAAAACAATAAGCATAAACACAACTAAAATAACGAAAAAAAACAGAGAGAGGGAGAAAGACAGGAAATTTATACCTCAAAAAAAAATATTGCAGCAGCAGAGGTTTTTTAATGGGGTGGAGATTGGAGAAAAGAAGAAGTTGTAGTGCTGAGCGTGTTGTGCTATGACTTTGGATATAGAAGAGAAGAAGATTCAAAGCTCGCCACACTGCAAAAGCAAAAAGTTTGTTGCTTTAGAACATACATACCTCTTCTTTCTGTTCCCAAAAAAGAAAATTTAGTGATCGTATTTGTATTTCTGTACCCTGAGCCAGCACGGATATACGGTCAAATTATACTACTTATTTTTATTTATTTATTTATTATAATATATTTTATTTTATTTAATCTGCTGGCTCCAGAATTTTCTTTAATACTTTTTTTAGAATTTTTAGTTTTATTGAACTATTCGTACAAATTACGATTAAAACAATAAATTTAATAATTTACAACATCATGAAGTTTTATTTTAGGTAAATTTCATTTTATTTGATGATGAAGTTTTGAGTGTATCCGATTTCTTGGATTTTATTAATGTTACCTTTAGAAATTTCTTCTATGAATTAACTAATTGAAAAAAAAATTCACTCCCCGCCTAAACTTTTAGAATTTGATTTAATAAAATTATTTAAAAATAATTTGACGAGATTAATTTTTTTATTTTCAATTAAAATTTTTAAATGATGTCATGTGCTTCATTTATATTTAAAAGGTAGAAATACAAAAACAAATATTTTAATTTTTTTTTTTGTAAAATTTATATATCAGAATTAAAATTTTATATATAGATTTCAAGCAATGAAAGAAATGCAAATTATTTTAAAATTAATGAAAACTAAATCATTATTTATAAAAGAAACATATATTACTAATTTTATTAATACTAACTCATTTATGATAAATTAACATTATTCAATGTTGTGTATGTACCTATTTTTTAAAAATAAAAAGATCTTATAATATATATATATATATAAACATCAAGAGACTGAAAATTTGATTTGTCTATGCTTGTTAGAAAGGTATACTATTGTGAAAGAAAAGTTAAAATTGAGCAACACTAATACTACGATCAAATTTTTTCTTACTTTATTTATTCATTTACTTTAAGGAGTAAAAAATTAGGACAAATATATTAATGATAGATCCTTAAACTTTATGGCTCAACATGTAATGATTTCTTCCAATCATGGAAAACAATATAAATATGTGGTTTACGTTCAATCTAAAATGATTAAGAAAACTTTTTTAAAAACTTTTTTAAAAAAAATTATGATATTCTTGATTTAACACATTGTGATGTATGTAAATTAAATAAATATATAACTAAAGTGAAAATAATTATTTCATTACATTCACTAATAAGTCTAACATATATATATATATATATATATATATATATGATGAAAACTCAAGATCAAATATTTGAAAAGTGATAGAGAAGTGAGTACTTCCTTATGAAATTGTCTTCCTTTCAAGAAGAAAATGGAATTATATATGCTCCATATATCCCATAATAAAAAAAAATGTCGAGTTATCGATTAGTCATCAATTCAAGAGGAAGAAGCCTATCTCTAAATTATTTAAGAGTATTTTTTTTTTGTTTATTATAAAGTTTTGAATAACAAAGCTAGTACCAAAAGTTAATAAAAATGATACTTTTGGCTCTCTAATTTAAGAACACTGACTTCGTTATAACTTGACAAAATCAATTGATTAGCTCTTATGCTTTTAAAAACTATATATTTATTATTCATGTTTTCAAATCCATTTATAATCTAATCATTTTTAGTCTATTGAAATTTATTTTTATTTTAGAAAATAGAGAAGGTGAAAAAAAGTGGTATATGGGATGGAACAATTGATTAGAAAATAAAGCATCTTCTGCAACAAAATACTCTAGCGTGGTCAATTAACTATTTAATAATTTAATACTACAAAAACTAACTAATTAATTTAGATAAACTATAAAATTAATTCAAATTCAATATTTTGTACCCATTTTCCTTCATTTATAATCATAGTGATTGTATCAATTAGCTGACCTCGGCAACTTGTAGCTGTTGACTTGCTATCTTGCTGGGTGGAGCTCCCAATATCAGCCGAAATCATTTTCAAACTTGCTGGCAGGCAAAACTTGACTTCGGAAAGCATCTTCCTTTTTCTTGGAAGATTATTTCAGAGATTATCACAATGCAATGCATGGTTCGCCTCACCATCCTTGTTAGAACGTGAAGATTGATGAACACGGGAAAAACCAGATGGGACGAGAGAGAACAGAGGAAGATGCAAGGTGTGGAAAATGGAAGTCAATCTTCTTGTATATATTTTCTTTACAGTTTACAGCATATATATAATACAAGGGAATGTACAAGATCTGAAGATCAATGCTAAAATATCACTATACAATCAATATGAAATCCCTAAACTATTTCTAGAATATAATTGTTAATTACTGTACAATTAATATGGAATGTTGTCGCTGACAACTATGTATGGAATGTTACCGTTAATACTCCCCCTCAAGTTGGAGCATGAAGATCTGTAATGCCCAACTTGCGTGATAATATTTTGAATGCTTCACATCCTAAGGCTTTAGTGAAGATATCAGCAAGTTGACTGTGGCTTGGAACATGCTTGGTGGAGATGAGGTCGTCCTGTAATTTTTCGCGAACAACATGACAATCAATTTCTATGTGTTTTGTTCGTTCATGAAAAATGGGATTCTGAGCAATGTGAAGAGCCGCTTGATTGTCACAATGTAAAAGCATGGGCTGGGAATGATGGACACCGAGATCATGTAAAAGTGTTTTGAGCCATGTAAGCTCACAAGTAGTGGAAGCAAGAGCTCGATATTCAGCTTCAGCCGATGAACGAGAGACCGTAGTTTGCTTCTTAGTGCGCCAAGAAATGGGACTAGTGCCTAGCTGAATGAAAAAACCAGTGGTGGAGCGACGAGTGAGTGGGCAACTAGCCCAATCGGAATCTGAATAGGCATAGACTTGAAGGGTGTTGGCCGTAGGGAAGAATAAGCCTTGACCTGGGGATGTTTTGATGTAGCGGAGGATACGAACAACAGCATTATAATGTGGTTGTCTTGGCTGATGCATAAATTGACTCAAAAGGTTTACAGAAAACACAATGTCGGGACGGGTGATTGTGAGGTATAGCAAACGGCCTACTAATCGCCGAAAGGAGCTGGGATCAGAGAGAAGGTCACCATCAATATTATTGAGCTTGATATGTTGTTCCATGGGAAAAGAAGCAGGACGGGCACCAGTATGACCACTATCAGTGAGGATGTTGAGAGCATATTTACATTGATTGAGAAATATGCCAGCGGGAGAGTGAGCAACTTCTAAGCCAAGAAAGTACTTTAATGTGCCAAGGTCCTTGAGTTTAAATTGTCGAGCAAGCATGACTTTGAAATTATTGATATCAGCGAGATCGTTGCCTGCCAAGAGAATATCATCAACATAGATTAGTATGATAGTAAAAGATCGCCCCTGACGGCGTGTGAAGAGAGAGTGATCGACTTGTGATTGAGTGAAGCCTGCGGTGAGTAAAACAAATGATAATTTAGAGAACCAATTTCGAGAGGCCTGTTTGAGGCCGTAGATTGATTTGTGAAGATGACAGGCACAAGTCTCCCCCTGTGTGCAATAATCTGGTGGGGGAAGCATATAAACATCCTCATCAAGGTCACCATTGAGAAAAGCATTGTTGATGTCTAGTTGAAAAAGATGCCAACGTTGAGCGGCAGCCACTGCAAGAACACATCTCAGGGTAACAAGTTTAGCAACAAGAGCAAAAGTATCATGATAATCCAAACCTTCTATTTGGGTGTATCCCTTGGCCACTAAACGGGCTTTGTGCCGTTCTATGGAGCCATCAGCTCGAAGCTCGAAATTTTGTTTTAAACACCCACTTACAACCAATTGGTGTTTTGCAAGACGGAATGGGTTGAAGAGTCCAAGTGTTGTTTGCTTCTAGAGTTTGGATTTCAGCTGTCATGGCATCACGCCAATGAGAATGACGTACAGCTTGGGAATATGATGTAGGGTCGATATGTTGAGATATAGCAGAAAGAAAAGCAAGATGTTTATTATTGAAGCGATGATAAGATAAAAAGAAAGAGAGACAGTGAACTGTACCTGTGGAAGATCTTGAAACGTGTGAAACCGTGGAGGACGGTGTGAAAGAGGAGCAAAGATAATCATTCAAGTAAGTGGGGCGAGTGACTGCTCGTTTTGGTCTTAAAGGGATTTGTGAGATGGATAATGTGGGAGATGGTTCTTGTGAGGGTTGCAGGGAAGGGGACGAAGCGGGTTGTGTGGATATATTGTGGGAGGGATTTTCAGGAATGGGAAGAGGAAGAACTACAGATGGTGTAGGGTTGTCAAGTTTGAGATGATAAGGAAAAACATTTTCTTCAAACGTAACATCACGGGAGATAAAGATTTTTTTATTTTCAAGATCATAAACACGGTAAGCCTTATGATGTGTGGGATATCCTAAGAAAATACATCGTAGAGCACGAGGAGAAAATTTATCACGATGTTGACGAGCGGTTTGGGCATAGCACAAACATCCAAAAACTCGTAAATGCGTATACGAAGGTGGTTTGTTAAAAAGAAGCTCATAAGAGACTTGTGATTAAGGTTGGGTGAAGGAGTGCGATTAATTAAATAAGTAGCGGTAACAATGCATTCACCCTAAAATGAAATGGGAAGGTTGGCTTGAAATCGTAAACATCATGCCACATTAAGAAGGTGGCGATGCTTACGTTCAACAACACCATTTTGCTGAGGTGTATCGACACATGTGCGCTCGTGAAAAATGTCGTTTTCATGAAAGAAATTTTGAATTTTATTAGATAGAAATTCTTGACCGTTATCGGTGTGTATATGCTTAATAGTGCAATTAAATTGATTTTTAACCATTGAAAAAAAATTCGTAAGACAATGAAAAGTGTCAGATTTCATATGCATTAGATAAACCCATGTTGTGCGTGAGTAATCATCCACGATGGTTAAAAAATAATGAGCACCTGAATGTGAAGCTGTAGGATAACCACCCCATATATCACAATAAATTCGATTAAAACAAAATGTGCTTTTATTGATATTTAAAAAACAAGGTAAGCGAGTGTGTTTTGCTCTAGCACAAACATCACATGATAAATACGATTTATTAATGTTTAAATTTTTTGGAATATTTGAAATAGAAGGGTGGCCAAGACGTTGATGCCAAAGGGTAGAATTAGGAGTGCGTTGAGAATGTAAAGCGGATGTAGAGAAAGGTTTATAGTAGTAAAGTCCATCCCATACTTCACCCGTTCCAATCAGCTTCCTCGTTGATAGGTCCTGAAAAACACAAAAGTCAGAAAAAAATATAGCGACACATTTAAGAGTAGCAGTGAGTTTGCTAATGGATAATAAATTAAATTTAAACGAAGGCACGTATAAAACATTAGGAAGAGCAATATCTGGAGAAATGTGTAATGTGCTAGTATGAGTGATAGAGATAATGTCACCATTCGGAAGTGTAACAGGACATGATTGAGTAACAGTTTGAGTGTTATCAAGGGATGGTAAATTTGAAGTCATGTGATCAGAGGCTCCTGAATCAATAATCCATTCATGATTAGAAAACAAAGCAGAATTACAAGAGATGAGATTACCAGCAAAATTGGCAGAACTAGTGTTCAGTGTTGACAAAAAATCCAAGAGCCGATTGTATTGGTCACTTGTGAGCCTAGGGATAGGAATCTCAGAAGGAGTTGAAGGACCGGTGGCATTGTTTGCAGCCTTGGAAGGGTTAGAGAGCTTACCGATTGTTCCATGAGATTGGGGCTTATTCCCAGGAAACCCATTTAATTTGTAACAATTAGCTCTCCAGTGACCATCACGGTCACAATAGTCACACTTTGGACGACCACGCCCTCGTCCCTTGCTGTCAAAACGATGGGAGAAATTGTGAGGTACTGCCATGGCAGTATATTCAGTAGGGACAGTTGGGATATGAAGCAAATGTTGCTTCTCTTCTTGATGCAAAATAGAATACACTTTGTTAACATTTGGTAATGGATCCATGACCAGAATTTGGCTACGAATCAAAGCATATGAGTCATGCAAACCCATTAGAAACTGGAACACCCTTTCAGTGTCTTGCATATGAGTCAGTTCTTTCAAGATACCACAAGTGCATTGGGGTGTGGGAGTGAGCATGGAAAGTTCATCCCAGAAGCTTTTTATTGTTGTGAAATATGCAGAGATGTTCATGGAACCTTGGGTCAGAGTAGCAATATCATGTTTCAGTTTGTAGGTCCTTGGGTTGTTGCTTTGGGAGAAACGATCCTCAAGATCAAGCCATACATCACGGGGGCAAGCATGATAAATTAGGCTGTTAACAATAGATTTATCAATGGAGTTGAGGATCCATGATAAGACCATGTCACTGCAACGTTCCCACAGTTGGGTTTCTGTTGCTGAGGATGTTGGTTTGGAGAGGGTGCCATCGATAAAACCTAATTTGTTTTTTGCATTCAACGCCATTTTCATAGCTCTCTTCCAAGTAGGGTAATTGTCCCCATTAAGAAGAGTGAAGACTAAGATGGCACCTGGGTGATCAGCAGAGTGAAGAGAATACAGTGAAGATATATTCTGAGTTGATGGAGACGTTGCAGAGGTTTCTGCTGGAATTGGGGCTGGAGCTGAGGTGTCTGACATGGTTGGAAAAGAGAGAAAAAAAAACAAAATGATATGCAGTGAACCTGCTCTGATACCATGTTAGAACGTGGAGATTGATGGAAGATTGATGAACACGGGAAAAACCATATGGGACGAGAGAGAACAGAGGAAGATGCAAGGTGTGGAAAATGGAAGTCAATCTTCTTGTATATATTTTCCTTACAGTTTACAGCATATATATAATACAAGGGAATGTGCAAGATCCGAAGATCAATGCTAAAATATCACTATACAATCAATATGAAATCCCTAAACTATTTCCAGAATATAATTCTTAATTACTGTACAATTAATATGGAATGTTGCCGGTGGCAACTATGTATGGAATGTTACCGTTAATAATCCTCGACGCCCACCATGCACTCGATGTATTGCCGCATCAGTTAATTGAAGCATTCAGCTCTCAAATATTGTCAAGGTTCTGCAGAAGCAAACAGAAAACTTGAGGAACCAAGTATAGAAGCCGGGTTTATTCTACAAACGCCATTGATCAAGGAATGGTGATTCAGCCATCTTAAATAGCATTAAGCATATGGGAACGAAAAAATTACTTTCCCTAGCCAGGATCGAAGATACAGAGTAAATTAGTTAGGTCAGTTCTTATTTTTCTACTTGATTTTTGCAGTGATCAAGCTGGTTTTCCATTTCCAGCTTCAGTGGCATGGCCATGCCTGAAATGGAAAACCCAGCAAACCCTCTTCCTCTAGCATGTTGTCCCGCCTCATCAAGTTTCTGTTTGGGAACCTGAATTCGTGATGATAATTCTCCATCCCTTTTCTTCATGGCCTGTCACAGAGTTAGTTCTGAACTCATAATAAACTAGGGTGTTAAATATGACGTATTTGTTATATATATATATAAAAAGAAAAACTAGAAACAGAAGATGGGATTCTACTGCACTCTTCTACTTGAATAATATTTTTTCGATTTTAATTACATTTATTTAATTTTAAATTTACTGACGAATTTTTTAATTAGATTATTTTAATCAACGATTAGATTATAAATTCGACAGAATAACTCAATTTGTTTTTATATAAGATCATACAAATATTATCTTAATGAATATTTTAAAATATTCATGAGTTATATCTCAATTGATATTAAGTATCTGTTTGAGTGTGTGGTTGAAGTTACATTTCAAACTAATTTTTGTTCAGAAAAGTATCAGAATAATATTTTTTAATTTTTTTAAAAAATATTTTTGTTATCATCACATCAAAACGATTTAAAAATATATAAAAAAACTTAATTTAAAATAAAAAATAAAATTAAAAAAAATTTAAATTTTTTTAAAATGTTTTTAAAAAATGTACCAAACATGGACTTACTATACTCTTCTTCATAAAAGATATTGAGTTATAGCATATCACGAGCCAATTCGCCCACTCCGCTGAGCTTTTTTTATCTATGTAGAAAATTGATTGATTTTATAAATGCTGTATTTTGTTATTTTAATATTTAATTAGTAAAATTGTAATTGATGAAATCTGTTAAAAATAGTTTTTTTCAACCAAAAAGTGATTGAATATTACTATTGCTAAAAAACTTTTGATAAAATTTGTTAGAAAATTTGCTAAGAAGGTGAAATGATTTGTTAGAAACTTGTTGTCACGGATACTCTGGTTAAACAAAACACAAAAAAAGAAACCCGGTTAAAAAAAAAAGATTTGGACACGACGGTTATTAAAAAATAAAAAAAATGTGAAAAAAAGGTTACCGTTTATTAAAAGAACAAAAAAGAGAGTATAAAATAGAAATTTAAATTCAAAGCCAAAGTTATATTTATAAGATTTATTAATCGTATTATTATATTAAATGTATTCAAGAATACCAATATTAATTTTTTTTTGGCAAGAAATCGTAGGTCATTTTTTTCTCTCTATATATATTTTTAGGCGATAATATTCAATAAATATTAAAACATATAATTAGTCTCACATACTTTATAGTGTAATCGAAATGGGAAGTGGGTCGTAGATTTTTTAATTGTAGATAATTCAGGTAAATTTGTCAATTTTTTTTATGAGTTGCCTTTTTCCTCTTGTAATATTAGATCTGACACATTATAAATAAAAATATTGTAATTTGTTTTTAGAAATAAACCTAAATTTTTTGCGTGCTATAATTACTTATCTGCCGTCTAAAAAAAACAGTGTAATCGAAACGGGAAGTGACTCAAATATTTTTTAATTGTAGATAATCTAGGTAAATTTGTCATTTTTTTTTAGTTGTATTTTTTGCCCAGTAATATTAGATATAAAATATTAAAAACCAAAATATTATAAATATTTTCTAAGAAATAAACTTTAAAAAACAGAGCACAAAATTAAAATTCGAAGACAATTTTTTTTTATAAGATTTATTCCTTGTATTATTATATTAAATGTATTTAAGAATACTGATATTAAATTTATTTCTTAAAAAAATCCTAGATAATTTTTTTCTCTCTATATACGAATTAGGCGATAATATTCAATAAATATTAAAACATATAATTAGTTTCACATACTTTAATTTGACATAAATATACAAATATATAATGAATTTGACATACTTTAAATAATACATGTAATTTTAAGAACAAATTGAAGCAAATCCAAACATTCAAATTAAATAATTGAAAACCTAACCTGAAATTAAAAGAAATGGGACCAAAATGAAACTAAAATCCATAATTAACTTGCATAGAAGGATAAAATTGAAAGAAATCAAACTTTGGGACCGAAAATATTAAGGATTTATAATAAATTTGGATGGAAGGATGAAATTGAAATCTATCAAAACTTTGATACCAAAAATATTAAAAATTCCAGCCCAATCCGAAAAATTAAAAGAATGAGGACCGAATTGAAAGTCCAATATATAATCAATTTCAATTGAAGGACGAAATTGAATCAAATCAAAACCTATATAATAGCATTAAGGGCAAGAAAACTAAATTTCGACGTTCAGAGACTGAACTGAACTTTGATAAAAAACAGGTTAGCTGACGTCATCTGGCGCAGGCAGGAGAGAGAAATTGGGGGGGGGGAATTCAAACGACCATTGACACGTCTCCGGACACCTTAGTGCTACACGCGCCACCCCAGGTGGAAGATAACATGCCTGAAAATCATTCTAGATGCCAGTTGGGCATTTTCCGACGCCGTAGGTAGCCGCACGCGCCGTCCGAAGAACACGTTAGCGCTGAAACGAACGTCGCGTCCGGAGACGCGCCAACAGATGTCATAAAAAAAAATATTGGCTAATTACCGTGAAGCCCCTCCCCCTCAGGCCTGTTTTTTGTCATTTTCGAGGGACAAAACCGTTAATTCACTGTTCAATGAAATATTAAAAAATAAAAAACCCGGTCGGATGATCCGGACCGGGCCGGAAATGGTGAATGACCGTCCAGCCCCTGAAACCGGCGGCGGTTTTTGTCGTTTTCGGGAGGCTTTTTCGTTAATACACTGTTGAAAAAAAAAAGGTAGACGTGCGCCGCGATGCACCGGAACAAATTGCCAATGAATAGTGACTATGAGTCACAGGCTACAGTAGAAAACCGAGTTGTTTTAGCTCTTTAGGTAATTTATAAGAAAAAAATATTAAATATTTTAAAATCTCTTAAAAAATAAGTTGTAAGAATAAGTTGAACTACAGGTCAGTCTGAAGACTAGTGATAGGACATCAAAAAGGAAGAATTGATGGAGATAATTTTATTTTATGTTTTTTTGTTTTCGTGGTCGTTATTTTTACAAGAAATTAATCAATAGATTTGCAAATCTTCTTGTCCAATAGATTATGTTTTTGTCCAAGCTCCTCGATGTTGATTAATTATTATGTGCCGAGCATGGTATCCCCCATGATGTTTATTTCTCCATGCTCCATCCCTACATATACACGTACAACACTACAAGTTTAATCCATTCATAAGAAAAAGTAGATAGCATCAGGCCACAGAAAGATGATCAACTTGGCCGATGGAAAACATGATCCTGAGCTGCTTAAAGCTCAAGCATGTATGGAATCACACCTTCAAATTCATAAACTCCATGTCTCTAAAATGTTCAGTTGATATAGGCATACCTGATATGATCGATGAACACAGCAAGCCTATGACCCTCCCTGAGCTCATTGCTGCCCTACCTATCTACCGTAAGAAAGTATTAGAGAATAATATAAATTATATTCTATAGTCTCATCTAATAGCTTAAGCTTTTAGGTAAGATAATTCCTTAACATGGTATCAAAACCTTGTTGATTCAGCGGTCATGAGTTCGAATCTCACCACCCTCATTCTATTTGACAAAAATCAAGCATAAAATTTGTGTGGGACCTATGCAAGTTTAAAGTCAAAGGACTTTTACTTAAGAGAATATGGTAAAGAATAATATAAATCATATTCTAGAGCCTCATATAATAACGTAAATTTTTAGATGAAACGGTTCCTAAACATAAATATCGTTGTGTCCCTCGCCTCATGCGCTTGTTGATCCATTCTGTTTTCTTCGAGAAACAAAAGATTAGAGAAAATGATAAAGAAGAAGGTTATATTCTCACCAATGCATCCCAGCTTCTCCTTATGAAATAAAAGGATACAGAATTTTGAGAGAAAGATGTGTACTCTGTATTTTCTTATTACTCTGTTCTTTACATACTGCACTCTATATATAGATTACATTTGATTCATACATTCAGAAATTCTACATATCTTATTGTTTTAATGTACAGGATCGAATCTTCCTCAATTGATGATCTGTAGAATTAATTAACGATTTGTTGCATGATTCTGCTGTTGCATTTCCTTAGCTGCACGTTTTCCTTTCCATTTATGATGTTGCTGCTGTATTTCCTTTGTTGCATGTGTTTCTTCAACATTTAATTGCTGATCTCCTCCCTTGATTGCATTTAATTGTTGATCATCTTCCTTGATTTCCATTAGCGTAAGCTGATTCTCTACAGTCCTCAAGGACAATCCGTTAAGTGTGACACCAATCCTGCAAGTCGTGCTTGACCCAATTTTAACAAAGCCATGGCATTTTGTGAGCGCTTGGTTTAACAATGATGATCCTACTCCTTTTGAGACGGCTCATGGGAGGACATTTTGGGACTATGGTGGCCATGAACCAATGCCTAACAATTTCTTTAATGATTCCATGGCTAGTGATGCTCGTTTGGTTTCGAGGGTGTTAATTAATGAGTGCAAGGAGCTATTTGAAGCGCTGCGTTCATTGTGTTAAGGAACCATCTCAACTAAAAGTTTAAGTTATTAGGTTAAGTCACATAATATGATTTATATTATTCTCACCTTGTGCTTAGTTTTTTATCAAATAGAATCGGGGTGGTGAGATTCGAACTCGTGACCGCTGGGTCAACAAGGCTCTGATACCATGTTAAGGAACCATCTCACCTAAAAGCTTAAGCTTATAGGTGAGGTCCCATAATTGATACCAGAGAGAGAGGAGAGCCACACGAGCTCTGAAGAGGAAGAAGACCAAATGAACTCGAGTCAACAAGGCAGCGTCCTCAACAAGCCAACCTGCACGGGAAAAGAAAGTGAGTTAACGTGTGCGGCTGAGATGAGAGGAAGGACAACTTACGTGGACGGGCAAGATGGAGGCAAGCTGACAGCAACCGAAGAGGCGACACCTGGCTCAGAGATAAGAACAAAGGAAACGGCGTCGTTTGATAGACAAGAAAGACAGCTGGCAACCCAACAAAAGCCAGATACGTATACGGGCCAAATACCGGTATTTTTGCCAGTATATTCAAATCAAAGACCATGACTTATTACGAAGGCTTATAAAAGGGGAAGGCAGGCAAGATCCAAGGATACCGAGTGAGACTGCTTTAGAGCAAATCATTGACCAGGAGGCCCGGGCTACCTCGAATCTGCCCAGAGAATTCAATTGTTATTTGTTTGAGCTTTAGTTCTTAGTTTCATTATTTCCAGTATTATTTACTTCTGTTGAGAAAAACCCCAAAACCCCAAAAACATTGTTATTTCCCTTTTAATATCATAAAATCCTCGAGAGAACTTTTCTCTCACAAAAAGATTAGTTTAAAGAGTTAAGGAAGGTTACAAGTGGTATCAGAGCCATTCGATCCTTCAGATGGCTGACGGAACCCGAGTTTCCCAGTTAATCGAAACGGTGTCAGGATTAAAACAGCAGCAAGAAGCCCAACAACAGAGCCAACAAAGCCAACAACAATTACTGGAAGACATTGTCTAGCAGCTCAGAACCATGTCTGCCAGAATGGACCAAATGGCCAAGGCCCAGGGAAAAAGGCCTATCGGCTCACCCCCAAATTCCCCCACTCGATCTGTGAATGGGGATCCGAGGCGCGAGATAATACAACAGGAAGGGAACCATGCAGTTCAAATTAAGTTAATCAGGCTTGAATTTCCTCGTTTTAATGGCGATGACCCTATCGGGTGGGTCTACAAGGCCAACCAGTTTTTTAATTTTCATAATACACCAGCTCAGCACCGGCTATTCATAGCCAGCTTCCATATGGAAGGGAAAGCAATAACCTGGTACCAAGAGCTAGAGGAGACATGAATGATAACTAGTTGGGAAGCTTTTGTGACAGCCCTTAATATACGATTCGGAGTGTCCTCCTACGACGACCCAATGGAAGCCCTAATCAATGTCAAACAATCATCTACTGTGGAAGTCTATAAAACCCGGTTTAAATCTCTGTCCAACCGAGTTAGGGGGCTATCTGACTCTCACAAACTCAGCTGTTTTTTAGGGGGGTTAAAAGAGGAAGTCAGAATGGGAGTTCGAATGTTGAATCCCAAAAATCTTGTGACAGCATATGGCCTGGCAAGAATGCAAGAAGAAAATCTTGCCATTATACGAAGGGCATGGAGGCCCAGCCCAATAGGCCTACAAGGCCGGGGCATAACACAGGCCCACCAGAGGGCAGAAGGCCCAGGCGAGAAAGCAATTCCCTTGCAACGTCTTAGCCCAGCCCAGATGAAGCGAAAAAAGGGATAAGGGCCTTTGCTTCAAGTGCGATAGCAAATGGGGGCCCGGTCATAGGTGTGCAGGACCTAAACTGTTCCTAATTGAAGAAGAAGAGGAGGAATACATAGAGGAACCAGGAATTCGTGACTTAATTGATTTAAGTGAACCTCAGGAGGGACCTGCCGAAGGGGTGGGAATATCCCTACATGCTATGGTAGGAAATCCTGACCCAAAGACCATGAGGGTCCAGATTAAGGTCAAGGGCCACACTTTTATAGCCCTAATCGACACAGGGAGTACACACAACTTCTTGCATCCCAGGGTGGTCAGGAGAACAGGGATAAGGGTCACAAGGCACCCACCCGTTGGAGTGAGCATTGCCGATGGGTCCAAAATATGGACCGAGGGGAGCTGCCAAGACATCTTGGTCATGATTCAAGGGGGGCATTTTACCACTCAGGCCTACATCCTACAGCTGGGAGGATGTGATGTGGTGCTCGGAATCCATTGGCTCAGTGGACTGGGTCCAATCTTATGGGACTTTGCGTCCCTAAAAATGGAATTCAAACAAGGGAATAAGAAGGTTTTAATTAAAGGGATGGGCGTGGAAAACTCAGAGGTGGACAACAGCCCCTCTTTCCTTCAGGAATTGAGAAGGGCCGAAGAAGGCCTAATCCTGCAGGTCTGGAAAATAGGCCCAGCCCAGGGGAGAGAGCCCAGACAGATTGAACAACTACTACTAGAATTTCCAGGGGTCTTTGAAGAACCCTCAGGGATGCCACCCAGAAGGCCCCAAGACCACGCCATTATACTAAAGGAGGGGACCTCTCCAATAAATGTTTGTCCCTACAGGTATCCTTACTACCAGAAAACCGAAATTGAAAAAATAGTCAATGAACTACTAGCCATGGGCACCATAAGGCCCAGCCAAAGCCCATTCTCTTCCCCCGTGTTACTAGTAAGAAAGGCTGATGGCTCTTGGAGGATGTGTGTGGATTACAGGGTCCTCAACAAAGAAACAATCAAAGACAAGTTCCCAATTCCGGTGGTGGAAGAGCTGCTAGATGAACTACACGGGTCCCAATTTTTTTCTAAACTGGACCTAAGGTCTGGATTTCACCAGATCCGAATGAGAGAGGAAGACATCCCCAAGACAGCGTTTAGAACGCACGAAGGGCATTACGAATTTCTGGTGATGCCTTTGGCCTCACAAACGCCCCTTCTACCTTCCAAGGATTAATGAACGACATATTCAGACCCTACCTAAGGAAATTTGTTTTGGTTTTTATTGACGACATTCTAGTCTACAGCCCAACAGAAGAGGAGCATAACCGACACCTAAGGTCAGTACTAGAAACATTGGTCAAACATCAGCTGGTTGCAAAAAGATCGAAAATGCAAGTTTGCTTGCAAGGAGATAGAATATCTGGGCCACATTGTCTCGGGCCAAGGGGTCCAGGCAGACCCGAATAAGGTGGTGACCATGGTGAATTGGCCCAGGCCCAAAATGCTCAAGGCCCTCAGAGGCTTCTTGGGCCTAACAGGTTACTACAGGAGGTTTATCAAAGGGTATGGGGGGATCGCAGGTCCCTTAACTAGATTGCTCAAAAAAAGGGCATTCCAATGGGATGCTGCGGGCGAAGAGGCCTTTGAACAGCTGAAGAAGGCAGTGACAACACCACCAGTCCTAGCACTGCCCAACTTTGAACTAAGTTTTACAGTAGAGTGTGACGCTTCTGGGGTGGGGCTAGGAGTCGTCCTAATGCAGGAAGGCAGACCACTCGCTTACTACAGCAAGGCCCTCAAAGGAAGAGAACTAGCCCTATCCACATACGAAAAAGAATTCTTGGCCCTAGTGTCAGCAGTGAACAAATGGAGGCCATATCTCTTGGGACAGGCATTCAAAGTAAAGACAGACCAACAAAGTCTCAAATACCTCCTGGAACAGAGGATAGGGACACCCACCCAACAAAAGTGGTTGTCCAAACTAATTGGCTATGACTTTGTAGTGGAATATCGGGCAGGGAAAGAAAACTTGGTGGCAGACGCACTATCTAGACAAGAGGGCTTTACAACAGAAGCCTTGTGGGCTATCTCTAAGCCCATAGTGAATTGGGTCGAGCAGTTAAAGGAAAGCTATGACACGGACCCAGAAATCAAAGACATCTTGCAACAGATGGATAAGGAAATAGTCGGGTCACTAAAGTTTCAGCATAAGGGAGGAGTGTTATACTACAAGCACAAAATATACATCAGCAAAAACAACCCACTCAAACAAGATATTCTGAGCTACATGCATGACAGTCCCAATCTCAGGGCATACAGGGTCAGAGAAAACATTGCAGAGAGCGAGGAAGGATTTCTTCTGGAAAGGAATGAAGGCTGACATACAGGCCTACATCAAACATTGTGAAGTTTGCCAAAGGGCTAAGGGAGAGAACACAAAGCCCACTGGACTCCTACAGCCACTACCCATTCCTACTAGGCATTGGTTTTCCATATCAATGGACTTTATAGAGGGGTTACCTAAGTCAAACCAATTCTCAGCCATTCTAGTGGTAGTAGACAGGTTCACTAAGTATGCCCACTTCATACCCCTATCCCACCCTTACAATGCACCTAAAATTGCTCAACTATTCCTACACAATGTTATCAGACTCCATGGCCTCCCCAACAATATAATCTCGGACAGAGACCCTACATTCACCAGCAAGTTTTGGGGGGAGTTATTCAGAGTGCAGGGGGTCAAGCTGCTGATGTCCACAGCATATCACCCCCAAACAGACGGTCAAACAGAAGCTACAAACAAGACATTAGAGGGTTATCTACGATGCTACGTAGGAGACAACCCCAAGGGGTGGTCAAACTGGTTGACCATGGCAGAATACTGCTACAATACGAGCTACCACACATCAACAAGCAACCTATGGCTACCCGCCCCCAAGCATCATTGACTATGTTCAAGGATCAACACAAGTGCAAGCAACAGAACATCATTTGCAGGACCGAACTGAGCAGATATCAAAAATAAAGCAGCATTTAACAAAAGCTCAAGAAAGGCAAAAGAAGCAGGCAGATAAAAGAAGGACTGACAGAGAATATAAGGAGGGCGAGTGGGTGTACCTCAAGCTCCAGCCATTCAGACAGGTTAGCATGCAAAGAGGAAAAAATGGAAAATTAGCCTATAAATATTTCGGGCCATTCAAAATTTTAAAGAGAGTAGGATCGGTGGCTTACCAGCTTGATCTACCCAAGGAAGCAAGGATCCATAATACCTTCCATGTGTCGCTGCTAAAGAAATGGGTAGGTAAAGACCACACGCCGGAACAGTGGCTCCCAGACTTCGAATCAACCCAACGACCGCAGCCGAAGCCAGCTGAGATCTTGGACAGAAGGACCATCACCACTAGAAGAAAGGAGAAGGAAGAAATACTGCTCCGGTGGGAAGGACAACCAGCCGAGGACGCCGTTTGGGTGGAGGCGGAGTCGTTAGAAAGAGAATATCCCCACCTTGAGGTCAAGGTTCTTGAAGGGGAAGGGAGTTGTGACTGGCCGGAGCTGAACCAGAGAGAGATTAGGGCACGACAAGGAGAAGGCGAGAGAGAGGAGAGCCACACGAGCTCTGAAGAGGAAGAAGACCAAATGAACTCGAGTCAACAAGGCAGCGTCCTCAACAAGCCAACCTGCACGGGAAAAGAAAGTGAGTTAACGTGTGCGGCTGAGATGAGAGGAAGGACAACTTACGTGGACGGACAAGATGGAGGCAAGCTGACAGCAACCGAAGAGGCGACACCTGGCTCAGAGATAAGAACAAAGGAAACGGCGTCGTTTGATAGACAAGAAAGACAGCTGGCAACCCAACAAAAGCCAGATACGTATACGGGCCAAATACCAGTATTTTTGCCAGTATATTCAAATCAAAGACCATGACTTATTACGAAGGCTTATAAAAGGGGAAGGCAGGCAAGATCCAAGGATACCGAGTGAGACTGCTTTAGAGCAAATCATTGACCAGGAGGCCCGGGCTACCTCGAATCTGCCCAGAGAATTCAATTGTTATTTGTTTGAGCTTTAGTTCTTAGTTTCATTATTTCCAGTATTATTTACTTCTGTTGAGAAAAACCCCAAAACCCCAAAAACATTGTTATTTCCCTTTTAATATCATAAAATCCTCGAGAGAACTTTTCTCTCACAAAAAGATTAGTTTAAAGAGTTAAGGAAGGTTACACAATGATGATCCTACTCCTTTTGAGACGGCTCATGGGAGGACATTTTGGGACTATGGTGGCCATGAACCAATGCCTAACAATTTCTTTAATGATTCCATGGCTAGTGATGCTCGTTTGGTTTCGAGGGTGTTAATTAATGAGTGCAAGGAGCTATTTGAAGCGCTGCGTTCATTGTGTTAAGGAACCATCTCAACTAAAAGTTTAAGTTATTAGGTAAAGTCACATAATATGATTTATATTATTCTCTAACACACCCCTCAAGTGAAAGCCTTTTGGGCTTGAAACTTGCACAGGCCCACATCACCTTGTGCTTAGTTTTTTATCAAATAGAATCGGGGTGGTGAGATTCGAACTCGTGACCGCTGGGTCAACAAGGCTCTGATACCATGTTAAGGAACCATCTCACCTAAAAGCTTAAGCTTATAGGTGAGGTCCCATAATATGATTTATATTATTCTCTAACAACGCACACCCTCAAAAAGTTAATTATTAGCCATGACAAATGCATTTTAAGAATTATGATACTGAAGGTAAATTTATATTCCTCTAATATTACTTTCCATAAACAATATCATTTGAGTCTTGTAGTATATTGTTCTAAATCTTGTACTTTCTCTATGATGGAAATCACAATGAATTCTACATAACTCGAACTTAAGATCTTTTGTACAGATCGCAAGCCTTTTACCATTACACCATACCTCTTGGGACATATATAAGTTCAATCCATTCATAAGAAAAAGTAAATAGTATTAGTCCACATATAGATAATCAACTTATCCAATGGAAAGTGTTGCAACTTTTTTTTCCACATTTTGCGCCCCGCCATCCCTTGAGGGGAGAACAACGCATGGTGAAAGGGAAGTGTTTATAGTTGTAAAAACTACACCTATAATTATTAGGAGTCGCGACCTAGTATTAAGGTCACTAGGAAATCTATTAGTCTACGAGAGTTTGGGTAAGGGGAAGACGCACCACCCCCAGTGCAGCTTCCTTAAGGCAAGCTGTATTGTTGTTTGATTGTTTTTTTTTTCCTAAGCTAGATTTTCTATGTGTTGGTCTTTTCTAAGGCTCGAAGTAGATCTCTTTTCATGAGAAAATCTCTACCTTATTAGGAGTCGAAAACCTGACCATTCTAAAGTTTAATTATTTTTTACACTGCATAAAAAAAAACTTCTTTTTTTTTACTATTTGCGGGTGTACTTTACAATGTAATTTTACACCCCGATAACTAAAACATGATAATTTTTAATTGTTTTTTGATATTTTGGTCAAATTCTAACGGATAATCATAAACTGGTTAAGATATCTAATTTTCATTCCAAAACAGAGAAATATGCTATATTTGTTTTTTATGAAAAATATGCTTGGAAAAAACCTTGAAGTTTGACTCTATGCACGAAAACAACACATTTTTTGTTTATATTTTTTTCAAAATGCGATTTTCTTATAAAAAATAAAAAAATTTCCAACTAGGCCTGACCGAATTAAATGGGCTGGCCCAGCTGTTGGACTTGGGCTAGCCCCGGCTCACCCAACTGGGCTGGGCTGAGACACAATCAGGAAAAATAATAATAACAATAAAGAAGTTGCATTGTTCACGTAGCGTGAACAGTAACAAGGTGGTGGACCGACGATGACAAGAGGGTCATCTGCCGCTACCGTTGGGTAGAGGAGGACGAGGAGGTTTTAAGTTTGTAATATATCGAGTTTTGTTTTTGCCCCTCATAATCTAGTTCATTAGTGTCACATCCTCTTATATATATAGGCTAAGAATCCCATGGTCGATCATACAAGCTCATAGTCTATATCAGACCTTAAAAATCTTGAGACAGTCTGATGAAAATGAGTTTGGCTGAAGGAAACCTTCATGGTGCTGAGCTACTTCAAGCTCAAGCTCATGTTTGGAATCACATCTTCAACTTCATAAACTCAATGTCTCTAAAATGTGTTGTTGAACTAGGCATTCCGGATTTAATCCATAATCAGGGAAGATCAACCCAGTTCTGGGTTTAAGATCTCTCATTGAAGTTTAAGATAAAATAGCTCTTGATCACCCAACTAAGAATTGTCTTGTTGTAAAATTATGGTGCACTAGAATAATTTGTTTACATAAAAATCCAGATTCCATATAGTAATATTAGATTATTTCTGGTGCTCCTTTGGTTCGGATAAATGTTTTCTATTTTCAATGCCTGGAAGCTAAAATTGAGTTATAATGAAACTAAAGTTCCAGGTTTACTACCTCAGAAATAGTTCCAGGCAATTCTCCAGGTGGAAGGCCGTATTCTCTGCTTTCACGGGGCATGAAGCAAGGGTTTTTTTTTCATCTGTTAGGAAATCCGATTTGTTTATACCAAGTCTATATACCTCAACAGATCTACAGACAGATATTGAACAAAAATTGTTGGAAAAACATATGATGAAACAAAAACTTTGAAATTTAAATTTAAATTTTTTGAGCTTTCGAGTTTTTATTTCTTTTTGTTTTTTTCTGACTATACTGGGGTCAACCCATATGATCTGTTTTGGGCTAGGCTAACACCCCTCAAAAAAAGACAAGTGAACATTGCAGCAGAGTAAAATTTACGATATATTATAATTAATCCAATAAATTAGATTAATGATTCACTAGTTAAATCAATAACACGTAATGATCTATTAGCTTGATATGTTTCAATGACACCAAAAATTTCCAAATCTCTTGTAGCTAAAAGTTGCTCGAAGATATTTGGTGACAATTATTTGAAGATTGTTCAAGTCTCAGCTACCCCAGGGGCAAGCTGCCTGTCGAGAGATAACCACTAGAAAAAAAAAAAAAAAAATTCTTTTAAGGTTTCCTTCAGCCAAATTAATTTTTATCAGACTGTCTCAAGATTTTTAAGGTTTGATATAGACTATGAACTTGTATGATCGACCATGGGATTCTTATCCTATATATCTAAGAGGATGTGACACCATTGAACTAAATTATGAGGGGGGGGGGGAAGGATAAATTGAAAGTTTTGACTGCCACCAGACTATAGAATCAGGGTCGGAAAATTTCTTGGAAAAAACTTTTGAGCATGATCTAGATGTTGAATTTTAGGTTATGAAAGTTTGTTAAACTAGATTGTCTAGCATAGTAATTCTATCGATACTTGGGCTTATGACGAGCCTGCTTGGGAGTGTTATTGAAGTTGTTTTATAAAGTGTTTTTTCGTTCAGAAATATATAAAAACAATATTTTTTAAAATTTTTAAAATTTAATTTTTTATATCACCAAGTCAAAATTATCTAAATATACAAAAAAATTAATTTAAAATAAAAAATAAAATATTTTCAACATTTTTCAAAACTATTTTTAAAATGCAGTGCCCAAATAGGTTGAGATAAAATATGAAGAGAAGTATAAAGTTCACTAATCTTGGCACTGGTCCTCCCTGTGACCCAACATCCTTAACAATACTTCACCAAGACCAAGTTGGTGGTCTTCAAGTCTTTGCAAACAACAAATGGCTAGCAATCCGGGATTAAGTGGTAATTACACTGGTTGCCGATAACCACCACCTCCCTTTCCTCTAATAGTCATTCATAATAGTCGAAGTTACTAGAATGCCGACAGCCTATGTTAAGTATACATTGATTATGAAAAACATTACACATAAAAATACTGAAACATTTAGGGTTTGTAATAGTTATAATACTATATGGTGAGGTCATCACGCCCAAACAAGGTAGGTATAATAGTTTTATGGCGGTTCATGATTTGTATACCTTCGAGGGAAACGTATGATTTTCAAATTTGACTTCTATAAAGCTTTTGATTATGTCACCAAGATTATCTTAATGAACAACCAACTTTTTAAGTAGACCTCGTTGAAACAGTTTCTGTTCCCGCCCCTCCCCCCTCATAATTTAGTTCAATAGTGTCGCATCCTCTTATATATATAGGCTAAGAATCCCATGGTCGATCATACAAGCTCATAGTCCATGTCAAATCTTAAAAATCTTGAGACAGTCTGATAAAAATGCATTCGGCTGAAGGAAACCTTCATGGTGCTGAGCTACTTCAAGCTCAAGCTCATGTTTGGAATCACATCTTTAACTTCATAAACTCAATGTCTCTAAAATGTTCTGTTGAGCTAGGCATTCCGGATTTAATCCATAATCATGGAAAACCCATGACCCTTGCTCAGCTTGTCGCTGTCTTGCCTATTCACCCAACCAAAACCCATTTTGTCTATCGCCTCATGCGCATATTGGTCCATTCTGGTTTCTTTGCGCAACAAAATGGTAGTGGAGACACTGAAGGAGAAGGCTATGTTCTCACCAACGCTTCTCAATTGCTTGTGAAGGATAACCCTTTCAGTGTAACACCATTCTTGCTAGCCTATCTTGATCCAATTTTAACACAACCATGGCATCATGTAAGCGCTTGGTTCCAAAATGATGTCCCTTCCCCGTTCCATACGGCCCATGAAAGGACATTGTGGGAGTATGCGAGCCATGAACCAAAGCTCAATCAGTTCTTTAATGAAGCCATGGCAAGTGATGCTCGACTTGTTTCGAGTGTGATGATAAATGAGTGCAAGGGAGTTTTCGAAGGGTTAAACTCGTTGGTTGATGTTGCGGGTGGCACTGGAACTCTGGCCAAGGCATTAGCTAAAGAATTCCAGCATTTGGATTGCACTGTCTTTGATCTCCCACATGTTGTGGCTGATTTGGAGGGAAGTGGAAACTTGAAATATCTTGGTGGAGACATGTTCGAGGAAATTCCTCAAGCAGATGCGATTCTGCTGAAGGTGAAACCACTTTCTCTTACTGATTAAAACAGTATTCCTAAGCATATATATAATAACATCGAAACTAAATTTATTTGTCTATTTCAGTGGATTCTTCATGACTGGAATGATGAGGAGTGTGTGAAAATACTCAGGCAATGCAAGGAGGCAATTAAGGGCAGAGAAGGAGGAAAGGTGATCATCATAGATATTGTGGTGGAGAACAATAAAGTGGAAGCAAGATCAACTGAGACACAACTCTACTTTGATATGTTGATGATGATATTGTTCACTGGAAAAGAGAGAAACAAGAATGAATGGTCTCAGCTATTCTCTGATGCTGGCTTCACTAACTTTAAGATCACCCCAGTTCTGGGTTTAAGATATCTCATTGAAGTTTATCCTTGATGAGCTAGCTCTTGATCACCGATGTCTATGAAACACGAGTGGTCTCCAACTAAGAATTGTCTTGTTGCTAAATTATATGAAATCTATACAGTGTGTTGTAGTAAATCTAATGGTATGTGAAAGTCCAGGTAAGAAGATTTATTGTGCAAGGGAAGACGCATGACCCCTACTAGACCTTACCTTATCTAAGCTGCAATGTTGTTTGATTGTTTTTTTTATCAGATTTGTATTCGTTGGTATTTTTAAGGTTTGATGCAGATCTCTCTTCTTGAGAGAAGTCTCTATAGTATTGGGTGAAAAACCTAATCGTTGTAAGGTTTGAATTGTAGCATTGCATTGTTGTATTTTTAATATCTAAGGTTGTATTTTAAAATGTAGTTTTACACCTCCACATATTAAATTCTAAACTTCAATAAAATGAACAAAATGGTTGTCGAAAGATGTTTGATATTTTGATCAAACTCTAACAAATAATCATGAATCGATTACAAATTCCATTTCAGGGTTTAAGATCTCTCTTTGAAGTTTATCCTTGATAAGCTAGCTCTTGATCACCCACGTGGTCTGCAACTAAGAATTGTCTTGTTGCAAAATTATATGAAGTGAAGTCCCTACGTTGAGTTTGCTTTCTCTATACACAGCAATAAAGTTATGCTCTACTAGAATAATTTGTTCTTTTAAATGATTTTTCATCAAATAATATGTTGGAGTAGGTGAAATTTTTTAATTATGATGTGCGTTTTCAAGGGCAGTTGTTCATCTACATATATTGCACAGCAAGTTGATGCATGAGCTTTTAAAAAGCGCGTATTTATTTCGAAAAAAACTTATATCCCTTTATTTATAAAAAATAAGTTATTTTGCTAATATCACATGATATTGTTTTATTGGTTAATTTTTATTTTATGAAATTATATTTAAGATAAAAATACTTTCTGTATTATTTATTTTGATTTTATTCTATTAATGTAAAAATTAAAAATAATAAGTTTTAATTCGTAAAAAGTTTTTGTTTCAACACTCCTTCGATTGGACATCTCCACTAAATATCGGCGACCGTTTCATGGTGGCCACTCATGAATATCTCCATCTTTGATTGGCAAAACTTTAATGCTGGCCACATATGACTTGAATCCAGCGTTATTATCAAGGATCTCATAGCTTCAAACACCGTTCGTTTGGATCGATCATTATTAATTAGCTTCTCATTGACCCAGTTGATCTCAGTCTCTGATTAATTTTAATTAGTATAAATTAATTTTTTTTGCTATATAAATAATGATTTATTTATTTTATTAAATGCATTGATAAAGCCTGAGTTTTTATGTCAAAATGCATTGATAAAATGCAATCATATTAATTTTTATGATACAAGTTAGAGTTTAGGGGAGAAGGAGAGTTTGGAAAATATTATGGGGGGCTGCTAGTGTATTTGTGAGGACTGAGGAGTACCCAAATATATAGACGTAGGGTTGTACATGATAGTAACAATGTGGTATGCCACGCATTTAGAAACCTATATAAGATAAATACAAAACTAAAATTCTATAATAATAGGACAGCTTCCATGCCTACGTGAGTTTACGACAGTTAACTCCTCAGTAGACAACAACAGTAGCCTTATTTTGGAGAGTTAAATTAATAAAACGGCTTTTTAAATTATGTAAAAATATTTTTTTGTTTATGTGTATTTTAATGGTAAAAATTATTTAGAAAATTCATTTTTTGTATATTATTTTAAATATAGTGTAATTATTTTGTATATAATATAATTATACAATTAATATGAGTAAGTTATATAATTGAATAATTACTTTTAAAAAACCCTTCAACATTGTAATTATTAGATTTTTAATTATATTTAAAGAAAAAAAATAAAATTTTATTATATTTAATTAATTTAATTATTTAATTAATTTTATTATTTTGATGTAGTTGTCATTTTGATATATTTATAAATAAAATATATTTTAAAAAGTAATCTTTTTGCACTTTCAAACAGGCTAAAATCGATATAATTACTATACTAAACAATCTACTTTCAGAAACTTTCATAAACTAAAATTTAACATCACGATCATGCTCAAAAGTTTTTTCCAAGAAATTTTCCGACCCTGGTTTATAGTCTGGTGGCAGTCATATCCAACAGAAAATCATGAAGGGCTATAAATTGGATTACTTTTTTAGTTAATTTTAAATCTTATTAATTATTTAAATTTGTAGCCGTTGAAATAGAGCTTGTTCACTGTCCTCATTCATGAAACATGAGTTAATTAATGAGGGAAGAAAACAGACCAAGTGATTATTTGGAATTGATTGTTTGGAAATATATATTGATTTTTTTTAAAGTGATTTTCATTTAAAAATATATTAAAATATTTTTTTTTGATATTAATACATTTAAATAATTTAAAAACACTAAAATTTTCTTTTTTTTCAAAATCACTTTTTAAAGGCAATAACTAACAAGTTGCAAGGCTGATGAAAACTTGTAGGAATTTAAAGACACGTTTTGAGCTCATAATTTTAGTTGTCCTGTATACCTATCCAGTCATTATCCTTCCCTTTATGTACCTCCATAAGACTTTCTACCCCCTCCCTGTTCATTTACTGTTGAAGATAGGAATGTGTATTTTGCTGTATATATTTTTTTCCTATTGTATTGCCTAATATTTAGCTAGACAGCTCATAGATTGACAGCTCATGCATTGCAGATTTGTAGGGATAGTTAGTTAGTTAGTTAGTCTCCTTGTACAAATACTCGATTTGATGATCAATAAAATCACTGCAATACATTCAATATTTCTTTCATCTTTTCATGGTATCAGAGCTAGATTAAAATCTTATTACTCTCTGTCACTACACTTTTTCAAAACTACCGTGTAGCATTCCTTTTCTTTTCCAGCCACCATGGCCCAAGATGACCTATCACCAACTCTCTCTGTCCATGGCAAAGAGATTGCCAATTCTAGAATAGACTCTTCAAGATTGAATTTCTCAAGTCCCTACTTCTCTCATCATTCAGACCACCTAGGGTTCTGATTTCCAAACCCTTCAATCAATCCACCTTCAAAAACAATAGACCCCGAGAATTATACAGCTTGGTCTCGGTGCAATGATATGGTTCATTCTTGGATTATCAACACTCTCAATTCTGAAATTTCAGACACCGTGATATACTATACCACCGTCAATGAAGTCTGGGAAGATCTTCGTGAACGATTCTCCCAGCCCAGAGTAATGCACCTCGAATCTTCGAAATTCAACGAGATATTGCTTATTTTCACCAAGAACAGCTCTCTGTCTCAGCTTATTATACAAAACTAATTGGTCTTTGGGATGAACCGAGTTCCTACAGTGATGCAATACACAGAGCACAACAAGATCAACAAAAATTGATGTAGTTTCTAATGGGATTGAATGACTCATACAGTGGTATTCGTGGTCAGATCCTCTTGATGAATCTCCTCCCTTCGGTTCGCCAAGTATACTCCTCTGTTTCTCAAGAAGAGAAAAAACGTCTCCTGAGCTTGACCAACGTTGCAGACAGTCATGGTAGCGCAACAATGGTTGTTCGAAGCAACAATGACAGCAAATTCATCTCCTCAGTTGGTACAAGAAGGCATGACAAATCATATGGCTCACACACTTTTAGATCGTCTTCTCCAAAAAACTTCAATGGGGGACACAAAGCAGATGAAGAAAAGAGACAATCTGGTTTTGGAAAGGGACACCCACATTGTACACATTATGGGCAAATGGGCCATTGGGTCCAAACTTGTTATGAATTGCGTGGCTACCCAGCAGGCCACCCAAGAACAAAATCTACGGGCTCAAACCATTTTCATAACAGGCCAGTCGCAAATCATGTGTCTAAATGCCTTTCTAAAGAGGAAAACAACAACCCAGTTATTGGAATTTCGGAGACCCAAATAAAACAACTCTTATCATTGCTTGACAACTAAAAATGAAGGATCTAGTTCTCAAGCACATGCTACCACAAAACTAGATTTGTCTAAAATAGTTCTCCCACAGTTGGATCATTAACAGTGGAGCAACGGATCACATTTCTTTATCGTGGAAATCATATTTCTACATGAACAAAAATTGCTCATTACCTCCTGTATTATTGCCAAGCAGAGAAAAGCAAAAATTGTTGCGAAAAGATCATTGCCTCCTGTTGCTATATAATTTTTGACCCATTATTTTTATGTTTCAGAAAAAAATAAAATAAAAATATATTGGTACAAGGGCAAAATTGAACAAATTGAGAGTTTAACGGTCAATTGAGGGTTAAAACGCACAAATAAAAAACCAAGGACCAAATTAAAAAAGGCGCACAAGTTAAAGGTTGTGTTTGGATTTGTGGCTAGAAAAAACTCTATAAATAGAGTTGGTGAGAGCCAAAATGAGGGACCAAACAAAAAGTTACATACAAGCAAAAAACCCTAACCCTAATTTCTATCCCATTTTGGGGTTGCAACCTCTGTCCCCCCTTGTGGGCAGGTGCAACCCCTCCCCATTTCTTTTTCCCTTCCCTTTCACTCTCTCCTCCAGCCAACCACCATTCCCCAGCTTTCCCTTTCCCTCTCTCCCTCCAAGCCACCCACAACAGCCACTATGGTCTCCCTCTTTTCTCCTTCCTCAACCAGCTGCACCCCCAGCCGTCCCTCTTCCTCACCAAAGAGCAACCACAACCTCCTCCGCTTCAGCCTGCCTCAGCAGCCACCACAGCAGCTCCACTCTCTTTTCCTCTCCTTCCTGTCGGCCACCACAGCAGCCCACCAAACAGATAAGCCTCCCATCCTCCCTTTTCCATCTCTCTTTCTCTCCAGTTGTAGCCCCCCACGACCTCTGCCTCCTCTTCTCCAGACAGGAGCCACAACCACCCTCACAACCACCCTTTGTCCTTCTCTTTGTCAGCGCTAACAACCTTTTCCACGGCAACACAACCCATCACCAACCAACAGATTAGCCACCACACCAGCTCCACGGCAGTCCAGCCGCCCTTTGAAGAAGAAGAATAGATCCGAGAAGAAGAACGGGACGAGAAGTACATATCTGAGATTTGCAGAGGAGAATGAAATTGATTTTATGCCTTTTGTGTTTGTGTTTATCTTTGTTTTGCAGGTCGCCGTGAAGGCCACCATCGGCAAGATAGTGGAGAGAAGAGGCAGATCCGTTGCCCCCTGTCCTGCTGTTCACCGGCGATGGCGAGTGGTTCCATGTGCCGTCAGCGACGGCGATGCTTGGGCTGACACGCTACCAGTGCTCCAACTGCTGCCACCACTTTCCAGAACTATTCTCGAGGTCTTTTTTGTAATTTTGTTTATGTTTGTGTGTTTATTTGAATTTTTATTGTTGTTTAATTATTATTTATGATATATAATGAAAAAGAAATGAAAAAGAGAATGTGGGTGTGTGTTATATTTTATTGGTAAAATGCAATGAAAAAAGAAATCAAAAAAGAGAATGTGTGCATTTATTGTATTTTATTTGTTCATTTATTTATGTAGTTTTGTTAAGGAAAAAAGGAATATAAAATTGATAAAAAAAAAGTATTTTATTTTTGAATGCCTAAAGTTTTATCCGAAAAATTACTCTAGATTTAATAACAAGTTTGTTAAATCTTCAGAATTGGCCTAATATTAAAACAAATCGCGAAATTAGTTCATGAGAGTTAATGGTTAAATTCAGGTAGTAAATGTCGGGCCTACAAGTAGGCTAACATTTACATATCTGGAAACGATCAAAAAACTTCTCAGGATTATTCTGAGCAGTTATTGATTTTCTTGAATCGGCCAACATTGAAAGAGATCGTGAAATTAATTCATGAGAATTATTGGTTAACTTCAGGTAGTAAATGTCGAACCTACAAGTAGGCTAGCATTTAAATATCTTGAAATAATCAATAAAATTTGCAGTATTATTCTGAGCAATGATCAATTTTTAATGAACCAATCTATATTGAAAAATCATGAAATTAATTCATGAGGATTAATGGTTAATTTCAGATGGTAAATGTCGAAACCCCTTTACTTGACCTATGCCTTGTATTTCCTCCCTTTACTTGACCTAACTCCCCTTTGGCGTTCCAACCATCCTACTAGTCCACCAGCCAAACTTCGTGATTATGTTTCCTCCACCGTTTCCTCCACCCAATCCTCCTCCTTGTTGCCTGGTCCAATTAAAGGTATGAGATATCCACTGACCAATTTTTCTCTCTTATCACTGATATACACCTGCTTTTCACTCTTATCACCGATATACACCTACTTTTCACTCTTTTGTTGCTTCAATCAATACGACCAATGAACCCAACTCTTATTCTGAGGTTGCCTCTAATCCTAAATGACAAGCAGCCATGAATTCTGAATTGAGAGCTCTCCAAGACAATGGTACATGGACCCTCGTCCCTCTCCCAACAGGCAAGTTCCCAATTGGTTGCCCATGGGTGTTTAAAATCAAGCATCATTCAGGCAATTCTATTGAGCGGTACAAGGCTCGTTTAGTCGCCAAAGGCTTCACTCAGTTAGAGGGTGTTGATTATCAGGACACTTTTTCCCCCATTGCAAAAATCATTTATGTTCGGCGCTTGCTTGCTTTGGCTGCCTCTAACGATTGGTCTATTTACCAACTGGACGTCAACAACGCTTTCCTCCATGGTGACTTGACTAACGAAATATACATGTCACCACCAGGGCTTCGACGACAGGGGGAGGATGACTTGGTATGTCGCCTTCACAAGTCTTTATATACGGGTTGAAACAGGCCTCTCGCCAGTGGTTCACAAAGTTTTCAGAGGCTATTTGCTCCACAGGTTATGAACAATCACAGGCTGACTATTCTTTGTTCACCAGGAAATAAGGCAAGTCTTTTATTGCCCTTCTAATATACGTTGATGATATCTTAATTACCTGGGAATGATACTGTTAGCATTGATGCAACTAAGAAATTTCTGCATAGTAATTTTCGCATCAAAGAGCTTGGTAATTTGAAATACTTTCTTGGCATTGAGGTATCTACTTCTAAGAATGGAATTTTCATTTCTTAACATAAGTATATGTTAGAAATCATTGCGGATGCAGGACTGTTATGTGCAACTCCAATTGATCCCCCTATGGAACGAGGATTGAATTTATCATATAAAAGTGATTTACTTAGAAATTCCAGTCAATATAGAAGGCTGGTTGGCAGGCTGATTTACTTGACTGTTTCTAGGCCCGATATAACATATGTTGTACATGTCTTGAGTAGATTCATGCATTAACCTCGAAAATTGCATGTGTAGGCAACTCTTCGGGTCGTCAAATATTTGAAAGAGACTCCTAGTAAAGCTCTATTTTTCTCTTCGAATAATGATTCTAGATTAAAAGCCTATTGTGACTCGGATTGGGCAGGTTGTGCACTTACTAGGAGGTCTACTATGGGTTATTGTATCTTTCTTGGACCTTCATTAATATCTTGGAGGTCAAAATGACAGAAACAGTTTCACTTTCTTGAACCAAAACAGAGTATCGAGCGATGACAGGAGCCTGCTATGAATTGACATGGCTTCAGCATCTGTTGAAGGATTTGGGTCTCTCTAGCAAAGAAGCCTTCTTTGTTATACTATGATAATAGAGCTGCTCTACACATTGCAGTCAACCCAGTTTTATGCAGCTTCAAAAACATAATCGTTCCAAGGTCTGAATTTTAGCACTGCATTGCTGTATTTTTAATATCTAAGGTTATATTTTACAATGTAGTTTTACACCCCCATGTATTAAAATCTAAACCTAAGTAAAATGAACAAAATGGGTGTCGAAAGATTTTGATATTTTGGCCAAACTTTAACAAATAATCATAAATTAGTTACAATATTCATTTTGCATTTTCAAGCATGAGGAAAAAAAAGCATTTTTTTTTAAAATATGCTCAAAAACATTTTAGGATTCGAACGAATGCATGAAAAGAAAACATGTTTTTTTTTATATTTTTCAAATTAGGATTTGTTTTTGAAATTTCGGAGAAAAATCAAATTTGTTTATACCAACTCTATATATACTTTAACAAAGATCTACAGACCAATATGGAAAAATGATTGGTGGAAAAACATACGATGAAACAAAAAAAATTAAATTTAAATTTTTGGATTTTTTGGAGTTTTAATTTCTTTTTGTTTTTTTCCGAGCTATGCTGGGTTCAACCCAAATGCTCAGTATGGGTTCGACCAGCCTCGGCCAGCACAAAAAAAAAAAGACAAGTGAACATTGCAGAGTGAATTAATTCACCCTATATTGTTCATGTATTACAACAGTGGTGGTGGGTTGCTAAGTCGATTTTAGGTTGAAAAATGGAGGATTATACTAATTAATTCAAATTTATGTATAATAAAAAAGGATTTGATTATAAAAGTAAAATAGTCATTTTATTATGCATTATAAATGTAAGGAATATTGCATTAATCCCTTTAAATGAAACCTGTAACATTATCTAATTATCCCTAATAGATAGTTATAAAGTTTTGTTTTGTAAGGAAAAAATGGATATTTCACCATGGATTGCCATATGAAACACCTTCTTTAAAATTTTGTTATTAATTAATATATATTTATGTTATATTATAATTTATGCACTACTTTCAATTAATGATTCACTAGTTAAATCAATAACACGCAATGATTTACTAACTTGGTATGTTTCAATGTGTCACACCCTCCGCAAGAGCGCGGCGTTGCGGCGACTCTCTCCATGAGCGGAGAATTCATGTCGGAGTTTTATCTTTATTTTTGTGAAAAAGGGAGTCGCCACAATTAAATTCTTCAATTGGACCCTAAATTAATTCTTCAACACAATTACACTTTTATATTGGCCAACGATTAAATCAAACTAGCCCATAAAAATATAATTATATCTTTCGACTTAAATTTTGCGTAGATTTATCCAATAATAAATTACTTTAGCCTTGAATCTGCATTTTTCTTTATTTTTTAGCACAAAAGAGGTACGATCAAGCTCTCGAAAATATCAAAAAATTTCACCTCGATTTTCCTAACGACACCAGCCCCTTTTATTTTATTTTTTCTATTTTTGGATAGATTTGAGGGAATAACCCAAAATTAGGTTATGACACAATGACCGCAAAACTTTCCAAATGTCTTGTAGCTAAAAATTACTCGAAGATATTTGGTGACAATTAATTGACGATTTTTCAAGCCTCAGCTACCCCAAGAACAAGCTGCCTGTCGAGTGATAATCACTAGAGAAAAAATAATTTTGATAGGGCAGGGGGCTGGTGGGATGGATCGCAAACTCCCAAGTCTAAGATAAGATTTTGCAAACCTTATAAAAGATTTTTTCTTCGTCAAATCAGTCAAAAAAAAATACAAGCTTTGCTCTTCATCCAATCAAATCAAGATATCACACGATTAAAGTTTTTTCAAGATCATATAAATAATCTTCATCAAGTTAAGTCACTTATTAAATCAAGTCAAGACCTCATATAATTAAAAAATTTGAGCTCAGTGTAAATATATTTTCATGCAAAATAATATCTAAATTTAACTATTAATCAGAACATTTGCGGGGACACGAAGAGCACTTCATTTATTGTAATTTCAACGTTATTTTTTTAGTGTATTTATTTAATATGCAAAATGCATTCTTAAATTCAGCTGTCCTACGGAATGCCAACCTTAACTTTACCCTCATTCTTTATTATTTTATTATTTTATTATTTTTTATAATGACGACATATTGAGAGGAAAGCTGATAGGAAATGAATCCCTTTGCCAATTTTCTATTAACGAAAAATCTCATTCCATAACTAACATCGATTTGGCTCGATGTGAGCCTTAGCTAATTTGTATTTATCCAATGTATAAGAGAGACAAGATTTGGTGTATTATTTTTGTAAGGAGCTTTATCCATAAAGTTTTGAGACATACAAGATGATGCGGACCGACACATGATATGTTAACTAATATGGTCTGTTCTTGTAATATTTATATTAATTATGTTACCCGGGCTTCATGGAGTATATTCTTTACAATATTTTTTAGAAAAAAGTTTCTTTATAAATCAAATGTTTATACATTTATTTAATTAAATAAATCATTTTATTGAACAGGGAGAGTGATTGTTTGTTGTAGAAAAAAAAATGCAAAAGAAAGAAGAAGAAACGAAATCAATATTGAAGTGAGTTTAGAGAATAATTCAGAAATGGTTATGACAAAGAATATCAATAATTACAAAAACAATTATAATAATGATAATACTACTACTTATAATTTAATTTAAAGTAATTTTTTTTTTCAAAATCATTTTTAAAACACAATGCTGAACTTAATATACTCTTTTTTCATAAAAGATATTGAGCTATAGCATTTCATTTATAAGAAAAAAATAATAAATATTTTAAAATCTCTTAAAAAATAAGTTGTAAGAATAAGTTGAACTACAGGTCAGTCTGAAGACTAGTGAAAGGACATCAAAAAGGAAGAATTGATGGAAATATTTTTTGTTTTTGTTTTTGTGGTCGTTATTTTTACAAGAAATCAATCAATAGATTTGCAAATCTTCTTGTCCAATAGATTAAGTTTTTGTCCATGCTCCTCGATGCTGATTAATTATTATGTGCCCCCATTATGTCTATTTCTCCATTGATCCTGAGAAAGCATGATCCTGAGCTGCCTAAAGCTCAAGCTCATGTATCGAATCACACGTTCAACTTCATAAACTCTGTCTCTAAATGTGCAGTTGGTCTAGGCATACCTGATACGATCAATGAACACAGCAAGCCTATGACCCTCCCTGAGCTCATTGCTGCCCTAGCTATTCTCCCTAATAAAATATTAAAAAATAATATAAATCATATTCTGGAGTCTCATCTAATAGCTTAAGTTCTTATCAGGAAAATTAGATCCAACTATATGGCCTTGTTCCTGTCTTTATCTTCAAGCTTCAAAACGACTCCCTTTTAGGTCGAACCAGCCACCAATTTTAGGTCGAACTAGCCACCAATTCGTCCGCCACCACTTTCGTTACGACGAACTTATTGACATCTATTACATCGAATATTTTCGAATAGTACTCACGCAGGAGCTTTGTGCATAATCAAAATTGGAACTTTAAATAAATCACGATCAAAGCGATGCGTGCCCAAAATTAAAATAATCGCGGAAAATAAATAACATTCATTCAGGCCATAATAGTTGGATCGTTAAGTATCTGCAAAACAGAGTTAGGATATAGGTATCTACCGATTATGGCGATATAAGGTTATCCTACTTCATGGACAATCATGCGTTCCTAAACCTAGGCTCTGATACCGCATGTTAATTCGTTTTTAACATAAACCCTAAGATCTTGAACTGCATGATAATCACAATAAGATTTCGATATAAGAAGGATTAAGAATTACCTTCGTTCATCATGGTACGAGGAGATTCTTGATCCTGCTGCCGAATCCTGCTACTGATTGGTGTTGAACTTTGGTTGAAGAAAAGCTTTAGTGAAGAGTTTCGGTTTCTCTCTCCTCGCCTATAAACCCTAATGTGTTGATAATTACGGCTAGCTTTTGTGATGGACAAAAGTCTATATTTATAGGTGGAGAGAGGACCGAAATTCCAATTAGGGTTTTCTTTCAATCTCAACCGTCCATCAAGGTAGTGATTGATATGGAATGTAACTCCTTAATTAAAACCCGATTTTGTAGAAAATAGCATGTATCCTATGAAAACGAAATTCCTATAATGACCACAATTTCGGGAAATGGAAGGACTTATGGTCCAAGTAAAGGACCTAAAAGTAATTTCCTTACAAATCGTACAGCCATTAGTCAAGACCATCAACCACTCATGAAAAACATAATTTCTATGTGAAATGTTTTTCACAGTCAATGTATACGTAAACATTTTAGTAATACGACTATTATGATTATTAGAGGAAAGAGAGGTGGTGGTTACATTTCAAAAGTGTTTTGGAAAAAACTTGAAAAATTTTATTGTATTTTTTATTTTAAATAAATTTTTGTGTGTTTTTAAATTATTTTGATGTGTTCATGTTAAAATTAAATTTTGAAAAATAAAAAAATATAATTTTTCATATATTTCTAGAAAAAAAATAAAAAATAATCTCAATCATAATTCCAAATAGATTCGTCATAAGCCTAATTATAGATAGGATTACTATACTAGACAATCTAGTTTAACAAACTTTCATAACCTAAAATTCAACATTTAGATCATGCTCAAAAGTTTTTTCCAAGAATTTTCCGACCCTGGTTCTATAGTCTGGTGGCAGTCACATCCAACAGAAAATCATGAAGGGCTATAAATTGAATTACTTTTTTAGTTAAATTTAAATTTTATTAATTATTTAAATTATAATTCTGACTGCTGTTATTTTACAAATATCAGTTCAAAATCTATTTAAAAAGCTGTAATTCATATTTCAAGGTATTGTAATTATAAACTAATTTTATTTTATTTTAATTCGAGAAAATCCTACCTCCTGAAAATCATATTTTATGGGTTCATATAAGTGAATAAAATTCTGATTGTTCTAAATTTTTACAAAAAATACATGCTCTAACTCGATCTATAGAATTGCATATCTCATGCTTTTTTGCCGTTGAATAAAAGCTTGTTCACTGTCCTCGTTCATGAAACAGAGCAAGACTGATGAAAACTCGCAGGAAATTAAAGACATGTTTTGAGTTCATCATTTTAGTACCTCCACAAGATTTTCTACCCCGTCCCTGTTCATCTACAACTTCTTCCTAATGTATATAGACATCTGCAATTGATTTTTACCGTTGAATTACTAATACTAAATGCGTTCATCGATTTAATTTTTTTGTGTTATGTCAAATTATTTGATAACATTTTAAAAAGATTACTACAAAATTCGATGAGAATAAGAATTCTATCGGTGTCTTTGTCAGTAAAATATAACCATTTTTCTTGAAGAATTACAAAGAGTTGTAACCGTTTTGATATAATGCTTTTTGGGAGTCTGATTGATGTTATTTTTTAAAGTGTTTTTTTCTAAACATCAAAATGATATTTTATTTTATTTTTTACAAAATATTTTTGATATCAGCATATAAAAATGATATAAAACACTAAAAAAATTAATTTAAAAAAAATAAAAAATCTCAATTTTTTTAAAAAATATTCTTGAAACACAGTGTCAAACACCCCATAAACAGATAAATTAACTAACAAAACATGGTTGTTGGTAATTATATTAGTGATTCCACTGGTTATACATTATATATGATAGATGATTTGTCCATCAATTAAATATTTGTTAAATTGATTGTCATCTATTTTTTTCCACCGATACTAATATTCCATCCACTTCTTTGTCGGCTTTTAAACAAATGTTTAAATTAGTTGGATCTAAAATAGACGATGAGACACTAGTCGATGACACATTTCCCAAATTAAGTCTATTTGTGATATTTATTATACTATATACTAAAAAAGCTCATAGTTCAATTACTGTAGCGTGGGAGACAAATCACTCTGGATTACAATAGTGTTGCTCATTTTTCTGGTCGGTTCGGTTTGCCAGTTTACTAATTTTTTTAATTTTTACACAGTCAATTAACCATTATATCTATCAAGAAACACAAAAAATAGCCCCTGCAGGGAGAGGTGCCACGGCAATTGCACATTTTCAGTCCGGTTAGGTTCGGTTCGGTTTGGGTCACTGCTTTATTGAATTTTTTATATTTTTTTGCACTGAAAAATAACCATTTTATACCTCAAAAAAGACAAAAATCAGCTCTGACCAAGAGGGGTGCCACAGGAATTTTATATTTTTTGAAAATCACTAAATACGGATGTGCCCCCAAATAAGACAAAATTTAAGAGTTGGCAGCAGCAGTAGCCCGATAATTGACCATATTTTTTTTTATTATTCTCGGATTACTGTCGGCGCGTGTGCCACACGCGCCCGACAGTATTCAGCTTCATGCCCTTTTCGGGATGCATGTGCGGCCTATTACAGTGGAAGAAAATGCCCTTCCTGCATCTCAGTCGATATGCCGCCATGTCCTCTTCCTCATGGAGTGATGCTTGTCCTAACAAGGTAGCCAGGATGAGCTGGTGGGCGGTCGAACCATTCCCCCCCTTTTCTCTCTCTTGAAACCTAAACTACATGTCAACCCTCCGGTTTTATGACTTTTTCATTTCAGTCTCTTCTCTTTTAATTGTGTTGTGCGGTCCTTATTTATGTTATGTAAGTTTTGATTTGTTTCAATTATGTTATTCGATTGAAATTTATTATATATTACATTTTCATTTCAGTCCTTCTTCCTTTAATTTCCGGATTGCTTTTAAATCCTAAAATATTTTCACTAGAGAAGATTTGATTTTTTTGTCCTTTGATTTAAATTGATAATATATTTAGTTTTCATTTCAGGGCTTATACTTTTAAGTTTTTATTTTAATTCCTTTATTTTTTTATATTTCTTAAATAGTCCCTATTTTTTGTCCATGTTTTTATATATGTGCTCTTAGTTTTTGTTTTTAATTTTTATTATTTCCTCTCTTTTGTTGAGAAAGCATTTTTTTCAAAAAAAATTGTTAAATTTTAGTTTTTGTTTATAATCATTTGAAAATTGATATTTTTTTTCCTTTGTTCTTTCTTTCTATTTTTATTAGTTTTTTTAAATTATTTTCACTTCAAATGATTTTTCTTAGCTAATATTTTTTTTTATTTTTTTTTGTTTGCTCTTTTATTAAAGTTTTTGGGATTTTTTTTATTTTTTTATTGAATTTATTTTCCCATTATTCACGCAATAATAATAATAATTTTAGTTTTTTTTTCTTACTTCCTCATTTGTTAATATTTTCGAGTTTTTTTTTCTTGGGGTAATTTAATATTTTTTATTGTTTTAGCAATAATAGTAATGATATTTTTAGATGTTAAGCCTTCGATCTTGTTGTTGTTATAATATGGTGTGTTAATATTTTTATTATATCAAACATTGCATGTATATATATTATAAATTATTTTTAATAAACCAGTAAAATCTATTAATTATTTCAATCCCAATAGCTATAAAAATTATTTCCTCGGTCCACAAAGTAGTGCGAACAATTTAACTAGTATAGACTACAACACAACTTTTACACTGAAAAAAAATACTTTTTCTATCTAAATAAATTTTATGGGGTGAAAATCAAAAGAAAATAAATAAATAAATATATAAATAAACCTTGTTAACGTAAGTGAACCAACCAATTTATTTCACTACTTGAGCTATGAACTTACAAAGTTAAAATCTCAATATTGAATGATAAAATTCAATACAAATTTAACATTAAAGGATATAATTGAGAACAAAAAGACATAAAAAATAGTCATGGAATTGAATGCCCCCATAAATTATTTAAAGGACAAAAAAACCAAGATGAAAATAAATCACAAGTGTATAGGCCCAAAGTAACTTGAATGACTAATAATAGAGTGGTTTGACTTTTATAAGAAAAATTCAAGACAACAATATTTTTTTTTAAAATTAAGATAATGATATATTGAATCGACAAAAGTTAATATGTCAAACTTTGATTTAGATCATAAAATCATAATAACCCTATAAAAATTAAATTAAAAAATAATTGAGCACCAAAAATATATTGATAACAAAAGCTAGACACTCATAAATCCAATCACTAATCAAATGCCAGGACATTCATTCAAGATCGCGATGATTCTACATAACCAAACCAAAACATACCATAAATATCAATCCAAATTAAATCAAATGTTAAAGAATGCTATTGGAAAATAATCAACAAACCAGTTAATCGAAAAACAATGTTGAATGATAAAATATATATATATATAAAAAGGGGTTGTTTTTATCTTTTTTAAACTATTTTTTGGTTTAATTATAGGATAAGCTATTATGAAATGATAGAAAGACTATATTATTTTTGTTTATTGTTCATATAAATTTGCTAAACCAATACCATGCTATTTAGTTGAAATGTATTGCATTGATTTTTCAACAAGTTTGTAAGATTCTAAAAAAAAATGATTTATATTTAAAAATATTTAAAGATTATATTTGGAAAGAAAATATTATTTAATTTTAATATAACAATAAAAAACCTAAAATGGGTTAGTATCCAAAATATTAATAGGTACAATAATTTTATAACTCACTTTAATATAGAGATAAAAAAAACTTATATGATGTTAATATCTAAAATATTATTCTGAATAATAAAACCATCCACTTTTAATATAATGATAAAATCAACAAGGAATTTCATCTAAAATATTATTCGGAATGATGCTGTAGCGAAAACTCCAGTTTTGCAATGATAATTGAGGATATTTCATCCTATTTTGTACAACTCCAAACCAAATTCCTGATCTAGAAAACCAGAATTTGTTCATTGTAGCAAATTTACATTAGTAAGATGGTAGAAATAGACATCATCAAACCATAGAAAACAATAAAAAGGAATACGACTTACCTCCAGTAGTAGTTTTATGGCGGTACACGATTTCTATACCTGCGAGGGAAACGTATGATTTTCAAATTTGACTTCTATACAGCTTTTTATTATGTCAACAGTAATATTAGATTGTCACGCCGCCAGATTTGACATCTACTAGATGGTGAGGTCATCACCTCGTGCAAATTAGTTTTAAGTGGTTAAAACTTCTCTTGATGAGCCACGTTTTAAGCAGACCTCGTATTAACCGTTTTTTTCAAACCGTTTTTTGGTCCATCTTGAAATTGATGAACCACGTTTTAAATTTGTCATTTATCCAGTTTTGTTTCTCCCCCTCGTAATCTAGTTCAATAGTGTCACATCCTCTTATATATATAGGCTAAGAATCCCATGGTCGATCATACAAGTTCATAGTCTATATCAGACCTTCAAAATCTTGAGACAGTCTGATAAATATGAGTTTGGCTGAAGGAAACCTTCATGGTGATGAGCTACTTCAAGCTCAAGCTCATGTTTGGAATCACATCTTCAACTTCATAAACTCAATGTCTCTAAAATGTGCTGTTGAACTAGGCATTCCGGATTTAATCCACAATCATGGAAAACCCATGACCCTTTCTGAACTTGTCGCTGTCTTGCCTATTCACCCAACCAAAGCCCCTTTTGTCTATCGCCTCATGCGCATATTGGTCCATTCTGGTTTCTTTGCGCAACAAAATGGTGGTGGAAACACTGAAGGAGAAGGGTATGTTCTCACCAACGCTTCTCAATTGCTTGTTAAGGATAACCCTTTCAGTGTAGCACCGTTCCTGCTAGCCATGCTTGATCCAATTTTAACACAGCCATGGTATCATGTAAGCGCTTGGTTCCAAAATAATGTCCCCTCCCCGTTCGAAACGGCCCATGAAAGGACATTATGGGAGTATGCGAGCCATGAACCAAAGCTCAATCAGCTCTTTAATGAAGCTATGGCAAGTGATGCTCGACTTGTTTCGATTGTGATGAAAAATGAGTGCAGGGGAGTTTTCGAAGGGTTAAACTCGTTGGTTGATGTTGGGGGTGGCACTGGAACTGTGGCCAAGGCAATAGCTACAGAATTCCAGCATTTGGATTGCACTGTCTTTGATCTCCCACATGTTGTGGCTGATTTGGAGGGAAGTGGAAACTTGAAATATCTTGGTGGAGACATGTTCGAGGAAATTCCTCAAGCAGATGCGATTCTGCTGAAGGTGAAACCACTTCTCTCTTACTGATTAAAACAGTATTCCTAAGCATATATATAACATCGAAACTAAATTTATTTGTCTATTTCAGTGGATTCTTCATGACTGGAATGATGAGGAGTGTGTGAAAATACTCAGGCAATGCAAGGAGGCAATTAAGGGCAGAGAAGGAGGAAAGGTGATCGTCATAGATATGGTGGTGGAGAACAATGAAGTGGAAGCAGGATCAACTGAGACACAGTTCTTCTTTGATATGCTGATGATGATATTGGTCACTGGAAAAGAGAGAAAAAAGAGCGAATGGTCGAAACTATTCTCTGATGCTGGTTTCAGTAACTTCAAGATCAACCCAGTTCTCGGTTTAAGATCTCTCATAGAAGTTTATCCTTGACAAGCTAGCATGAATTAAAAATGGCTCATTGATGCATGAGCTCACAGGAAATTCTGGCTACAAATGAGCTACAATAAGTAAAATAATGTAATTTTTTAAATCAAGGAAACAGAGTGAAAAGATGACCAAACGATATAGGAGACTTGATATAATTTTACTCAAATTTACCTTTAACTTTAACCAATTGACTTGATTACAAATAAATTTGATATGTAGAAATTTTCAATCTTCTCAATCTAGCCTGATTTGGGCTTCCAAAACTTAATTTCCATTAATTAAGCCCTTAATTATATTAATTTGATCAATTTAAAATTTAATTTAGTTGTATTTAATTAAATCCTTCAATTGGACCCTAAGAAAATATATAAGTTTGATGTAAATAAATATTTATTTATTCTATGTGTTAGAGAATAATATAAATCATATTATGGGGTTTCACTTACAAGCTTAAACTTTTAGGTAAGATGGTTCTTTAACATGGTATCAGAGTCTTGTTGACCCAGCGGTCACGAGTTCGAATCTCACCATTCACATTCTATTTGATAAAAATCAAGCACAAGGTTATTTGCGTCTGTGCCCAAAGTGCTTTCACTTGAGGGGGTGTATTAGAGAATAATATAAATCATATTATGAGGCCTCACTTACAAGCTTAAGCTTTTAGGTGAGATGGTTCCTTAGCACTGTGTAGTCTAGTAACCAAACATGATAGACATTTATCTATGATTCTGATGACCTGTATCTATGACTCCATAAGCAAAGTGTCGACATGTGTTGTTAGAAAGTGTTTTACAGGGAATGCTATTTCTACTACCTTTGAGTTATAAAAAAAATACAGAGTTAAAATGGAGGCCAATTCGATAAATGAAATTTCAATTTTTAACATAAAACAAATGCAAAAAAGGGCCGGAGTAAAAAATAATAAGGCTTTTTATTTTTTAATTAACCAGTGTTTTGATTATCCATCAAGGGTGACTGATTATTTTCTATCCCCTGATTGAAAATAAATTAAAGGGTGCTTAAAAATATAATAATAGTTATTTTTCAATTGAAAATACATTAAAATATAAAGTAGTGGCATGCCTGAAATGGAAAACCAACCAAGCCCTCGTCCTCTAGCAAGTTGTCCAACGTCATCAAGTTTATGTTTGGGAACCTGAATTCGTGATGCTAATTCCCCATCCCTTTTCTTCACGGCTTGTCACAGAGTTAGTTCTGAACTCATAATAAACTAGGGTGTTAAATATGACGTATTTGTTATATATATATAAAAAAAAATAGCAGAAGATGGTATTCTACAGTACTCTTCTACTTCAATAATATTTTTTCGATTTTAATTATACTTTTTAATATTAAATTATTGGTGATTTTCTTATGAGATTATTTCAATCAATGATTAGATTATAAATTTAACATAATAACTCAAGTTTATATATATATATATTAGAATAATTTATTTATTTAAAAAAAATAATTTAATATCAGCACATCAAAATGATCTAAAAACACCAAAAAAAATTAATTTAAAGTAATTTATTTTTTCAAAAACATTTTTAAAACACAATGCTGAACTTAATATACTCCTTCTTCATAAAAGATATTGAGCTATAGCATATCATTTATAAGAAAAAAATAATAAATATTTTAAAATCTCTTAAAAAAATAAGTTGTAAGAATAAGTTGAACTACAGGTCAGTCTGAAGACTAGTGATAGGAAATCAAAAAAAGGAAGAATTGATGGAGATAATTTTATTTTTTGTTTTTTTTGCTTTTGTGGTCATTATTTTTACAAGAAATCAATCAATAGATTTGCAAATCTTCTTGTCCAATAGATTATGTTTTTGTCCATGCTCGTCGATGCTGATTAATTATTATGTCTATTTCTCCATGCTCCACCCCTACATATGCACTTTCAGTTTCAATCCATTCATAAGAAGTAAATAGCATAATAAAATATTAAAAAATAATATAAATTATATTTTGAAATCTCATTTAATAACTTAATTTTTTAGGTGAGATAATTCCTTAACGGATTAAGGAATAATTCAAGAGATCAAAGTCCGAATCGTAGCAATGAGACCCAAATTACAAGTCATCAATTAACTTAATTGATTATCTCTACTTGAATTCTTTGGGACTTCACACCACCTATCACCAATATTTTCACCAATAATACATACGACACAGCAGCCATAGCATGACAAATTAACCAACAAGCAACCAGCCTGAGTGCCAATTTCTCCATGAATGATACAGTTAATTCTCCAAAAAGAAATTCCAAGGTTTATAGGTATAAGCACGCCTGTCACTAGACAAATAAGCCAGAGCACAACTAGGGCTACGAGACAAACACCAACCAATTCCATCTAATTAGGTAATACAGGGGTAAGAGTTTGATACTAAAAGATTTGCTTCCTTGTGATCTCAGATTTGAGCTATATAGTTGTTAATATGATGATCAACTAGGGCTACAAGACAAATGTTACGGAACCATATCACCTAAAAACTTAATTTTTTAGGTGAGATCCTAGAATATAATTTATATTACTTTCTAACACACATCCTCAAATGAAAGCCCTTTGAGTTTGAAATTTGTACAGACCCACATAAACTTGTACTTGATTTTTATCAAATAGAATGATGGTGGTGAGATTCGAACTCGTGATCGCTGGGTCAACAAGACTCTGATACCATGTTACGGAACCATCTCACTTAAAAGCTTTAAGTTTTTAGGTGAGGTCCCAGAATATGATTTATATTACTCTTTAACAACAAACACCAACCAATCCCATCTAATTAGGAAATATAATGGTAAGAGTTTGATACTAAGAAGTTTGCTTTCTTGTGATCTAAGATTTGAGTCATGTAGTTGTTAATATGATGATCAATAGAGGCTTATATGTAGTTGCTAAAAAGTGGGCTTATAATGCCCACTAAAAGTTTATATAATCATTAACTTCAAAACTCGTGGAATTAATTGAAGCACACGTAAACCGGTCTAGGCATTCAAATTCATAAGAAAACAAATCCCAACAACTATGATAAAAGCCAGTCAAAAGCCATGAAAACCAAGTAAATCAAATTCTTAAATAATTTATGTGGCTGCTAATATAAAGATCACTAAAGACTTATATGGTCGTTAACTTCAAAACTCGTGGGATTAATCGAGGTACACACAAATTGATCCAGGTATTCAAATTAATAAAAAACAAATCCCAGCAACTTTGATAAAAGCCAGTCAAAGGCCGTGAAAACCAAGCCAAAACAATGTAATTAGGCAAATCAAATTCTTAAATAAGTTATTAAATTAGGCATATCAAACAGCCATTAGTCAAGACCATCAACCAGTCATGAAAAACATACAGTTTCTATGTGAAATATTTTTCACAATCAACGTATACTTAACATAGGCTGTCGGCATTCTAGTGGAAAGGGAGGTGGTGGTTATCTGCAACCAATGTAATTACCAATTAATCCCCGATGATAATCATCTTCCAAATAATGCAATTTTATATACAGTGATGTGCAGTTTCAGTCCAAATTTTATTATAATTTTACTCTTATCTTCAAATTTTATTTCAGGACAATACTTGATCAAATTATGCAGGAAGCTTATAGTTTCAGCATTTTTTTATAAGATATTAATCTAATAGTAGTTTCACGCTTTGGTCATTCACAATCCAATGAGGTTTCAGAAATTAAAGACGTGTTTGGAGCTCTTAATTTTTAGTTTTCCTACAGAATTTCAACCTTGATATGCATGTCACTGCATTTCAAAAGTATTTTAAAATAAACTTGAAAATTTTTTATATTTTATTTTTTGCTTTAAATTAATTTTTTTATATTTTCTTAGATCATTTTGATTTGTTGATGTCAATAATAATTTTTAAACAATAATAATAAAAAAATATTATTCAATATTTTTTAAACAAAAAACAATTTAAAAAATAACATCAATCATAGTCCCAAATAGTCTCCTCATAAACACGTGTTTGGAGTTTTTAATTTTTAGTTTTCCTAAAGAATTTCAGCCTAGATATGCATATTTGACACTAAATTTCAAAAGTATTTTGGAAAAAAACTTGAAAAAAAAATATTTTTTATTTTTTACTTCAAATTATGTTTTTTGTGTGTTTTTATATTATTTTGATGTGTTGATGTCAAAAATAAATTTTTTTTATATATATATATATATATATTACTGAACAAAAAAATATTTTAAAAAATAACTCTAATCATACTTCCAAATAGGTTCATCATAAGCCAAATTATCGATAGGATTACTATACTAGACAATCTAGTTTAACAAACTTTCATAACCTAAAATTCAACATGTAGATCATGCTCAAAAGTTTTTTACAAGAATTTTCAGACCCTGGTTCTATAATCTGGTGGCAGTCACATCAAACAGAAAATCACGAGGGGCTATAAATTGGATTACTTTTATAGTTAAATTTAAATTTGATTAATTATTTAAATTAGAATTCTGACTACTATTATTTTACAAATATCAGTTCAAAATCTATTTAAAAAGCTGTAATTCATATTTTAAGGTATTGTAATTACAAAGTAATTACTTATTTTTAAATTCAAGAAAATATTAAATCCTGAAAATTATATTTTATGGATTCAGATAAATGAATAAAAATCTAATTATTCCAGACTTTTATAAAAAATATATGCTCTAATTCGGGACCTGCTGTCAGATATCAAGATCTTTTGCGGTTGAATAAAAGCTTGTTCACTGTCCTCGTTCATGAAACATGTGTTAATTAATGAAGGAAGAAAACAGAGCAAGACTGATGAAAACTCGCAGGAAATTAAAGACATGTTTTGAGTTCATCATTTTAGTACCTCCACAAGATTTTCTACCCCCTCCCTGTTCATCTACAACTTCTTCCTAATGTATATAGACATCTGCAATTGATTTTTACCGTTGAATTACTAATACTAAATGCGTTCATCGATTCAATTTTTTTGTGTTATGTCAAATTATTTGATAACATTTTGAAAAGATTACAAAAAAAAATCGATGAGAATAAGAATTCTATCGGTGTCTTTGTCGGTAAAATATAAACATGATTGTTGGTAATTCTATTAGTGACCAATCGATTACAAATGAGTATTACATCAAGAATTGACAAGCGGATGAGTTCTCTAGTTGGCTCAGATAGGGAAAAAGAGACTTATTTTCGTACGCAAAAGCCCGCTATTAGTTGAGTTTTCTCAGTCACCTTCGACTCCAACCCGAGTCAAAGCAATTGATTGGATTACGTCACTCCCCCCTCATAATTTAGTTCAATAGTGTCGCATCCTCTTATATATATAGGCTAAGAATCCCATGGTCGATCATACAAGTTCATAGTCTATATCAGACCTTAAAAATCTTGAGACAGTCTGATAAAAATGAGTTTGGCTGAAGGAAACCTTCATGGTGCTGAGCTACTTCAAGCTCAAGCTCATGTTTGGAATCACATCTTCAACTTCATAAACTCAATGTCTCTAAAATGTGCTGTTGAACTAGGCATTCCGGATATAATCCTCAATCATGGAAAACCCATGACCCTTTCTGAACTTGTCGCTGTCTTGCCTATTCACCCAACCAAAGCCCCTTTTGTCTATCGCCTCATGCGCATATTGGTCCATTCTGGTTTCTTTGCGCAACAAAATGGTAGTGGAAACACTGTAGGAGAAGGGTACGTTCTCACCAACGCTTCTCAATTGCTTGTTAAGGATAACCCATTCAGTGTAACACCATTGTTGCTAGCCGAGCTTGATCCAATTTTAACAGAGCCATGGCATCATGTAAGCGCTTGGTTCCAAAATGATGACCCTTCCCCGTTCCATACGGCCCATGAAAGGACATTTTGGGAATATGCTAGCCAGGAACCAAAGCTCAATCAGTTCTTTAATGAAGCTATGGCAAGTGATGCTCGACTTGTTTCGAGTGTGATGATAAATGAGTGCAAGGGAGTTTTCGAAGGGTTGAACTCGTTGGTTGATGTTGGGGGTGGCACTGGAACTGTGGCCAAGGCAATAGCTAAAGAATTCCAGCATTTGGATTGCACTGTCTTTGATCTCCCACATGTTGTGGCTGATTTGGAGGGAAGTGGAAACTTGAAATATCTTGGTGGAGACATGTTCGAGGAAATTCCTCAAGCAGATGCGATTCTGCTGAAGGTGAAACCACTTTTCTCTTACTGATTAAAACAGTATTCCTAAGCATATATATAACATCGAAACTAAATTTATTTGTCTATTTCAGTGGATTCTTCATGACTGGAATGATGAGGAGTGTGTGCAAAATACTCAGGCAATGCAAGGAGGCAATTAAGGGCAGAGAAGGAGGAAAGGTGATCGTCATAGATATGGTGGTGGAGAACAATAAACGGGAGGCAGGATCAACTGAGACACATCTCTTCTTTGATATGCTGATGATGGTAGAGGTCACTGGAAAAGAGAGAAACAAGAACGAATGGTCGAAACTCTTCTCTGATGCTGGCTTCAGTAACTTTAAGATCAGCCCTGTTCTGGGTTTAAGATCTCTCATTGAAGTTTATCCTTGATAAGCTAGATCTTGATCACCCATGTCTATGAAACACGAGTGGTCTCCTACTAAGAATTGTCTTGTTGCAAAATTATATGAAATCTCTACAGTGTTATGTAGTAAGCCTAATGGTGAAAAACTTAATCATTGCAAGGTTTGAATTGTAGCATTGTATTGTTGTATTTTTAATATCTAAGGTTGTATTTTAAAATGTAGTTTTACACCTCCACATTCCACATGAAAATCGTGATACGAACCAAGGTCGGGGACCCATACCCATGGTTATCAAAATCACGAGTTAACTCCCAAAATCATACGATTTTACGAGCTAACTCATCAAATCTTGTTAACTCGGGTAAAAAAATTGATTTGGGTCAAACTCGATCAAAAAACATTAAAATCATACGGAGTCATAAAATCGGACTGGATCAGTCTGATTTTACGATCTGATCCCCCAATTTTACCCAAAATCCCTTCTGCCTAAACCTACCCTGTCCCCCTCCCTTTCTCTCCCCAGGCGCCTCCCCCCCTCTCTTTTTATAATAAAAAAAATCAAAATGCTAATATAATGATATAATTGTTATTATATTTTTAATTTCTTTTAAATGATGTATAAACCTTAACTAATAAAATTTATATTTATGATTTTATAATTTTTTACCTACACGATTTTAGTTGTGATTTTACGATATTTGTACAGTAAATTTTAAATATAATTTTACAATTCTGATTTTTCTATACGAGTTCAGAAACAACTTCCGATTTATGTCAAAATCACGATTTTGATAACCATACCATAGCATAGCATACAGTACATCTACTGTATCAAATTGCAGACAGGATGGGCCAAGAGGGAGTAAATCGGAGTGTCCTTAACAATGAGACAGAGGCAGAGATGCTTCTCGTCTTCTGGTTGCGTTGTAGCCACTAGCCAGGGGAGGGGAGGGTCCCACAGAGAAATGACAGGTCAGCTTCCATGCCTACGTGAGTTTAAGACACTTAACTCCTCAGTAGACAACAACAGTAGCCTATTGCTTCACCCTCCACTTGGCTGGTACCCTTAGATTTCTCTTCAGACACCAAATCCTTAAATTAATAAAATGGTTTTTTAAATAGTGTAAAAATGGTTTTTTAAATAGTGTAAAAATGGTTTTTTTATTTGTGTATTTTAGTTCTAAAAATTATTTAGAAGAACTATTTTTTATATATTATTTTAAATATAGTGTAATTATTTTATATATAATATAATTATGCATATAATTATACAATTAATACGAGTAAGTTATATAATAGAATAATTACTTTTAAAAAACCCTCTAATATTATAATTATTAAAATTTTTAGTTATATTTAAATAAAAAATCAAATTTTATTATATTTAATAAATTTTATTATTTAATTAATTTTATTATTTTGAAGTAGTTATAAACGAAATATATTTTAAAAAGTAATCTTCTTGCACTTTCAAACAGGCTCGTCATATCCCTAATTATCGATATAATTACTATACTAAACAATCTACTTTAACAAACTTTCATAAACTAAAATTCAACATCTAGATCATGCTCAAAAGTTTTTTCCAAGAAATTTTCCGACCGTGGTTTATAGTCTGGTGGCAGTCATATCCAACAGAAAATCATGAAGGGCTATAAATTGGATTACTTTTTTAGTTAATTTTAAATCTTATTAATTATTTAAATTTGTAGCCGTTGAAGTAGAGCTTGTTCACTGTCCTCATTCATGAAACATGTGTTAATCAATGAGGCGAAAAAACAGAAAAAGTGATTGTTTAGAAATATACTTGAAGTTTTTTTTTAAATGATTATTGTTTAGAAATATATCAAAATAATATTGGTGAATTGCTTTTTGTTTTCATAACCTTAAAAACATGCATTCTCCAATCCTGAAAAGATTAGAGAACTTTTGCACTAAAATTCCCTTTCATTAGGTACAATGTAGTTAATAATATAAAAATTTGATTGAAGAAATAATAACATAGATGTAAAAATAATTTGTTTTTAAAAAAAAACAATTTTGAAATGAATTTTATACTTTCCGAACAAGATGTGGAAAAAAAATACATGTCTTTAGAAATGATATTTATTATTTTTTATTCATAAGATATTCTTAGAAAAAGTTTAATTCTAAAATCATTCAACTAAAACATGCAAGGACATAAATAGTTATCATCGAAGTTTTAAAATCCAACCTAGAGCTCAATTCACAACAAAGCTAGTGTCATGAGTTAAGTTGACCTGAGTCAGCGTAAAAATAAAAATAGTTATTATCATAATTTTAAAACTCGACTAACAAGTCAACTCGAAGCAAGGCTTAGGTCATTGCTATGCATGAACATCTACTTGCTTTCTTGTTTATTTAATTAATTTGGGATGTTTTAGGCTTTTGTGTCATGTATTTTTATGAAAATTTTCTTTCTTGAAATGATTAAATTCATTCTAAAAAAGGCTTAGAACTCGCTATATATAGTTTTAGTTTCATAAGAAATGAAGTCAACCCAAAAAAAAACTTCTTGCTAAAATTTGAATCTTGTCCTTTATAGTTTGACTAATCATTTATTTAATGTATGATTAATTTATATATATATATTAGCAACCCAACAATCTTGCCTAGTTGTTGATTGATCATCTTCGATTATATATATATATATATATGGTTAATTACTAAATATTAAATATGATCGATGTGCAATCCACTTTTATCTTCAAAATGAAGGATAAAGGGATTAAATGCACCTGCAAAGTTGGTACCAAAACAAGATTTTCAGGGAAATTTTAGAGAAGAAAATGAATAGTGACCAGACAGCGCGTCGTCTGGACACAATGATAGACCACATGACATGTCATCTGGTCCTCTCTCTTTTTTTCTCTCCTAGAGTTCAATTTGATCCTCTATCTTATGGTTCTCTGATTTTATCCCTAATTGGCCCAAAACTATTAGTTTTGTGCAATTAAACTCATGTTAAACTTCAATAGAACCCCTAAATTTACGTGCCTTATCACTGTAGTCCTTGATCTTGAATTTCCTCAATATTGCTCCTAATTGACCCAAAACATTGATTTACCCCTCATTTCAATCAATTGACTAGGTAAAACTTATATTTGGTCTCCAAAACTTCCAATCTTCTCAATTAAGCCTCAATTAGGATTCCAAACTTATTTTTTCACCAATGAAGCCCTTCATAAAATTAATTTGACAAATTTAATGTATATTCAAGTCCTTGCACTTAATTAATCCTTCAATTGGACCCTAAATTAATTTCTAAACATAATTAAACTTTGACTTGGCCCATGATTAAATCAAATTGGCCTATTAACAATATAATTATGTCTTTCGACTTAGTTTTTATGCGGATTTATCCAATAATAATTTATTTTAGCCTTGAATCTGTATTTTTCTTTATTTTATGGCACAATAGAAATACGATCGGGCTCTAGAATCCATCCAAAATTTTCAACTTAATTTTTCCACCATGGCTCTAGAATAACCAAGAAAAGAGTATGACAAGTCTTCAATTTTTATTTATGATTTAGAAACATTCAATGCAAAGGCTTAGGTTTGGGAGTATGGTTTGAATATTACAATAATAAATTAAGAGATTATAAATCAGACGAGTCCATTATGGCAGAAAAGAGAAGGAAGATTTGGTGGCTATACATTAAAGGAATTTAATGAGAGCCATCTATCTTATATTGTAGAAATTATAGCATGATCTTGTAAATTATCACAAATTGATTTGAATATTTACTTTTTAATACTAATTAATTCAAAGTTTATGTAAAATACGAGAAGGATTTGATGATGAAAGTAAAATAGTCATTTCATTGTGCATTATAAATGTAAAAATTATTAATTATTTTTTAAATTATTTTTCACTTGAAAATACATTAAAATATAAAATAGTGGCATGCCTGAAATGGAAAACCAACCAAGCCCTCGTCCTCTAGCAAGTTGTCCCACCTCATCAAATTCCCCATCCCTTTTCTTCATGGCCTGTCACGGAGTTAGTTCTGAACTCATAATAAACTAGGGTGTTAAATATTATGTATTTATTAATATCAGTACATCAAAATAATCTAAAAATATTAAATTTAAATTTAAAAAAATTAAAAATATTTTTAAAACATAATGCTAAAATTAATATACTCTTTCTTCATAAAAGATATTGAGCTATAGCATATCATTTATAAGAAAAAAAATAATAAATATTTTAAAATCTCTTAAAAAATAAGTTGAACTACAGGTCAGTCTGAAGACTAGTGATAGGACATCAAAAAGGAGGAATTGATGGAGATAATTTTATTTTTTGTTTTTTTGTTTTTGTGGTCGTTATTTTTACAAGAAATCAATCAATAGATTTGCAAATCTTCTTGTCCAATAGATTATGTTTTTGTCCATGCTCCTCGATGCTGATTAATTATTATACACTTACAGTTTCAATCCATTCATATGAAGAAGTAAATAGCATTTGGCCACAGAAAGATGATCAACTTGGCCGATGGAAAGCATGATCCTGAGCTGCCTAAAGCTCAATCTCATATATCGAATCACACGTTCAACTTCATGGCATACCTGATATGATCAGTGAACACAGCATGCCTATGACCCTCCCTCAGCTCATTGTTGTCTTCTCAAATGAAAAACTATTTTGTGTTTGAAACTTGAACAGATATAAATTATCTTGTGCTTGATTTTTCATCAAATAAAATGAGCATGATAAAGATTCAAACTCGTGACTACTAAGTTAACAAAACTCTAATATCATATCAAAAAATAATCTCACCTAAAAACTTTTAAACTTTTTAGATGATGATAATTAATTGATATATTAGTGGATGCTGGAGGTGGCACGGTGGCCAAGTCCATAGCCAAAGCATTCCCACACTTGAATTGTACTGCACTTGCCTTTGCCAATTTTCTATTAACGAAAAATCTCATTCCCTAACTAACATAGATTTGGCTCGATGTGGGCCTTAGCTAATTTGTATTTATCCAACTTATAAGAGAGACAAGATTTGGTGAATTATTTTTTAAAGGATCTTTATCCATGAACTTTTGAGACAGACAACTTGATGCGGACCAACTGCTTATGCTAACAATAATATGTTGATTTTGTCAACTATGATCCAGGAGTATGATTTTTTTATACGAGGAAAACTTATTTTTTGAAAAGTATATTTTATGGGTCTAGGTGAGCGAGTAAAATTTTGTCTATCCCAGATTCTTATAAAAAGTATATACCTTGACTCGAACTCGAGACTTGTTGTTCATATTCCAAGCTCTTAGTCATCATGTTACATCTCTTGAGGACTAGGAGTATGATATATGATATTTCAGATCTAATATCACGTAAACAAAAAATATATGAAGTTACACGTAGACAAAACGGGTAAAAAAAATTGGGTCAAAAGATCTATAATGAAAAAATATATGAGCCATTTGCATTGCGTTTCACTGTAGTCAGAACCAAAGTTTTTAACATGTAAAAAAATATTAATGGTGTTATATTTTTTATGATGCTATACATTTGAGCGTAATAATCAACCTACAATTTTTTTGATTATTTAGTTTTATATATTCATTTTATTATAGAAAAAACGTTTAAAATAATGATAACTATTATTTTTAAGATAAGACTAATTATATATTTTGATATTTGTTTAATATTAACGCATATATATATATATAATGAACTAAGTTTTTTTTTAAATCAAATTAATTATGATATCAGGAATAAATCTTTAAAAAATAATTGAATTTTTTTAAATAAAATTCACTTTAAATTAAAAAAATATATGGAGTTACACGTAGACAAAACAAATGAAAAAAACACAAAAATAACAAATCACTAACAACAAAAGATTCGTTATACATGCATAAAAGAGAGTTTCACTCGCATTTCACGCAAACTTACTTTGTTTTTTAACGCAAGTTGTAATTAATACAAAGATAAATAGCAATAAAAATTGAAAGTCAAAACTAAAAGTATAAATATATAAATACAAATAAAAAATTAAGAATTATCTCAGAAGGACCAAAAATATAAAGGGATAAAAAATAAACAAAAATATAAAAAATTAAGAGCCGAAATACAAAACAAAAAATTACATATGTTGAAATAAGAAAAAAAACTAATTCTATGTGAATGAAAACCAATGGCTCGTGAAAACCAAGCCAAAACATATATTGATTTAAGCATCAAACTATTAAATAAGTTATTTAATTAGGCAAATCAAACAACCATTAGTCAAGACCATCAACCATTCATGAAAAACATAATTTCTATGTGAATGTTTTTCACAATCAATGTATACTTAAACATTTTAGTAACTACGGCTATTATGAATGGCTATTAGAGGAAAGGGAGGTGGTGGTTTTCTCAACCAATGTAATTACGAATTAATCCCCGATGATAATCATCTTCCAAATAATGCAATTTTATATACAGTGATGTGCAGATTCAATTTTCATTATTATAATTTTACTCTTGGGTTACCTTGCTGAAATCATATGATAAGCTTGAATATTATAATTTTTATTATATTTGGCTGTCGGCATTCTTGCGCATAAGTGGTCGGTTTATCTAAAGGTATAAAATTAGTATTTCACTCAATTGTAGTGTCATCACCCAATTTATGGGCTACTCTCTAAAATTCATCCAAAAATAACAAAAATAAATAAAAAGGGTCGACATTGGCCGAAAAATTAATGTGGAAATTTTGGTTGTTTCCGCGAGTCCGATCGTATCTTTTTTGTCCCCAAAAATAGAGGAAATACAGATTTAAGACAAAAATAATTTATCATTAGATAAATCTGTGTAAAAATTAAGTCGAGAGGTATAATTGTATTTTTATGGGCCAATTTGATTTAATCGTCTGCCAATTTCAAAGTATAATTATGTTCGGGAATTAATTTAGGGTCCAATTGAAGGATTTAATTAAGTGTAAGGACTTAATAATACTTTAAGTTGGTCGAATTAATTTGATTATGGGCTTAATCGATGGGAAATCAAGTTCTTGAATTTAATTCGGGTTCAATTGACAAGTTTGGAGTTTTCGGAGACTGAATTGAATTTTTCCAAGCCAAATGTGCAAAATCAGGGGTCCAATTGAAAATAATTGAGAGTTTAATGGTCAATTGAGGGTCAAATAGCATAAATTGGAAACCAGGGACCAAAATAAAAGGCGCACCAATTTATAGATAGCATTGAATTTTTGACAGGGATACAATTGCACAAAATTAAAAGTTTAAAACCATTTAGGGGTGCGATTGACCCAATTACAAATTGAGGGACTAAGCTGTATTTTCTCACTCCCTCCCAAAATCATTAAGCGTGACTGCACCGTTCAGTCACCTGAACAGTGCAGGCACGCCGTTGCCTCTTCAGGTCAGGTGAAGAGAAGAGGCAACCCATCGGTGCGCGCAATGGGCAACCGAAGGGTTGCCTCTTGAGTATATAAATACCTGCATGCACACGCACACAAAGGGGGGAAGGAAAAAAAGAAGAAGAGAAAGAAATATACAGAGGAAGAGAGACAAAACAAACGAGAAGAGAATATTTTACGCAGTAAGAAGAGAAAAAAACAGAGAACAAAGAAAAGGAAGCAGAGGAGAGAAAAACGAAAAAGAAAGAAAAAAGCAGGGGCAGGAGGGAAAAATTCACGTAAAAAAAACTTAGCAATCTTCTTCAACCAATCCCGGCATCATCAGCTCTTTCGCTTTTCTTTTTCTTTCTTTTCTCTCGGTTCAGTCAACTTCTCTCTCTCTAAAACCAGAGGACCCGGCGTCTCTCTCTCTCCTCCAACGGCCACCATTCAACCACCCATATCCACCCTTATTACCACCTTCAGCCTCCCCTCAATTCCAGAAGTCAGTCGTCCTCTCCGTATAAGAAACGGTGACAGTCCCGACGACAGTAAGCGCCAGCCCGTCACTTTCCGACGCCATTTCCGGTCACCACAAGCCATCATTTCCGATGCCATAACGACCAGAAAAACCACCTCGACCTCCTCTACCCAACGTTGCTAACAGGTACGCCGTTTGTCACACTCGAAAATTCCATCATTTACTGTTCATCTTCTTCGTTACTTGCGCGGGGAGTGAATTAATTCACTCCCCGCAGAGGTGGTTGGGCTGGGCTTTGTGACCGGCCTAACCCTCTTTAAAGGCAGGGCTTCCAGCCCAAAGTGACTGGGCTGGAAACCCAGCCCGAAAATAAATGAGCCCAGCCCAGCATGTTGGGCGGATGGCAGCCCAGCTAATGGGCTGGCAGCCTGGCCCATCTGGGGCTGGGCAGTCCAGTCCACCAGCAAAAAATTAAAAAAAAATAATAGAAAAAAATAAAAATATAATTTTTTGAGAGAATATCTAGAACAAAAATGTGATTTTGCGTATACGGCCAATACACTAGCATATTTTAAAAATTATTTTTCTTTCAAAAAAAATATATATTATCTCGGAGTTTGAAGAAAAAATGTGTTTTAGCATGGATTTTGCACAGAAAAATCATTTCTCGCATTTTGAGATTTTACAACATGTTTGTAAAAATCCAAAGGGTATTGGCCAAAATATCAAAAATAATTATAAATATTTTTGTTTTATCTATTAGGGTGTAAATTTACATTGTAAAGTACATCAATGGATAAAAAAAAAGGGTTTTTAACTACGATGTAAATTTATATTGTAAAGTACATCTGTAGATAATAAAAAGGATAATAAAAAGGATTTTTCAGATACGGTGTAAATTTATATTGCAAAATACATCCGTGGATAAAAAAAAAGTTTGTAGTTGCGGTGTAAATTTACATTGTAAAGTACACCCGCAGAAGAAAAAAATGGTTTTTGAAAATGCAATATTAAAATTTTGACTAAAAAAAAACAATCAAACAACAATGCAGCTTACCTTAGGTAAGTTGCACTGAGGTGATGCGTCTTCCCCTTGCACAACAAGTCTCCTTACCCTAGACTCTCATAGACCAATAGATTCCTATTAACCTTAATACTAGGTGGCGACTCCTAATAATTATAGTCGTAATTTTTATGACTATTAAGAAACCTCATTTTCACAGTGCGCCGTTGTCTATCCAGAGAGGGATGGTGGGGCGCGAAGCGCGAAAAATCGTCGTCTCGACATGTAGAATGATGATAACCTGGTGTTCGTACTTTATAGTCTCTAATCCTTATAAATGGTAAAATGAATTCTCTAATGGTTTGAATTGTGCATTTTGTAGACATGAATCTTTGTCTATCATTAAGATGATTTGCGTATATAAGGCATCCTTTATATATGTCAATAAGAGAGAGTGATTGTTTGTTGTTGGAAAAAAAATGAAAATTAAAGAAGAAGAAACGAAGGAGATTAAAGTCATTGGTGGATGTTGGGGGAGGCACAGGAGCCTTGGCCAAGTGCATTGCTGAAACATTTCCCAACATGAACTGCACTGTTTTTGATCTTCCACATGTGGTTTCGGGTTTGCCAGGCAGTAAAAACTTGAAATTCATTGGAGGAGACATGTTCGAGTCGGTGCCTTCTGCAGATGCAATTCTACTGAAGGTATGATGTGCTGTGTTTTGTTTTTTTGTTCTTTTCATATATTACTTACGAATTCCCACTTCAAAGATATGTGAAAAACGTTAAGATTTATCAAAAATTCTATGTATAGAATGTTGTTTTCATACTCTAGTGTTTATTTTTGTTGTGGCAAACTATGAACAGTGGATATTACATGATTGGAGTGACGAAGAATGTGTGAAGATACTTCAGCAATGCAAAGAAGCACTTGGAAGAAACGGCAAGATTGGAGGAAAAGTGATAATCATGGAGATGATATTGGGGAACCAAAATTGGGACGAGAATTCCATTGAAACACAACTGTTCTTCGACCTCTATATTATGACTTGCGTCACTGGTCGAGAGAGAAGTGAAGACGAATGGGCTAAGCTTTTCTTTGCTGCTGGTTTCAGCAGCTACAGCAAGATAAATCCTGTGCTGGGAGTGAGAGGACTCATCGAGGTTTATCCTTGATAAATAAATAAATAAATAATTATCAAAAAAGATTTATAAGTCTGAACTCTTCCTTCCATTGTGATTTTATATCTACTCCAATAATCCCGTCTCTTGTCTTGTAATTATCAATATTTTAAGTCAAGCAAGCATGAATTGGGTTAAGTTAATTGTGCATTTTTTTTATTAATTGTAAGAGAATATTAAGACCTAAAGCAATGATTTGGGATCTAGGTCAATTCTACCTTTTGACATATGGTCTGGGACGTAAGAGGATGGTAATGCTTAATTGGGTTTTGACTCATCATTTTTTTTTATAATTGGGGTGTCTAAACAATTTACGTGCAACACAACTAATTTTTATATCCATTGAATATCTTGTGCAAATCAAATGGACAGATAAAACACCGCGGGGATGATAAGAACACACAAAGAGACTTGAATCCACGCAAATACCAAGACCTTAAAAAAATAACAACTAATCTTCGGACTCATTAATCACCATGTGTAAGTTCAATAGACAGATAAAACACCACGAGAATGACAAGCATACACAAAAAGACTCGAACTCAAGCACATACCAAGACCTCAAAAAAAAATAACAATCATTTACACACTTTTGAAAGTATTAACAATAATATTTATAAACATAAGTTAAGAGAATATTTACTTGATATATTTTTATAGAAAATCAAATCATGTCAAAAATGGGCTCGAGGTTCATCACTCACCCTTTGACCCCAAAACTTATATCCACTTGTCTCCTTATGATTTGATTCCAAGATTATCCAAAAATCAAATCATAAGAAGACAAGTGAAAAGAAACGAGAAGTGCACGTAAAGGGTGGAAATAGCCAAAACAGAGCAATTTCTCCCACCATATGCACGTAACTGAATATTTTTTTAATTAACCAGTGTTTTGATTATCCATCAAGGGTGGCTGATCAGTTTCTATCCCTTGATTGAAAATATAAAGCAGTGGTTATTTTTAAAATTAAAGGGTGTTTGAAAATATAATAGTAGTTATTTTTTAAATTATTTTTCACTTGAAAATATATTAAAATAATATTTTTTTTAATTTTTTAAAAAAATATTTTTAATATTAATAATTCAAAGGGAAACTGGGGCTACAAGCTCGCTATTAAATGGAATCCACTGCCATCTAATATGAACCACAAGCCCAGAGAATATAGTTTAAGGGCTTTGAAGACTTGTTGAGGCCCATGGTATACAAACTAAGATCCATCGGTTCATTGCAATAGCCATTAATAATATTAGATTTTAGTACGCCACCAATCAAATAAGACAGCTTTTTTTTTAATTCTTATGGACCTAATTATTGTAATATATTTTTAGTAAAAATACATTTTCAAGGATTTAGTTTTCTTGGTGAAATTGTTTTTTTCATAACCTTAAGAACATGCATGCTCCAATCCTGAAATTATTAGAACTTTTGCACTAAAATTCCCCAATCATTAGGTACAATGTAGTTAATAATATAAACATGTGGTTGAAAATAATATAAACATGTGGTTGAAGAAATAATAGCATAGATGTACAAAAAATACATGTCTTTAGAGAATATCTATTAGTTTTTATTCATAAGATATTCTTATAAAAAAATTAATTCTAGAATCATTCAACTAAAACATGCAAGGACATAAATAATTATTTTTCAGAATTTTAAAATCCAACTCAGGCGTCGATTCATAGCAAAGCTAGTGTCATAAATAGTTATTATCATAATTTTAAAATTCAATCCAAAGGTCAATTCACGGCAAAGCTAGTCTCACGAGTTAAGTTGACTCGAGTCAGCATGAGAGTAAAAACTAATTATTATCATAATTTTAAAACTTAATTAATAAGTCAACTCGAAGTAAGGCTTAAGTCATTGTTATGCATGATTAGCTACTTGCTTTCTTGTTTATTTAATTAATTTGGGATGTTTTAGGCTTATATGTCATGTATTTTTATGAAATTGTATTTTTATGAAAATTTTCTTTCTTGAAATGTATTTCAAAATTATAGTTCTATTTTCATAAGAAATGAAGTCAACCCGAATTGTTTTTTTTTCTTACTAAAATTTGAATCTTGTCGTTTATAGTTTGACTAATCATGTATTTAATGTAAGATTAATTTATAAATAAAGTTCCATTACTACAATACAATATGGTAGGGTAGCTGTGCAATATATTAGCACCGGCCTTTCTCCTCTTTCAGGCTCAGGAATTGCTTTGGAAAATGACTTACCAACCCAAAAATCTTGCCTGGTTGTTGATTGATCATCTTCACAATTATATATATATACACAATCGATGTGCTATCCACTTTTATCTTCAGAATGAAGATTCTGTTTTTTATTTGTTTATGCTAATTTGGCAATGCAAGTATGTTAGCGGGAGCCAGCAAAAAAATATCTATATATATATATATATATATATATATATATATTAAATACGATCGCCACTTTTATCTTCAGAATAAACAGAATATATATATATATATATATTAAATACGATCGATGTGCAATCCACTTTTATCTTCAGAATGAAGATTCTGTTTTTTATTTGCTTATGCTAATATGGCAATGCGATTGGAAAACTCTCTGCGTATGCGTGTGATTAGATGATCCAAATTTGACAGTATGTTAGCGGGAGCCAGCAAAAATATCATTTCTAAAAAAAATCAAGCTAACCTTTATTGAAATGTGTGTATTTATTGGTGTGTCAAGTACGCTGCGGCAAAAAAATTAAGAAATCACACAAGTAAAATTATAAATTATTTAAAATATGTTCAATATGCTACGATTTTTATTGATAGTTTTATAATCTCAAAAACACATATTTAATTATGAAATACTATTTACTTGTTATTTTTCATGCCAAGCACATAATCAATGAATGAAGCTGATAATTGATTGTTCATTCCAAGATTTGTGAGATTAATTAAAATGCATTTAAAACTCCACTAGAAAACTGATAATTGATTGTGCACTTCTAAAATAATTGATTGATTGTTCTAGATTTACTTTCTAGAGATCATCAATTTGATTCTTACAATTCTCAAGATCACTAGAAACTAATAATTGATTATTTACTTTAAAATATATGGGATTAATCAAAGTGCGTGTAAAACTCTACTAGAAATTTATAATTGATTGTTCACTCCAAGATATATATATAGATTAATCAAATCGGGTAAATCAACTCTACACCCATATTAAAAAATATATATATATACATAATAAAATATTTATGTACCCAATTGGGATTTGGTAGCATATGATGTGACATGACATGGATATGAATATAGTAGTATTTGTTACAGCATCGTATTCCTACATGCCATGTCGTGCCAGGCTGCCCAAACCAGGGTTTATATATACATTTATTTGTTCAAAACAACTTAATTTTATTAAAAAAAAATAATAATAATCTTAACTGGAGAGTGCAAGCTGAGGTCGGTCTGGATCATGTTCATTCGAAAACCTCACCCACTGCTCAATGATTAAACAAAGAGGCAGGCATCGAGGTCAAGGTTGGACATGTTCTAACGCAAAATAATTGGATGGTGCTTTTGCGTGTCCACCTCATAAAATATTATATATTATGATTTGTTTTCTACATTATTTTCTAATTTTATAAACATATGTCACAGGTTTAATGCTTAAATTTTTTTTTTTGTAATTGATATTCTTTTTAATTTTATAACACGTCATTTATTTGATTCAATCTTGTGAACATAAAATTATTATTATTTCCATGTTAGTTACTAACTCATATTAAAGCTCATCATATAAATATTAAAAAAAATGTTTTATTTTTCATACTCAAAAGAAAAGGATATATTCAATATAAAATAAAATAAAAAATCCTTAGAATTTTATTGTTTAAAACAAGAAATTGGGATCTCTAAAAGAGGACGTTGCAAGAAAACACGACGTAGTCAAGTAAGACTTTGGGTGGTCTGGATCATGTTCATTTGAAAACCTCACCCATTGTCAATGATTAGACAACGAGGCAAGCATACATTTTTTAGAGTGTTTGATTTTGTGTTCTAACACAAACTAGCTGTTGATTTTGTGGTTTTGATTTGTTTTTTAAAACTTAATCATATTTTAATCCTTTTTTTAGTTCTTTTTTCTTAAATTTCCGTAATCCCATTTTATATACTTAATAACAACTCATAAACTGCATTTTGTAATGCCTTGTGAGAAATGTCATTGATTAATTATATGAGAGCTTATTCATTAAAATACATGTGGTGATTTTGCATGCTACACCTCATAAAATATTATATATTATTCATTGCAATAATAGTTTGTTTTTTTTTAAATAAAAATTTGGTTCAATAAAAAAATAGATTTTATGATTTGTTATGGCTTGTTTTCTATGATTTTTTTAAATTTGATCATAACACATGCCGCAGGTTTGGCATGTTAGCTCTTTTGACTTAAATTTTTATTTTGTTTTTTGTAAATAGTATTCTTTTCAATTTTATTTTTTAATATTAGATTGATTAGAAATTAGACTTTATAATTTATTTAAATTTAATTTTTTATGAAATTATCTCAGTCTCATGATTTGGATAATGGTTTCTTTGATTAACGTTTGGTACACAATATCATTTTTTTTGTGTTTGTTTTTTAAATTATGATTTCAAGTTTCCAACCTTCAACATTGAATTAATTAAGAATTAAATTTAATAAATTATTTTAATTTATTTTTTACAAGATTATCTCGGTTTTATGACCTGAATTGCAGATTTAGCAGTTAATTTATTATAAAATACTCAATAATTCAAAAGTTAATTCTTTAAGTAATTTTTACTTTAGAAAAAAAAATTAATTTGCTAGTTATTAAGGTATTCCAGTTTTCTATACAAATGAAATAGTTTTTCTATTTTTATTTTCCTAGAAAAATAATAGTTTTTTTATTATTACTATTAGAAAAATTATAATAGCATTTTGATAAGTAAATTTTAACTATTAAAAAAATCAAATATTCTTTTATATCTCCTAATAGTTAGATTACTCTTTAGTTTTTTATGATTCTAATAAATCCTCCTTATCTTTTTTTATCTTTTATTTTGGAAGGTGTCACGTTTCCTCTTGATGAGTTTCACGTCCATAGCCAGCTCATTCCAACAAAGCCACACCCCATATTTTACCCCCATAAAAGCCATGCCAATCCTCTCCACCAAGCTCACACCACTACCAGAGCACCACAATGGCAACCTCTCCCCTCTCTCTCCTACTCCTCTCACTCTTCCTCTCCCTCTCTCTCCATGCTCAAGCTCAGGCCCCGGCAGCGCCTGCTCCGGCGCGCCTTCCGGTCCGGTCAACTTCACCGCAGTTCTTGAAAAGGGTGGCCAGTTCGTCACATTCATGATGCTTTTGAACAAGACCCAAACATTTAACCAGGTTGAAAACCAGCTGAACAGCTCTTCTGAGGGCATGACCATCTTCGCCCCAACTGATAATGCCTTTAGCAATCTTAAAGCCGGTGCTTTGAATGGGCTCAGCCAGCAGCAACAAGTTCAGCTTCTTCAGTACCACATGCTGTCTAAATTCTATTCGTTGAGCAATCTTTTGCTGGTTAGTAACCCTGTTTCTACCCAGGCCTCCGGCCATGAAGGTGTCTGGGGTCTGAACTTTACAGGTCAAAGCAACCAAGTCAATGTGTCGACGGGGCTCGTGGAGGTTCAAATCAACAACGCTTTAAGGCAAGATTTTCCTCTGGCAGTTTATCCGATCGACAAAGTGTTGTTGCCGGAGGAGTTGTTCGGTGTTAACCGAACAATTGCTTCACCTCCACCACCACCAACATCATCAGGCAAGTCCAATTCATCAGAGACGGCGGCTGCAGAACCATCACCTGGGCAAGAACTCAGCTGGTGGAAGGAATGTAGCGTTGGGGTCGATTGTTGGGCTTGGTTTGGTTTGCATGGGAATAATTTCTTGAGAAATTATGTATCAAAGGAGGTGTTTCCGAAATTCGTTTTTCTTTTTCTTTGTGATTCTTCAATTTCACATACTGAGCTAATTAATTGGAGGTTCCATGTACGTCTACTTTATTGTTCATCACTGGAATTAATTTCTCCATTCGTTTAGTTCTTTGGTTTTGCATATGATTCAATATGATTAATTTGTCAAGGCATTAATAATTTAGCCTTTTTTTATTAACTCGAAAGGTTCCAGTGTTCAATTGGTTAGGTGATGGTGATTATTCTAATTAATAAAACAAATTAAATCCCATAAATTTAACTTTTTAAATCCCACAAGCATGTGGAGCACAAATAGAATAAGACACATACGGACACGGCCAGCTCATTTGTCTATCAGCTCGAGGAAGACTTTCTTCATTATCTTTCTCCAGTTTTAAGAAAAAGAAAAATCTCAACTTGTGTGTTAAAAGTAAACCATGCACCTAGCTAGCATCACTACAAATTTTCAGGTCAATTTCAGTTCTTTAATGTCCTGCCCGGTTGATCACATGTGCATGATAATAAGAAAAGTTCTCAAAGGAACTTATTGTGATGGGAAAAGAATTTGAGATCTGCATTGTAGATCTCAGATTTGAGTTAGAACGTGCTCACCTTAAAAAAATATGAGACGACTGAGATTTTAATCGCTTAACCTGGATCCGTAAAGAGTGTCTAAAGACGAGTGGGGTTTCCTCGAGAAAATAGGATTTTTCACTGCGGATGGCAAGAGAAAACTATATCAAATTTTTAATGTAATTTGTGAACTGAAAACGTCAAGTCGCTAAGATTATTGAGAGCTAATCTGTAATTAAATCCATGTGATTATACAAATTTAATTCTAACCCTGAATTTCAGTCCGAATTGCCTAATGAAATGAAGGGGAAGCAAGATGACAACATGGGTGGAGAAATTGATCGTTACATTACCATCTCCTATTGTCGAGTCATTGTTATTTGTCTATATATTGTCAACAAAAATTAAAGGGATTCAGTAAATTGACAGGATTCGACCATCATTAGGGTCCAATTGCTATTTATAAAAGTTTAGGATCAAAATTGAAATATTGAATTACACAGTTGAAGAACTCAAATGTACTTAGCCAGCAACTAGATGCTCCAAGTCAAGACCTTGTATCTGGGTCCAAGTCATTACAGAACGGATTCTTTTTTGCGCTGAAAACATGTAATAATTGAAAGCAACTCATGAAAGACGGGTCCAAGTCATTGAGCTTGATAATTAAGTTTTTATATATATATATATAAACAACTATTTGAAAAATAAGCATGCAAGATTTTTCAAAATGTTTTTTTTTATATAAAACTTTAAATGCAAATAAAAAAAATCATGCAAGTATCTAATTAAATAAATTATGGTCATCTATGTCAATAGAAAGTTGCTCTAATCCGCCTTAACTTGGTGTATGTGTGTATAAAAAAAATCTATTTTGAAGAGTATTTAAATCATTTTATTGTTTTAAAAAAAATACAAAAAGCCCTTATACCTAAACTCTAAAATAATTATAATCTAAGAATAAATAATCATTTCTTAATGTGCAAGATAAAAGTAAAAATACTTAAATTTTCCTTTTAAATTTAAATTTGACAATGACAAATAATCTTTATGAGATTATCAAATTACCCCGAATATTAAATTTATTGATTTTATTTTGGAATGGTAAAATGAGATTTCATTGTGAATGGCTATAGGAAAAAAAAACCACGTGACTTTGATTTTGTTAATATAATATAATATTCAGCCTGGGCCACTTTATTGGTAGTATGGTCTGGTCAGGTTTACCATGTAGCTCGGCCCATGGCCAGGTTTAAACTGACTGATCGTTGAAAATAAACCCTTGAAACACAGGTTTTAGGGACTCTCTCTCTCAAATCCTAAATTTCTTATGCGTTTCCAGTTTCTCTTTTGGGTTTCTTTGAGGATATCTCTTTGCTTCAGAATGTATGTATCTATATATACTATGATCGGTATATATATATATATATATATATATATTAATTATACAGCTTTTTCTCTCTATAATTAGTTTGATCTCTTCGATTCTGGATTTATAGCGCTTGTTGTTAGTGTTAAAGACTCCATGATATAAAAATTTCGAATGTTGAATTATCAAGAATAAAAAACAATTAAATGAAACCGTATTTGAATCTATATTTATGAACTCTCTCTCTAGAGTTTTGCAGGTTTTCAAATAGTATAACGTGATAACATATAGTTTGTGATTTAGATAATATGTTCTCAAAAAACGTGATGTGATATGCACAGCAAGGATATGTATTCTTTGTAAAAAACTTAGAACAACCGAGTTTTTACTCGCTTACTTGATCTCATAAAGTATACTTTCTAAGGGGTAGGGTTTCCTCACTTCTTAAAAAATCGTGCAGATGAATTTCCATACTAACATGTTCATTTTTTAGAACCTTTCAATTCTCTTTACTGTAATTTTATTTTTTCCCTGATGATAAGTTGTCATAATAAAAATGAAATGGAACGTGTAATCTGGTAACTAGAATGATATCATTTGGTATTCATATTTTTTAACATTATTATCCTTTGTTATTTTTATTTTAGTTCATCATTAAAATAAAAATAATTTTTTAATTTATACACATTAAAGATCCGCATCTTATTAGATATACCAAGAACCCAATTGCTTAAAAATTTAGCAGTTTATTTTTAATTAAATTTTATTTTATTTAACATACTTAAACACATAATTATTATCATATATGATAAAGTTAGTTCTTCCTTTGTTAAGAGTTGGTGCTTTAACACTAGAAGAAGTTTTTTCAGTTATGGTGTTCTTAGGCATTAAAGGGCCTTGCTTTTTCTTTAGTTATTTTCCATGAGATCTTGAAATCAACCTTTTATTATAGTTACTACTTTGAAATATATTTATACCATTAAAGTGCTGAAATAACTTAATAACCAAAACCTATTTTAATACAAAACAAAGATGTTGTCGGGAAAAAGTAAAAATAAAAAATATATTTTAATGCATTAAAGATGCAATATGATGTTTATTGTTAATAATATATATTCTGAAATTTAATTATTAACAATAAACATCATAATTTGAATTGTTCATTCATTCAAATACTCGTGAAATTAGTCGGAATACACTCAAGTTGACTTGAACATTTACATTAAAAATAAAAAGTGGCTTTTTTATTATATTTTTTTTGCATAAATATACTAAATTTGGGTAAAATAAAAAATGATATAAAAAATTAATTGTGTTCATGCACAACAAAGAATAGAATATATTATTTTAATTTTAATCAAGTTAATCAGATTATAAATTAATTTATAAAATATGCCGATCTAAACAACATTTATGTGTTTGGACTTGTGATAATTTTAAAAAATATATATTTGTGGTGAAAATTTTATGTTTTTAATATTTTTTTAAAAACAATTATCTACTAATATTAAAAATATATATATTTTTTTAAAAAAAAACAAACTATTTCAACGGTATCCATATCAATCTGTCAACTCAACGTTAATGTGTTGACAGCAATGTTGAAACTGTCATTACAGATGTCAAACGGAAAATACAGTTGAGAGAGGATAAGGAATCTCATGGCGTAAGGGAGTCAGCAAAGCTGCCACTACTTAACTTTTCTTTTTGTTTAAAAAATGATTTTAAAAAATAAAAATAAATATTATTTTAATATATTTATAAATAAAAAACACTTTAAAACTAATGCTCCTTAGTTTGGTATATTTATGTTTTATACAGAAAATAGCAAAATTATCGCATCTATATCCCTAATGTAAACATCATCGCTAAACAAAGCTACAAATGGTTTCTTCAAATTAAAAACGTTAAGAAAAAGGTTATTTCCATACTTATTTTATATTTTCCAACAATAATAAAGTAAAAATAATTATATCAGAAAGTACTATTTGATTTTCATTTTCATTTTTTTCTATATATTAGTAAAGTGAACCTCGCTACTAAAAAATTAAATTATTATATTAGCCACAAAATATAATGGTTTGTGGGGCAGGAATTTGTTGGTACTATCAATGTCACCTAATGGGATAATGGTTGGCTCTTGTTGAACATGTCTATGTTACAATATTAAATATCTGTGAGTTTTTGGAAAAAAAAATATTTATTTTTAATTTTTTTAATTTTTTTTGATATGATAATATAAATTATAGTTGTTTTTCAAAGTAATTTTAACATGGAAATTTATTAAAATAATATAAATTTATTTTTTAAAAACTGTTTTTAATATGAGTGTATTAAAAATAATATTTAAAACAAAAAAAAAATAACTGCTTTCTCGACAATGGCACCGCATAATTTGCCTGCCATGTCCCATTTATTGATTGATATCCAAATATCACCATCAATTGATCCATCCAAGAAATGTGAGATATAAGGACTCACTGATTTCATGCTATGATTTGTCGTTTTAAATTGGTGGTGCTTAATTTGCTCGAGATTTTCTATGATAATCTTTTTTTCTTTTTTCATTACTATTCAAAGAAACAAACTTCTAAAATTTATTTATTTCCCCCTTTTTCGACCATCCAATTTAAAAGGTAGTCCGTCTCATTTACGCGTGGTTGTGCTATTTAGTATGATCATTTTATATTTTTTTTAATGTATAAGAAGGGATATTATTCTATATTGGCTCTTTTATGTTTGTGTTAATTAAAAATAATATTTAAGCTAAAATATAAAATAAATACTTAATTTCATTGGATTTATAGTCTGATTTCATCCACAGATTGAAACTCCTGATTTATAATAAATTGTAGGATGTTTTTATGAACTGTTTATCAACTGCTGATAATTTCCTATATTTCAAGGGTTTTTTTTTCATAATTTTATATATTTATCTTACTACACATGTTTATAAAATTATTTCTATGTGCATGTTTATAATCTTTATCTTCTAATTAAATCTCAATTTTCTTTCTTTTGCTTGTTTTTTCATCAGTTCAATCAGCCACTATAATTTACTATAAAAATAAATAGTATTTTAATATATTTATAAATAAAAAACACTTTAAAACTAATGCTTCTTAGTTTGGTATGTTTATATTTTATACCGAAAATAGCAAAATTATCGCATCTATATCCCTAATGTAAACATCATCGCTAAACAAAGCTACAAATGGTTTCTTCAAATTAAAAACGTTAAGAAAAAGGTTATTTCCATACTTATTTTATATTTTCCAACAATAATAAAGTAAAAATAATTTTATCAGAAAATACTATTTGATTTTAATTTTCATTTTTTTTCTATATATTCATAAAGTGAACCTCACTACTAATAAAATTAAATCATAAATAAAAAATATTTTATGATAGTCATTTATATATTATTTTACAATAAAAAAATAGCACAATACACTTCATTGGTATATAGAAAACAAAAAACAAAAAATATATGCTACAACATCCCATTGCTAACTAGAGTCAACATATTTCACAAATTCTTGACACCTCACGTGAAAAGAAATAACATCTCATATTCAATATATAAATATAAATAAACAAAGATAATAATTCTTATCTAGCCTTTTGCATTTTTTTAGAATTTTATATTTAACACGAGATTTACAGTCTTTTGTGTTCCAGTGGATGGTTAATGATTGACTTCTCAATACTATAATTATTGATTTATTTATATATATATATATATATATATATATATATATATATATATATCATCCTATACCCATATTGTTCAAGAGTTTCAATAAATACTATTCAAGAGTAAATAAAATAAAATAAAAACATTTTGCACCATAACTTATATAAAAGTCTAATCATTCTAGTAAAAAAAAGAATAAATAATTGTTTTAATTGTTTTATAATCAAAAAAATTAAATAATTAGGCTACTAAAAAAACCAGAAAATATATTTTAATCCTCGAATCAAAATAGATGATTGAGCGTTCGAAGATATTTTTATTATATTTTCTTATTTATCTAGTTATATAAAAATATAAATAATTATTTCTCATTTTTAAATTGATAGGTTCTTGACCTAATGAGTATCACTTGTTTCTCTAACCCTATTTTTTTAGAGTGACGTATTTATGAGTGGATGGGAGAATTAATATGGGATTTCACAATTTCACTCAAGAATACTTAAAACAGAAGGAAAGAAAATTGAATCCTATTATACGACACCGTATTACTAAAAATATATATTAGCCACAAAATATAATGGTTTGTGGGGGCAGGAATTTGTTGGTATCAATGTCACCTAATGGGACAATGGTTGGCTCTTGTTTAACATGTCTATGTTACAGTATTAAATATCTGTGAGTTTTTGAAAAAAAAATTATTTATTTTTAAATTATTTTGATATGATAATATAAAAAATAATTTTTAAAAATTAAAAAAACAGTTTATTTTAATGTATTTTCAAATAAAATATTATTTAAAAAACAACTACTATAACTCTTCTAAATAGAAAGGCTTCATCTGAGGTTACCCTATATATTAAAATTGAGCTTACCCTCACGATTCCAACTTGATAAGAAAAGCCTAAATTTTATGGGCACCTCTTATATACTGTTTGGGAATGTGGTTGCGGTAGCTTTTCAAAGTATTTTTCGTGCCGAAATACATCAAAATAATGTTTTTTTATTTTTTAAAAATTATTTTTGACATCAGCACCTCAAAATGATCTAAAAATACCAAAACATATTTATTTAAAATGAATTTTTTTTTTCAAATTTCGGCAAAACATTGGTTGAAACGCAGAGCCAAACGGGCTCTTATAAAACAAAAGATGAAAAATTATATATATATATATATATATATATATATATATATATATCAAATTAATAATTAATTATTTCACACGTATCATCCTATCTTACTTGGAATAAAGATTTGAAAATTTGATAAAAAAAAAACATTACAAAAAATTATGGTGATTGAAAATATAGTTATAGTTGTTTTTAAAAGTAATTTTAACTTAGAAATTTATTAAAATAATATAAATTTATTTTTAAAAAACTGTTTTAATATGAGTGTATTAAAATAATTTAAAACAAAAAAATATTATTTGCTTTCTCGACAATGGTACCGCATAATTTGCCTGCCATGTCCCATTCACTGATTGATATCCAAATATCACCATCAATTGATCCATCCAAGAAATGTGAGATATAAAGACTCACTGATTTCATGCTATGACTTGTCGTTCCAAATTGGTGGTGCTTGATTTGCTCGAGACTTTCTATGATAATCTTTTTTTTTCTTTTTTCATTACTATTCAAAGAAACAAACTTCTAAAATTTATTTATTTACCCCTTTTTCGACCATCCAATTTAGAGTGTGGTTGTGGTTGTGGTTGTGGTTATGGTTGCTATAGAAAGTGCTTTTTATTTAGAAATACATCAAAATGATATTTATTTTTTATTTTTTTAAAATCATTTTTGACATCAGCACATCAAAATGATCTAAAAACACCGAAAAAATTCATTTAAAATAAAAAAAATTCAAAATTTGATCAAACGACGGTTCAACAGCTTGGCCAAAGAGGCACTTAAAACGTAGTCCATCTCATTTATGTGAGGCTGTGCTATTTAGTATGATCATTTTATATTTTATTAATGTATAAGAAGGGATATTATTCTATATTGGCTCTTTTATGTTTGTTTTAATTAAAAATAATATTTAAGCTAAAATATAAAATAAACTCAATAATCTATGAAATAAATATAGTCTGATTTCATCCACAGATTGAAACTCCTGATAATTTCCTATATTTATCTTCTTCACATGTTTATAAAATTATTTCTATGTGCATGTTTATAATCTTCTAATTAAATCTCAATTCTCTTTCTTTTGCTTGTTTTTTCATCAGTTCAATCAGCCACTATAATTTTCTGCAGGTAGGAGGAGCAGAATCCTCTTCATTTATATGAAAACCCATCACAATTAGTATTGATAATAGTAATTAGAGTCGATAATTTTATAAAAATATAACGATTTAAATTGACCCAGATAGATAAATGAGTTCTTAGATAATTATCTTGACGGACGAGTAATTGATAAATAATAAATACTATCAAACTTTACATGTGATATGTGGGTACCCGTCTACAAGCATGCTGCTTTTCTAATGGATACAGTTTAATCCTGGACTGAAAATTGTTTGTAATTTTACACTATAAGCATTTAGTTTTTTTTTTTTTTTTTTTGCATGGTAAAAGTAAAACACCATGTGTTCTGCAGTCTGCTTCTGGTTTTTAGCTAGAGTTTTTTCAGATCACTTTCCTTCACAAAAAGTCCATGGAAGCCATAAGGGACCCGCCGAGGTAACTTTACGGCGGCCACAATTTCAAGTTCCGGTGACTTTGCATCCATCACCAGGAACTTGGACTCTCCTGCTATCTCATCATGAACATACGACACCACGTACCCATCATCTTCCTCTGCCTCTGGATTCTCAGGCTCCCTCGCTACAAAGAAAGGCTCGCCGCCGTAGCATCTCGGCCCGTACAGCCTGCTAGCCACCGTGCATTCCTGCCGCTCTCCGCCGGACACATCAAGCTTCACCACCCCTGATATCTTCGGCATCGGATCACCAATTGCTGCGTACACGAACCTGTTCTTTTTCCCTAAATAAGCTGGGTTAATCACCCCGAAGTCCAGGTTTCTAGCTGAGACTGGGTTTCTTGTAACAATTCCTGTTTTCAAGTCTATTCTCACTTTCTCGACCAAGGCATGGATAAGATCCATTCGCTCCAGTGTGTGCTCTACTGATAAAATGTTTGGTGCTAACATGACAATGGCGTCCTCCTCATCCCACGCGTTGATGGCGTGTATGAGGTTGAACCCTGGCACGTCGAACCATTTCATCTCAGACTCGTCCTTCGCGTATCGCGGGATGATCCCAAGCCTGGGTACTTTTGCTGGGTCCGCACCCACAGGCGAGCCACCTCCAAATATCATTTCCATGGGGTTCATCCCAATCTGTATGTCAGCAAATATAGCATATTTGCTGCTAATTCCAAAGTCGTGGATGAAAGAGGGTCTTGTCATGGAAAATATTGGCACGTCTGGTTGTTTATTTCCATTTCCATCGAAGTGAAAGTATGTTAGAAACGGGGGGACGGGACCATATCTGAAAGCAAAGGCCTCCCCTGTCTCCGAGTCTACCTTGGGGTGAGCCGTCATGCTCATCATCAGCTTCCCGTCAAAATCATGACGACCCACCGTCTCTATGTCTCCATTCGACGTCAAACGCACAGCATAGGGTAGATCCGACTCGCCGATTGCGTACAGTCGGTTGCCGAAATAAGCCAGGCTAGTGTTTGCCAGACCAATACCATTAACTGGATTGAATTGACCGGCCAGGATTCGAGCGGCGGAGAGAGCACCGCGAGCGGCGGAGGCGGCAAGCCCATTGAATCCGGAGAAGACGTTCGGAAGAAGCGGAGCCCCGGCATCCCGCTCCATGGTGTATTTATAAGTCTTGACGTAGCGACTGCAGAGAGTGGCTTTCCCTTGGGAGATCCTGATGGAGTGAAGCATGCCGTCGCCATCGAATAAGTGGTAAGGTCCTCGAGGGAGGTACTGGGGATTAGGGCCATTGCGGATGTACGCGCCATCGAGGCACGACGGGAGAGATCCATGGATCACCTCACACTCAGTCGGAGGAAGTTCATCAACCGGAGCAAAGTTGTCGCTGAGTACATATCTGGGATCGACTGACTGCCGGAGCGGAGGGTCTATGAAGTTGTTGATGACGCCTTCCAGTACATTAAACACCATGGTGGGCTGGTTTGGCGCTGCAACTCGTCTATCATTTGCAGGAGATTTCCTTGTCGACGGTGCTGGTTTTGCTGCAGCAGGCAAGGTTGTTGTTGGTGACGGTGCAGGGCGTGAGGTTCTGGTGGTGGTGGGTCTTGTGGTTGACTTCTGGGGGTTTTCTTCGATTCTAACTGATGATACATTGAGGGAAGGAAGGTGACGAGATAGAAACGATGGTGGTGGTGTGACGGAAGATTTAGGGATCGTCATCGCCATGGTACCGGTGAGGAGCTTTGAGGTTTGTATTGCAGAGAGGAAGGAGGACGATGAGGCATCCATTTTGTTGCCTTCAACTCGTTAACTGCATTAAAAGGTAGAGAAGGAAGATGAAGAATTTATAATAAGTTTTAATTGTTTTGATAATTGAGCAATAATTATTTCTTCTTCTTTTTTTTCTTAGGGGCACTATCAATTATTAGAGGAGGGTCTTTGTCATGTTTCAAAAATTTTTTAAAAAAATATATATTTTTATTTTTTATTTTAAATTAATATTTTTTTGGTATTTTTTGATATGATGATATCAAAAATAAATTTTAAAAAATAAAAATATATATTATTTTAATATATTTCTAAACAAAAACATACTTTAAAAAATAAACATTAATAATACTTGCAAACAAACATTAAAAGGTAGAGAAGGAAGCTGAAGAATTTATAATAAGTTTTAATTGTTTTTGATAATTAAGCAATACTTATTTCTTCTTCTTTTTCTTAGGGACACTATCACTCATTATAGCTACAGAGTACATTTGCAATTTTTTAATTTATTTTTTTATGTAGAAATATATTAAAATAGTGTTTTTTGTATTTTAAAATTTAATTTGTATAAATAAAAGTAGAAGATAAATATGAAAAAAATAATTAAAAATAAAAACATTTTATTTTCTTAAAAAAAAATTTTAAGGTACAAAATTAAACCGTCTCGTTTATCCATAAGATTTTGTAAGATATGTGGCGACCATCAAAGTGGTCCAGTAGGGAAATAATATCTGACAATGTATGGCCCTACGATATCCTCACTTGAAATAAATCTATTTGGCGGGTTTGAATTATTTTTTAAAAAATATATATTTTTAAATATTGTTAATGCTTTTTAGGAGATTTTAACTAATTAGAGTTTAACTTGATAAAACTTTATTGATTTAAATAACTTTTAAAAATAAATTTAAAGATCAATAAAAATATAGTTTGATTAAGAAAAAAATATTGAAAGATGATGTTATTTTTAAATATTAAAATGACAATATATTTCAATAAATTTAATCTATTTAATCCATGATTTAGGTTATGCAATTATAATAACTCCATGTAAAACAATTCAAATTAAAATCATAAAATTTTAATTCTTAATCAATTAATCAATTAGTAACGAATCATGTAATTGAAAAAAGAGAGTAAGAAAACAACTATTATACTTTTCAAGATAATTAAAATGTAATTTCAAAAGAGCAGTTGCGAGGTAATTAGCTTACTTACAAAGCAATAAAATAAAAAATAATAGTAAAATAAATAAAGATATGGTCCTTAATTTAAAAGCCATCGAAGTATAATGCTTTCATGAACCATAAAAATAATAAAATTAAAAAAATAATTGTACATAGATTTAAGAAAAAAAAAGAAGTTAGCTAATTAATTATGTTAAACCACAAGTAAAATAATTTTCTGCAAGTTGAATAAAGTTCCTATATCGTGCTCCTTCAGTCCTGTCATCACAGCGATAATCAGCATGCCATTCAACCACACACTGAAAGCAGATTCCTTTTCTACGATTTCAACACTTTGATTTCTTAGCAGTTTTGATAAAAACATGTTTTGTGGATACAGGTGATAGATAAAATCCTGATTGTCTTAAAATTTTATAATAATATATATTCTGACTTGAACCCGAGTTATGTTATATAGATCACGAATATTCTGCTATCACGTCATCCAGATGGAGACAACCATGAATTCCGAACCCTAATAGAGCAATAATTTCTAACCCACCTTATTTTGGATGGAGGAAACTATATTTTCTAAAAAATATATTTTGTAGGTTTAGATAAAGCGAGCAAAACTCCAGTTATTTCAGGTTCTTACTACACGCCCTAACTTGAAATTTTCTGTACAGATCATAAATTTTTTTCATCATACGTCACATCTCCTGAAGATAAGACTTTTACCTCTATGTATTTGGCAATGCGTTTTCGACAAAAAAGAGTGTAAGATAATCTTTGTTGACAAATTATGATTTGGCAATCCGGGTTCTGTGCAAATCTCGCAAGTAAAAAGTGTACAATAATTTCAACCAGCAATGAAATATAATTTGGGGACATGGCACAAAACAATCAGAATGATTGGATGTTTGTGTCTAACAGATCAACAAAATAGAACTTTCACTGTAGATGGAAATAAGTGAAAAGGGCATCTGGAATGTAATTTGTTGTTCATCTCCTGACGCCATTGAAGAAACCAGACCTGAGGAAAACCGGTGATGAATTCAATTTAAGCTTGAAAATGCTTTTTGGCTGATACCAGGTTTGATCATATCTTCGGAGAGGCAAGCATTTCTGCTGGTGCTAATCTTCTTACGGGGACTCAACTCTGTTGTTTGGGTTCCTGGTTTTTGTTTTCATATCCGCTGCGTTTCTGAGGTTTTGACAGATTTTTGGTTTTGATCTGCAGCTGTTAGTTACCGCATTATCATTCCTGTTTTCTAAGGGTAGCTGCCTTCATTGCTTTCTGCGTCAACTTTGCTTCAGAATATGTTTGTGCTTTTTTATATAAATCATTTTTTTTTTCAAATTATTACTATTATTTTATTATCATTACTAATCTAAAAAACAAAATATTTGATTCTAGGCTATACCTTTTAATTATTCTGGTAATTTCGTTTTGTTTTTATCAAAATATTTCGTACTAATTAAAAAAATAAGATAAAATAACATAATTTTTACCTCGTTTAAAATTTCAGCTTGTTCTAAAAATTCCACCCAAATTTCAATCAGACATTTTAGTTTCGTTCCACCCGTTTCAATTCGGCTAAATAATATTTTTTTAAATAATAAATATTTTTACAATATCAATCATATCTCTTAATTCAACCGTTAGATTGAATTGAAATTTTACGATAAATCTCTTAATGTATTTGTACATATTCATAATATTCTATTATATATATTTATAATTTTATTCAGAAAAATCATTTTATTTTCTTTTGATTAAATTGCACAATTCTAAGTTATTTTATTTTTGAATTTGAACTATTTTATATATATATAAACAATACAACCTCAAAAACAGTACGCCGAAACGCTCCAAAACCGAAATATTTTGTTCCAATTAAAAAAACAAAACACCTGTCAAAACAGAATTGACAACCTCACTATCAAGAAGTCTTTATAACAGTGGTAAGCAGTAACACAACAATGGAACAAACTAGTATTTTATTATTATATTTTGTATGAGAAGGAAATCATTTACAACCTATTTTCTTAAACATCATTTACAACCTATTTTTCTGGGCATGGCCACACTGTGAGTCTCCCTTTTCGTAATGGTAAGTGAATGTATTTCGAAATAAACGAGATAGCAGAAAGCTAATGGCATCGAAAAATGAGAAGATTGCAAACATATCTACAGTGCTTGTGCTTACAAAGGCCGGAATGGAATGGACCTCCACACTGATGGCAAAACCGAAATCCGCATCTGCATTAATAATCAAAATAAATCAGAAACATACAATCTACCTTGTTCACAGCTCTGATTCTATCTTTGAATGGAGAAAACCTTCAACCACACATTTTGAGTTCAACTATACTTGGAGAGCTGAGAGCAAGACTGAATAGAACTTTGGCATGCAATCATAAAAGTTCTCAGATAAGTAATCCAGTTTAACCAAATTAACATATTGAATCATTAGTTTTTCTAATTTTGAAAAAATATAATTGTTTTCAGCTGTCAAAAAACCATCTCATCTAAAAACTTAAGTTATAACGTAAAACCCCAGAATATGATTTATATTATTCTCCAACACACCCCCTCAAGTAAAAGCCCTTTGGGCTTGAAACTAACACACAAACTTACTCTACCTTGTGCTAGATTTTATCAAATAGAATGAGGGTGATGAGATTCAAACTCATGACTGCCGGGTCAACAAAGCTGTAATACAATGTTAAAAAACCATCTTACCTAAGAATTTAAGTTATTACGTCAAGTCTCAGAATATAATTTATATTATTCTCTAACATCAATCATGATAACATCTTTTGATGAGCATTAAACGAAAGTAAAATGTTGCTCTATATTATTTTCTCATATAATAAGATAATGGAAACCGTGTTGCATAATCCAAACAATAACAATCCCTTGTCAATGTATAATATGTTACTGAAAGAAAATAAAATCCAGAGAGAGAGAGCACACCTGCATTTCATATCTCTGCAACCACTAACTCGCTCAACAGAGTGGCTGCAATTATAACATTTAGTCCACCTTTTCTCTTCAATCAATTCACCAGCCAGAATGTCATTCCTATCTCTTAGATGCCTACTCTCGCTGCACCGATATCCTGTATGCCATGGAATCTTGCATTGGAAACAAAAGTTTTTCTTGCAGTTAGGACATTTTGTTTTTCTCAGTTTATCCTTACATTCATTCAAAACCAACACTGAGCAATCTCGGTATGGGCAATAACAAGTTTTAGACCCGAAAACCATCGAATCACATAGACGATCACACCATTTCTCAAATACTGGTTTTGAGATGATAGGCCTGCATGAAAGAGGATCTAACAGCTGCTTGCAATTCAGTCCAGGACATTCAATGCAGCCAGTGGTTTCCTCAACTGTTACTTCAATATATCTGGTTATGCAATCCAAGCAGATAAGATGTTTACACACGATACCATTCTTGAAAATTTCTGATTGATTGCATAGGTTCGGTGCAAATTTCACAAGTAAAGTTTGAATCTTCTTGTTGTTGCAACTGTTCTGTTCCTGCTACTTCTGTTCCTTGGGGTTTTTTCATTGTGTTTCCCATTATATTTTCTGCCTTTTGACTTGCATGGGAACTTCAGAGAAGTATCCTGGGGTTTATCTTTCAATCAGAAGTCCTACACCAAGAAAAAACAAAACTCTTTCATCTTCAATGCTCCGATGAAGTTAATAACACTGAGAATAACCAAATAACAAGTTCACTTTAAGCAAAAAAATAAAAATAAAGAAATAAACTATGTACTTCGTTTTATTCCTTGATTATCACAGGGCAATTGAAGTAAAGGCAATGCCATGTTACCGACCACTAATGAAAAGAAGGTTATATTTACCCTGAAAGAAATGTTGCCATTGATAATGATATAATTAAGAATGGATTACTATATCAAAGAATGAATAACAAAGCAAACGAGCCAAAAGAAATACATCACAACATCAATCACAAAAGTATGCGCTACGATGTCAGGAGATTAAAGTGCAATGCCTCAATATTTTTTCAAGTCCAATAGTCTGATTGTCTTAAAGCAGTTAATCCCCCGATCCATCATCGAACAATGGTGGTTATTCCATGATTGGAGTTTTCCAATAGCTATGTCTATGTTCTGCACGCTAGCAAATATGGGCTTTATTGAATCCCAAATTACAGTCCGATTGCAAATCCTGTGACAATAAGATTTGATCAAGGAAAGGTTTAAGTCATGTAAACGTATAGTTTCACTGTACAGCATTTGATTGCTAATTTAAAACAATGGCACGGGTGCGGTTTACTAAATGGTAAAGGGATTCCATTGTTTTAAATTCAAGATACCCAGAATTCAAAGTTCTTTCACATTGAAGCATTTTCTCAACAGAAAAGCAGAAAGCCAGAACAAATTTCAACTTGCAGTATAATGAATTCGATCTATATCAACCAGTGAGTAATAAAGAAAGGAAATATTTCAGAATTCTAAGCAACTAAATACAATAAAGGAAAAGAAAGGCAATTTTCTTTCACTCTATGATAATTCCAGGAACTGCCTAACACAGTACATCTCTTTCCTGAAATTCACGCAAGAGTTCCTTTCACTTTCCCACTAAAATCAGAAAACAAGGCGTAACAAACCAAAACTTAAATTGAACAAAAGTTGTAGTCTTTTACACTCATAGGTCACTGAGATGTTTCATTTTTCAAGCAAACAGAAAAGAACAGAAAGAATTCAGATTGTCGTCTCGATGTGACAGAAAAAAGTACCTAATTCAGATATTTTTTAAGTAAATTACCTAAACATGAAAACAAAAGAGGACCCAATTCATCAAACACAATATTAACAAAACATGCACATTAACAGAAGTTGAAATCCACTTACATGGGTGAATTCCAAAACTGATACCGAAATTAAGCTTATTTGGCTCTGTTTTCTCTTACTAAGGAACGAAATTCCAAGAAACAGAGCTCTCCTTACATTTAAAGCAGAGAGAGTAAGCAACTCACAGAGAAAAATCTGATCTGGTTTTATACGAGAGTGAGTGAGAGAGAGGAAGGGAAAGGGCCGCAGGAGCGGAATTCTAAGATGGAGTGAGTGATGCTTATTCATAAAGATTTGTAACTGCAAAAAAAAAATGTTCTTAATGACAAAATCTTACGTATTTTGTAGAGTAACGATTTGCCCGCCGCTTATGCTACCGGCAATAGAGCGATAAGATGGACATGAAAATAAGTTGTAAAGTAGATACGATAGAGACGAGGGAGGAGGAGCTTTGATATTTCCTCAAGTTTTCTTTTTTTAGCGGCAGAAGATTTTTTTCCATGAGACCTTTTTATAGATATATAATTGTAAAACGTAATTTTCAATTTCAAGTTAAATAAATAAAATTTTGATTATTTTAATTTTTTATAAAAAATATATATATTAATTTAAATTTAAGATTTATTGTGTAGTATATCTTGGGACATGTTCGTCTTTACATGAAAAAAAGAGTTAGATTTTTTTTATTGCATAGGGTTAGATATTTTAATTATTTTTATTGCATGGTATTATTATTTTATTACGCTTGACGCTTGATAGCAGACAAAAGGTAAGGTTTGGTAAAATGTTTTAGTTTTGATTTAATTTTCAAATAGTTAAATTACGTCATTGCTCTTAGAATATAAAAAAGCTTTGTTTTTTATGAAGAGGTTGTATTTGTCATTTAAATTTGATTATTTAGTAATTAATTAGATGTTATTAGCGACAATAATATAAATTATAAATAAAAAAAGTTTAGAAATAATATCGAGCATTCCATTGGCCAAAACCTTATTATCAGAATGACAATTGAAGCGTTTCGATATTCCCTTATGTATAGGATAATTTTCAAAATAATTTTTTATCAAATGAAGGAGTTTTTTCAATTTAATCTTTATTATTTTTATTACAATTTTATTTATTAAGGATAATTTATGGAGTTAAAGATCGGTTTCCATTTCAATCCCTAATAGATATTTTCATCTCTCAAATTTAGTTTATACTCTTCTAATTACTATTTATTTTTATTTTTTATGATTTTTGCAATTAATATTTTTTTTTATCAAATCTAATCCTTTTTTTATATTTTTTCCTTGCAATACTTTTCTTTGATTGATTTTTATTATTTTATCGTCCAACATTTAATTAATCGAATATTTTCACTTTTACTTCAGTTTCGAGTCTATAACTTAACGAGTTTCGAGTTTAAGATATTAACCAAGTTTACAAAGGTTGACATCGGTTCCCTTGTTTTTTTTCTTATTTTTTTCCATCTTCCAATATTTTTTTGTTTCCTCATTACTTATTTTTTTGGGGGGGGATTTTTTAGTTATTATTAAAATAGCACTGGTTGTCTTAGTTTTTATTTTTTTGTCCTTAGTAAATTTTGATTTTAAAAA
>CM055444.1:1799484-1821330 GCA_029228465.1 Salix viminalis | reverse complement strand
ACCAAAACACAACACATCATGACGGATAACAATTTTATAATAACACTAGACACAGATTACTATGAATTAAAATAGTGAATTTATTATTTTACCTTTCCATGCACAATAACTTTAGCCTTGGGCTCATGAGAATTTTTGATTTTTTGCATTTCTTTGCACAGTAAAATAACCACTATACCCATGAATAAGACAAAAAATAAGAGTTTCTCATTGGAGGTGTTACGGTAATTTTATATTTACATTGCATAGTAAAATAACTCTTTTATCCTCTAATAAAACAAAAACCAATGTTTGACCGGAGGATATTTCAGAATTTTTATATTTTTAAAAATATACAAATAAATATATTCCCTGCAATAAAATAAAATATAAGAGTATCTTAACACATTGAACTCTGTAGTTTAACAGCAAATCACATAATCATTGCAGTTTGGAGTGCATGTAGACGCATTCTACACATAGAATTTTTGATAAATCTTACGTTTTTCACATATCTTTGAAGTGGGAGTTCGTAAGTAATATATGAAAAGAACAAAAAACCAAAACACAGCACATCACGGATCAAGGGCTATACCTTCAGTAGAATTGCATCTGCAGAAGGCACCGACTCGAACATGTCTCCTCCAACGAATTTCAAGTTTTTACTGCCTGGCAAACCCGAAACCACATGTGGAAGATCAAAAACAGTGCAGTTCATGGTGGGAAATGTTTCAGCTATGCACTTGGCCATGGCTCCTGTGCCTCCCCCAACATCCACCAATGACTTCAACCCCTCGAACACCCCCTTACATTTTTTCATAACCACCCCACAGGCAAGCGCACCATCGCTAGCCATGGCTTCGTTAAGAAGATTATTGAGTCTCGCATTTTCTCCTGCAAGCTCCCAAATGCACTTTCCATGGGCAGTGTCAAATGCGGTGGGATCTTCATTTCGAAACCAAGTGCTCAAACACCGCAATGGTTCCATCGGAACTGGATCAAGCCAGAAAAGTAGCAGTGGTCTAGCACTCATGGGATTGCCCTTGAGAAGGAGACGAGAGGTAGGGGTAAGGGAATAGCCTTCTTTTTTCAGTGAAAAGATACCAGAGTGAACAAGAATGCGCATAAGGCGATAGAGATGTTGAGATTTTGATGGGTGGATTGGTAGGGAAGAAACAAGCTCAGAAAGTGTTATGGGTTTGCCATGATTTTGGATCGCATCAGGTATGTCTAGTTGAACTGCACATTTCAGGGCCATGGAGTTTATGAAGGCGAGGGCATGGTTCCATACACGGGCTTGAGCTTGAAGGAGCTCATTAGCGCCTTCCTCATCAATCAACTCCATGGATATTTCTAGCATTAGTTGCTGATTTTGAACTATGCTTGAATCTCTATATATAATTCTATAAGATTTTTTAGTGTAGGACTCTAAAGTCCACTCTTGAGGTTTATTCGAAGAAACACCGTGAATTTTTAATGTCTAAATACACATAATAATTCTCAAATACTAACAATTCAGAATTGATATATAGATTAGTATTCTTATAGATAATTCGCCATTGTAATTTTTTATAACTAGGAAAAATAGTGTTCTTGAGAGTGAGGGGTAGCTTTCCTTCTTGGATCTCATTAAAACTTCTTCTTGAATCAATGAATGCATTATTTAAAATCAAAAGAACCTCTACTTGAATAGAAAAGATTTGTAGCTTTTCATGCTTATAAAAAGGTCACCTTTCTCTGTTCTCAAGAGACAAGTTTTATTTGTTTATACCCTCCTAATTATGGCTGCTAATTATTAAATATTTATCACATTCAATTTTTAGTTGACCTTGTAACGACTACCAACCATGTTGGAGTAAATTTAATGTCACTTGGATTATGTGTATATGAAGATAGCATATACTACAATTTAATTGAATGGCCAACCTCTCAATTAATGTTGAAATGTTCTTCTTGCACAACCAAAATATTAGCAAATACAAATGAAAAACATTGATATAATTTTTTCGTCAATATATTTTGATAATATTTATTGACAAAAAATTATATCTATATAAATATCAGAAAACACCAAAAATAATTCTCTTAGTATATATCGAGGAAATTGCAGAGGAAAATAAAGATTAAAAAAACCAAATTGTATGATCATATGTAGCTTGTACTAATAATCCGTGTAAATATACTGATAATAAAATTCTTTTAGTGCATACAAAGAGAGTAACAATGGGTACTATAATGGGATTAAAAAAATGAAAATCATATGGTGATTTATTTAATTAAATAAATGTATAAACATTTGATTTCTAAATAAACTTTTTTCTATAAAATATTGTAAAGATTATACTCAACGAAGCGCGGGTAAGATAATTAATATTAAATATTACAAGAGCAGACCGCATTAATTAACATATCACGAGTCCATCCGCAACATGTTGTCTGTCTCAAAAGTTCATGTTTAAAGATCCTTTAAAAAATAATTCACCAAATCTTGTCTCTCTTATAAATTGGATAAATACAAATTAGCTAAGGCCCACATCGAGCCAAATCTATGTTAGTTAATAGAAAATTGGCAAAGACATTCATTTCCTATCCACTTTCCTCTCAATGTGTCGTCATTACAAAAATAATAAAAAAATAAAAAAAAGAGAGTAAAGAAGGTTGGCACCCCCGTAGGACAGCTGAAATTAAGAATGCAAAAGAAATTCTTAGTTTTTAATCCGCTCTCCATTGCAGTTATTATATTTCTATAGATATTTATATGATTATCTTTGTACATATAAAATTTTTGCTTATTAAATAAATACACTAAAAAAATGACGTTAAAATACAATAATAAATGAAGTGCTCTTCACATCCTCAAATATTCTGATTTTTAGTTAGATATAGATCTTATTTTGCATGAGATATATTTACAAAAGCCCAATAATTTTAATTGTATAAGGTTTTGATTTAATTTGAATTGATGAAGATTATTCACATGAGCCTGAAAAAACTTTAATCGTGTGATATCAAATCAGGGCTTCAATTATTATTTTTTACTGATTTAATGAAGAAAAAATCTTTTATAAGGTTTGTAAAATCTAATCTTCTCTAATGATTCTCTCTCAAAATTATTTTTTCTCTAGTGATTCTCTCTCAACAGGCAGCTTGGCCCTGGGGTAGCTGAGACTTGAACAATCTTCAATTAATTGTCACCACATATCTTCGAGCAACTCTTACCTACCATTTGTAATAATTTACAAGATCATGCTATCATTTCTACAATATACGATAGATGGCTCGCATTTAATTCCTTTAATGTATAGCCACCAAATCTTCCTTCTCTTTTATGCCATACTAGACTCGTCTGATTTCTTTTCGGGATTATTCCTAAAATTTACTCGAAACAAAAAACAAAAAAAACTGACATTGTGAAAAAAATAAATTGAAAATTTTAGACCGATTCGAGAGCCCAATTGTACTTTTATTGTGCTAAAAACTGAAAAAAATACAGATTCAAGGCTAAAATAAATAATTTTTGGATAAATCCGCATAAAAATTAAGTTGAACTACATAATTATATTTTTAATTGGCCAAATGAAAATTTAATTATGTTTAGAAATTAATTTAGGGTCCAATTGAAGGGTTTAATAAAGTGCAAGGACATTAAATTGGTCAAATTAATTTTAGTAAGGGGTTAATTGGTGAAAAATTATGATGGGAAGTCTAATTCGAGTTTAATTGAGAAGATTGGTAGTTTTGGAGACCAAATATAAGTTTTACCAAGTCAATTAGTTTAAAATGGGGGTAAATCAGAGTTTTGGGGTCAATTAGGAGCAAGATTGAAGAAATTCAAGAGCAAGGATCAAAGTGAAAAGGTTTGTAAATTTAACGGTTCTATTGAAGTTTGATAGGGGTTTAATTGCACAAAACTAACAGTTTTGGGCCAATTAGGGATAAAATCATAGCAACCATAAGATAGAGGATCAAATTTGACTGTGGAAGAGAAAAAAAGAGAGAGGATTTCAGATGACATGTCATCTAGTCTATCATTGTTTCCAAACAACGCATTGTCTGGTCACTATTCATTTTCTTCCCAAAATTCACCCAAAATCCTGTTTTTGTACCAACTTTGTAGATACATTTAATCCCTTTATCTTTTATCACATTTGACAAACATGAACGAAATATGATCTATTAATTCTTAACTATATTGGGGTATGGTCAATTCTGACTGATTGACACCATACACGTGGTGATTCAGCCCTAAAGTTAACAACCTAGACAACCTAGTGTAACTGTCAAATTAGACAGCTAAGGACAACTACTTTGAGCCAACTATTGGGATGCTTCGAAATTGAATCAATGACTGAAATTTTACTCTAATAAAGATAAAATTACCCTCTTCCACTAGCTATAAAAAGACCCAAAATATGATATGAGAAAGGGAAATCAGAAGCCAGTTTTGAGAAGAAATCATTCAAAAACCCAATTTCCCCCCTCCCATTTCGGCAGCCACTTCAGCTCCTCATCTACACCACCTTCGAAGACATCAGCAAATCTGTCAACCATCCATATTCTTCCCTACAACACCAGAAACAATTCTAGCCACCACACGTCTCCATAGAATCAAGGTAAACTCTCCATTTTTCAACCCAAAATCATCAACTTAGCAACCCACCACTACTGTTCACATAATACATGAACAATACAGAGTGAATTAATTCACTCTACACTGTTCACTTGCTTTTTTTTTTTTATGGAAGGGGCTAGCTCGGCCAAGTCCAGCCTAAACTAAGCATTTGGGTTGAACCAATCCTAGTATGTAAAAAAACAAAAAATAATAAAAACTCCAAACAATCCAAAAAACTTAAATTTCAATATTTTTGTTTCATCGTATGTTTTTCCATCAATTTTTATTCAATATTGATCCATAGATCTACGTTGAAGTATATAGACTTAGTATAAAAAAATATTTTTCTATGAAATTTCCAAAAAAAAAAATTCCTTATTTGAAAAATATATAAACAAAATATGTTTTCTTTTCATGCATATATCCAAATCCTAAAATTTTTCTAAGCATATTTTAACAAAAAAAATGCATTTTTCTGATGTTTTAAAATACAAAATGGATATCGTAATCAATTTATGATTATCTGTTAGAGTTTGACTAAATATCAAAAATCTTTCTAACAACTATTTTGTTTATTTTATTTGGCTATAGATTTTAAAATAGAACAATGCATAGTTAAAATTCAATCCTTAGAAGGACTAAGTTTTTGACCCAATAAGATAGAGACATCCTCACAAAAAGAGATCTACATCGAACCTTAAAAAATATTGCTTAATAATTTATTTTAATTATTAAACTTATACTAATTAATTACTAATTTAAACTCATCAGATCTTACTATCATTTAGATAATAACGGTGTCTAGCTATGAGATCGTTGATAATAAATTCTGGATTCAAGTCATACGTGGTCACCATTAAAGTTTTGCCGATCAATGATGGAGATATTCATGTTTGGCGGTCGCCGATATTCAGTAGAGATATTCACATGGTGCAAGATTGAGTGGTCATTCAGTCTCGATCCAATCGAAGGAGTGTTGAAACAAAAACTTTTTACCAATTAAAACTTATTATTTGTTATTTTTACATTAATAAAATAAAATCAAAATAAATAATATAGAAAGTATTTTTATCTTAAATATAATTTCATAAAATAAAAATTAACCAATAAAACAATATCATGTGATATTAGCAAGATAACTTATTTTTTTATAAATAAAGGGATATAGTTTTTTTTCGAAATAAATACGCTTTTCAAAAGCTCATGCATCAACTTGCTGGGCAACATATGTAGATGAACAACTGCCCTTGAAAACGCACATCCTCTCACATCATAATTAAAAATATTCACCTACGTACTAGAAAATACTTTAGCGACTCTGTTGAAAGAACTGCAGTTACTTACTTCCGAGAAAGTTGCAGACATGCATGCTGTGAAGATTACTTCCGTATCATTAAAGGATTATTGTCTGCCTCTTGCCGTGTATCTCGCCGAGTCTGTTTAGGATTAGGATTAATTACTATCTTGTTTTTAGACTTCTATTTGGCTTTGTATTCTTGCCTCTATTCAACTTCTTACTGTGTATATAAATACTGCTGCATTACATAATAAAGATAGACTGGTATGTTGAAGTCCAGAAACGATTTTTGCCATAAAAATCAGCTTGTTATGTCATGGTTACTCAGCTCTAAGGAGAACAATATTTGCTGAAAAATTCAGCTATTCAGAATCATCAATGGAACTTTGGGAGTCTGTAAAAGAAATGTATGAAAATCAAAATAATACAGCTCGTGTCTTTCAGATCAAAAGGGATCTTGCCAACCTACAACAAGATGGCAAGACGTATGTGCAGCTGCTTGGCACTTTAAAAGGTATGTGGAGTGAACTTGCATTATATCGCCCTCACACCATTGATGTTGCAATATTAAAAAAACATGATGAGGAAGACAAGATATTCCAGCCTTGGTCCAGAATATGAAGACCTTCGAAGTAGAATTCTTATGAACTCTAATCTTCCATCCCTTGCGAATGTATGTGCTACAATACAACGAGAAGAGGCCCGCAAGAAGATCATGAATCCAGAACCAAAAATTGTCTTGCCAGAAACTCATGCTTATGCCGTTGCTAGACAGATGAAGAGTAACAAACCTTACAAAGGAAACGCCCAGATTTAAAATGCACTTATTGTCATAATCTTGGACACACCATCGGGCGATGTTGGACTCTTCATCTAGAATTAAAACCTGACTTTGAAAAAGAAAAGGGACTTCAAAAGGGCTATAGACATAGAGCTCATGTTGCCGCTCACACTACTAAGAAAATTTCCTCGAGTGATGCCATAAATTTCTCTACAAACCCTGCTGCTCTACTCAGTGATTTTGCTACATATCTCAAGGAGAAAGGTGATACTAACTTGGCAGACTCGAGCAATTCTGATTCAACAACTCTTCTTGGTAAGTTTGCTGGCTTTCTAGCAAACTCTGCTGTGTCACAGAAGAATTTAGAAGGTATTTTGTCTGCACTTAAAATTGCTTTAGTTGCTAGCACTGTGCATAATTTTTGGGTCATTGATTCGGGTGCCCTGATCACATAACTAATAAAATGACTAGCTTACATCATTTCGAAAATTGTCCTACTCCAACTCATGTTTCTGTTGCAAATGGAAAACACTATGTCAAGGGTATAGGAAAAATCAAATTGCTCTCAGAAAAAAAGTGGAATCTTTAGTCTTATATGTTCCATCCTTTCCCTTATAATTGTTGTCTATTGGCAAAATCACTCAAACACTAAATTGTCATGTGATATTTGATTCTCATCGAGTTCTTTTTCAGGACCGCGTCACCAAGAGGACGATTGGTGAAGGGTTCTTTTTTCAAGGACTGTATTATTTTTTGAATAATTCTAAAAGGCTTCCTTAAGCATATGCTCTTTCTTCCCTTGGTCAGGATCAAGTATTATGGCATCAACGTTTAGCTCATCCCTTAGAAAAAGTCCTAGCAAAATTAGTGCCTGGTCTGGATGCTAGAAAAATCACTTGTGATACATGTCATCTTTCAAAATCCACAAGACTACCTTTTTCACCTTCTTTGTCTAGAGCTGATAAGATTTTTGAGCTTGTACATTCTGATGTTTGGGGACCAACGATTGAATCCTTTGATGGTTATAAGTATTTTGTTACTTTTATTGATGATTTTTCTCGTGTGACCTGGATATACCTTCTAAAATTCAAAAGCAAAGTTATTAATGTTTTTAAGGATTTTCATATGCTAGTCATGACTCAATTTTCTACAAAGCTTAAAATCCTTAGATCTGATAATGACATCGAATACATGTCTCAAAAAATATCACAATATCTAGCTTCTCATGGCATTTTACATTAGTCTAGTTGTGTTAGTATACCCCCACAAAATAGGGTAACTGAACGCAAAAATAAGGATCTTTTGGAGAAAACTCGAGCTTTAATGATAGAAATTTTTGGTCTCAAGGAGTATTGGTTGCTGCATATATAATTAATCGGCTACCTAGTCGAGTGTTGTGTTTTAAATCACCACTTGAAGTTTTGCAGAAAAAATCACCGAACATATCACATCTAAAGGTGTTTGGCTGCACATGTTTTGTGCATATTCAAGCTTAAGTATAATATCATAAAATAAAAATTAACCAATAAAACAATATCATGTGATATTAGCAAAATAACTTATTTTTTTATAAATAAAGTGATATAGTTTTTTTTCGAAATAAATACGTTTTTCTAATAAAAAAAAGAGTCTTTTCAATTTTCAAAAGCTCGCATCAACTTGCTGTTCAATATATGTAGATGAACAACTGCCCTTGAAAATGCACATCCTCTCTCTATTATGTTACTCGACTTCACACCTTTGTCTTTAGTTAGTGTTAAGATTTTTTTAGAATATTCATTACTGCATATAATCCTCAATTTATTTTATTAAATTTTGTGTTCGTAATTAAAATTTTTCACCTACTAGAAAATACTTTAGCGAAAGCAAACTCAACGTATGTTTACCACAGATTATTCTAGTGGTGAGGCGTATAGATCAAAAAAACATTTAAAACAACAAATTATTCTAGGGGTGCTGCGTATAGAGAAAGCAAACTCAACGTATGTTTACCACAGAACAATGTAGAGACTTCACTTTCATATAATTTTGCAACAAGACAATTCCTAGTTGGAGACCACTCGTGTTTCATAGACATGGGTGATCAAGAGCTAGCTGATCAAGGATAAACTTCAATGAGAGATCTTAAACCCAGAACTGGGTTGATCTTGAAGTTACTGAAACCAGCATCAGAGAATAGTTTCGACCATTCGTTCTTGTTTCTCTCTTTTCCAGTGGCCAATATCATCATCAGCATATCAAAGAAGAGCTGCGTCTCAGTTGATCCTGCTTCCACTTTATTGTTCTCCACCACCATATCTATGACGATCACCTTTCCTCCTTCTCTGCCCTTAATTGCCTCTTTGCATTGCATGAGTATTTTCACACACTCCTCGTCATTCCAGTCATGAAGAATCCACTGATTGTCATCAACAATGAAATAAGGACATGTTTGAAGTCTAGACTAAAATACACAAATAAATTTAGTTTTGATGTTATATATATGCTTAGGAATACTGTTTTAATCAGTAAGAGAAAAGTGGTTTCACCTTCAGCAGAATCGCATCTGCTTGAGGAATTTCCGCGAACATGTCTCCACCAAGATATTTCAAGGTTCCACTTCCCTCCAAATCAGCCACAACATGTGGGAGATCAAAGACAGTGCAATGCAAATGCTGGAATTCTTTAGCTATTGCCTTGGCCACGGTTCCAGTGCCACCCCCAACATCAACCAACGAGTTTAACCCTTCGAAAACTCCCTTGCACTCATTTATCATCACACTCGAAACAAGTCGAGCATCACTTGCCATAGCTTCATTAAAGAACTGATTGAGCTTTGGCTCATGGCTCGCATACTCCCAAAATGTCCTTTCATGGGCCGTATGGAACGGCGAAGTGACATCATTTTGGAACCAAGCGCTTACATGATGCCATGGCTGTGTTAAAATTGGATCAAGCATGGCTTGCAAGAATGGTGTTACACTGAAAGGGTTATCCTTCACAAGGAATTGAGAAGCGTTGGTGAGAACATAGCCTTCTCCTTCAGTGTTTCCACTAACATTTTGTTGCGCAAAGAAACCAGAATGGACCAATATGCGCATGAGGCGATAGACAAAAGGGGCTTTGGTTGGGTGAATAGGCAAGACAGCGACAAGCTCAGAAAGGGTCATGGGTTTTTCGTGATTGCTGATTAAATCCGGAATGCCTAGTTCAACAGCACATTTTAGAGACATTGAGTTTATGAAGTTGAAGATGTGATTCCAAACATGAGCTTGAGCTTGAAGTAGATCAGCACCATGAAGGTTTCCTTCAGCCAAACTCATTTTTATCAGACTGTCTCAAGAGTTTTAGGGTCTGATATAGACTATGAGCTTGTATGATCGACCATGGGATTCTTAGCCTATATATATAAGAGGATGCGACACTATTGAACTAAATTATGAGGGGGGAGGGGCGGGAACAGAAACGGTTTCAACGAGGTCTACTTAAAAAGTTGGTTGTTCATTAAGATAATCTTGGGTGACATAATCAAAAGCTTTATAGAAGTAAAATTTGAAAATCATACGTTTCCCTCGAAGGTATAGAAATCATGAACCGCCATAAAACTATTATACCCACCTTGTTTGGGCGTGATGACCTCACCATATAGTATTATAACTAATACAAACCCTAAATGTTTTTTTAAGAGATTTTAGGCAAACTACAAAAGAAAAGTATTAATACTTTTAATACGCATTACTTGAGTTAATTTGTATTCTTTTTTATTGTTTTCTATGGTTTGATGATGTCTATTTCTACCATCCTACATATATATATATATATATATATGTACTCTTATTTTTTTTTTATTTTCTTTTTTGTTGAGATAACATTTTTTTTAAAACATTGTTATTAAATTTTAGCTTGTGTTTATGATCATTTGAAAATTGATTTTTTCCCCTTTGTTCTTTCTTCTGGTTTTTTTATTAGTTTTTTTATTATTATTTTCACGTCAAATTATTTTTTTAGATAACATTTTTTTTATCAATTTTTTTTTGCTCTTTTGTTAAAGTTTTTGGATTTTTTTATTCTTTTATTAAATTTATTTTCCCATTATTCATGCAATAATAATAATAATTTTAGTTTTTTTCTTGCTTCCTTTTTTGTTAATGTTTTTGAGTTTTTTTCATCTTGGTTTTTTTTTTCCTTTAAATAATTTTCTAGGCATTCAAGCCCGTTCTCTTTTTAGTGTCTTTTTGCTCTCAATTATATCTTTTAATGTTTAATTTTTATTGAATTTCATCATTCATTATTGAGATTTTAACCTTGGAATTTTTTTATTAACGTGGATGTCCGGACTAGCTTGCACGAAAATTGACTAATCCATGGATCCTGAAATTAACGACCATGTAAGCTTCTATTGATCATCATATTAGCAACTACATGACTCAAATCTTAGATCACAAGGAAGCAAACTTCTTAGTATCAAACTCTTACCATTATATTTTCTAATTAGATGGGATTGGTTGGTGTTGTTGTTAGAGAGTAATATAAATCATATTCTGGAACCTCACCTAAAAACTTAAGCTTTTAAGTGAGATGATTCCGTAACATGGTATCAGAGCCTTGTTGACACAACGGGTACGAGTTCAAATCTCACCACCATCATTCTATTTGATAAAAATCAAGTACAAGTTTATGTTGGTCTGTGCAAGTTTCAAGCTCAAAGGGCTTTCATTTGAGGGTGTGTGTTAGAAAGTAATATAAATTATATTTTGGGACCTCACCTAAAAACTTAAGCTTTTAGGTGAGATGGTTCCGTAACATTTGTCTTGTAGCCCTAGTTGATCATTATATTGATCATCATATTAACAACTACATGACTCAAATCTGAGATCACAAGGAAGCAAATCTCTTAGTATCAAACTCTTACTCCTATATTACCTAATTAGATTGATCATTTGTCTTGTAGCCCTAGTTGATCATTATATTGTTTGTCTCGTAGCCCTAGTTGTGCTCTGGCTTATTTGTCTAGTGACAGGCGTGGTTATACCTATAAACCTTGGAATTTATTTTTGGAGAATTAACTGTATCGTTCATTTAGAAATTGGCACTCAGGCTGGTTGCTTGTTGGTTAATTTGTCATGCTATGGCTGATGTGTCGTATGTATTATTGGTGAACGTATTAGTGGTAGGTGGTGATGAAGTCCCAAAGAATTCAAGTAGAGATAATCTGTTAAGTTAATTGATGACTTGTAATTTGGGTCTCATTGCTACGATTTGGGATTTGATCTCTTGAATTTGTGTTTTTTCAATTTTAATTGTCATTTATCATTACTTTTTTTTTGTCTTTATTTCTCTCATAAAGTCTTCAACAGTAATTAAACATAACTTCAAATACAACTTCAAAAATTTGTAACAAGTAAATTTTTTTTATGTAAGAGAAATAATTTATTTGACCCTTGATATAATTACTCAACAAAAGAAACCCATAATGAAACGCAAGGGAACACTTCAATGATAGATCTTAAACCCAGTACGGGAGTGATCTTATCAGCATCAGAAAAATCATCATGATCATATCGAACAATATTTGTGTTTCAAGTGATTCGTCCTCTACATCTGGTTCCCCATCATTTTATATATATATCAGGTATGCCATGAAGTTGAAGGTGTGATTCGATATATGAGCTTGAGCTTTAGGCAGCTCAGGATCATGCTTTCCATCGGCCAAGTTTATCATCTTTCTGTGGCCAAATGCTATTTACTTCTTCATATGAATGGATTGAAACTGTAAGTGTATAATAGTTAATCAGCATCGAGGAGCATGGACAAAAACATAATCTATTGGACAAGAAGATTTGCAAATCTATTGATTAATTTTTTGTTAAAATAACGACCACAAAAACAAAAAAAAATAAATAAAATTATCTCCATCAATTCTTCCTTTTTGATTTCCTATCACTAGTCTTCAGACTAACCTGTAGTTCAACTTATTCTTACAACCTAACTTATTTTTCAAGAGATTTTAAAATATTTTTTTTTCCTTATAAATGATATGCTATATCTCAATATCTTTTATGAAGGAGTATATTGAGTTCAGCATTGTGTTTTAAAAATATTTAAAAAAAATATTTTTTTTTATTTTAAATTAATAATTTTTAGTGTTTTTAGAACATTTTGATGTGTTGATATTAAAAATTAATTAATTAAATGTAACTTCGTTGATATTAAAAATTAATTAATTAAACGTAACTTCGTTTTGAAAGGGAAAGACACGTAGCTTCATTTCACTCCACAACCCCGTTGCTTTTCAATTGATTATGGATTAGAAAATTGCAACTAGATTTGGCCTTGAAATTATATCACTACAACATGTAGATAGATATCCTGAAACAACACTATTTATGGATCGCAGATATTGTTCTTGATGATATTTACCATATGTTGTTCGTCGATCAAATAACAAGGGATCGTAGAGGCCTTGACGTATAGATTTAGTTCGTGATGGAATTGCAAGTCGTTTGATGAGAGAATAAAAACGAATGTCTAATTTACTTGAACTATTAATTCCATTTTATTATTATGATAATTATATCTACAATATTTAAAAAAATATATGTGTGTGTCCTGTAAAGTTTTCACAAATTAACAACAATATGAAAAAAGCATGATAACCAAACACATGAGACTACTCTTCATTAAACCTCAAACTCAACCACAGTTTTAACCAAACATTTCAATTTCAGTTACAAACGACAGCTAAAAGCGTTTTCAAGAAGATGTTTTTTTCAACCTTAACCACAACAGCAACCACAATGTCAAACACATCCTTAGTCATGTTCAAGTCATGACAAGCTTTTAGCCCCAATTTCCCTTTGAATCATTAATATTAAAAATAATTTTAAAAAAATAAAAATTATATTATTTTAATAATTTAAATAAATAACCACTACTATATTTTCAAACACCCTTTAATTTAAAAAATAAGGATAGAAACTGATCAGCCATCCTTGATGGATAATCAAAACACTGCTTAATTAAAAAATCTTTAGTTACGTGCATATGTTGGGAGAAACTGCTGTGTTTTGGCTGTTTCCACCCTTTTGGAAACTAATAAATACATTTAAACACTTCTCGTTTCTGTTCACTAGTCTTCTTATGATTTGATTTTTGGATAATCTTAAAATCAAATCATAAGAAGACAAGTTAATATAACCTGGGCCAAAGGGTGAGTGATGAACCTCGAGCCCATTTTTGACATGATTTGATTTTCTATAAACAAATATATATCAAGCAAATATTCTCTTAACTTATGTTTGTAAATATTATTGTTTATACTTCTCAAAGAGTGCGAGTGATTGTTATTTTAATATATAGTTTGTCGTGCTATTCCGAGTAGACCCAGATCAGGTCTACGTGACCATATACCATCAAGTTTATTTTGAATATGAAGCCTGTTTGGCACAGCTGTTACTGTTGTGGTTGAGTTTGAAAAAAAATAGGTTTATGAAAATCGCTTTTAGCTGCGGTTCATAACTGAAATTTATGTTTGGTTAAAACTGTGGTTGATGTTGAGTTTAATGAAAAACAGTTTTGTGTGTTTGGTTACCATGCTTTTCATATTGCTGTCAACTTGTAGAATTAATTAAAAATACACATGTATATACATACATACATATGTACACATATATAAATATTTTGTTGGAATAATAAATTAAATAATAACGTTTTGCAAATTAAATAAAATATTTTATTTTATCATCAATATTTTATACGATTTATTCCATTTTATTATTATTATTTAAAATAAAAATGAAAAAAACAATGAAAAAACCTTTAACAGGCACAACCATGCAAAAGGAAACAAATTTAGTTTATTAAAAGTCCAAAAAAAATAAAACTCAGTTACGGTCAACTATGATGCAAATATTACACAGGCACAAAACGGTGCGTTGCACCTTTCGTTCAGGCTGTGAATTGCCGAAATGTTGTGAACAGTGAATATATTTACTGTTCACTGCCTGTGACGAGAGGGTCAGCGGCCGGTACCGACAGGTAGAGGAGGCCGAGGTGGTTCTTCCTATGATGGTGGCGTCGGAAATGGTGCTGTGTGGTGGCCGGTATGAGCCTCAGAAGGTTGCAACTGCTGCAACTCTGCAAGCTTTTCTTTTTTTCAAAAGAAGAAATGGCTCTCTGTGCTGCTTCGATCTCTTTTTTCAAAAGAAGAAAGGCTCTCTCTGCTGCTTCCATCTCTCATAATAACACTTCACGCATTCTCTCTTCTTCAAAATCAAATACATTCCAGAAGAAGATCTCTGCTTCTCCTCATTTCTCCCTTCACGCATTACTCCTCCTCGCCCTTCTCTCTCCAGGTTCCATTTTTGTTTTTATTTTAATTTAGATACGTCCATTTTTCTGTTCTTGTTTTGGAGATTGGCTTATTCGTTTCTGAGACGTAGCGTTCGTTTTGAAAAGCATCTTTTCATAGCTTTTCAGAACGCGTTGCAACCGCATGGGACCCACCGGAAAAAAAAAAGCTGCCCGTTTGGTAATGCTACGATTGGGACTGCGGTTCAACGCAACTGCACGTTGAACCGCCGCCAAAATGAGTCAAGACCTAATTAACCATCAGCATCCTTTTACGTCCCATAACCACATGTCAAAAGGTAGAATTGTTCTCTATTATAAGACCTAGATCGCAGATCATTGCTTTCTGTTTAATATTCTTTTACAATTAATAACAAATGCATAATTAGCTTTATTATCATTGCAAATAAACATGAAGCAACTAACTTTTTTTGAAGTAAGATGTTTTATGGTGATATATATATATATATACATATATATATATATGTATGTATGTATGTATGTATGTATGTATGTATGTATGCTTGCTTTTGGAGTACGGTATGACTTGCAGTGGAACGAGCAACAGAAGACTTGCAAGTGAAATTCCAATTTATTTCGTATTATACATGATCTTGGAACAATTCATGCTTGCTAGACTTAAAATACTAATAATTGCAGGACAAGAGACCGGAATATTGGAGTGGATATAAAATCACAATGGAAGGAAGGGTTCAGACTTATAATTCCTTTTTGATAATTATTTATTTATTTATCAAGGATAAACCTCAATGAGTCCTCTCACGCCCAGCATAGGATTTATCTTGTAGTTGCTGAAACCAGCTGCAAAGAAAATCTTAGCCCATTCGTCTTCTCTTCTCTCTCGACCAGTGACGCAAGTCATAAGAAATAGGTCGAAGAACAGTTGCGTTTCAGTTGACTTCTCATCCCAATTTTGGTTCCCCAATATCATCTCCATGATTATCACTTTTCCTCCAATATTCCCGTTTCTTCCAATCGCTTCTTTGCATCGCTTGAGTATCTTCACACATTCTTCATCATTCCAATCATGTAATATCCACTGTTCATAGTTTACCACGACAAAAAAAAAAATAACATTAGAGTTTAACAACAAATTGAAAAGCTGTAAATAGAACGAGAGATTGAATCTGCAATGAGTGAATTGTATCGAACCTTTTGGGAGAAATATATACAACTCTTTACATCATTATCTCTTCCTATAATAAAGCTATAACTGTTACAATAATGCAGAATTCTAAGGGATTAGATTACAATCAATGAATCCTAAAGAGAAACAAATACATGACAATAATGGCAGATACATTATGACAGATTAACTTTCCAACACAAATCACATAATCATTGATATGAAACAGCATTCTATACATAGAATTTTTATAAATCTTAACGTTTTTCACATATTTTTGAATTGGGAATTCGTAAGTAATATATGAAAAGAACAAAAAACCAAAACACAGCACATTACGGATCAAGGGCTATGGAGTGGAGACGCTTATAAATTAAGTGGTTTAATCTACGTACCTTCAGTAGAATTGCATCTGCAGAAGGCACCGACTCGAACATGTCTCCTCCAACGAATTTCAAGTTTTTACTGCCTTGCAATCCCGAAACCACATGTGGAAGATCAAACACAGTGCAGTTCATGGTGGGAAATGTTTCAGCTATGCACTTGGCCATGGCTCCTGTGCCTCCCCCAACATCCACCAATGACTTCAACCCCTCGAACACCCCCTTACATTTTTTCATAACCACCCCACAGGCCAGTGCACTATCGCTAGCCATGGCTTCGTTAAAAAGATTATTGAGTCTTGCACTTTTGCCTGTAAGTTCCCATGCGCACTTTCCATGGCCAGTGTTAAATGCGGTGAGATCTTCATTTTGAAACCAAGTGCTCAAACACTGCAATGCTTCCATTGGAACTGGATCAAGCCAGAAAAGTAGCAGTGGTGTGACACTCAAGGGATTGCCCTTGAGAAGGAAACGAGAGTCAGGGGTAAGGGAATAGCCTTCTTGTTGGGGATCATCACCAACTTTTTTCAGTGAAAAGATACAGAGTGAACAAGAATGCGCATAAGGCGATAGAGATGTTCAGATTTTGATGGGTGGATTGGTAGGGAAGAAACTGTTAAGGAACCACCTCACCTAAAAGCTTAAGCTTGTAAGTGAGGCCCCATAATATGATTTATATTATTCTCTAATACACCCTCTCAAGTGAAAGCCCTTTGGGCTTGAAACTTGCACAGGCCCACATCACTTTGTGCTTGATTTTTATCAAATAGAATGGGGGTGGTGAGATTCGAACTCGTGACCGCTGGGTCAACAAGGCTCTGATACCATATTAAGGTCAGACAATGTTATGGGTTTACCATGATTTTTTTTTTCCAATTTTTATTTTATTTTATTATCAGATTAATCAGAATTTAACTCAGCCATCAATTTTTTTTAAATATAATCATCTTCTAAGATTTTTTCTACTGTAAAAAAAAAAATCTTTATTTAATCTTATCAATCGAAATAACCATATGGTAAAGTATGTCCGTGTAAATATACTGATAATACAATTCTCTTAGTGCATACAAAGAGAGTAACAATTAACAAATAACTAAAACAAAACGGAAAACATTGTTCGGGCACTGTACACACACTCACACATTCACTGTGGACATGCACTTTGTTTCAATTCTTCGCAGGTGCACGTATACCTTTTTTTTTTTTTTTTTTTGCTTTTATGAACAATGTTTTACCGAATTAACCCCCACTAATAGGACAAAAACAAGGTTTTCGATCAGGGGCACGGGTGTAATTGACCACGTGCGGACCGGACCGGTCCGCCGCACGTTTTTTTTTTTTATATATTATTAAAAAGTGTTATTACGTGCATGGCCCCCGAAACGACAAAGTCCTTTATTTGGGATGAGGGGTGTTTTCGTCATTTACTCCTGCGTTACTATTCCTGGTCGTCAGCTCTGTCAGCTATCCGTACGGGCGCGTCGGCGCGTTTTTGCCACGCGATGTATTCGGGCGGCGCGTGTGGCTTCTTCAGGCGGTGGAAATTTTTCAGCCGCCGGTTTATACGATGCGCAACCCTTCCTGGATCGTTTGGGGTGGCGCGTGCCTTACACTGATCTACGTATAGGCTTAAATAGTCGATTGAACGTTTATGTGCTCTTTTCTCTCTCCTCATCGCCGGATTCAACTTCAGTCCCCCAGGTTTATTTTGCATGCATTTCAGTCCCTTGACTTTTGTTTGATTTCTGTAATAGAAGTTTCAATTGCTTGCAATTTCGTCATTTTATTCAAATTGATGTAAAGACAGTTTGCATGTCAGTCCTTCTTCTTTGAATTTTTCGATTTTCTATCAGATCTCTTAATTATTTTGGTGCAGCAAGTTTTATTGTTTTCGGTTTTGTCCTTCCTTTCAAATTAAATATATATTGAACTTTAATTTCAGTCCCTCTTCTTTTAAATTTTTTTCTTTGAAATCTTTTAATATTTTTGGTACAAAAGTATTAATTGTTGTCAAATTAATTCTTCACTTTAAATTGATCATATCTTTTATTTTTATTTTGGTAATTATATTTTTAATTGTTTTATGGAAATTGATTTCCTTTATTATTATTTATATATTTATGCATTTTTCTTTTTATATTATGTCTTTGTTTTATCTTTTGTTCAAGTTTCTAGCATTTTTTTAGTCTTTCTTTTATTTCTTTTTTCTTTATAAATAATAATAATAATAATAATAATAATAATAATAATAATAATAATAATTTAATTGTTTCTCTAACTGACTCTTTTGTTAATTTTTTTTTCTCCGTGTAATTTAATAATTATTATTGTTTTTATAGTAATGGCAATGATATTTTATTTTTTTTCCTTTTGTTAAAGTTTCTAGGATATTTTTAGTCTTTCATTAATTATATGTTCTAATATTTATTGAATATTATCTCATAGGAATATATATAAGGAGAAGAAAACATGACCTACGATTTTTTAAATAAAAAAAAATTAATATCTGTATTTTTAAATACATTTAATATAATGATATAATCAATAATTCGGATAACATAAAAAAAAATTCTTTGAATTTTAATTTTGAACTTAATAATAAAAACAAAAAATTAATATCAGTATTTTTAAATACATTTAATATAATGATATAATCAATAATTCGGATAACATAAAAAAAAAAATTCTTTGAATTTTAATTTTGAACTTAACACAATCATATTATTATTATTATTATTATTATTATTAATAATAATAATATTAATAATAATAATTTTTTTTTCTTGCTTGCTCTTTTGTTTATGTTTTTTTTTCTCCGTATAATTTAATGATTTTTATTATTTTGACAATGATGACAATGATATTTATTTTTTTTCTTTTGTTAAAGTTTCTAGGATATTTTTAGTCTTTCATTAATTATATGTTCTAATATTTATTGAATATTAACTCATAGAAATACATATAAGAAGAAGAAAACTTGACCTAGGATTTTTTAAATAAAAAAAATTTAATTTTAGTGTTCTTAAACACATTTAATATAATCATATAATGAATAAATCGGATAACATAAAAAAAAATGTCTTCAAATTTTAATTTTGTACTTAACACAATAATAACAGTAGTAGTAGTAGTAGTAGTAGTAGTAGTAGTAGTAGTACTACTAATAATAATAATAATAATTTAATTGTTTTTCTTGCTTACTCTTTTGTTAATGTATTTTTTTCCTTCGTATAATTTAATTTTTTTTTATTGTTTTGACAATAATGACAATGATATTTTTTTTTCTTTTCTTAAAGTTTCTAGGATATTTTTTTTTCATTAATTACATGTTCTAATATTTATTAAATATTATATCATAGGAATGTATATAGGGAGAAGAAAACATGACCTATGATTTTTTGAACAAAAAAAACTTAATATCAGTGTTCTTAAATACATTTAATATAACGATATAATGAATAAATCGTATAACATAGAAAAAATTTGTCTTCGAATTTTAATTTTGTACTTAACAAAATAATAATAATAATAATAATGATAATAATTATTATTATTGTTATTAATATTAATATAATAATAATAATTTAATTGTTTTTCTTGCTTACTCTTCCGTTAATATTTTTTTCCCTCCGAATAATTTAATTTTTGTTTTGTTTTGACAGTAATAGCAATACTAATTTTTATTTTTATTTTATTATTTTGTTTTATCTTTTGTTAAAGTTTCTTTAATATTTTTAGTCTATCATTAATTACATGTTCTAATATTTATTTAATATTATCGCATAAGAATATATATAGGGAGAAGAATACATGACCTAGCATTTTTTGAATTAAAAAAATTAATATCAGTATTCTTAAAAACATTTTATATAATAATATAATGACTTAATCGAATAACATGAAACTTTTTTTATTGAATGTTATCACTTATAGATATATAAAGAGAGGAAAAAAATGACCTAGACTTTTTTTCTTAAAAAAAATTAATATCAATATTCTTAAATACATTTAATGTAATAATATAATTCATAAATCTTATAAAAAATATTTTTATATTTGTATATTTATGTCAAATTAAAATATGTAAAACTAATTATATGTTTGAATATTTATTGAATATTATCGCCTAAAAATATATTAAGAAAGAGGAAAAATGACGTAAGATTTTTTGAAGGACAGAAATTCATATAATGTTTTCTTAAATATATTTAATATAATCATGTTTTCCAAGTAATATTGGCTTCAAAATTTAATTTTGTTCTCTTTTATTTAAGTAGGTTTATGAATTTATCTCTCAATTCATTAACATGTGCTTAGTAGCAGTTTGCAACTCCGTTTTCGTCGTTCCCGCCCCCCTGTTCTATTTGATTCTGTCAGTCGTCTGAAAGTGCTTGCGGGAAATTTTCCAATGTTTTCATTTTTGATATTTTAGATCTAATATTACTTGGAAAAAAAATCTAAAAAAAAAATGTTCACAAATTTACCTACATTATCTACAAGTCAAATTAAAAAATATACAAATCACTTCCCGTTTCCATTAGACTGTTCTTTTTAGACGGCAACAGAATTAAGTTTATGTTTAAAAAAAATATATTTTTATTTCTAATATGTCTGATATTTATTGAATATTATCGTCTAAAAATATATTGAGAGAGAGGAAAAATGACTTTAGATTTTTTGAACAACAAAAATTCATATTAGTATTCTTAAATATAATTATCTAACTAAATATTAAAATAATAAAATATAATGCATAAAAAAATCAATTTTCTATATAGATAAAAAAAACCCGCCGCATCACGCGGGTTAACCGCTTGTGGGTACTATAATGGGATTAAAAAAAAGAAAATCATATGGTGACATGGTTTTAATACCAACAAATACCCTTCTTACCCTCTCGTTCGTTTCTTCTTCTTTATTTTTCATTTTTTTTTCCAACAACAAACAATCACTCTCCCTCTTCATTAATATGATTTATTTAATTAAATAAATGTATAAACATTTGATTTCTAAATAAACTTTTTCTATAAAATATTGTAAGGATTATACTCAATGAAGCACGGGTAAGATAATTAATATTAAATATTACAAGAGCAGGCCGCATTAATTGACATATCACGAGTCCGTCCGAAACATGTCGTCTGTCTCAAAAAAAAAATTGAGATAGATAAAATTTTACTCGCTCATCTAGACTTATAAAATATATTTTTTGAAAAATAAGTTTTCCTAGCATAAAAAAAATCATACTCTGGTTTTTAGTTTACTAAATTAACATATTATTATTAGCATAAGCAGGCGGTCCGTATCAAATGTCTGTCT
>CM055444.1:1751461-1798984 GCA_029228465.1 Salix viminalis | reverse complement strand
TTTATTAATGATAATTAAAGATAAAATTAAAAAAAATCAAGACACAAATATAAATCAAGATATTTAGAATTTGTGTGCATGAAGAATCATAGATCTGCGTTCGGTGCCATTCTTACCGGATTCAAGGAAGAGGACATGGTATTGGACAATCTGAGATGGGCCGGTCACATATCATGCTGGCCCGAACTTCCAGCTCTGAACATCCAGGAATTCAAGCCCTTTGCACTTTGGGCTTGGCCCACGAAATAGGTTGTCTTGCCGACACTTTCTATTATGAAATTGCCCTCTTTTCTTCTGCCTTTGCTTTTTTTCCCCCTTTCTCCAACCAAGCACAAGCAACGGTCGTGTTTTATATTCCCTTATCAATTGAATTTTTTTTTTTAGTCGGTAAAATAGGGCCTTAATTGTTTCTGCAAACTTTAATAAACTTAGAATATTTAATGCTAGCTGGTCAAGGACTATTAATTATCTGATTTCGATACTACAATAAGGACTAGTTGATTAATTAATTTCAATAAATCATAAGGACTAAGTAGAATATTGCTTCTCATTTTTAATCTCTCATTTCTAAATAAAAATTTAGGAGATTTTTTTACTGGTAATTCATATAAATTATTGCTAAAGACCACAGAATTAACCTAATTCTTAAAAAAATATTCAAAACAGAAAAAAATCAAATTTTAAAATAATAAATTCTTAAATAATTCTAGATTTATCTAACAGAATTTTGAAACCTCTAAAATAATTTTATTTTATTATTTCGACAAGTGGGACATTCATGACACAACAAGTAATCAATCCCTACCGTTTCAAGTAAACGTTGAAGTTAGGCAAAAAAATTTGAAATCTTGTCCACATGAAGACACGTATTCAATTAGTAGTTTACAATACTAGTTCGCACCATAGTTGTTAATACCGTTCCGGTCGTCGTTCCGGTTTTTCGAATGGAACGGAACGTTCCGGCGTGCAGTTTCGATGTCGTACTGTTCATATATAATTATATATATATGAAAAAAATATATATTAATTTAATAAGCATAATTAAAATTTGTTTTTTTTTTATTTAAAATATTTTGGTATTTTTAAATTATTTTGATGTATAGATGTCAAAAATAATTTATTTTTTTTAAAAAAAAAAATTTAAACCCGGAACGGAACCAAGGCGTTCTGACTGGAATTTGACCGGAATTTTCAGAACGAACCGAAATTAAAACCAAAACGAAAACAACATTGTTTTATCTCGATTTTTTAAACGGAAATGAACAGAATTAACGATTAAAGTTCGGACTGCTGGAGGGAAAAGGAAAAGCATGTCCAATCCTATCTCTTAACGAAAGAAAAAGTAATATCCTATTAGGATTATAAGATAAAACCGAAGCCGCCTTCTAGGGCTCCCTTTTTTTTCCTCCTAGTTTCTGTAGCTAACAAGATATCTTGCCAAAGTCCGGTCACGTTTTGAAAAGATTTTTTTTTTTTATTAATAATGCAGTTGTCAGTCTTTCTATTTTTATTTGTTTGTATTTAAATTAATTTTACAGAATTTAAAATTAATTATCACGAAAAAGATCATATTTGCTTTGGCCAATAGTGCTGTCGGTCAAGTGAGCAGAGCGCGTGGACTAGCAACGCCAAACATGATAATTTGGAAGCAAAAGGAGATCACAGCAATATTTCCTTCTCCTTGACCTCTCAGATCTTGTTTCTGGAAGAAATATCATATTTTGGCTACCAATATGTCTAATTTTTTTCCTGAGTTATACCCAATTTTAATGATGTATGATTAAGAGGGTGTTTGGGAGTCAAGTGTGATCGATAGTGTAAGAAAAGTTGTTATTTCGGGTGTTTAGTTAATGTAGAGAAGCTGAAAAAATCATGTGGCCCCTGTCAAAAATATGTGTAACCGGCGTTTCACGGAAAATAGAAAATTACATTTTTTTATTTTTTTATTATATTTTATGTATGAGAGGGCTGCAGGGAGGGGTTTGTTATTTATTATATTTTTTTATAAAAAATATATTTTCAATATTAAAATAATCTAAAAAATAATTAAAATATAAATAAATATATTAGAAGGAGATCACAATATAATTTTTGCATCACAATTTTAATTTTGTTTTAGATGATATTTTACTACATATTGTTCCAGAATCGCAGCTGTCTTCACGTATAGATTTGTAGTTTGTGATGAAATTACAAAAAATTTAATGAGAGAATAAAAACAAGTATCTAATTTACTTGAATTATTAATTATATTTTATTATTATAATTATTAAATATTTAAATATATATATTTTAAATAATTTCACAAGTTGAAAGTATTATGAAAAACTTGGTAACCAAACACTTGAAACTGCTTTTCATTAACCTCAAACTCAACCACCGTTTTAACCAAACACATTAAAAATTATTTTGAATCAAAGCTAAAGTATTTTTCATGAAACTGTTTTTTTTTTTTAATCTCAAACACAAAAGCAAAAGTAATACCAAACAACACCCTAATCTATAAAGTTTTTTGGAGCGTTGGTATTTAAGCCAATTTACACGCAATTCAATTAATTTGATGAACTTTAAAATTAATGAACAATTAAAATCTTCAATAATCTAACTAATATAGTCTATATAGACATGATCAAACTAATGATACTGGAGAATAAAGTCAATAAACAGAGAGCCTGATATGAGCCACACACGTAGTCGCTATCAAGCGAGCCACTTGTCTATGAAAAATGTATCCGCGTATTGATGGTGTTCAACGCGGATCAATAGTGATTCGATGGAGAAGAACAAGTTAAATTCCATCCTTTAATGTCTAAAAAAAATAATATAATTTAGTCTCTCTAAGGGGTGTTTAATACTGTGTTTCAAAAATATTTTTGAACAAAATTGAAAATTTTTTATTTTTATTTTTTACTCTAAATTAATTTTTTTGGTGTTTTTAGATCATTTTCATGTGTTGATGTCAAAATATTTTTTTTTAAATATTATTTTGATGTATTTCTGAACACAAAATATTTTAAAAAACAACTGCAATCACACTCTCAAACAGACACTAAAACTTCATAATTGATGGCAATTATTGATGGGGACAATGACTAAGATTTTTGTTAATTTTTGAAACAATCAATCGAACTTGAAATGATCATGTATTATCGACATAGCGGGCAACATAACCTCTTTTTTTCAAGAAAATAAAACCAAAAAAATGTCAATTGATTCATAAAAATTTTAATTGCCAAAGTAAGTGATCTTCAAAAGTTTTGAAGAATAATTTTGTTTATATTTTTTTAAAAAATAAAACTAAAACAACAAATGCTATAGAGCTCCAATTATTGAAATCATTATAACAATATGCTTATGTAATTGGAAAAAGAATTTCTCATAGCTTCTCGTCTCTATCTAGTCACTGATAAAGCCATCAAGTCTCAAAAGTCGCAAAAGATATCTAGCATGAGCTATGTTCAAAAATCAAGACTTATTAAAATAAGGACAAATTCCTGGAAAAAAACGTTACTTAATAAAATAGTTTTTTTCTTTGGTTTTTATTTTACTCGAGAAGTAATTAGAGTAGTAGTGTTAAGGATAAAGACAGAATCCTTGCTGTTGAAGAAGTCTTCAAAGACTGAAGATAAATTGATGAAGAATCTGCTGCAATAGTTTCCCACTGTAACTCAAACTCTCCCCTTTGATTTCTCAGTTACGTAAGGTTATTAATGAATAGGCATCATCAATTGTAAGGATTAGTCTTATATTCTAATTCCTCATGTAAATCAATGTATCTATATAAAGCACAACAGTGCACAATCTCTGGTTAATTAACACCAAGAGTATTCAAATCTTTCAAGTAGATCCTACTTTGGATATTAAAATAAGTTTGAAAATTTATTATGGAAATGGAAGAATAAATGAATGGTTACTGTTAAATAATATTTATGTAGTCTTCTTTATTAAGAGTAGAATAATATTTTCAGTTTAACCTATATATATTTTATTTGTATTTAAGTTAAGACTAAACACTCATAATATTGAACGACTTTATGGAACGAGTTTTAATCTCGAACACAGCTTCCGTTTATGCAAAATTTGGTATTTATGTGGGGGGAAAAATGAATAATTGATGGAAAATAAAATGCAAGGCGTAAATTGAATTTTCAACACAAATTTATGGCCACGTAAAGTGGGTGTTTTTCTAAGTAATATCAAATTTATCAGCAGGTGGGAAAAAATAAATATAAAAACAGACATCAAAATTACTGAAAAACTATGAGAAACATAAAGATAATAAGAAACTTTATTTTCTCTTCATTTTATTTCATTGCAGTGCATCTGCTTTTCATAAGATTAGCCATATAGCTTGGTATTATTACAACTCAGGTTCTTTAGAAACCTAACAAGAGAGGTTATTCTCAGTAGAAACGCCGAGTTGACCGCAATAATCTCTATAATACCTAACACGAGCCTGCACAGCTCCTGAGTTTCCACCATTGCATTCATTGCCATTAATGGCTCGAATAGTTGCTCCGAAACCTTGGCTGACAACAGGACGAACCCTGTTCATCCAAAACCATAAAGCTGTCTTGAATGACACAACAGCATCCCTTGATACAATATCAGGATCGTTCAATCCATCAAAGCTGTTGCTCTTTCCGGCTGGCCCGTAGTTGTAGTTCCATGATAGCTGGATTGGTCCGCGGCCATGGTATTTCTTGCCTGGAACACATGGGTATTCCCTGTTGTTTGCATCACAGTAGTTAAGGGAAGCACCATTTATCTCTTCTGTGTAGCAGAAATCTGTAAAATTCGACATTTTTTCTTGTCAGTTTAGCTTTTTCACCATGAAACACGCTTTTTTAATACTCACTATTCAAATGCTGCAAGAAATGTTAATATATATTAGGGTTAGAAGACGAACTTACGTCCAGTCTCATGAGTAACATGAGCGAAGAAAGCTGCGATCTCACGCTTAGAAGCTTCAGCTGAACCGAGTTTACCAAACTGGGAATATGAATTGACAGCACTGAGAAATGCGTTTCTCGTATAGAAACTCTTCCCGGCACAGCCTGCAGGAGCTTGGTTGATTATGCCATTGAAGAAACCAGGCGTTACAATATCAGCAACAGAACCACTTCCACTAGGAGATGCAATACAGGGCCCTTGTCTGCATCCCGTACCGCAATATTCAATGGTAGTGCCGCAGTAGCCAAATTGACTGCAACAAAGGTTTGCAGCACAGCCACAATTCTGAGCCTCTACCGCATTTCTAGGCAGGGCTCCAGCAAGAACTATGGCTAAAGTAATGGTAAGAAGAATATTGCTTCTCATTTTCGGTGCTCCTGAAAGCAGTTTTGACATTGATAAGCAAAGAGAGGATGGTATTTTTTGTGATGTGGAGAAAGGGTCGAGGTTAAGCTATTTATAGAGGCACAAAGTGGACGAGGTCAAAAATTTGACGTGTCACATATTTAGGAGTTAATTGTAATTAGGCTATAAAGATTAGCAAAAATATAAAAGTCAGATCAAAATATATTGGAGAATGACATTATTGTCATGACGTGCCATGTTATATTTAAGATTTCATGAAGTACGGATTCAAAGAATTTTTTTCATCTTAACTTTTTATTATTATTATTATTAACATGGAAATTTAACTTGTATCTTGTTGTTACAGCACATAGATATTTATTAAAAGAATTTTTATTTTATTTTTTAACAGTATAATATTAAAATAATCTAAAAACACTTTATTAGATTGATTTAAATTAAAAATATTTTCTTACAAAAATGTTTTTGAAATAAATGGTGACTTGGAGTCAAACGTTTATAATTTCTTCCCCTAAATGCGCCACATAGTCAAATGTTGTAGGCTTCTCATTGACTTTGAGTATTAGGTAGATATAGATAATTATCAAAGAAGGCTGCTAAAAAAAAAATCTTCGAACAAACTTGTAGTTCAAAATTTATTGAAGCATGGATGTTTGAAGTGATTAAGTTATTTTTCAAAATATTTTTTATTTATAAATATATTAAAATAATATTTTTTATTTTTTAAAAAATATTTTTAATATTATTATATCAAAATAATCTAAATATATTTTAAAATTTTAATTTAAAATATTTTTTTTCAAAAATATTTTTCAAGAACAATGTGTACACTAATACCATAAGTAAGGTAATTAAAACCATATTGCACCAAGGCAGAGCCAACCAAGCCGTAAGTTCTCAATTTATTTTAATTTATTTTCTATACACTAATACCATATCTTTTAAATCCTTCACCACAATAGTAGGGCAAGGTAATTATAAGAAGTTTTTCCCCGTACCATTATCATCGTTATTTATAATATTACGGTACGAGACTAATAATTAAATAATTATTTATAAAATAGAGAAATTAAACTTCATGTAAGTGATAAATAAAAAATAGTATTAATCTCTCATTTCCAAATAAAAATTTAGGAGATTTTTTTACTGGTAATTCATATAAATTATTTCTTAAGACCACAGAATTAACCTAATTCTTAAAAAAAATATTCAAAACAGAAAAAAAAAATCATATTTTTAAATAATAAATTCTTAAATAATCCTAGATTTATCTAACAGAATTTTCAAACCTCTAAAATAATTTTATTTTATTATTTCGACAAGTGGGACATTCATGACACAACAAATAATCAATCACTACCGTTTCAAGTAAACGTTGAAGTTAGGCAAAAAAAAAATTGAAATCTTGTCCACATGAAGACACGTATTCAATTCGTAGTTTAAATATTTTTTTGAAAAAACAATTATTTTAAATTATTTTATTATTATTTTTAGATCATTTTAATATGTTAATATTAAAAATAATATTTTAAAAAATAAAAATATCATTTTATACTTTTATAAACAAAACTTATTTTAAAAAATAACTGTAACCAAACTTTCATTTATTGACTGCACAACTATTTGAAAAGAAAAGACAGTTTGCAGTGGGGTCTTGGCCAGCATTATGGTTGAGTATTACCATGTATATCTGTCACTTCTGTGGTATCTTGTCTATTCATTAGACTTATAGAATATTTAGTTATTAGTTATAATACACGTAAACTAACTCATATATCCCGGTTATAAAAAAAAAAAGAAAAAGTAAAGACAGTCTATAGTAGGTTCTACGAAGGTAGTGGTGGTGGCACGCGACCGAATATAATGGGCATAGTCATCGTTGACTAGTCAGTTACCCAAAATCTACGTCGCCTTCCTTTATATTTGTAAGATAGAGAAGACAAACTTTCACCATGAATGAAAGGATAGAAAAAGATAAAACTGAAGCCGCCTTCTAGGGCTCCCTTTTTTTCCCTCCTAGTTTCTGTAGCTAACAAGATATCTTGCCAAAGTTCGGTCACGTTTTGAAAATATCATATATTTTTTTATTAATAATGCAGCTGTCAGTCTGTTTATTTGTATTTACTTGTGTGTATCTATATTAATTTTATAAATTTTAAAATTAATAAACATAAACACAGGGGAGGAAAGAAGATCATATGTGCCTTGGCTAATACATAATTCTGACTAATATAAAAGATCAAAAAAAAAATTGAAATGTTGGTGTTTAAGTCAGTTTATACATAATTTAATTAATTTCATTAAATTTAAAGTTAATGAATAATTAAAATTTTCAATAATTCTGACCAATATAAAACTCAAACTAATATCATCTGAAAAATAAATATAAAGCTTGATATGAGCCACACACATAATCGCTATCAATTTTAATGATGTACGATTAAGAGGGTGTTTGCGAGAGAGGTGTGACCGATAATATAGAAAAAGTTATTGTTTTGGGTGTTTAGTTAATGTAGAGAAGTTGAAAAAATCATGTGGCCCCGTATCAAAAATATGTGTAACCGGCGTTTCATGGAAAGCAGTAAATTATATTTTTTATTATTTATTATATTTTATGTGTGGGAGGGCTGCAAGGAGGGGTTTATTATTTATTATATTTTCTTATAAAAAATATATTTTCAATATTAAAATAATCTAAAAATTAATTAAAATATAAATAAATATATTAGAAGGAGATCACAATATAATTTTTGCCTCGCAATTTTAATCTTGTTTCAGATGATATTTTACTACATGTTGTTCTAGAATCGCAGATGTCTTCACGTATACATTTGTAGTTTGTGATGAAATTACAAAAAGTTTAATGAGAGAATAAAAATAAGTGTCTAATTTACTTGAATTATTAATTATATTTTATTATTATAATTATGAAATATTTAAAAAACAATATATATATATATATATATTAAAGTAATTTCACAAGTTGAAAACAAATATGAAAAACTTGATAACCAAACACTTGAAACTGTTTTTCATTAACCTCAAACTCAACCACCGTTTTAACCAAACACATTAAAAATTATTTTGAATTGCAGCTAAAGTGTTGTTTATGAAACTGTTTTTTTTTTTAAATCTCAAATACAAAAGCAAAAGTAATACCAAACAACACCCTAATCTATAAAGTGTTTTGGAGCGTTGGTATATAAGCCAATTTACATGCAATTCAATTAATTTGATAAACTTTAAAATTAACGAAAAAATAAAATTTTCAATAATCTAACTAATATAGACATGATCAAACTAATGATACTGGAGAATAAAGTCAACAAACAGAGAGCCTGATATGAGCCACACACGTAGTCGCTATCAAGTGGGCAATGAACTTGTCTATGAAAAATCTATCCACGTATTGATGTTGTTCAACGCGGCTCGAACTGATTTTGAAGCAACAAATTATCTCAATAGTGATTCGATGGAGAAGAACAAGTTAAATTACATCCTTTAATGTCTAAAAAAATAATATAATTTAGTCTCTCTAAGGGGGTGTTTGACACTGTGTTTCAAAAACGATTTTGAACAAAATTGAAATTTTTTTATTTTTATTTTTTACTCTAAATTAATTTTTTTGGTATTTTTAGATCATTTTCATGTGTTTATGTCAAAAATATTTTTTTAAAAAAATATTTTAATGTATTTCTGAACACAAAATATTTTAAAAAACAATCGTAATCACAGTCTAAAACAAGCCCTAAAACTTCATAATTGATGGCAATTATTGATGGCCACAATGACTAACATTTTTGTTAATTTCTGTATCAATCAATCGAACTTGAAATGATCATGTATTATCGACATAACGGGCAACATAACCTCTTTATTTTCAAGAAAATAAAGCAAACAAAAAAATGTCAATTGATTCATAAAATTTTTAATTGCCAAAGTAAGTGATCTTCAAAAGTTTTGAAGAATAATTTTGTTTATATTTTTTTAAAAAAATAAAACTAAAACAACAAATGCTATAGAGCTCCAATTATTGAAATCATTATAACAATATGCTTATGTAATTGGAAAAAAGAATTTCTCATAGCTTCTCGTCTCTATCTAGTCACTGATAAGGCCATCAAGTCTCAAAAGTCGCAAAAGATATCTAGCATGATAACCTATATATATTTTATTTGTATTTAAGTTAAAACTAAACACTCGTAATATTGAGATCACTCAAAATTCTAGTTTTGTTTTTTTTTGTGTGTTTGATCTTAATTATTTTAACATAGTATCAGAATTGGTTTTATGGAACGAGGTTTAATCTCGAACACAGCTTCACAAATCCAACTTAATTTTTTGAAGTGATATTTTATCTTCCATTTATGCAAAATTTAGTATTTATGTAGGAATTTTTTTTGAATAATTGATGGAAAATAAAATACAAGGCGTAAATTGAATTTTCAACAGAAATTTATGGCCACGTAAAGTGGGCGTTTTTCTAAGTAATATCATATTTATCAGCAGTTGGGAAAAAAATAAATATAAAAACAGACATCAAAATTACTGAAAAACTATAAGAAACATAAAGATAATAAGAAACTTTATTTTCTCTTCATTTTATTTCATTGCAGTACATCTGCTTTTCATAAGATTAGCCATAACTTGGCATAACAGCTCAGGTTATTTAGAAAACTAACAAGAGAGGTTATTCCCAGTAGAAACGCCGAGTTGACCGCAATAATCTCTATAATACTTAACACGAGCCTGCACCGCGCCGGCGTTTCCACCATTGCATTCATTGCCATTAATGGCTCGAATAGTTGCTCCGAAACCTTGGCTGACAACAGGACGAACACTGTTCTTCCAAAACCATAAAGCTGTCTTAAAAGACACAACAGCATCCCTTGATACAATACCAGGATCGTTCAATCCATCAAAATTGTTGCTCTTTCCGGCTGGCCCGTAGTTGTAGTTCCATGATAGCTGGATTGGTCCGCGGCCATGGTATTTCTTGCCTGGAACACATGGGTATTGCCTGTTCTTTGCATCACAGTAGTTACGGGAAGCACCATTTATCTCTTCTTTGTAGCAGAAGTCTTCAGAATAAGACATTTTTTTTTCTTGTCAGTTTAGCTTTTTTCACCATGAAACACGCTTTTTTAATACTTACTATTCAAATGCTGCAAGAAATGTTAATATATATTAGGGTTGGAAGAGGAACTTACGTCCAGTCTCATGGGTAACATGAGCGAAGAAAGCTGCGATCTCACGCTTAGAAGCTTCAGCTGAACCAAGTTTACCAAACTGGGAATACGAATTGACGGCACGGAGAAATGCATTTCTCGTATAGAAATTCTTCCCGGCACAGCCTGCAGGAGCTTGGTTGATTATGCCATTGAAGAAACCAGGAGTGACAATACCAGCAACAGAACCACTTCCGCTAGGAGTGGTAGGCGTGGGAGATGAACTACATGGCCCTTGTCTACATCCCGTACCGCAATAGGCAGTGCCAGTGCCACAGTAGCCAAATTGACTGCAGCAAAGGTTTGCAGCACAACCACAATTCTGAGCCTCTACCGCATTTCTAGGCAGGGGCTCCTGCAAGAACTATGGCTAAAGTAATGGTAAGAAGAAAATTGCTTCTCATTTTCGGTGCTCCTGAAGGCAGTTTTGACATTGATAAGCAAAGAGAGGATGGTATTTTTTTTGTGATGTGGAGAAAGGGTCGAGGTTAAGCTATTTATAGAGGCACAAAGTGGACTGGGTCAAAAATTTGACTGTCACATATCTAGGAGTTAATTGTAATTAGGCTATAAAGATTAGTAAAAATATAAAAGTCAGATCCAAAATATATTGGAGAATGACATTAATGTCATCACGTGCCATGTTATATTTAAGCTTCCATGAAGTACGGATTCAAAGAAGTTTTCCATCTTATTTTTTTTTTATTATTATTAACATGGAACTTCCATAATGTTTTAGTTAAATAAATAAAAAATATTTTTTTTAACAAATATAAAAATTTATTAATAATAATTAAAGATAAAATTAAAAAAAAATCAAGACAGAAATATAAATCAAGATATTTAGTCTTACAATAAGGACCTGTGAAATTAATTAAAGTATATGCAAGTTGATCTGGACACGTTAATAAAAAACAATTACAGACACCTCGTGCTATGTGAAGTGGTAGGTGATTCTCGGTGAGTGAAACATATTTTGAGTTTGAGTTAAGATGTGTATCTCTTAAAAAAATCTATGATAGTCAGAGTTTTATTTGTTCTTCTGAACCTACAAAGTAGACTTTCCATAAAATGAGGTTTCCTCACATAAAAAAAACTTATATTTCAAATGTCCATTTAAATATAGTTCATTGAATAATGTGCTTTTAACTTTGGATATGGATTTTCCTATGTTATATTTAAGATTTCATGAAGTACGGATTCAAGAATTTTTCCATCTTAACTTTTTTTATTTTATTATTAACATGGAACTTTAACTTGTATCTTGTTGTTACAGCACATAGATATTTATTACCTTAATATTATCTCGTATAAGTGTGGAAATTTTATAATAATATGATTAAAGTTATTTTTTTAAAGTATTAAAAAAAATGATATTGTTTAGAAAAGTTTTAAAATGATATTAATTTATTTTTTAATAAAATTATTTTTTTTAACATCAAAATATCAAAATGATCTAAAAACACTTTACTAAATTGATTTAAAATAAAAAATAATTTTTTTTTAAAATGTTTTTTGAAATAAATGGTGACTTCGAGTCAAAGCGTTTAAAATTTCCTCCCCTCAATGCACCACATAGTCAAATGTTATAGGTCGCTCATTGACTTTGAGAAACTGTTTGACCACAGTTGTTTTTGTTATGGTTGAGGTTGAAATTTTTTTTTATGAAAAAAACACTTTTAGTTAGCGGTTCATAACTGAAATTGAAGTGTTTGGTTAAAATTATGGTTGAGTTTAAGGTTTAATGAAAAGTAGTTTTGAGTGTTTTGTTACTATATTTTTTCATATTGTCATCAACTTGTGAAATTACTTTAAAGGACACACACATATATTTTTTTTAAATTTTGTAGATTTAATTATCATAATAATAAAATATAATTAATAATTCAAGTATTAATTTTTTTTAAATATGATTTTTTAATTTTTTTTTAAATCGGACTGGGATTGGTCTAAATAAATGGATTGGCCCAGCCAAGATGGGCCAAAAGGCCCAACCTTGCCAGACTTGGGCTGGGTCGAGAGCAGCCCAGCCCAAGTGTTAAGACTCTTTAATTCATTGTAGTACATATGCTTTTCATAATATTAGCCATATAACTTGGCATAAGAACTCGGGTAATTTAGAAACCTAACAACATAAATTTTATGCGGGTGTTTGGTTAATATCATGTTTGGCTCTGTGGTGAGCCTCAACCATAGGCCGCACCGCAGAGCTAAACACCCGCTGAGTGTTAGGTAGATATAGATAATTATCAAAGAAGGCTGCTAAAAAAAATCTTCAAACAAACTTATAGTTCAAAATTTATTGAAGCAGGGATGTTTGAAGTGAGTGTAATTTAAGTTATTTTTGAAAATATTTTTTTTGTTTAGAAATATATTAAAATATTTTTTTTTAATATCATCACAACAAAATAATTTAAAAATAAAAATTTTATTTTTTTTCCGAAAACAACTTTCAAACCAGCGAAACCATATTGTACCGAGCACCAAGGCAGAGCCAACCAAGCCGTAAGTTTTCAATTTATTTTTAATTTCTTTTCTATACACTAATACCATATCTTTTAAAACCTTTACCACAAGAGCAGGGCAAGGTAATTATAACCATTCTCATCGTTATTTATACTATTACGGTACGAGATTAATAATTAAATAATTATTTATAAAATAGAAAAATTAAACTTTATGTAAGTCATAAATAAAAAATAGTATTAATCTCTCATTTCTAAATAAAAATTTAGGAGATTTTTCTACTGGTAATTCATATAAATTATTTCTTAAGACCACAGAATTAACTTAATTCTTAAAAAAATATTCAAAACAGAAAAAAAATCAAATTTTAAATAATAAATTCTTAAATAATTCTAGATTTATCTAACAGAATTTTGACAAGTGGGACATTCATGACACAACAAATAATCAATCACTACCGTTTCAAGTAAACGTTAAATCCTGTCCTCATGAAGACACGTATTCATTTCGTAGTTTACAATACATGTCCAATCCTATCTCTTAACGAAAGAAAAAGGTAATATCCTATTAGGATTATAAGATTATTGTAATATACCATGGTTATTTTTTTTTCAAAAAAATATTTTTTTTAAAGAAAATATTTTAATTTATTTTAATGTGTTAGATGTTAAAACTAAAAAAAAACATCATCTTTATATTTTTTATGAAAAAAAAACATTTAAAAAAAACCCCTAAATTTCCAAATCTGACAATAAATGACAGTCTACAGTAGATTCTACGAAGTTAGTGGTGGCGGCACATGACCGTATACAACAGGCATAGCCATCGTTGACTAGTCAGCCACCCAAAATCTACGTATATTTTTTAAGATGGAGAAGAAAAACTTTCACCATAAATGAAAGGATAGAAAAAAGATTAAAACCGAAGCCGCCTTCTAGTTTCTGTAGCTAACAAGATATCTTGCCAAAGTTCGGTGACGTTTTGAAAATATCATTTTTTTTATTATTATTATTAATAATACAGCTGTCAGTCTTTTATTTTTTTTATTTATTTTGTGTGTATTTAAATTAATTTTACAGATTTTAAAATTAATAATCATGAAAAAATAAATCATATTTGCTTTGGCCAATAGTGCTGTCGGTCAAGTGAGCAGAGCGCGTGGCCTAGCAACGCCAAACATGATAATTTGGAAGCAAAAGGAGATCACAGCAATATTTCCTTCTCCTTGACCTCTCAGATCTTGTTTCTGGAAGAAATATCATATTTTGGCTACCGATTTGTCTAATTTTTTTCTTGAGTTATACCCAATTTTAATGATGTACGATTAAGGTGTTTGGGAGTGAGGTGTGACCGATAGTGTAGAAAAAGTTGTTGTTTTGGGTGTTTAGTTAATATAGAGAAGTTGAAAAAATCATGTGGCCCCATATCAAAAATATGTGTAACCAGCGTTTCATGGAAAACAACAAATTATATTTTTTAATATTTATTATATTTTATGTGGGGGAGGGCGGCAGGGAGAGGTTTATTATTTATTATATTTTTTTATAAAAAATATATTTTTAATATTAAAATAATTTAAAAATTAATTAAAATATAAATAAAAATATTAGAAGGAGATCCCAATATAATTTTTGCCTTGCAATTTTAATTTTATTTTAGATGATATTTTACTACATGTTGTTCTAGAATCGCGGATGTCTTCACGTATAGTTTAATGAGAGAATAAAAACAAGTGTCTAATTTACTTGAATTATTAATTATATTTTATTATTATAATTATTAAATATTTATATATATAAATAAATATACATATATATATATATATATATATATATATATATATATATATATATTGAAGTAATTTCACAAGTTGAAAGCAACATGAAAAACTTGGTAACCAAACACTTGAAACTGTTTTTCATTAACTTCAAACTCAACCACTATTTTAACCAAACACATTAAAAATTATTTTGAATCGTAGCTAAAGTGATTTTCATTAAACTGTTTTATTTTAAATCTCAAACACAAAAAACAAAAAATAATACCAAACAAGATCCTAATCTATAAAGTTTTTTTTGGAGCGTTGGTATTTAAGCCAATTTGATGCATAATTCATTTAATTTGATGAACTTTAAAATTAACAAACAATTAAAATCTTCAATAATCTAACTAATATAGACATGATCAAACTAATGATACTGGAGAATAAAGTCAATAAACAGAGAGCCTGATCTGAGCCACACACGTAGTCGCTATCAAGCGAGCCAGTTGTCTATGAAAAATGTATCCGCGTATTGATGGTGTTCAACGCGGCTCAACATGATTTTGAAGCAACAAATTATCTCAATAGTGATTCGATGGAGAAGAACAAGTTCAATTCAATACTCTAATGTCTAAAAAAAAAAAAAAACAATTTAGTCTCTCTTATGGAGTGTTTGTCAATACATTTTAAAAATGTTTTTGAACAAAATTGAAATTTTTTTATTTTTATTTTTTACTTTAAATTAATTTTTTTGGTATTTTTAGATCATTTTCATATGTTGATGTTAAAAATATTTTTTTAAAAAAATATTATTTTAATATATTTATGAACACAAAATATTTTAAAAAATAACTGCAACCACGCTCTCAAACAGACACTAAAATTTTATAATTGATGGCAATTATTGATGGGCACAATGACTAACATTTTTGTTCATTTCTGTAACGATCAATCGAACTTGAAATGATCATGTATTATCGACATAGCGGGCAACATAACCTCGTTTTTTCAAGAAAATAAAAACAAAAAAATGTCAATTGATTCATAAATTTTTTAATTGCCAAAGTAAGTGATCTTCAAAAGTTTTGAAGAATAATTTTGTTTAATTTTTTTTTTAAATAAAACTAAAACAACAAATGATATAGAGCTCCAATTATTGAAATCATTATAACAATATGCTTATGTAATTGGAAAAAGAATTTCTCATGGCTTCTCTTCTCTATCTAGTCACTGATAAAGCCATCAAGTCTCAAAAGTCGCAAAAGATATCTAGCATAAGCAATGTGCAAAAATCAAGATCTATTAAAATGAGGACAAATTCCTGAAAAAAAACGTTACTTAAGAAAATAGTTTTTTTCTTTGGTTTTTATTTTACTCGAGAAGTAATTAGAGTAGTAGATCCTACTTTGGATATTATAAGTTTGAAAATTTATTATGGAAATGGAAGAATAAATGAATGGTTACTGTTAAATAATATTTATGTAGTCTTCTTTATTAAGAAAGAGTAGAATAATATTTTCAGTTTAACCTCTATATATTTTATCTGTATTTAAGTTAAGACTAAACACTCGTAATATTGAGATCACTCAAAATTCTAGTTTTTTTTTTTGTGTTTGATCTTAATTATTTTAACATAGTATCAGAATTGGTTTTATGGAATGAGGTTTAATCTCGAACACAGCTTCCCAAATCCAATTTAATTTTTTGAAGTGATATTTTATCTTCTGTTTATGCAAAATTTGGTATTTATATAGGAAACGTTTTTGAATAATTGATGGAAAAAAAATACAAGGCGTAAATTGAATTTTCAACAGAAATTTATGGCTATGTAAAGTGGGTGTTTTTCTAAGTAATATCATATTTATCAGCATGTGGGAAAAAAATAAATATAAAAACAGACATTAAAATTACTGAAAAACTATACGAAACATAAAGATAATAAGAAACTTTATTTTCTCTTCAATTTATTTCATTGCAGTACATCTGCTTTTCATAAGATTAGCCATATAGCTTGGTATTACAACTCAGGTTCTTTAGAAACCTAACAAGAGAGGTTATTCTCAGCAGAAACGCCGAGTTGACCGCAATAATCTCTATAATACCCGACACGAGCCTGCACCGCGCCGGAGTTTCCACCATTGCATTCAATACTGTTAATGGCTCGAATAGTTGCTCCGAAACCTTGGCTAACAACAGGACGAACTCTGTTCATCCAAAACCATAAAGCTGTCTTGAATGACACAACAGCATCCCTTGCTACAATATCAGGATCGTTCAATCCATCAAAGCTGTTGCTCTTTCCGGCTGGCCCGTAGTTGTAGTTCCATGATAGCTGGAGTGGTCCGCGGCCATAATATTTCTTACCTGGAACACATGGGTATTCCCTGTTGTTTGCATCACAGTAGTTATAGGAAGCACCATTTATCTCTTCTTTGTAGCAGAAGTCTGCAAAGTAAGACATTTTTTCTTGTCAGCTTAGCTTTTTCACCATGAAACACGCTTCTGTAATACTTACTATTCAAATGCTGCAAGAAATGTTAATATATATTAGGGTTGGAAGAGGAACTTACGTCCAGTCTCATGGGTAACATGAGCGAAGAAAGCTGCGATCTCACGCTTAGAAGCTTCAGCTGAACCAAGTTTACCAAACTGGGAATACGAATTGACAGCACTGAGAAATGCATTTCTCGTATAGAAACTCTTCCCGGCACAGCCTGCAGGAGCTTGGTTGATTATGCCATTGAAGAAACCAGGCGTTACAATATCAGCAACAGAACCACTTCCGCTAGGAGTGGTAGGCGTAGGAGATGAAGTACAGGGACCTTGTCTACATCCCGTACCGCAATAGGCAGTGCCAGTGCCGCAGTAGCCATATTGACTGCAGCAAAGGTTTGCAGCACAGCCACAATTCTGAGCCTCTACCGCATTTTTAGACAGTGCTCCGGCAAGAACGATGGCTAAAGTAATGGTAAGAAGAATATTGCTTCTCATTTTCGGTACTCCTGAAGGCAGTTTTGACATTGATAAGCAAAGAGAGGATGGTATTTTTTGTGATGTGGGGAAAGGGTCGAGGTTAAGCTATTTATAGAGGCACAAAGTGGACGAGCTAAAAAAATTGACGTGTCACATATTTAGGAGTTAATTGTAATTAGGCTATAAAGATTAGCAAAAATATAAAAGTCAGATCCAAAATATATTGGAGAATGACATTTATATCATCACGTGCCATGTTATATTTAAGCTTTCATGAAGTACGGATTCAAGGAATTTTTCCATCTTAATTTTTTTTTTATTAATTATTATTAGCATGGAGCTTTAACTTGCATCTTGTTGTGACAGCACATAGATATTTTTTACTTCAATAGGATCTCGTATAAGTGGAAATTTTGTAATTACGTGGTTAAAGTTATTTTTAAAATATTTTTTCAGAAAAATATTAAAAGGATTTTTTTATTTTTTAATATTATAATATTAAAATAATTTAAAAACACTTTATTAGATTGATTTAAATGAAAAATATTTTCTTAAAAAAATGTTTTTGAAATAAATGGTGACCTGGAGTCAAACGTTTAGAATTTCTTCCCCTAAATGCGCCACATAGTCAAATGTTGTAGGCTTCTCATTGACTTTGAGTGTGAGGTAGATATAGATAATTATCAGAGAAGGCTGCTAAAAAAATTCTTCGAACAAACTTGTAGTTCAAAATTTATTGAAGTTTATTTTTGAAAATATTTTTTATTTTTTAAAAAATATTTTTAATATCATTATATTAAAATAATTTAAATATATTTTAAAAACTTAATTATTTAAAAAAAAAAAAAAACTTTTCAAGAACAATATGTACACTAATACCATAAGGTAATTAAAACCATATTGCACCAAGGCAGAGCCAACCAAGCCGTAAGCTCTCAATTTATTTTAATTTATTTTCTATACACTAATACCATATCTTTTAAATCCTTCACCACAACAGTAGGGCAAGGTAATTATAAGAAGTTTTTCCCCGTACCATTATCATCGTTATTTATAATATTACGGTACGAGACTAATAATTAAATAATTATTTATAAAATAGAAAAATTAAAATTTATGTAAGTCATAAATAAAAAATAGTATTAATCTCTCATTTCTAAATAAAAATTTAGGAGATTTTTTTACTGGTAATTCATATAAATTATTGCTAGACCACAGAATTAACCTAATTCTTATAAAATTATTCAAAACAGAAAAAAAAATCAAATTTTAAAATAATAAATTCTTAAATAATTCTAGATTTATCTAAATTTTGAAACCTCTAAAATAATTTTATTTTATTATTTCGACAAGTGGGACATTCATGACACAACAAATAATCAATACCTAGCGTTTCAAGTAAACGTTGAAGTTAGGCAAAAAAAAAAGAAATCTTGTCCACATGAAGACACGTATTCAATACGTAGTTTACAACACTAGTTCGGACTGTTGGAGGGAAAAGCCTATCTAATTCGTAGTTTAAATAATGTTTTTGAAAAAAAAATATTTTAAATTACTTTTTTATTATTTTTAAATCATTTTAATATGCTAATATTAAAAATAATATTTAAAAAATAAAAATACCATTCTTATACTTCTATAAACAAAACTTATTTTAAAAAATAACTATAACCAAACTTTCATTTATTGACTGCACAACTATTTGAAAAGAAAAGACAGTTTGTAGTGGGGTCTTGGCCAGCATTATGGTTGAGTATTACCATGTATATCTGTCACTTCTGTGGTATCTTGTTTATTCATTAGACTTGTAAAATATTTAGTGTATCCAGAAATTAGTTATAATACACGTAAACTAACCCATACATCACGGTTATAGTAAAGACAGTCTATAGTAGGTTCTACGAAGGTAGTGGTGGTGGCACGCGACCGAATATAATGGGCATAGCCATCGTTGACTAGTCAGTTACCCAAAATCTACGTCGCCTTCCTTTATATTTGTAAGATAGAGAAGACAAACTTTCACCATGAATGAAAGGATAGAAAAAGATAAAACCGAAGCCGCCTTCTAGGGCACCCTTTTTTCCCCTCCTAGTTTCTGTAGCTAACAAGATATCTTGCCAAAGTTCGGTCAAGTTTTGAAAAGATAATTTTTTTTTTTATTAATAATGCAGCTGTCAGTCTGTTTATTTGAATTTACTTCGTGTGTATCTAAATTAATTTTATAAATTTTAAAATTAATAAACATAAACACAGGGGAGGAAAGAAGATCATACGTGCCTTGGCTAATAGATAATTCTGACTAATATAAAAGATCAAAAAAAATTTGAAACTCAGTTTATACATAATTTAATAAATTTCATGAAATTTAAAGTTAATGATTAATTAAAATTTTCAATAATTCTGACTAATATAAAACTCAAACTAATTACATCTGAAAAACAAATATAAAGCCTATAATGAGCCACACACATCATCGCTATCAAGTGGGCAATGGACTTGTCTATGAAAAATCTATCCACGTATTGATGTTGTTCAACGCGGCTCAACATGATTTTGAAGCAACAAATTATCTCAATAGTGATTCGATGGAGAAGAACAAGTTCAATTCAATCCTCTAATGTTTAAAAAAAATATACAATTTAGTCAATACATTTCAAAAACATTTCTGAACAAATTATCTCAATAGTGATTCGATGGAGAAGAACAAGTTCAATTCAATCCTCTAATGTCTAAAAAAAATATACAATTTAGTCAATACATTTCAAAAACATTTCTGAACAAATTATCTCAATAGTGATTCGATGGAGAAGAACAAGTTAAATTCAATCCTTTAATGTCTAAAAAAATAATACAATTTAGTCTCTCCAAGGGGTGTTTGACACTGTGTTTCAAAAATATTTTTGAAAAAAAATTAAAAAAATTATTTTTATTTTTCACTCTATATTCAAAAAAACTGGGTGTTTTTAGATCATCTTCATGTGTTGAATGTCAAAAATAATTTTTAAAAAATAAAAAAATATAATTTTGTTACATTATTTTTTTTTTAAATAACTTTAAAAAATAACTTCAAGCACATTCTCAAACATATATTAAAACTTTATATTTGACAGAAATTATTGATGGGCACAATGACTAACATTGTTGTTAATTTCTGTATCAAGCAATTGAAATGATCATGTATTATCGACATAGCGGGCAGCATAACCTTTTTTTTTCAAGAAAATAAAACAAACAAAAAAATGTCAATTGATTCATGAAATTTTCAATTGCCAAAGTAAGTGATCTTCAAAAGTTTTGAAGAATAATTTTGTTTATATTTTTTTTTAAAGTAAAACTAAAACAACAAATGCTATAGAGCTCCAATTATTGAAATCATTATAACAATATGCTTATATAATTGGAAAAAGAATTTCTCATAGCTTCTCGTCTCTATCTAGTCACTGATAAAGCCATCAAGTCTTAAACGTCGCAAAAGATACCTACCATAAGCAAATAATATTTATATAATCTTATTTATTAAGGATATAATAGTATTTTCAGTTTAACCTATACATATTTTATTTGTATTTAGGTTAATAATAAGCTTTTATAATCCGGAACAAAACGGCGACGTTTTTGTTCCGGTAAAAATCCGGTCAGTACCGGTAAATCTGGCCGAATTCCAGCCGGAACGCCCCGGTTCCGTACCAGGCGTTCCGTTCCGGGTCAAAACGACGTCGTTGCAAGTTCTCTTACAAAAACCCGATTTCAAAAATTCCCAAATCAATTTTCATCTCTTAACCCTAGCTCGTCGATAATCCATCAAAAATCAACCCAAAAAGAGGTGAAAACAAAGCACCTTGAACATATCAAAAACTCCAAAGAAGAGTGCGTGGTCTTTGGGGGTCTGCGAGTGCTGGGGAGAATGAGGGAGAATGTTTGTGCGTGGGGAGAAGTGAAAGCTGGGGGCTGTTCTTGAAGATAGGCATGGATGAAAGAAGCGCTTTCATGTAGAAACTACTCGCATTCGATTTCTTCTCCTCCTTCTTAGCTGCATGCCTTTGGATTGATGTTTGAGGGATGTGTGGGTGGGTTATAATGTGAAGATAGTCTTATTTTTGAGTTTACGAAATAATTCGAGCTTTAGTCAAAGAGGAAGCGGCAGTGGGGGAGAAGTGAGATGTAGGGTTTTTGGAGATGAAGATGGGGGAGGGAATTAAAGCGGGGGGGTTTTATAATTAGAAAGTTGAAAATTAATTAAAATATATGTTCTTTTCCATGTAATAAATACAAATTTAGAAATTAAGGCAAATAGGGGTTTTAACTTTTAATTTGTAATTAATTTGATTGAATTATTTGTAATGGAATGTATTTTAATTAATTATGTTTAAACTTATTGGTTGCTTTACTTTCATAATATTTTGGAATTTCAAAGATGTTTCTAATTTTGAGATTATGTTTGTATTGTATAATTTAAATTTCATTTATCTTGAATTTAAATTATACTTGTTAAATTAATATTTTATTTTTTTCATATATATAATTAAATAAATATGAGCAGATTACAAAACCGGAGCGGAGCATGGAATGCATGAAACCGGAGCGTTACGTTTCCAAACAAAAAAGCAGAACGATGCAGGAGCGGTTTTACAACCTTGTTTATAACTTTAAGATCCCTCAAAATTCTATTTTCCTTTTTGTGTTTGATTTTAATTATTTTAACATGGTCGAGGCTTAATCACGAACACAGCTTCGCAATAATAATAATAATAATAATATTAATATTAATAATAATAATAACAACTTTAGTTTTTTATTCCTTCCTCTTTTAATAATAATAATAAATACAAATTTTTTATTTTTTGTTTGTTTTTTTGTTAATTTTTTTGGGCTTTTTTTATTTTTTTATTTTTCACGCAATAATAATAATAATAATAATAATAATAATAATAATAATTACAACTTTAGTTTTTTTTATTCCTTCCTCTTTTGTTAATTTTTTGGGCTTTTTTTTATTTTTCTATTATTCACGCAATAATAATAATAATAATAATAATAATAATAATAATAATAATAATAATAATAACAACTTTAGTTTTTTTTATTCCTTCCTCTTTTGTTAATGTTTTCTAGTTTTTTCTCTTTGTATAATTTAATAATCTTTATTATTTTAGCAGTAATAATAATAATGATATTTTTAGATATTAAGTATTCGATGTTGCTTTGATAATTCTGTATATATAAAATAAACAAAAAGATAGAGAGAAATACGAAAAACACCACCATTGTTTTGTGGAGGAACAAGAGCAAGACTCTGATTGTAAAAGGTCAGTCTGCAAGGAGAGAATGGAAGTAACTCAAGGAATGATTTTGAATCTGAGGCTTACGTTAAGGGCTCAGGCTCAGGCATATGTATAATTGTATTAATGAGGGTTTCAAATATTTTCATTGTTGCTTCTTGGAAATTGTGGCTCTGGCATTTGTATAATTGTATTCACGAGGGTTCCAAGTATTTTCATTGTTGATTTCTTATTAAGGAGGGTTCCAAGTATTTTCATTGTTTTTTTTTTTTTTTTTTGGTATAAACCATCCGGTAATCCGGCCACTGCCGACTAATCCAGATTCGAACCGGGTAGGACCCTTAAGGGTGGCAAAGCTCTTCCAAGTGAGTTTTTAAAGCAGCTGCATACTCAAGGCTCGAACTCGAGACCTTGGTTAAGCTGGGACGACCCCCTACCAGTCAACCCACGCCCCCGTTGGTATTTTCATTGTTGCTTCCTGGAAATTGTGGCTCAGGCAATTGTATAATTGTATTAATGAGGATTCCAAATATTTGTACGACTGGCATTCCACAAGGGGCCAGGTTCACGTGCATGTCACGTGGAGAATGAGTCTCGTACGGCCGTGATGATTCCTTTAAGGGAGGGGCCATTGGCCCACGAAAATAAATTGTCGGGTAGCGAGGACCAATGACGCGGGGGGGGGGAGAAATGGAAGGATTCATTTATTATTGAAAGATTGTTTACAGAGAACACGTGGGACAGCTCTATCACTCACCAGTGGGGACACCGACGATCATAACCCGACATCCTGTCGCTCATCATCACCATCGTATCATCACCCCGGATCATCTCCATCAAATTAAAAAACATCATTTTCCATCATGCCTCGTGCACCACACGAACGGTCATGATTTTGTTCTGGGATATGATTCTTTGTGAGTGGAGAGTGCTGGGCTGTTCTGAGAATATATTTTTGGAGACCTAAATCTTTAAAATAGATGTTTGAATAGTGTAAAAATGATTTTGGCTTTGTCGTTCACTTTAATGGTAAAAGGCATTTTGATGGTAAAAGACATTTTGGATAGCCATTTTTTTTTATTATTTTAATGTAATGCAATTATTTTCATTGCCAGTACCGTACCGCAATATTCATTGCCAGTGCCCTTGTCTGCATCCCGTACCGCAATATTCATTGCCAGTACCACAGTAGCCAAATTTACTGCAACAAAGGTTTGCAGCACAGCCACAATTCTGAGCCTCTACCGCATTTTTAGGCAGGGCTCCAGCAAGAACTATGGCTAAAGTAATGGTAAGAAGAATATTGCTTCTCATTTTCGGTGCTCCTGAAAGCAGTTTTGACATTGATATGAAAAGAGAGGATGATATTTTTTGTGATGTGGAGAAAGGGTCGAGGTTAAGCTATTTATAGAGGCACAAAGTGGACTAGGTCAATAATTTTACGTATCTAATATTTAGGAGTTTATTATAATTAGTCTATAAAGTTTAGCAAAAATATAAAAGTTAGATAAAAAAATATATTGGAGAATGACATTATTGTCATTACGTGCCATGTTGTGTTGGAAAAGAGAGATATAGGGGGTGTTTGAGAATGTGTTTGGAAAATGTTTTTGAAAAAAAAATGATTTTTTTTTCTAATTTGTTTTTCGTTAAATTAAATTTTTTGATGTCTTTAGATCATTTTGATGTGTTGATGTTAATAATAATTTTTTTAAAATAAAAATATTAAGAAAAAATACTTTAAAAAACAACATCAATCACACTCTTAAACAGGTAAACAGGCACATAGTTTGATAGGTGATTTATAAGAATAAATACAAGAACAAGAAAAGGAATAGGAAAAATTATTTTTTTTATTAAGTGTCCTCTCAAAAGATATTTTTTTAGCTTTTCTCTATATCTTTTTAGGATAAAGTCAACATTTTTCTATATATAGGCCCCTCAAAGTCTTTTTCAATTGTCTCTCGTACATCCTTGGAACCTAGTCAAGCTTTTACTTAAATAAACCTTTCATAGGGGGAGAGGCCATTGCATGCAATGACCACCTTGAAATTATGATTTTAGATGGAAAATGGAGGGTTACCTTGCCTTTTTGGAGGCGAACTTGAGAGAGTAAATGGGCAGAGATTGTTTTTTTCAATTTCTCATTGGGCTTTTCTTTTTGTCTCTTTACGTGAGCCCAGCATGTAGACCTCAGCACGAGTTAATAGCCCAACTCTAATATTTGAAACAAATTAAGGTATTATTATTTTAAAAAGAAAAAAGAAAATTACAGAAATTGAGCCTCCTCCTTACTTTTTCATTAACCAGAGAGTCCATTTGTAGGGCGAATTGACCAGCTGCAGACAAGTTTCTCGTTATTAAAACCGCACGTTCCAGTTCAGCATCGCACGTATCCCAGATCTAAACCTCCATTGTTGCTACTGCAATGACAGTGGATGTGTTTTCGTCCTTGGAATTTGGCATCGAACGTTTAGATATCGGCAGACACACCATCTTGTGCATATCTCCAGTAGTAGCGTGACCAATAGCAGAGCGAGTATTATACCACTGTAGGCAAGCCTTCAAGAGTTTGCAGCGTGCAGCAGGTCAAACCCTTTGTAAATGTTAAATATGATTAGGATAAGTGTCGAGCAGCCAGCAAGGAAGTGGAACCAGTTGAAGAAGGGACGATACTTGCTATCTTTGTCAGGTCTGACCAGTCCACCAAACACCTGTGTTGTTGCAAGACAGAAGAGGACGATGCCAATGATTTTGTGATAACTGTGTTCTATACCAGGAGAACGGGCAAATCGCTGCAAGAAGAGAAGTGTTTGTTGTTCGGAAATTTGTAGGTGGCGCAAGGTTGTTGCTGGGAAATGCATGACAGCGCACAGAAAGAAAGAAAGATGGCGATAATAAAAATCACAGAACGGGCCATGTTTGAGCAGCAGGATTAGGGGTTGAGAGAAGAGAGATCGGTGATGACCCGAGACTAAGGAGCACGGGGACGGAATAGTTTTTCGATAGAAAATTGTAAGGCTGGCTGAGTGAATGTATAAGACAGGGATCTTCTCTTCCGTTTGTGACTCGGAAAAATATTTTGATTCGTTTGGTTTCTTCAAGTAGTTTATGTCCTTTATCGAATCGGATTTTGCATGTAAATTATTAATTTAAATATATATATATATATATATATATATATATATATATATATATATATATATATATATATATTTTTTTTACTCTTCGCTCTATCCTTTCCCCTCTCGGATTTACTCAAAAAGAGAGAGAAAAGGGGCACATGAATAATATATAAAAAAAATATATATGTTTTTGATGTGATCACGAAAAGAATATATGAAGAGTTGAGTCACAATTCAAATGTTCAAGATGTGAAGAAAACATGAACAGCCACTACTTGATGGAGCAAAAGGAGGCTGGAGATAGTTCCATGCCAAGTCTAATGAACTATAATTTTCAAACCATGCATTGACAAATTTGCATTTTGGTCCTTCACGAATCTTCCACCAGCACTTTCAGAGAGTAGATCCTAGCCAAAATAAATAATCGTGGTAGAAATGTAGCATAGAAAAGATTGGATATGATGAAGTAACCAAGACTACACAGCTAGGCGATAACTTTGATTCAAAATTCACAAAAAGAAAACAGCTTGAGAACATAAAAAAGTTTAATCCTTTCAAAGGATTTATGTTACCCTCCTCTACAAGAATTTCTTCATATTGGAAATTAGTGTGCTTTTGGGCACAGAACCAATAATTGCATCTTTCTTCTCCCCATTTTTGAAGATCATGATTGTCGGGATGCTTCGGATTCCATACTTGGTTGTGATGGAAGGACTTTCATCGGTATTCATTTTGAAGCACTTGACCTTTCCATTGTATTCTGTAGATAGTTCAGCTATCACTGGATGGATTATCCGGCAGGGTCCGCACCATGGTGCCCAAAACTCGACCAGCACAGGTCCATCAGCCTCGATGATGAGCGACTGCCATGTTTCATCCGTCACTGCGGGAACTGAGAATTTGAAAATCAAGGAAAGATGTCAGTTTTAACTGTGATATAGAGAACTCATTTGGAGTGCATTATAAGAAAGAATAACAGCAACGACATGAATAGAATTGGAGTGGGGTAAATAGAATTAGAGATTAGTGGCATAAAAATTCAACTAGTTTCAAGGGCAAGTAGAAACATGTAAAGGTGATTAAAATTATAACCTGGAAATTTTTCCTGCATAAAGGTCCATAACGATTTTTCATAAACATGTCAACTGCTTTGAGAGATATCTGGATAGAATAAATAAAATACAGCTAAAAACAGTAGCATATATTAAGTTTCACAGCAATCATCTTTCCTCCTTCCTCAAAGACTTTGTGAAGCCGGTGAACTTGCTTAACATTTTCATTCATTCATTTCATTTCCAAATTAAACCATTTAGCTTCTTCCCACTCTACAAGAAAAAAGTATCATCCTATCCCTTCGTGGTTTGAAAGATAAAGCGAGCTCTGGAATGCAAGGGCAGAATAGGTGATGAGAGACTCAATCAGTGTAGTTCCTTACGTGACCAATTATTGGCAATTATATTTTAACAGGATGACTGGAGGATATTCTAACATGTCAGAAGTTAATGGAATGTAGAAGTAAAAGGTCACTTTTTTTAGGCACTCTCAGACCAACACCAAATTCAGAGAATCAGATACTGTTGCTTCACTCAGTTGATACACCAATATCCCCAAGAAAAAAGAGTCCAAATTTAAGGAGATAAACAAGCCTAATTATTCTTATTACTTTGAGCAAACGACTACAACTAGGAAGAATATGATAGACAAATGATAGAACCAAGTTAAATAATATTTTTTCATCAACGGATAACCATCAGTACACGAGGAGAATGCAAGGGATTATAAGAAAATAAACATACAGGAGATGACTTGGAAAGAACAAGCATAATCCGTCAAGTGGGTCATTTAAGGAATTCAGGGTACTAGTACATTAAGACACCTGAGAAGTCCAGTCCCGGACTGGACAGTTGAAGAGTTTTTTTCATTTCAGGCATGAACTTGTTCCAAATATTCACTTTATAATGCCATTAGAATATGTCATGCAGGATTCTTAACCATGATCAAAATTGGTTTTTCTATGAATGAAGGGAAAATCAAGACAATTTAATAAGTTTCTTGCCTTTCGTTGTTATGCTTCTCACTTTGGTTTCTCTAAAACTATACCAATCAAGTGAAGAAGTATCAATTTATTGGAAAGTGTCTGAAATTTGCAGTTGCCCGCATTCCTGGGCATCTAAACTTGAAACATTTGGAGACACAAAATCATCCAAAACAGAGACAAAATTACTAGGAGACATTCCTGGATTTGATGAAATCACAAAACAATGAAAGTAAACACCTCACTACCAGCAGCTTTTGATGTATATGGTATAAGTGCTTAATTTCAGATTTTAGGCTTGTCTTTTTAAGAGATAAGAAAAAAAAAATACTGAAAAGGTGACACCTACGTAAATGTTTCTTCATTTAATTGAGAAAAAGAAAGTTGATTTTGTTCCCTTTGAATCCTCTGAACCATGGACAACAGAAACGCCAATTTCAAAAAGACTAAGAAAACAAAAGTTGCAGAATTCTCAGAAAATCAGAACATACACGAGGAAAAACCAGTGAACATCTTTTTTCCAAAAGAAGAAAAGCAATTTCAAGCATGTTAAACAGCTAATATACATTTCTTCCATCTAATCGCATTGAGTCTTGAAAATTTATTCCATCAACAGAGTACTTCTCTTTAGGATCCAGACAACCTCCTAGTCTTTGACAAAGGAAGTGACACAGCTAGCTCATTTTCAACACTCACGAACTTCTCTAATCCAAAACCCACGCCTTCACTCTATCATGCAAACTCCACCACCCCTGCCCTCTCCTCTCCCATCTGCAAAATGCATAAGCTTCGTTCTTCTATTTGATGATCATGAAGGTCACTTTAACATTCTCCAATGCAATTATTGTTTTTAGAATTGCAATTTCAGTTCGTAATTCCTTAAACCCCATTTTTTAATACAAGTCCCTAATCCCTTCTGTGCGATCAATTTTGTATATTGATGATAAAGAGCATCTAGAAAAGCCCTTATACATTAAAAAAAAGGTTTCAATCTCCTGTTTAGATGATAATAGAGATTTCTTCTTAACACTCTCAAATGCAACCCTTACTGGAACCCTCCTTTGGGTAATATTATGTGACGTGTTCTTTACGTGCTCCATGCCCATGCATGCAGGGCAAACGTGGGTGTTGGATTTGCAGTATTTGGCATTTGCATTCAATAAATCAGGAGAGATCGTGTTCAGTTTAGAAGCAGTTCCGACTCTCCAGCAGCAGCAGTTCTTTTCTTCGGTTATTATTCCTAGTCTTTGGCATTCAGTTATCGCTTCCACTGTTTGTAAAGCCTATAAATATAGCTGAATTCAATAAAGGATATGATTTTACATCCAGACTTTTATCACTAACATAAATTAAAATTTAAGACACTAAATAAAAAAATACAACTCAAACAAAAGAGAAAAATAAATAAATGAAAAGCTAAAACTAAGTGCATATATATATAAAAAAAATGGACAGAAATAGGGACTATTTTAGAAATTTAAAAAACAATAAAGGAATTACATCAAAAATTCAAAGTATAAGGGCCGAAATGAAAAACAAATATATAACTAATTTCAATCAAAGAACAAAATTAAACAAATCAAAACTTCTGTATCAAAAATATTAAGAGATTTAAATCAATCCGGAAATTAAAAGAATAAGGACTGAACTGTAAATGAATTATATAATCAATTTCAATTGAATGACACAATTGCAACAAACCAAACTTATATCATAGTAATAAGGACCAAACCAAACAGTTGAAAGATCAGGGACGAATGTGAAACAATAAAAACCATGGGGATTTACGTGTAATTTACTCTGTAGGAGAGAGAAAAGTAGAAAACAAAGTTCAACCGATCACTGTAACGTCTCCAACCACCAGGGCATGACAAACGCACCACGATGAGAAAGAAAACAGGGCGGCGCATCCAGTGAGACGCCTAACGGATATTTTTGACGACCTAACGCCACCGCACGCGCCACCAGTAAAGAGCGTGCGACATAAAATTTTTGCTGCATTAGGCAACGCGCCTACAGTGTCCCGAGGTTAAATATTAAAAAAAAGACAAATTACCTAAACAACCATGCAACCATTTTTTTATATTTTGTCTTTTATGGGGGTATATATGTATTTACACATTTTAAAAAAAATATGCAATTCCCGAAACACCCCACGTGCAACTCCTCCATTTTGTCTTATATAAGGGTAAAATGGTTATTGCATTGTGCACTGAAAATGTGTAATTACTGGGACACCCCGCCAATAAATCTTGATTTTTATCTTATTAGGGGGTATTATAGTTTTTTTTATGCACAAAAATGTAAAAAATAAAAAATATTCATGATAAAAAGGCTAAAATCCATGCGCACTAAGAGATAAAATAGTAATTCCACTATTAAAATCCATAATAATCCCTCTATAATGCTACAGTAAAAGCTTGAGCTGTTTTAGCTTTTTGTATAATAAATGCAAACGGTAGAAGATGATAAATAAATAAAAACTTGCAAGTTGCAATGAACATAGCAGCAACGAATTAAGCCAGCAAATTATACATATATATAAAACGTGTTGTGATTTTCCTGTAGCACCATTGCACTGTAGCGCGTCACTCATGTGCACTGTGGACTCGCAATTTGTCTCAGTGCTTTGCGGGTGTATGTCTACCTTTTTTTTGTCTTTTCCGTTTGTGAACAGTGCATTAACAAATATAACCCTCATAAAAGACAAAATAGTGCACAGTGGCAAGGACTCTCTCGGGTTTTCTCATGTTTTTTGCACTATTCGCAGACGAAAAAATCCCTCGAAACCGACAACATAGCAAATCGTAATCGGGGGCAGGTGCGTACTTTCCCCTCCGGTATTTTCGTAAATACCAGTAGGGGCAGGGGTCTATAAGTCATTAACCATTATTTTAATATTTTTTTTCCCAGGGGGACCGGTGGCGTCGCGCGCTATGGGCGGCGTTCCATGCCCGACGCTGCCACGCGTGGCGGCGTGCGGTGTCTTAAAGCCGTCAAAAATTAACTTCCGCCATACCGGACGATGCGCCGGGAGGTCCTCTTTCTTCCGTCTCAGCGCGTTCCGGTAATAGATCTCCCGATAAGCGGCGGCGGACGGGTTTTCTTCGGCCATCCCTTTTCTCTCTCCTACCGCCCCCAACGTCAGCTCCGGTCCCTGGTGTTTGCGTGAAATTTAATTTGGTCCCTGATGTTTTGATTTCATTTTTATTACTGATTTATTTAAATTAAAGTTTTATTGTTTTCAATTGTGCCCTTCAATTAAAACTGATTAGATAAAAAAGGTTTATTTCAGTCCTTATACTTTTGATTTTGGATTTATTTTTTATTCCTTCAATTATTCCGGTACGGATGTTTTGATTTCTTTGATATGGTCCTCCAATTGAAATTGCTAATATATACAAAGTTTGATTTCAGTCCCTCTTCTTCTGATTTCTTTTAAAATGACAGTAATTATCATTATTTAATTTTTGGTCCTCCAATTGTTTTTTTTTCAATTTTATCCTTTAATTGGAAATAATTTTATATATGTTATTTTTCATTTCAGTCCTTATTCTTTTAATTTTTTATTTTATATTAATTTATTTTATTTTTTTAATAATGTTCATTTTTTATTTCATATTAAATTATTTTTTTATTGATATTTGATGTTAATTCATTTGTTATTTTGTAATTCTTTTTTATAAAATAATTTGACTATTTATGCAATGATCATGATAATTTTAGTTGTTGTTTTTTTTCTTTTTCATACAAAAAACTTTTACTTTCATTTAATGATTTTTCAGGACAATTTAATTATTGAGATTGTTTTGACAGTATATTGATAATAATTTTAACTGCTATAGTAATGATAATAACAAAAATATAAGGATAGATTTTCAATTTATGTATTCAACTTTTTGTTGATAGAAAATTAACTATTTATTGTTTTATAAAAATATTTTGCTTTTTTTCATGGCAATTTAATTATTCTAATTGTTTTGACAGTAATGTTAGTAATAATTTTAGCTTTTATAGCAATGATAATGAAAATAACGTCAGGATGAATTTTCAATCTATGTTTTCGTCTTTTTGTTGATAGAAAATTAACAACTTATTTTTTTTTATTTTATTATTGTAGGTATTTATACAATTTATATTTTATTTTTGTTTGATTTAAATTGAATTATAAAATGAACTAATCTTAATACAGTGAACTTAATAATTCAGATATCCGAGTTTTCTTGCTTTTTTAATGATGATGATAAATTTATGATGGTTATTTCGTTTTAAACTACTAAACAGATAAATTTATATCGATTTTAAATTCATATATTTTATAGAAAACTTGCACTTGACATGAATTCTGCTCAGATTTATTATTTTAGGTAAATTTATATTATAATAAAAAAAATACACACAATTAATATTTTTTATATTAAAAAAAATATTGTGCCGCCCGCGGCGAAGCGCGGGGGCATTGTCTAGTACATTATAAGCAAAATCAAGTATTTATTTATTTATTTACTTATTTGTAAAACCCATTCTAAGAAATACATCGGAAATTTATTTTTATTTTTTTGCTTAAAACTTAACACTAAATCAGATGTTTCGTCATCCCATTCCATGATTTGTAACACAACATCATATTTCATTCTCAAATGTCGGCATAATGATAGAAGACTTATGATTTATATAACAGGTTTTGAATTTAAGTCAGAGCATGTATTTCTTGTAATAATTTGAAACAACCAAGATTTTACTCGTTTACCTAACCCCATATAATACACTTTTCAGAAAATAAGATTTTCTCGAAAAAAACACTATATTTCAAATGTCCATTTACATTACAGTTCATTGAATAATAGGTCATTGGATAATGTGCTTTCAACTTTGGATATGGATTTTCCTATGTTATATTTAAGATTTGAGGGAATTTTTCCATCTTAACTTTTATTTTTTTTATTATTATTAACATGAAACTTTAACTTGTATCTTTTTGTTACAGCACATAGATATATAGGAATAATAATGAACTTAATAGGATCTCGTATGTGTGTGGAAATTTTGCAATACTATCTAGTTGAAATTACTTTTTAAAGTATGTTTTATTTAAATAAATATTAAAATGATATTTTTTTATTTTTTAAAAACTATTTTTAATATTAAAATTATCAAAATGATATAAAAACACTTGATGAAATTAATTTAAAATAAAAATAAAAATAGTTTTTATTTTTTTTTAAATACTTTTAAAACAGTATCATTTGTGTTTAGATTTTCTTCCCCTCAATGCGCCACGTAGTCAAATGTTGTATGCTTCCTCATTGACTTGATTGTGAGGTGGATATAGATAATTACAAAGAAGGCTGCTAAAAAAAATCTTCGAACAAACTATGAGATTGTGAAATTCAAATCTATCCTTCGTAGTCATTTCCCTTCCGTTTATATACACAAAGTAACAACAACTTTCTGTTTTGAATTCCTATCTTGTTACAGCAGTACAATCTGCTTTTTGATATAATTCCAAATGTTGTTGCAGGTCAGGTTTGTTGCAATCTGTTATTGCTGCACTCCTGCATGTTCTTCATGGAGCCGTTACAGGCTGATATGCCCCCTCAAGATGGAGCTCGTGATGTGAGTCCAATCTTGGATTTGAGGTCCAGAAATCGTACCCTCTGAAGAGGCTTGGTTAGTGCATCCGCAAGTTGGTCTGCTGATGAGACATGTGCAACCCGCAGAACACCACTTTGAACCTGATCCCTGATGAAGTGGTAATCAATGGCAACGTGCTTTATTCAGGAGTGAAATACAGGATTCGAGCCAAGTTGGGTGGCTCCTACGTTATCACAATATAGAACTGGACAGGATTTTAGTGGCATCCCAAGATCAGTGAGAAGAAAACAGAGCCAATTGAGTTCGGCTGCAGCATTTGCGACTGATCTGTATTCGGCTTCGGTGGATGATCGTGCAATTGTTTTCTACTTCTTAGAACTCCATGAAATGGGGTTGCGTCCAAGATATATTACATAAGCACTTGTGGATGAAAAATCGTCTGTCACCTGCCCAATCTGCATCTGAATAGGCATGTAGAGTCAGGGGTGATCGACGATGAATTTGAAGACCATCATTCATTGTTCCACATAGATAACGTAGGAGACGTTTGACACAATTCCAGTGATCAATGGTAGGCATGTGCATGTATTGTGAAAGCTTGTTAACTGCGAACGCTAAATCTGGTCTTGTAATTAACAGATATTGAAGGCTGCCCACGATAGTTTTGTATTGAGTAGGATCAGTCAAGGCAGTGCCTGTCTTCATCAGCGATGGACTTGTTGGAAGTGGTGTGGACACAGGTTTGGCTTCTGCCATCTTGTGTCATGCAAGAATATCCTGAATATATCGCCTTTGAGATAGTTGAATGCCCTGTTGATTGGGAACTACCTCCACCCCCAAGAAGTATGAAAGAAGTCCAAGATCTTTGAGAGAGAACCTGTTGGCAAGAGTAGTCACAAAAGAATCAATAATGTTACTGTTGTCACCAGTGATTATTAGATCGTCCACATAGACAAGAATGGACAATTTCTATTGGCAGTGTGACGAACAAATAATGAGGTGTCTGCATGCGAGTTCTTGAAGCCTGTGTTGAGTAAGAAGGTCTGAGGTTCATGATATCATGCCCTGGGTGCCTGTTTAAGGCCATAAATAGCCTTGCAAAGCTTGCACACATATGATGGATGATCTTGGTCAATGAAACCTTGTGGTTGCTGCATGTAGACAGTCTCTGAGAGATGGCCTTGAAGGAAGGCATTGTTAATATCCAGTTGATGCAGGGACCATCCTTGAGAGACTGCGAGGCTGAGAACCACACGAATTGTTGTTGGCTTCACTACTGGACTGAAGGTATCAAGATAATCAACTCCAGGTCGTTGATGAAAACCCTTTGCTACAAGGCGCGCTTTGAACTTGTCAATGGAACCATCAATGTTACGTTTTACCCTAAAAATCCATTTACATCCAACAATGTTCTGTGTGGAGTTAGGTGGAACAAGATCCCACGTTCCATTTTTGACTAAGGCATCACATTCTTCAGACATGGCTTTACGCCATCGTGGATCCAGTAAAGCTTTAGTCACTGTTGTTGGTTCAAGATCACTGGGTGTGTTGAGACGGGTATGAAGGTTTAGCTTGTTGATGGTTTGTGAATGTTGTTCTTGGCTTTGGTTGTCATGGGATGTGTGGGAGGAGGTGGGTATTCTGGTGATGGGTTTTGTACTGAGATGGTGGTTATGGGCAATGGATTGATGGGGATGTTGGGTGAAGGTGGAGATGGGTTATGTGGTAGATTTGTTGGGTGTTGTATTGGGATGGTGATTAAGGACGATGGGTTGAAGGGGATGGTGGGTGACTGTGGAGAGAGATTACGTGGCTGTGGTTGATTTGGCTGAGGATTAATATCTGCAGGTGGGGTAGGTGCTGGAGTGTGGTGTGTGGGTGGTGTGGGTGTCCAGGTGGCTACGGAATTAGGTTGTGATGATGTGGATGGACAATTCGTCAGGGAAGAAAATGGGAATTGAGATTCAATGAATTTTACGTGTCGAGAGACATATATTCTGGAATTGGATGGATCTAGACAATAGTAAGCACTTTATATGAGAGAGTACCCAAGGAAGACACACGGTTTGGACCGTGAGTCAAGTTTGTGTGAGGTGTAGGGTCAAAGCCACGGGTAGCATAAGCATCCGAAGATACGGAGCTTAGAATAATTTGGGATTTTTGAAAATATTTTTTGGTAGGGTGATGAGAAATTTAATGTGGGTGTGGGCAAGCGATTAATGAGGTATACTGCAGTGGCAAAAGCATGATTCCAGTAAGACCGAGGTAACGAGGCATGAGTAAGTAGAGTTATACCAGTTTCGACGATATGATGATGTCGTCTTTCAGAGTAGCCATTGTGTTCAGGTGTGTGGGGAGGGGTGGTGAGGTGAGAAATGCCATGTATGGAAAGAAAATTGGCTAAGGAAATGTATTCACCTCCATTGTCAGTATAAAGAGTGTTAATTGAAGTATCAAAATATTTTTCAACAATGGCTTTGAAACGTATAAAAATTTCTTTGACATCAGATTTATTTTTGATGGGATAGAACCAGCTGTATTTTGTAAAATGGTCAACAAATATGACATAGTAGTTAAAACCATTATGAGAGATAATTGGGGAAGTCCACACATCTGAGAATATAATTTCGAGTGGTCTGTTGGAAACAATCGTTGATTTGAAAAAAAACTGCTTGTGACTTTTATTGCAGAGACACACATTACATGAGTGATTTGAAGATAAAGGTGAAGATACATTGAGCTGATAGCTGGACACAATGTATTTTAGAATTGGAAAAACAGGATGACCTAGGCGATGATGTCACTCGAAGGTTGTGGGTTTGATGGTGGAAAGGGCTAGTAATAGAGAGGAAGAGGGCCATTCATAGACTCCATCTTTAGTCTGTCCCCGAAGGAGGATTGTCCCTGTGTGAAGTTCCTTAACAAGAAAAATGTATGGCAAGAATTCGATGGAAATATTGTTGGAAATGCAGAATTGAGAAATAGAGATGAGATTCTTTTCCATGGATGGGACGCAGAGAACATTGTCTAATGAAAAAGTATGAATGGGAGTTTTGAGAAAAGTGGAACCAGTGTGAGTGATGGGGAGAGTGGAACCATCTATGATCATGATGTCATCGGAGCCACTGTATGGAGCATGTTGGTGTTTGTTGCAATCTGTTATTGCTGCACTCCTGCATGTTCTTCATGGAGCCGTTACAGGCTGATACAAACTTGTAGTTCAAAATTTCTTGAAGCATGGATTTTTGAAGACACTGTTTTGCAATGTTATTGATGTTATTTTTAAAAGTGTATTTTGTTTAGAAATATATTAAAATGATATTTTTTTTATAAATTATTTTTGATATTTACGTATAAAATAATTTAAAAATATTAAAAAAATTTTTTAATAAAAATAAAAATAATTCAAAATTTTTCAAAAATAATTTTAAAACACAGTGACAAAGGCCAAAATCACATTTACCGAGCACCAAGGCAGAGCCAACCAAGCCGTAAGTTCTCATTTTATTTTAATTTCTTTTCTATATACTAATACCATATCTTTTAAATCCTTGACCATACTACCATCTGAAGTACATCCAGGGCTCGAGAGTAGGGCAAGGTAATTATAAGAAGTTTTTCCCCGTAAAAATATTTATAATATTACGGAACGAGACTACTAATTAATTAATTAATTATTTATAAAATAAAAAAAATAAACTTTATTCATAAATAAAAAAGGTAGTATTAATCTATCATTTTTAAATAAATATTTAGGAAATTTTTCACTGGTAATTTATATAAATTATTGCTGAATATCACAAAATAAAATGACTTGTGATTTATTAATAATCTAATTATTAAAAAAAAAAATTAAATAACTATATTTATCTATCAGAATTTTAAAAATTCTAAAATAAATTTATTTTATTATTTGGACAAGTGGGACATTCATGACACAACAAATAATCAATCACTGCCGTTTCAAGTAAACGATGAAATCTTGTCCACATGAAGACACGGATTCAATTCGTAGTTTACAATACAAGTTCGAACTGTGGAGGGAAAAGCCTGTCCAATCCTATCTTTTAACGAAAGAAAAGGTAATATCCTATCTAGGACTATAAGATTCCTGGTAATGTAACATGCATGTTTGATACTTGGTCTTCAAAGTGTTTTTTTTTAATATTTTTAGATTATTTTAATGTGATGATATCAAAAATAATTTTAAAAAAATAAAAAAATATTATTCTTATATTTTTCAAAGAAATATCACTTTAAAAAACACGTTAAACCACATATCAAAACAAATATCACTTTAGAAAACAAATCAAAACAGTCACATTACACTATAAGCTAAAACATAATGGTTATTTAAATAGTGTTTTCAACTGTTCACCAAGACCCAGATGTACTGTGGATTGGAATAGCAAAACTATATTATAAAATAAGTGTTATTATATACTAGAACAACAACGAAGTGACTTTGACCGGGTGGTTAAGACGTGTTGTTGTTAAGGTCTCCGCGAGAGTTCGAATCTCACCTGCGACGAAAATGCTTTTGGATTTTTAATATTATATTCTCATAGCCTTTTCATTAAGTATATTTTGTATAGTACAACCGAACAAAGAAGTGGCTTTGACCGATTGGTTAAGGCGTTGCAAAGTATGCACGGGAGTTCGAATCTCGGACGGCAAAAATGATTTTGGATTTAGTGTGTGTGTGTGTGTATATATATATATATATATATATATATATATATATATATATATATATATATATATATCGCACTTTTAAAATGAACAGTTACTGTTTGAAATATACACAAAACGCTGGAGCACCAAGGCTAATATCGCCTGTGCACTGCCACAATCCACAGTGGATTGTGAGATAGTGCACAGTGGTCTCTACAGTTAATTTCCCACGCCTATTGTATATATATATATATATATATATATATATATATATATATATATATATATATATATATATATATACGCCCTTTTAAAATAAACAGTTACTGTTTGAAAAGTACTTTCCCCTTCTTTTTTTACCGCACTTCTTTTTTTTGTTTGTTTTTTTATAGCCGGAGTATCCGAGTCAGCTTACGCGCACTACGATTAATCTCTGAACCTATTTTTTTAACATTTTTCTATTTTTTTCCACTTATATATATTTTTAGTTTTTTTTAATAACCAAAATGTCTGAATCAATTTACACGTATTATAATTTTTTTTCATTTATTTTTATATTTTTCAAATAAATATCATTTTAAAAAACAAACCCAGCCGAGTATTAAAACAAATATAACTTTAGAAAACAAATCAAAACAGTCACATCACATCTATTTGACAAGAAAAGGCAGTCTACAGTAGCTTCTACGAAGTTAGTGGTGGTGGCACACGAGCTTATACAAAGGGCAAAGCCATCGCTGACTAGTCAGTCACCCAAAGTCTACGTCCCCTTCCTATATATTTTTAAGAGAGAAGACAAACTTTCACCACAAATGAAAGGATAGAAAAAGATAAAACTGAAGCCGCCTTCTAGGTCCAAGATATTTTTTTTAGAATTTCAATGTCAATTTACACGTAATTTGATTATTAACGACAAGTTAAATTTTTTAATAATTCTAAATAATATAAAATTTAAATTAATAATCTCTATAAAGCAAATTCAGAATACCAGTGAGCTGGCAGCTTAATGGTTCTCAATCCATAATTGCCATCAAGTGAGAAATGGACTTGTCTATGAAAAATCTCTCCACATATTGATGCTGTTGAACGTTGGCTCAACGTCAATTTGAACAACAAATTATCTCAATAGTGATTCGATGGAGAAGAGCCTAGTTGTTACAGGGTCTGAATGCTCTTGTAAAAGTTCAATTCAATCCTTTAATGTCTAAAAAAATACAATTTAGTCTCTCTTAGACTTCATAATTGATGGCAATTATTGATGGACACAATGACTAACACTTTTGTTAATTTCTGTACCAATCAACCAAACTTGAACTGATCATGCATTATCGACATAGCGGGCAAAATAACCTCTTCTTTTCAAGAAAATAAAACAAAAAAATGCCAATTGATTCATGAAATTTTTAATTGCCAAGTAAATGATCTTCAAAAGTTTTAAAGAGTAATTTTATTTATATTTTTTAAAATAAATAAAACTAAAACAACAAATGCTATAGAGCTCCAATTATTGAAGTCATTATAATTAACAATATGCTTGTATAATTGGAAAAAGAAATTCTCATAGCTTCTCTTCTCTATCTAGTCACTGATAAAGCCATCAAGTCACAAAAGATATCTAGCATAAGCTATGTGCAAAAATCAAGATTTTTTATGAAAAAACCCTAAGGGGGTATTTGGGATTGAGATTGGAAAACGCTTATGAAAAAATTTGAAAAAAATTATTTTTATTTTTTATTTTTAATTAAAAAAATTGGTGTTTTTAGATCATCTTGATGTGCTGATATCAAAAATAATTTTTAAAAGATAAAAAAACATCATTTTAATATATTTTTGAATGAAAAATATTTTTAAAGCAACATCAACCACTCTTTCAAGCAGACACTTGTTAAAATGAGGACAAATTCCTGTAAAAAATGTTATTTAAGAAAATAATTTTTTTCTTCGGTTTTTGTTTTACTCAAGAAGTAATTAGAGTAGATCCTACTATGGATATTAACATAAGTTTGAAAATTAATTATGGAAATGGAAGAATAAATGAGTGGTTACCTCCTAGTCACCACCCCATTGACTGACAATAGTAACTAGTAGAACCTCGTGCTGATGAGTTTTTTCCTGCAATTTAACTTTTAGAAGTGGTTGGTATTTTATGTGGGGAAAACAATTGAATAATTGATGGAAAATAAAATACAAGGCGTAAATTGAATTTTCAACACAAATTTATGGCCACGTAAAGTGGGTGTTTTTCTAAATAATTTCATATTTATAGCAGGTGGGAAAAAATAAATATAAAAACACACCAGAATTACTGAAAAACTATAAGAAATATAAAGATAATAAGAAACTTTATTTTCTCTTCACTTTATTCATTGCAGTACATCTGCTTTTCATAAGATTAGCCATATAACTTGGCATAACAACTCAGGTAATTTAGAAACCTAACAAGAGAGGTTATTCTCAGTAGAAACGCCGAGTTGACCGCAATAATCTCTATAATACTTAACACGAGCCTCTACAGCATCTGGCTTTCCACCATTGCATTCAATATTATTAATAGCTCGAATAGTTGCTCCGAAACCTTGGTTGACAACAGGACGAACACTGTTCATCCAAAACCATAAGGCTGTCTTGAATGACACAACAGCATCCCTTGCTACAATATCAGGATCCTTCAATCCATCAAAGCCGTTGCTCTTTCCGGCTGGCCCATAGTTATAGTTCCATGATAGTTGGATTGGTCCGCGGCCATGGTATTTCTTGCCTGGAACACATGGGTATTCCCTGTAGCTTGCATTGCAGTAGTTTTGGGAAGCACCATCTTTCTCTTCTGTATAGCAGAAGTCTGCAAAATTCGACATTTTTTCTTGTCAGTTTAGCTTTTTCACCATGAAACAAGCTTATTAGACAGATCACTTTGTTGACCAAATCCATATGAGGACAGATTTCAAATGCTGCAAGAAATGTTAATAGGGATGGAAGAGGAACTTACATCCAGTCTCATGAGTAACATGAGCGAAGAAAGCTGCGATCTCACGCTTAGAAGCTTCAGCTGAACCAAGTTTACCAAACTGGGGATACGAATTGACAGCACTGAGAAATGCATTTCTCGTATAGAAACTCTTCCCGGCACAGCCTGCAGGAGCTTGGTTGATTATGCCATTGAAGAAACCAGGCGTGACAATATCAGCAACAGAACCACTTCCACTAGGAGATGCAATACAGGGCCCTTGTCTACATCCCGTACCGCAATATTCATTGGTAGTACCGCAGTAGCCAAATTTACTGCAGCAAAGGTTTGCAGCACAGCCACAATTCTGAGCCTCTACCGCATTTTTAGGCAGAGCTCCAGCAAGAACTATGGCTAAAGTAATGGTAAGAAGAATATTGCTTCTCATTTTCGGTGCTCCTGAAGGCAGTTTTGACATTGATAAGCAAAGAGAGGATGGTATTTTTTGTGATGTGGAGAAAGGGTCGAGGATAAGCTATTTATAGAGGCACAAAGTGGACTTGGTCAATAATTTTACGTGTCATATATTTAGGAGTTAATTATAATTAGGCTATAAAGTTAAGCAAAAATATAAAAGTCAGATAAAAAATATATTGGAGAATGACATTATTGTCATTACGTGCCATGTTGTGTTGGAGAAGAAAGATCTATGGAGTATTTGAGAATGTGTTTGGAAAATGTTTTTAAAAAAAAAATGAAAATATCTTTTATTTTAAAATATATTAAAATAATTTTTTATATTTTTTATAAATTATTTTTTATATTAATATATTAAAATAATCTAAAAATATTAAAAAAAATTAATTTAAATTAAAAAATAAAATAAAAATTCATTAATAAAAAAATTAAAGATTTATTTAAAATATAAAAAAATTCGAATCTTAAAATAACTCTATATTTATCTATCAGAATCTTAAAAACTCTAAAATAATTTTATTTTATTGTTTGGACAAGAGGGACATTCATAACACAACAAATAATCAATCACTACCGTTTCAAGTAAACGTTAAATCCTGTCCACATGAAGACACGGATTCAATTCGTAGTTTACAATACTAGTTCGGACTGTGGAGGGAAAAGCCTGTCGAATCCTATCTCTTAACGTAAGAAAAGGTAATATCCTGTCTACGACAATAAATTTCATTTTAATGTAAGAGCATCTTCAGTGGGAGGAGGTATTTTGGAGAGTCAAATCTTTAAAATAGATGTTTGAATAGTCTAAAAATGGCTTTGGCTTTGGTGTGCACTTTAATGGTAAAAGACATTTTGGAGAGCCATTTTTTTTATATTATTATTTTAATGTAATGCAATTATTTTGTATATAATTTAATTATGCAATTAATTATACAATTAATAGGAGTAAGTTATATAATTAAATAATTAGTTTTAAAAAAACCCTCCAACAATATAATTATTAATTTTTCAGATTTAATATGAAATTAAAAAAATTAATTTAAAATTAAAAACCCCGCAATAATTTAAATTTGAATTTTTAAAATATTGAAAAATTCTCCCAAAATTTGATTTGCCACCAACTTTTCAATTTTCAAATTTCAAAATTGAAAGAATAACCGCCAAATTTTAAATTTTTTGGATTTCAATTTTTTTAAAAAAAAACCCGCCAACTTTTGAAATTTTTAAATTTCAAAATTGAAAGAATAACCGCCAAATTTCAAATTTTAGGGAAAAAAATTCATCTATAAATATTCGGTTAAACCTGAACATTTATCTTCATCATAGTTCTCTTCATCGTTTTCTTCTTCAAACCAGTCTTTATATTATTTCATTAAAGTTCATCATGAATCATTTTGATTTTTATGATGCTTTTGATTTTGATGATGACACTCCCATGCTCGCCTACCAAGTTGCTACTGTCGTGGTTGTTGGAGCAGAAGCGATAAATCAAGGGCGGAGAACAGAGTCTTGTGGCTCTGTTTCTGGACGCAATACCGTCAATCGAAATAAAAAAGAAGGTGAATTGAGGCTGCATAATGATTATTTTGCAAAAAATCCTAAATTCATGGAAAGTCAGTTCCGAAGGAGATTTAGGATGAGTCGTCGTCTTTTTCTTCGCATCACAAATGCAGTGGAGGCTCACAATCCATATTTCAAACAAAAGAAAGATGCATTTGGTGTTCTTGGCTTATCTTGTCTTCAAAAGGTAGCTGCCGCTCATAGGATACTGGCATACGGTATTCCAGCAGATCTAACTGTTGAATATCTTAGGATTGGCGAAAGCACTGCAATAGCAAGTCTAAGAGGTTTCGTCAAATCAATTGTTGAGGTTTTTGGGGATTGGTATCTAAGAGCACCAAACGAGTCCGATATTGGTCGGTTATTATCAAATGGCGAGCAACGTGGATTTCCAGGGATGTTAAGGAGCATTGATTGCATGTACTGGAAATGAGAAAAATGTCCAGTTGCATGGCATGGCATGTATACTGGACATTGTCAGGACCCTACTATAATTCTAGAGGCGGTGGCTTCACAAGATCTTTGGATATGGCATGCCTTTTTTGGAATGCCTGGATCTCTAAATGATATTAATGTTCTTTATCGGTCACCTGTCTTTGTTGCACTTGCTGAAGGTCGTGCTCCTCCTGTCAATTACACAGTCAATGGACATGAGTATACAATGGGATACTATTTAGCTGATGGGATTTATCCGAATTAGTCAACTTTTGTTAAGACAATCCCAAGGCCTTTAGGGAAAAAGAGAAAATATTTCACAAGTAAACAAGAGTCCGCAAGAAAGGATGTGGAGAGGCATTTGGGGTGTTACAATCACGTTTCGCAATAGTGCGTGGACCAACGCGATACTGGGATGAAGAAACTCTTGCAAATATTATGAAAGCTTGCATAATAATGCATAATATGATTATTGAAGATGAAGGAGCAATGATTGAAGATGAAACTAGTTCTTCTATATCAGTGTCACGTGAAGAAACTCCAGAACTACGTGCTGTTTTACAAACTCATAATCGAATCCTGGACAGAGCAACGAATTCCCAACTCCAAGCCGATTTGATTGAACATTTATGGGAACATTATGGTAGTGAGTAAATAATCATTAGATTTAAGCTACTTATTGTATGTTTTTCAAGTATTTGTATGTTTTATTTAAGGTTGTTGTATTTGAAGTTAATTAATGCTACGTATTGTTGTTGAGTGTTATAAGAACTTTAAGAAAAAAACTAAATTGCTATCAATTTCATAACACGATACAAAATATTTAAAGAAAATTACAAATAATTAATTAAACATACATTCCATTACAAATAATTCAATCAAATCAATTACAAATTTAAACCTCTCTTTGCCATAATTCCCCGTTTTCTATTTTCAAAATAGGCTGCAGACATTGGATCCATACCAGAAGTATCCACCTTCATGATTTCATCCTCTTGTCTCTCATCATTTTGTTCAATTAATTTAGCTTGTTGCTCTAACATTTTTTCTCTATGGTGATATTTTTTATCCTCAATTTTTCGATACTATTTGTCTAAGAGATTTTTTACATAAATCTCGTTAACCTTTTCTTTTCCTTGTCTCCGTGCAAGTCGTTCCTTTGCAGCTTTCTGACCAATTGGTCTATTTTGGTAAATAAATGCGTCACTGTCTTCTCCTAAACTAACAGAATCAGCGGTTGATGGATTTGAAGAAGCTGGACTTGCATTTCCATGATTTTTTTTGTTTCTTGTTTGACTTTCGATGAAGACATGCACGTTCAAATTGCCACTTGGGTTCATTTTTTTAAGATAACCCAACAATGCTCAGATTGAAATCGTTTGCCAACGGTGAAGCATACATTTGCCGAGCATCATTAATCTGGTAAATCAATTTCAATAAATAAAACTATGTTATATAATACATATGTTAAACAAATAATTTAATATGGAAATGATAAAAAAAACATTACCCTTGATTCTTCAGTCGTTCCACTTTGTTGACGGTTTTCAATTTGGGTAACAAAACCAACAAATTTTCCAACTTCTCTATTTATTTCTTGCTATCTATTTGAGATGCTTATCTGAGAATGATTATTCAGGTTTGCTCCATTCTCGACAAAGTAAGCATGTACTCGAGCCCAAAATTATATTGTTTGTTGATCAACTCCCGTGATTGGATCTTTGCTAGTATTTAAACACGCAGATACAAGTAAACAATCTTCTTCTGGCGAGAAGTTTTTACTTCTTTGGGATTATTTAGTTGTATGAACAATATGATCACTTTGTTGAGTAACATTCTGTTCAGACTCACTTATAAGAAAGTCAGTGAATGAATTTGGCAAATCTGAGTCCATCTGCATAAAAAATACATTGTATAAATTAAGCTAATTGATCAACAACATCGTAAATTTCCAATTTCGCATAATTATTTTTTAACTAAATATTATTATTAATTACTCTTTTTTTTCTCCTAAATATTATTATTAATCACCTCCACAATAGTTCAAAAAACTACATTTACACAGTTCTTACATCTAACTGTAAATTTAAACATGTAATTAAGCTAATTGATCAACAAAATCATAAATTTTCAATTTCTCATAATTATTTATTTACTAAATATTATTATTAATTACACTTTTTTTCCTCCTAAATATTATTATTATTATTTATTCCTAAATATTACCCCCCGAAACCCTACCTCTTTCACTTCTCATTTGCGTCGCCCCCCCACAAAATGCAGCTCACCTCACGCCTCTCCAAACCCTACCTCTTTCACTTCTCATTTGCGCCGCCCCCTACCAATTGCAGCTCACCTCACGCCTCTCTAATGACCATCTCTCCTTCTCCGTCCCTCACTGCTCCCAGCTCACCTCACGCCTCTCTCATGGCCATCTCTCCTTCTTCGTCCCTCACTGCTCCCAGCTCACCTCACGCCTCTCTCATGGCCATCTCTCTTTCTCCGTCCCTCACGCCTCTCCCATGGCGCTCCCCCCTCTCACTCTACTCTTTTCCTCCTCTCCCTCGACTCCCTCTCACTCTGCTCTCCCCCCTCTGTCAAGTTTCTAGCATACGGGTTCTATTTTTTTTTATCAACAAACCTAATTGTACAGACAAAAATATATCAAGTTAAGAAAACAAACCGAAGATTCTGGGGCAGAAGGTTTGACAGGAACCGAAGATGCAATCTGCTCGTTGGATTTTGAACTTTGATGAAGGTATTTTCTCGCCAACTTTTCTTCTTCGGATTGGATGCAAAATATTCTGTGTTTTTTCAATTTTTTAATTCTGTGGGTTGCTGTGTTGATTGGTGTTCAATTGTTGAATTCATTGGTTATAGTGTTGATGGGTATTGCTTTGTTCTGGGTTGATGTTGCTTTGTTCTGGGTTGATGTTGTTTTGTTGAATGAGTTGTGTGTTATGTGTTTCAATTTCTTTGTTGCTGGGTTTTTTATTGTAGCATGGTCAACGGATCTATTTCAACGGTAACATTTTTATTTGCCTCTGCAGACACCATCTGTGGGAATGGCTCCCGGATGGCTCCAGAAAATGAAGAAGCCATTTTGGCTCTTCATTTTGCTCCTCCCGCTGGAGACGAAAATTAACCCAAAAAAGCCAAATATTTGAATTTTTGGCTTTGGCTTCCCGGATGCCTCCTGCCGCTGGAGATGCCCTAACATGTTCGTGTTTCAAAAATATTTTAAAAATAAATAAAATTATAAAATTTTATTTATTAATTTAAATTATTATTATTTTTAAAATTATTTTAATGTACTAATATCAAAAATATTTTTTTCAAAAAATATATATATATATTTTTATATTTTTTAAATAAAAATCATTTTAAAAAACAATAATAACCGCAGTTTACTTGGCTTTTAAGGGCTTGTTTGTTTCTGTGGTTGTACCGCCATTTGCTCAAAATTTGAATTTTTTTTTCATTTTAAATGAATTTTTTTGGTGTTTTTAAATCATTTTGATGTGCTGATGTCAAAAATAATTTTTAAAAAAATAATAAAAAATATTATTTTGATATATTTCTAAATAAAAAACACTTTAAAAAATAACTGTAACCACCCTCCCAAACATGTTCTACGAAGTCAGTGGTGGTGGC